>OZ025293.1:245880740-246619014 GCA_964019185.1 Maratus speculifer | reverse complement strand
GACAGCTATTTAAATGTTTGTAAATTATTGAAAATACTAAATTTTAATATTATTATACAATTTATAAAATGTATTGTTTCAAAATTTCAAAAACCTTTTACAATGTGACAAAAATATTTGCCCTATCTAAATGATAACCTTTCAAAACGCACTATTAAATATCTATAATTAATAGAACATTATTTATTTATTTTTAAGGAAATAAGGGTTTAAAAAAATTAAAAAAGAAAAAAAAAAGAATGAATGAATGACGAACATTTTATTCGGATCATCTAAAATATCAAAGACACATTTTATATTTAAACTGCTTTGAAAAGAGGAGGCACAATTTTAAGAAGTTCTTCTCCAAGTTTATATATCTAGAATAACAATAATTTCAACATCAAAACAGAATACCATCAGAAGAAAGAACAAAAAAGTAACATAAAAAGGAAAAATATTGGTTATATTACGAGAAACATTAGGGGGAAGATTCCAAAAACGTAAATCTAAGATGTGAAGTTTTTGTTATTGAGACTCGCTATTTTAGCTCAAATGAAGTTTCGCATCAGTCATCTTCATTTATTTCACCGCTGGTCGTAACCTGTTAAATTGTTAGTAGAAACATGGTATTCAACGGAAGTACAACAGAGATATCAGTAGTCATTTTTCGGAGAGTTGACTGAGAAAAAAAAAAAAAAATGCATGTAATGAAAATATTAAAATAAAGAAGTGCTTTCTAAATCAATGCTGAAAGTGGATTAGGTGTGTGCTGTAAAAATCTTTAGTAAATTTCTATCATAATTTTTCAAATTAACAAAAGTTCATATATATATATATATACATATATATACACACACACACATT
The DNA here is from genome assembly GCA_964019185.1 of Maratus speculifer. Classification (NCBI taxonomy): domain Eukaryota; kingdom Metazoa; phylum Arthropoda; class Arachnida; order Araneae; family Salticidae; genus Maratus; species Maratus speculifer. Next base: position 246,618,168 of record OZ025293.1, on the reverse strand, counting down.
TTTATTTAACGTTTTAAAATTACGCGACTTACCTTTTGATGAAGTTTAATTTATAATAAAGGCGATTTTTTAATTGAACATCACAGCAGCCGAAATGTCCTCGGTAATGTTAAGTCTATGGGCGTTTGAGGCATTCTTATATTCAAAATATCTCCTCAGGCAATTAATATTATTAAGAGTTTGGTGTTCTCTTCTTAAAGAATGTCACTTTTTTTCTTAGTTGTCAAAATATTTCTAAAATTTATGTTCAATTTAATATTTTTATGTTTTAAAAACTGACGAACTGGAAGTAAAATTTTAACATTTCATATAAAATTATGCATAGATTTTAGAAGCATTTTGAAAACTAAGAGAAAAAAGGGAGATATCCTTTAAGAAGAGAGCACTGAAAAAAGAAGTTAAAAATATTATTTTTCCGAAAAGATATTTTGAACATAAAAATACATCAAACGCTCATAGACATAACATTACGGTGGGGAAATCGGCCGCTGAGTGACTAGCACCCTTAACGAATATGAGGTCAAGAAAGTGTTATCCTACCTTCAAATAAAGTTAATGCTGCGAGAGAAGTTTTTGCTGTGGAAGGAGATGCTTGAAATAGAAAATGGCGCAGGAAAAGATGTAAATTAGATATGTTGTCTCTTATTGAACTAATTTCACAAAGTTTAGATTCATTGTGCACAGATTCTCTGGATTATAGAAAAAATACATTTAAATGAATGCGCAAGTAAGCTGCCAGCAGATTTAAACGGGGAAAAAAATATATATTCGAGAAAAGAGAAAGAATGATTCAAGATGAGGAATGTTAAATAACTGCAATGAAAAAAAAAAAAAAAAAAAAACAACTAACGATGGATATATGTTTTTTCTGTAAAATGTGAAAGCTGAAATGCTAATATAAAAAATCAGTTCTCAACGTTACATGTATCAGGCGTGGATTCATCTGCAATGAAATTTAAGAAACAGATAGGAATGTTGACTAGCTATTTGAAACAATATTAAGGACGATATTTATCCGAAAATTTGATTTTTTTCAACAAAAACAAAATTCCGTCACCTCACGTTTGCTCTACTAAAATATCAAGTCATTTTGACCAATAGTTTTAAAATTATCGATTTTTGAAATCGTAATATTAATTATAATCACCCGGTATTAATTATTATATAGTATATTATATAAATATAGAATTAATAAACTATTAATATGTAATTTAATAATAACTATTATTATTATGTAATACATAAATTATTATACAGGGTGTTTCTAAATTCATGGTCCAAACTTTAAGGGGTGATAGTACACATCAAGACAAACAATATTTAAATAGGAAACCAAGGGTCCAAAAGTCTTCCGAAGGAGATAGGCGCCATTAAAGTTTAGGGTCCAAAAATTCAAATGATTATAAAAAACAGAAAAATTGTTCGATTCGTTTGCGGTTTTCACTAAAATTATTCTTTATGTCAGTATTGTCTTGAAAATAAATTATAAACATAAATTTCAAAAAATGCCGATAGAGGGCGCTTTAGACTTTAGAGTAACGAACAACAATTTTTTACCGTTATTTTTTGCATCTCATTAAAGTTTTCGTAAGCTTAGACTTAAACTTAAATTTTGAGTTCAAAATCTGAATAGTTGGAAGCAGTTAAGTAGCACAAACTTAACTGTGTTCAGAGGGTTTTAATTTCAAATGATTATAAAAAACGGAAAAATTGGTCGATTGATTTGCGGTTTTCACTAAAACTATTCTTTATGCCGGTATTTTATTGAAAATGAATTATAAAGATAAATTTCAAAAAATGCCGATAGAGGGCAATTAGACTTTGGAGTAACGTACAACTGTATTTTACCGTTATTTTTCGCATCTCATAAATTTTTTTTAGAAGCTTAGACATAAACTTAAATTTTGAGATGAATATCTGAATCTTTGGGAGTGGTTAAGAAGAGCAAACTGAACTGTGTTCAATGGGGGTGGGGAGGTTTCGAATTTCAAATTATTTTAAAAAACGAAAAAATTGGTCGATTCGTCAGCCGTTTTCGCTAAAACTATTCTTTATGTCAATATTTCCTTGGAAATAAATTTTAAAGATTAATTTCAAAAAATGCCGTTAGAGGGCGCCTTAAACTTTAGAGTAACCAACAACTATTTTTAACCGTTATTTTTTGTATCTAATTACATGCTTGCAAATGCTTAGATTTAAATTTTGAGCTCAAATTCTAAATTAGTGGAGGGATTAAGAAGCGGAAACTGACCAGTGTTCAGGAGTTAAAATGTTACCCTCCCCACCCCTCGAACATATATCAAATTTCCGCACTTAATTACTCACAACTATGCAGATTTTGAGCTCAAAATTTAATTTTGAACTTTTACAAGCATTTAATTAGATACAAAAAATAACGGTTAAAAATAGTTGTTGGTTACTCTAAAGTTTAAGGCGCCCTCTAACGGTATTTTTTAAAATTAATCTTTAAAATTTATTTTCAAGGAAATATTGACATAAAGAATAGTTTTAGCGAAAACGGCAAACGAATCGAACAATTTTTCCGTTTTGTATAATCATTTGAAATTTGAACCTCCCCACGCCCATTGAACACAGTTCAGTTTTTGCTACTTAACCACTCCCATCGGTTCAGATTTTCATCTCAAAATTTAAGTTTATGTCTAAGCTTCTAAAAAAAATTATGAGATGCGGAAAATAACGGTAAAATATAGTTGTACGTTACTCCAAAGTCTAAAGCGCCCTCTATCGGCATTTTTTGAAATTAATCTTTATAATTCATTTTCAATAAAATACCGACATAAAGAATAGTTTTAGTGAAAACCGCAAATCAATCGACCAATTTTTCCGTTTTTTATAATCATTTGAAATTAAAAGCCTCTGAACACAGTTAAGTTTGTGCTACTTAACTGCTTCCAACTATTCAGATTTTGAGTTCAAAATTTAAGTTTAAGTCTAAGCTTACGAAACCTTTAATGAAATGCAAAAAATAACGGTAAAAAATAGTTGTTTCTTACTCTAAAGTCTAAAGCGCCCTCTATCGACATTTTTTGAAATTTATCTTTATAATTTATTTTCAAGACAATACTGACATAAAGAATAATTTTAGTGAAAACCGCAAACAAATCGACCAATTTTTCTGTTTTTCATAAACATTTGAATTTTTGGACCCTAAACTTTAATGGCGCCTATCTCCTTCGGAAGACTTTGGGACCCTTGGTTTCCTATTTAAATATTGTTTGTCTTGATGTGTACTATCACCCCTTAAAGTTTGGACAATGAATTTAGAAACACCCTGTATATAATTAAAATTATAAATATTATTAAAAAAATAAATAAAAAGATAGATTCGGAGTTTGTAAACACACCCTCGCCTCCCCCCTCCTCACACACACACACACAGGAACAAGGAAGACTGAATTAAACATATATAACTACCTAGAGTCTATATTCTAATTCTCCGTACCATACAAAATTTTATCGTTGAGTCAATGACAGATTTTGAGATAACTTTTAAAGCCACCCCCCCCCCCCCTCTCGAATCTCAGTCTCGAGAGAGCAAGAACGCCCAATTTTCAAAAAATCATCTAGTATTTATATCTAAGATTAGCCATATGTATTATTATCAGACTTATTTAAATATGTGATTTATAAATAGTTGCGCTTTTTTTTTTCTCCTTCTCCTTTAGAAATGTTGGTCCTGAATGCTGCTAGCGGCTGCCTTTTAAGCAGCAACCAGCAGAGGTTTTAGCAACATCAGCATTTTATTAATATACGGTATCTTTATGACCAAACTTAATTTATTATTTGGAAGTTATGTTTTTTTTTTTTTTTTTAATAAATAAATTTATAACTTAATAATTGAATAAATATTATCGATTTGTCAAAACTAATGTTTGTTGAACTGCGAAATGAATATTAAAAAAATTATCACTTTGTGAAAAAATAAATAAATAAATAAATAAATAAATAAATAAATAAAATACTGTTTTATCTTTTTGTTATAAAAATATTTTTCTTCTGCTTATTTTACCGCTTTATATGCAATGAAATATTTTGTTTATGCTGATAAGGAAATTTAAAGAACATATTCGTTTAATACGCAATTCGATGGTAGCACAATTTTGCTCCGAGAAATTTAAGGCGTTTGGGGGATTTCAAGGAATGTGAAATATTTATAAAAATCCCTTTACATTAATTTACTATGTGCATATTAAAGTTGAAAAGCTTATTTTTGACTATTTGATATTAAATAATGGTGGCTTGATACCTGGTGGTCTGAGCATTTTAAGAAGGCCAAGAGGTGGACAAATAAACTAATCTTAGACTCCACGTGGAACAATGTAAGAAAATAATTAGTTCTCTTTGCCCAAAATCCGATGAAATATATCGATATTTTTTAAAATATGAATTTTTAGTGAAATGGCATTCATTCAAAGTAAGACGTTAGTTTCAAACCCGAATTTCGTTACTTAAAATTAACACAAAACAGCAAAATATCATTATTTCGAAAAAAAATTACGTATTTCATCAGAAAAAAGTGACTATTTTTAAAAAGATGTTGATTGATTAAAAACTGACGAAGGTAGCCGATTTTGTAAATTTGAGACTTTAAAAAAAAAAAAAAAGAAAAGCGCTTAAAGTTTTTGTTACTAATTATAGCATGCCCTATATCTCCAAAATTGCCTTTTCATTTTCAATATCGATTTGTAATTAATAAAATATGATTTTAGTAAGTCGAAAGATTACAAAGCAAAATTCGAAATTTTAGTCAAGTTTAGCTATGGATTCAAATATGTGCCATAGATATGCAATTAAGGATCAGGGAGTACCATAAGATAAACGGATGGTTTTCTATAGATAAAAAATACTGATGTAGATGATATAAAGGAACGTTAACAGTTTTAAAAGTATTGGTTTCAATTTTATATAACTTTTAAATTTCACATATGGCAAAAAAGGAAGTTTTGTGATTTTTCCTATGCACTTCCTCTTTTATGACAGGTACTAATTTTTATCTAGCAAAAATTATATTTGTTTCAGTTATACCTTTGTTTAAGACCATACGAATAAAAATTTATGCTTATTTTTTCAATTCGGTGTTCCAAATGAGAAACAGCGGCCTGTAAATGATGAACAAGCTTCAATAGCAACTTCAACTTTGATTTTCAGTATAGTTTAGTGGTGCGTCACACAGTCACAAATTTTATTTTTCTAAGGAGAGGCTCACCAGTTAATCCCGACTTTAGTGCTCGGCCTTCAAAGTGAATTTAATATGTTTAAGTATATGTGTTTTAAGACAGGTTACATGTTCACAATACATTTTTTTTTAAATCTAAAATCAGAGAAATTTAAAAAATAAAATATGAAACATATTCTTCAACGCAATCAATAGGAATTTCATTTCCATTTTTAATCGAATGAAAGCCGATTTATCATAACACGCATAAAAAGAAATTTGGAAAGAATAAGCCCGGGTACTGTAGTTTATTGACTTTCTTAAAATAGAGAATTTTAAGAAAATTAAAACAATTGATTATAATCTGAAAATACAATGTTTCGATGTAAATAATGCGAAACCATCAAAATGATATTTTAATTTAATATTGCTTAAATTGACCAGATTTCAGTGAGCAATAATCAGGACACTAAATATAAACCAATGGTATTTCTCCCATCACAAAAAAGCTTTTTTGAAAGCAGAAAAAGTCCTTTAATTTACTTTATTGATAGCCGTAAAAATGCTTACTAAATTTGCAAAGTATTACTTCTGAAAAAACAGAAATAAATAGATTAAATTTTACTATTTATATCTTAACTGCTGTTAGCGGACTTGCAAACCCTTGCTTTTTGTACTTGCACACTTTAATTTGCAATTTCCAGTTTAATTAAACATGTTAGTGAACATTAATTTGTTTAAAGCACTAGTATTACCAGCAGAAACTTCTGAATAGGTGAATCTAATCCTGTATAAATAAAGTTTAGTATTGTGCAAACAGAGTTTTTCAAATCAATTTGTCAATACAGAGATGAATTTGGCTTCTTTATAAGATCAGGCCCGTAACCAGATTTGAGCGAAGTAAGCTCATCTCCCCCACCCTCCAGCTTCATCTAGAGCTACTCCTCCCCCCCCCCCTAACCATTTCACTACTTTTTCAACAATATACATATTAATCTGAAAAAAAAAAAAATAGTTTCAAGGAAAACATTTTTATTTTTCAACTGCCTTGCATCGAATTTATCAAAAATTTCCTATTTGGCAGCAAATTAGTTTTGATGTATCAACTTGCAGTAGAATTCTTGAAATGCAAGCTAAATAGGAACACTGGCTTCTGAAAAAAATTGAGACCAGATCACCACTAATTAAACAAGCACCACGTGATTAGGTACATAGCAAATAATTTTTTAATTTGATTAATGACATTTTAAAAGTTATGAAATCGTCTGAGTGAATGGAAATAGCCATGTTATTCAAGCTCATTGATAAAAAGTAAAACACTAACCACTAAAAGCATCCTTTACAAAATTTATGATTTGCATTATGACAACATGTGTTTAGCTGACAGTAGATTTAGTGAAAGGTAAAATATGATAAGAATGTTTACAGAAAGAAATTCTGAAGACATAAAAATGTCAATTTATACAAAATGAAATTAGAAAAACGTTGTTTAAACTCTATTAATCCTTTACACTCGAGAGATGATTCGCCAACTACTAGTGTTGACAGGTGTCCCTCGTAAATCGGGTCGCCTAATTCTTTGAACACTACTAATTAATATCTTATAGTTTATTTCGACATCTTTTATCACATATTATTCGGCCATTAGATAAGGGAAGAAAATTAGTTTAAAATACTGGTGCCCAGAGCATTTGGAGCACCCATTTATATAGACACTAGTCATCAGTAGGAATTATCTTTTGGGTGCAAAGGGTAGATTGTTTCAATCTATGACAGTTGGCAAGGGTTCAATAAGGATACGAGGGAGGTGCGTCTTCATGTTTGATTTTTCATCTTTTATAACTATATTTATTCGTTTGTTTATGACTTTGAAAAAAATTATCTTATAAACATTAAACGAAAAAAATATGATTAACGTAAAATTTATTATAAGGCTTATGACAAAAATATCTTCTTTTAAACAATAGATTAAATAAGTTTTCAAATTTAAAAGTTATATGGCATATACTCCCATATACCCTCTATTATATCCCTGGCCATGCGGGATGGGGAAAATTTCTATTTTAGATAGGTTTTCGTATTAGAAGGTACACTTCCGTCAGTAGTTTTGTACTCCTTTCCCCGGAAAACATTTTTTTCAGTTTAAAATTATTTTTATAAAAAATGCCGTTATAGTCCGGTTACGATAAAAACAGTTTTTTTTCTTTTTTCTAGACAGTTCCGTTTAAGCAGGTTTTACTACATAAAAGATTCCGGTATAGTCCGATTACATTAAAAATGGATCTCTTTTAGACAGCTCCATTTAAGCAAGTTCTACTGTATTTTGCATAAGAGACGTGAATTATTCAAAGATATTAGCCCCATAAAAATATTTCATAGCTCCTCTCTCCCCTAACATTGCTCGCTGGTTACGACCCTGTATAAGATTACTGTCACAGATTCCCATTTCTTCCGGAAAATTGGACCATTTGGAAGTTTTGTTGTAACAAACTGCGATATTTAATAAAATTGTTCGGATGCCTGGATATTAAGTCCAGAGCGAGACCACAACAGATATTTGTTTAATTACCGAGAAAATATGACATATTAAGGGGGCTCAGGGGTTGAAAACTTTTAAAAAAATCGATTTTTTTATTATCTAATTTGATCATTCATTTAATTCTTAACTCAATGCAAAAAAGCGCATAAAAATATTTGAATTTTTAACGGAGTTATAAGCATTTATGTATCAACACTTTCATAGCCGCATCCATATAATTTCAACTTTAAGTCGCGTTTTCCCAAAACTTGATTTTTGATGACTAACACCAAGATTAAAAAAAACTATTTGATGGAATGGCTTAATTTTTTCTTTTTGCATGCATTATCTAGATTATTAATTAATATATTTTAGATAGTTTAATATTTTGAGTATTTTTAATGGAAAAAAAGTTGTATTTTTGAGGTTTTTTTTTAATTTTCATCTTTGAAAGATTTTTTAATACTGTTTTTATTAAGTGATAGTTATATCCTTAATTCATAATCTAGATCATGATGTTATATGCATGCAAAAAAAAAATTAAGCCATTCCATCAAATAGTTTTTTTTAAATCTTTGTGTTAGTCGTCAAAAATCAAGTTTTGAGAAAACACGACTTAAAGTTGAAATTATATGGATGCGGCTATGTAAGTATTGATACATAAATGCTTATAACTCCGTTAAAAATGCTAATATTTTTATGCGGTTTTTTGCATTGAGTTAAAAATTAATTGAATAATCAAACTAGATCATAAAAAAAATCGATTTTTTGAAAAGTTTTCAACCTCTGAGCCCCCTTAACGATTCTTTTCCAAGACTTTGTATTAAAACAATTGGACTTCTAAAACATATAAGCGTTTATACCTCTAATTTCTTTATATACACACAGGGGGGGATTCATAAATATCGAAAAAGTAGGCTAATTCCTTAAGGGTGCTAGTCACTAAGCAGTCAAATTCCCCTCGATAATGTTAAGTTTAAGGGCGTTTGATGCATATTTTTTTATATTCAAAATATCTCATCCGGAAATTAATATTTTTAATTTCTTCTTCCAGTGCTCTCTTCTTAATAGATGTCTCTTTTTTTTCTTAGTTTTCAAAATATTCGTAAAATCAAAGCAAAATTATGAAATCTTAAAATTTTACCTCCAGTTAGTCAGCTTTAAAAACATAAAATATTACAATAAGCATAAATTTTAGAAATATTTTGACAACTAAGAAATTAAGTAATATCCTTTAAGAAGAGAACACTCAAAAGAGAACTTAAAAATATTAATTACTTGGAAATATTTTACATATAAGAATGTATCAATCGCCCATAGACTTAACATTACTGAGGGGAAATCGGCCGCTGAGTGAGTAGCACCCTAAAATATTACTCCTAGACCCATACTTCCAATTACACATTTCATTTTTAAAAAAGGGTGAAAAATGTGATTACATAAATTGCAAATCCATAGAGGGTCTATTTGAAAAAAATACGATAATTACATTTTTATGCAGCCCCTGTAGGGCAATTTTTCCTTATCCATTTCTGAATTAAACAGAAAAAAAAAATTCATCACTATATCTTCATAATTCGCAGATATTAAAATACAAAATTCGTGACTTACACCATTTATCCATGCCTCTGAGCGACGAGTTTTTGACTCATTTTGAATGCAAGATATGGACCATCCACAAACTGTTATTAAAAGTCGATATAAGACGGTGCTTTTCCTTTGGACATAAAACAGCAGCGTACAGATTTTAAACTAAACCTGCTAAAAAATGTGCTGTGGTCTGCACTAGAGGTTTGCACGGATCGAAACATCTAGGTCCTGTCCCGAACCGACCCATAGGGAAAAAAAAATCAGTCTTGCGTGAAAAAAATTAAAATCATAGCCCGGTCCGACCTGATTGAATTTTTAGATAGTTTTTTTACATCAATATGGTTAAAAATTCTTTCGTATGGAGAAGTTCTGACCGAAAATACTTTTTTATGGCTTCTCTTTTTTCACGTTTATAATTTTCATTTTTAAAGAAGCTCCAAAGGCTGCGATATATTTGTTTTATTAATGAATCTCTATATGTATATGCTTAATTTATTATTTAATACCGTTAATCCATATTCCATGTGTTGGAGACTTATGCTACACAGTAAAAACCCCTAAGGCGGAATCACATAGGAAATAATAAATTGCGTTATACACAAGTTTCTTTCTTAGGAGGTATAAATTTAGTCCATTCTTTTCTCAGGTATTATTAAAATAATTTTGCATGAATCAACACATTTTGCCGTGTAAAACAGTATTCCGTCATAGACAGGTTTTTTTTTCTCTGGTTTTACAGTACTTTATTTTTTTGCCTTTAAATCTACAATTAAAAAAAAAAAAAAAAAAAAAAAAAAAAAATTCTAAAGTTTTATTGCAGAATAGCGGCCATTTAAAAATATATGCATTTTTTGTAAATTTTTTTTTTTTTTTTTGGGCTAAGCTAAATTTTACTTATTTTTCCAATGATTAGGTCAGTATGAGACAATGATTTTAATACGGGTTGTATCGAGACCGGGACTGAAAATTTAGCCAGTTGCCGTCTGAAGGAAGCCAGTCCCGATTCGGAATCAAAAAACAAGTTAGGTCCGGCCTGACCGAGTCTTCAGATAAAAAGTAGACCTGGGGGCCTACCACAAAGCAATCGTATTTCCCCTTTTCTCGGAAAGACGTCCAATGTGAAGTTGCATCCCGACGACCCTGAGTATTGGTACTATGACACCAGCGGAAAATCTCCCGTCGGATAAATGTCATCGTAAGCTCCTAAAAAATCCCCGACCCCTCAGAACTGCGTGGAATGAAAATCTCACTATCGGATATCCGTGTTATAGCTGTAAATATAGCTTACGCTCTTTATTAAAAATGCTGTCGATACACGTCTAATTAAGATATTTTGATAATCTTTTTTAAAAATAAGAGTGAAATGTTTATATTTTCAGCTGTAAAAAGCTCAAATGGATACGACGGATAATTGTTTATAAAATGGATAAATAAATATGAAATTTGCTCTTTTTTTTTTTTTTTTTTTTTTTTTTTGATTAAGCAAAGATTTTATTTTAAAAATTAATAAAAAAATTAACATGTTAACCTATAAATATTTAATATCTATCATGAAAAAGGCCTTATTTTAAATTTTTAGGTGATATGAAAACAAAAGTGTTATAAATTCTTGTTAAATAAATATATGGACATATGAATGCTTCAAAATTTCAAGAAGTTCTACTTAAATATGAAAGAATTGGGAAAATTTTATAAGCTTTGAAAACTAATTATAAACACTAATAATATAAGTCTTTTGCAAATACTGCAAACAATTTTTTGTAGATTTAGATTGATTTTTCTTGGTGGTACGCAGTCTTTTCAGAATGAAATATTAAATAAAAAAATAAATAAAAAGTATAATACTAATAAAAAAAAATAATGATTGAAATATTTATTAAAACATTACTCTTATCAAGCAGAATATTATTAATCTGCTTTAAATAAACAATGCGCAATACCTAGAAAATTAATTATGCAATTATTGCATAAATAATTGATAGTGTGTGACCAAGCACTTCATACCCGAAAAATAATTGACCGTATATTATTCTTACTAAAACTTCTCTGTACTAATTATAACATTCATGCTAATATTTAAGGCCATGTGGACTATCGTTGTTTACTCAAATAAAATTATCCAAAATTTAAAATCTGTTTTTTTTTTTAAATTATTATTAAATGTTGTATCAATTTTAATAACTTGTTGTATTATGTAAATATAACCATGCATACAATATTTTAATATTATCCATTGAGAATTTCCGTTTAGTAAAAAATTAAGATATATATATATATATATATATATATATATATATATATATAAAATGGAAAAACAAATTAGGAAAGTACTACTAACTTTTGAAAATATTAAAGATACTATATTTTTGATAAGGCAAATTTCACTGGATAATTGGAAGGGAAAAAAGATGTAGAGTTGTGAAATTTTGAAAAGCTTTGAAATTTTTTTTCTATTAAATTCAATGGTTCATATATTGAAATACAATTAATGGTTATATATATATATACATATATATATTATACTTATATATCTTTTCGAAGTTTTTGGAAATCACTGTAAGATTACTATAAAATACATTGTTTTTGATGTTATTAGAAACCTTACAATTTATTTTATATCCAATGAAGTATGCGTATCAAAAATATAGTATCTAAACTTATTCAAAAGCCTGCAATACTTTCCAAAGATATATATATATATATATATTATCTATTTATTTATTTATTAAGAAGGAAATTATTTATATATTATTATTATTTATTATTAATTATTTATATATATATATATATATATAAACACTTGGAAATTTTGAATAATTATAGTTTATTTGTGTAAACATTGATAGTTCTCAGATAACTATAATATTTGCAAAAATGTTGCATTTACTGTGAAAAAGTTTTAGCAAAAAATACCTAGTCAACTATTTTTCTAGTATGCACTCCATGTTTATTTTTATTTTTATTTATTTATTTATTTTTTTGGAGAGAGAGCTATTGTATAATAAGAGTTTTCTTGGTATAACACACTGTTTATTTAAAGGAAATTAATAAGATTATATATTATTTTAATAAATTGTATTTTATATGTACAGCAATTATTTTTATAAATTTGCATTAGATTTTTTACTTAATTTTGCATTAAATTTTCATTTTAAACAAGCAACGTACCCGAGACAAAATAAATAAATAAATAAATAAATAAATAAATAAATAAAATAAAAAATAAATATATATATAAATAAATAAATAAATAAATAAATTGATCAAAAGTTGCATGTGATATTTTCAAAGTACGTTTATTATTGTCATTTAAAACGAGTTAAAAAACTTAAAATATTTTTACTTTTATTTTATATTTCAACAAAATTTCTTTAAATTTTTGAGCATTTATGCTTGTATTTAACTAACAAAAACTTATAAATATATTATTTTCATACCGTTTTTAAGTTTAAAATAAGGCCTTTCTTATGATAATTATTAAATATCTCTAGAACAACGTGTTAATTTTTTATTAATTTTTAAAGGAAAGGTCTTTGCTTAATCAAAAAAAGCAAATTTCTTTTTTATTTTACAATTTCTAAAAAACTACCTGTCGTATGATTTTGAGTTTTTAACAGCTAAAATTCTAAATATTTCACATTCGTTTAAAAAAAAGATTATGAAAATATTTTAATTAGGCGTGTATTGATGACATTTTTAATAAACACGGATAGCAATATCTAGCGTTTCTTTTCTGTTTTCAAAGGGGAGAAAAGGAGGGAACGACCGTGGAAATTAGCTCGAAATAAAGTGGTCAATCAGGTTGTTTTCGACGCTTCTTTGAATGAAAATCGACAGGCTTACCCGATTTCTTCATGGTAGCGCTTAAACTGTGCATCGGACTTCTTTTCCGCGAAACATTGAAATTCGACTTGCGGTTCTTCCCACTTCGGAAGGATCTCGACGCGCTCGTGGTAGGCCCCCTGGCCTATCCCGGCTTCAGAATACAGACTATTATAATGGTCGCCGGGAAGATATAAAGCCTCGATTTGAGAAAGCTAAAATTTATCAGAAAACTCGTAATAGGCATGTTAGAAGATGTATTGTTTTAAATAACTGACAAACATTTAAATAGTCCAGAAAGGAGATAGAAACGACAAAATTAAACTGAATCAGAAATGTCAACTACAGATATTTTTTTCCCCACACGCAATTTTTTTAAAAAGCACTTAAAGATTTTATTAAGAGCCAATCTTTGTTAAAACTTATATTTTTTTAAAATAAATTACATCATTTGAATAAATATTTTAAATATATATATAAAATCCTGAAACAAAAATAAAATTACAATTTCCTCTTTAATTAAATGAAAAGAGTTTGAAATTCGATTAATAATATTTAGAGATAGCCATTTTAAATTACCCCACTTAAAAAACATTAATCATTTAAAAAATGTTTAAACTTTGCGAGAAATTTTAGGATGCGATTTCATTTTGTTTGCTAATTATAGAATTAACCATCGCAAAGAAAGAAAAATAAAAGCAAAATTCTATCTCAAGTATGTTTTTTGCATGTTTCCTGGAACTCTTAATGTAACATTGTTTCTTGAATTGCACGCATTTCAATTTTTGTGTAATCCCTTAAAACCTGATGAAATATTTAAAAGGCCATAACTCTGAGCTTTGCAGATATGGACATGGATTTTCTGATGTTAAATTCAGGAATACACTAGGAAAATTTTCCTAATTGAAATTTTTGAATCCTACGGGGCCGTATAAAAATTTAATTTTCGTATTTTTTCAAATAGATTCCTTATGGAGTTGCAACTTATGTAATCGTATTTTGCACTCTTTTTATGAAATTTTACATTTGGAAGTATGAGAATAAGGACAATATTTAAGGAAATAAGCTTATTGCTTCGAAAATTATGAATCACTCGTGTATATATATAAATACAGTGTGTCCACTCTCAACGGTGACCAATGGCTAATTTCTAAACCGTTAGTCATAGACCTATAGTTCCAATTACAAAAATTCTTTAAAAAGGGTAAAGAATTGTGTTTTAAGCGATTTAAGTTTTAAAAAATTATTTAAAAATTACGAAAATTAAATTTTTATACGGTCGCCTGGTCTCATAAGTTACATTTAGTAAATTTTTTCCATCACTCTCACAAGCAATATAGAAAAGGTTCCATACATCTAACATTAAAATTGCCCGAGTTATGAAACTTTAAATTTCATGACTTAAACCACTTTTCTGTAACTGAAAACGGATGAGTTGAACTGAGCTTTAAGGGAACGTACACTAAGTGCTTAAAGTATTATAAAGGGAGTCCATTTCCAACGCTGTCCAATTGCTTATTCCTAAACTATTTTTCACAGACATATAGTTCCAATTACAAAAATGATTTAAATTATGTAAAGAAATATCTTTAAGCAGTTTAACTGAAGATGTTACCTCCGTATAAGTTTTACAGTTGTGTTAATTTTAAATAATTAACTTCTAGATTGGTTGAAATAATTTAAGACGCGAGTTTCAAAATTCTCTTTATCCAGAAAATTAAACTTTGAGAAATCGCGAAAAACCTTTAAATGCGTCCATTGGTTTTCATTATAAATTTGGAGATTGTAGTGTTACATTTAATGCACATTGGTATGGTCTGATAGCGAAAACAAAAGCGATAAAGACGAGTTTTGAAATTCACATCCTCAATTGTATTTTTACATTTCTTGTACTTTAAAAAGGAAATAAAAGCTGTTTCTTTTCATGATTTTATTTTAAAAAGGTGTATTATTTTAATAAGCTTTTATTTTACTTAGAGCGTTCGTATGTATGTTTCCTAGTTCAAAATTTGTATTCATATTTTAATTCACTTCCAAATATCCGATCGAGGTTCAAATCGCATACTTATTTATAATGTAATATCAATACAATTTTAGGTGCGTGCCATTTATTTATTTTATAGGACTATACCAAATTCTATTTGGTTAAGTAATCTAATAGAATTTTAAATATATATCATTCTGTAACGAATTATGGCTGTTGCTTTTCATAATTTAACAAAATTTGTGTTATTTTTTAACTTATATTTTTAGTACAAGTTTGGTTTAATATGTAAACATCAACATAAATTTAAAAATAATATTGTAAAAATTATTTTATTCTGAAAGTTTAATGTTAAATTTTATATCTGACGTTTATTTTTATTTCCAGTAAATTTGTGACTGACCCCTATTTTGCAGCAAAAAATATGCTTGAACTTTAAACAGCTATTACTTGGTCAGTTTTAATAGCAGAGGAATGGAACTTTTTTTGTCTTACCTGTTACAAAAGTGGTAAAAATTTACTAAATATCACTTATAGGACCGGGGGACCGTATAAAAATTTAATTTTCGTATTTTTTAACTTTTTTTTTTTTTTTTTTTTTTTTTACCTAAATCACTTGAAAAATACTTCTTTATCTTTATAAAAACTTTTTGCAACTGGAACTATATGTCTACGACTAACGGTTTAGAAATCAGCCATTGGCCACGTTGAGAGTAAACACCCTGTATAGTAATCATGCCAATATGTTTTTTTTTTTTTTTTTAAGCATCTTTTAAAGTGGATCTTTTGTGTTTGATATGGTTTTTATTTTTCTATCCAATATCATTTTAAGTTACATTTTAATCTAAATGTTTTCTCCGATTTTTTCTATAAATTTTCTATATATTTTTTCTATATTATAGATTTATGCGTGTCGGTAGCCCAAAATTCGTATTTTTTTCCATGACTAATACGAAGATGAAATCACCCACTTTATTTGTAAGTCCAAAGTATTTGTGGTCCTGATGATTCTACTTTGGCTCTACAAATTTCGATTATATTCATTTTAATTTATTTTTCCCATGTTTTAATGTGGCATTAAATTTAACGGTTTTATACATATATAATACCATTAACAAAAATACATTCACCAGATAAAAACATAGAAAAATAAAAAAAAATGTTATAGAAATTTGTAGAACCAAAGTAGAATTATCAAGTCCTAAATATTTTGGCTCTACAAATAAAGTGTTTTGTTTTATCTTCGTATTAGCCATAAAAAAAGCAAAATAATACGAATTTAAGGAAACCAACTCACAATAAAAAACTGAAAAAACAATCATATTAAAATACAAACAAAAAAGCAAATGGATACAAAAGGAAAAAACACACCATCAACTAAGATATGAAAAAAATCTCCTTACGGAATTAGTTCCGAAGACATGGGCGTAATCTGGCGGGGGCAAGGGGGGGCATCTGCCCCCCTAGTTTTTTAAGTGGAGGGGCAAGACATGGGTTTTGCCCCTCCAGTTTTTTGTCTTGTTTTCTAGTTAAAAAAACATTTTTGTATCTATTTTTTCCTCTTTTCACCCCTATAATTTAAAAATTTATATACTATCTTGCATATATATTTTTTTAAAAGTCAGAAATAATGTTTGCCGTGTTTACATAAGTAATTTCTATTAAAAACTTCCTGGCATATAGTAACATGTGCAGTAAAAATATTCTTCCTCTCCTTTTTTTTCCGTTTGTACAAAGTAGAAAGACTTTATTTCCCCTTTTTATCTAGCAGGGATGTTTGGACACAAGCGTGAGAGAAGATATCATGACTACTGTGTCTTGACTTTGATCATTGTCCTTTTCCTTAGGATAGTATAACAAGACATTTTAAGTCCATGACCCCCAGGTCTCTCGCCGAAGATTATGCAGATTCTGTCATCAGTACGGAAATTCGGACACGAAAAATATTATGATAAAATATTGCGATTTTCGAGCAAACTATCACCGGAAAAATCAATTTTGTTGCAAAGGAATGCGGGAAAATTGCTAATTTCATCAAAAGATCGCGAATTTCGTCAAAGGATCGTGGAAAAACACAATATTTGGCAAAGAATCGTGAAAAAATGCAACATTCGGTAAAAATTTGCCAAAAAATGCTATTTTCGACAAAAGATCACTAAAAAAAAAAAAAAAACCAGGAATTTGGACAAAGGACCGCTCTAAAAATGCGGATTTCAACAAATAATACCAAAAAACTTCAATTTCGTTAAAGCATCACGGAAAAAACGCGAAATTGGGCAAAAAATCGCAGAATCATCGCAGAAAAAAACGTGGCTTTTGCAAGCAATTGCTGAAAGCATGCGAATTTTGTCTAAAGATCATAGAAAAAACGCAAATTTAATTACAGAGCTGTTTAAAAACTTTACTTTATAAAAGGTCGACTTTCTTCAATTTTTAAATAAAAAAGCATAATTATTCCAAGTTGTTGATTTAAATAGCTTTAATGATATTTTATCATGTCTGTATTAATGTAATTCTTTAAACAGCATGCAAAATAACAGTGGGTTTTAAAGATTTTTTTCGCCCTCCCAAGTAGCTCAACTTCCCTCCATTTATAAACTTTGAAAGGGAGACTCCTCTCCAAGAAAAAGTTGAATTTCTAGCTCTGATATAAAAAAATAACATGGACGTGACCACAAGCAACTGTTGCCACAGGAAAAATATAAAAAAGGGGCTTTTCAAAAAAAGAAGAAGAAGAAGCATTGCACATTATAGTAAGGCACATACTGCAATAATGAGAACAGCACACCCCCTATAGTACAACCAAAATTGAACTCCACCCAATAAATTATTGAAGAACTATATGTTATGTGTGTGTATATAACATGATTTTTTTTTCAAAGGAATTAGAGAGAAAAAGCACGATTATCCAGAAATTTCACAATTCGGGATTAGTGTTTTAAGAATCGTAAAATTAATGAGGATTTTCTATTGAATAATAATAGCAAACAAAAGCTTTCACATATAAGATGTAAAACATATAAACAAATAAAATTATAGTACAAAACAAGTACAGATTTCAAATTCTGAACACATTAACTAAAAACCAACCAACCTTATAGTTCAAAAATAAGGACAGTGCGCCTTGTTAAAAATCGTTCATTCCGAAGAAGTTAAGTTGTTAATATGTTACCTTCAAAAATTAATTCATTTTTCAATTTCTTTTACAGAATTTGTTTCATACTTCATTTTATCTGCAATTTTCCTAATAAAAATTTCATTGCATCATTGTTTTTTCAGAATGTTTCACATAATTCTGATCGATCAAAAAAAGAACCCACAATTAGTTTATTAGGAAGTGAATATGATATGGTATTACTATCCCTCTCACAGGGGATATAGCTTTTCAATTCTTTATTTGGAAAACATCCTGTTTTAAACTCTGTTAATGTTTTTCATTTTCTTTACAAAAGTTAGAATTTTGATGATGAAATGCTACCATGCATTAAAATGCTGTTGAAATCAGAATATTTTAAAATAGGAAACTGAATAAAGTGTTATGTAGCTGTATATTTGTTTTTCATTTCATTAATTTGAACAATTCTAATGAGAGACGTTTATAAAAACTAGGTTTTTGAAAAAAATTCACGAAAAAACCCCACAGAAATTAAAATTTTAATTAGAATTAAATTATCAATACTGAATGCAAAATGCAAATAAATATAATTTCATAAAATTACAATAATTTCAGTAAAACTATTTAATTCCAAAAGGACGGCAAAAAAGAGAAATTAAAAATCATTTTTTTATTTATTTGTCACGCATTTTAACTTCTCGCATAATAAGACGAGAAAAGACAAACTCAGGCATATTCACTATTTGTTCGCACGTTAAGCAGGATTTGCGCCTACAGACAGATAAAATACAGTAATAAGTAAAATGATAAACCACGCCATCACAAACAATCAGTGAGGCTTAGAACTAAAGAGTGCCCTTAAGAAATCTTTTTACTCAAAATAAGAAATAATAATGAAGATTTTTTTTTTTTAGTTATAAAACAAACTCTTTTTAGGAAATATGTATATATTATTGTGTGCGTGATAAGGACACCAACTGAAATAAGTGCAACCTTAAAAGAGAAAAAGTGTTTGTAAGAATGTATTTTGAAAATAGTCTTCGACGTTTCTGTTATCTGGAAATTTCACCCTTTAACTAAATTAAGCATCATAGCTCAGTACGAATAAATAGGAAAATTCCAAATTAAACTTCACAATCCTTCAAGTTTCTTATCAGCAGGGTTGGCAAGTTTCTTCCGCAGTGGAAAAAACCATGGAAAAAACCGGCCGGAAGAAATAGGTTTCTTCCAAATGGAAGAAATGGAAGAAACTGTTTTTCTTTAAGAATTTACCATATATTTTCAATTTTGTAAAATATAATAAATATCTTCTTCCTATAACCTAAGATAAATTAATTTCACTAGACCAAAACAAATTTGATTAAGTATATGTGCTAAATTAATAATTACATCAGTTTTTTTAGCCAAGATCACACAAAACACTTATCTAGAGATTTTCAACCATTGACTAAATGAAAAGAAATTTTATCCAAAATATGCAAAATCAGTTAAATGTTATCCATTTCAATTTAACCAACATATTTTTTATTATTTAAATTTCTGAAACAAGTAGTAAATAGTAGTGATTCTTTACTAATGGTAGAATGAAACCCATTAAAATAAAAGATTTTAATTTGCAACAATTTTATTAATGTAAATAATGTATAATAATTACTATATTAAATAGAGATCAATCAAAAATACGATTTCATTTTCGGCCAAAAATCTCAGTTTTGCCAAAAACGTGGGCGAAAATTCAGCCAGTTCGAAACACTTGATCAAAAATCTTGTTTCTTCCTTCGGAAAATTTCAATATTAGTTATTGATTTGAACTGTATCGGCTCAAATGGATGTATTGCAATGAACTTCATTGTTTATAATTATCAGTCATGATTTATCAATCATCTCATAGAAAATTTTTAGTTTAAACTGCATTTCTCAAATATTCTTTAAGAAAATTCTAGAATAACAAATGATCATTTACAAAAATCATTATAGAAGAAAAATCAAGATGTATATATCTAAAACTAAAATATTTTTAATGAAATGAAATTCGTACATTAGAAAATCTTTCTGTGTCATGGATGAATTAATTATGTATTATTCTATATAAAAATAAAGTTTTTAAATTATTAACAGTTTTACATAAATAATAAATACTATACATATAATTAATTTCAATTATGTATATTTAGGTATGTATTAATTACTTTAAAACATACAATTTAATTACTTAATTTTTTTTTTTTTTTTAAATGTTATCATTTTCGGCAAAAAAGTAGGAAGGTCACCTAAATTCAGTTTTGACCTTAAAAACCTATATTGATCTGTCAATCGGTCGGTGTTAAAAAAAGTCATTAAAATCTTTATTTTTCTTAGTATAATGTATAATGCCACATAGTATAGTAAAAAAGTTTTTTAGCAGTAGGATGCTGCAATTAATTTCTCAACTTAAATTGGATAAAAGCAAAAAATGAAGATTTTTTTTTTCAAGTCCTACACTTCAGGATAGTTTAAAAGCATTTTGACATACCCATAGATGTTTTTAGAACACTAATCTTTTAAAATCAGCATTGAAATATTCATGCTTGATGAAAAATATAAAAAGTTACAAATTTATTTATTTACTGTGTTGCACAGTTTAAAGTAATGCACATTTAAAAATGAAATTAATATATTTTTGTATGAAAAATAAACAATTTGTAGATAGTTTCTTTTTCTTTTTTTATAAATGGAACAATTAATAAAAAAAAACCATTCCATAATATAAAATCCCAACCTCTACAGTAGTAAAAATCCATCGCCTGAAAATGTATGCTGAACCTGAAGTTTGTAATTAAAAAATAACTGATCTTTGTAAAAATAATATTTTTATTAATAATTAAATTTTCCAATTTAGATTTGATGTAATTATACTTTAATTCTATTACATAGTTAATATACTTTAATTTTCAACATTTATTTTGGTTTCGGTGGTTTCTTCCATTTCTTCCTGTTTTTTCCATTTCTTCCAGTTTCTTCCGGTTTTTTCCAGTTTCTTCCAACCCTGCTTATCAGTATCTACTATAATTTGTTGTGTGGAGCTTTGAAAATCATAATTTTTGCGCTACATAATAGTAACAATATTAAAGTTAATCGAGAGCAAATACTAAAATTAAAGATCAAATGTCTGAGTTACTTAAAAAGTACGTTAAATAAATATTTCAGAAGTTTGGAAAAATGAATTTTAACTTTTATTTTTGAAGTCTAAAGCATGAAAATAAATCTCACTTTCATAAAATTAATAATGGATATGTTGAGCATGTAAATGAATGGATATGTAAGCACATTAAGAAATATCATCGCATTCCAAAATGTGCCAAATGATGTCAATCACAGGAACATAAAAAGTTAATGTTTTATTTTAAAGGTAAATAAATAATGATTTTAATTTATACATCAAAACAAGTTGCGCTTTAGATTTTTTTTAAGGAGCTTTGGTAAGCAAATATCGGTTAAAACAGGAGGAAACTTATTTGAGTCAATTGGGTTGTACGGTTGACGTTTATATGACGGGATAGTTTTGGGTTGTAAGTTAACTAATTAAGTTACTAATTAACTGATTAAATATTTGATAGTTATTTAATAACAATACAGCAACGTATATAAAAACACACGACATGTGAACGTCAACAAACTGTATTGCGTAAGTGCCACACCATGTTTGTTTACATCGCGAATGCCATCGAATCGAAATAGAGAAAACATTATAAGTTCACTGAAATTAGTTTCCGCTTAAATATTGAGCAATATAATAATGAATGACTCACCGAAGGAATTATTCCAACTGTCCAAATACTCGATGGCCGGACCAAGGCATCCGGCAGCGGCCGGCACGAGATAGTCCATTGGCGGGGAACTATCGGCGCGAGAGGCGGAGCTCTGGAGTCTCTGTCCCTCGCTGCCACCCGATAGAATGAACAGAATGAGCGCGTGGGCCTGCATGCCGAGTAGGGGATTAGTGGCGCTCAGCCGGCAAACATCGTTGGCACGCAGGCCTAGGCGGCAGCACGAACCCGGGAGCCAGCTCTAATCCTCGGCACAGGATTAGCGTAATCCCCGAGGCGCCAGACGTGCAGAAATCCGACCGGAGGAGTCTGCGCTGCTCCCTCCCCCCCACATGCTTAATGCCCTGGGATTAGGAGGACAGGATTAATCCCACAGGGTGGGATGGAACCCGCTCATCTCCTTTCCCACAAAAAGGAATGAAGACAGGCTAATCACAAAAAGCACTGCAGACACTTCCGAGAGAGGAGAGAAATTTTAAAAGTATTTACTCCAAAGAGAGGAACAAAGAATTGACCTGAGGGTAAAACCACTATTTTCACTTGGACGCCTGAATAATACTGACGAAAAAAGAAGGCACTTTGATAATCATTTTTAAAATTACTTTAGCAACATAATAATGCTCAAAATAAAAGTTAAATTTTACCTTTAAGATATTCCTTTTCATAGAGATCGGGAATGATGACTCGCCATTTATCAGAGAAACGAGAATTTTTAGATATCGCCGGACACAACAGTTTACTCATTTCGATGACGAGAAAACCTTTTAATTATATAGAGTTAAGCAAAATGAATAGAATTTCTAATGTGTTTAACTCTAGTCATTTTGCATCACCCTGTATTTTTATTATATTTAATCACCTATGAATACACAATGTAACTTTTATCAAAATTATTTATGGACTATACATAAAATTACGATTTTTAATAGTGGTACTGAAGCAAAACTATATATAGACTATATATAAAACTGCGATTTTTAATAGTGGTACTGAAGCTCATAAAAAAAAGCACTATTTCGATCAATATAAAACGTAGTATAGTTGGCCGCAAATAAAAAAAGACGTACATAATATTCATACTTTTACCTTAAACATTACAGTCACCAAAATTTTCCAGGAAAAAAAGGAAATGGACATTAGTCTGTATATTATGCTTTTTTTTTTTCAATTTATCTACCTATCCCCCCCTTTTTTAAGGCCCCCCCTTCAAAAAAAAAGGGGGGCGAGCATACAAATTTTCAAAGAATAATTAAATTAATCCTTGTGAATAACTGGATCAATTAAACGAAACTTGCGTTTGCTTCTTAGACAATTTTATTAGTATCTAATCCCTATAAGAAATAAAGTGTGACATTTGATACTTTATAGAACTATAATTTTTAAGACTAGAACGCACGGAAGGAGTCGATTTTACTCCAACCACATGATTAAATTTCAATTCGATCCAGAAAATTTTCCTTGAAATAATTTAAATTTAATCCTCGCAGATTTACGTTAAATAAATCAATTAAATAATTTTGAATAAAAATTCTGGTGAGAAATATTATCAAACTAGAGTAAAATTTACGAACGTTCTAGTGTTAATTCATGCTATTTTAAATTAGCCTTGAAACTAGGACAATAAAAAAAAAAAGATAAAGAGACACTGTTTGCTTTGAAACTTTGACTCTTTTAATAAAATATACCAGAAAAAACTATAGAACACATTTTTGTTTTCTATATTCAAAATAATTGGTGAGGGGGGAATGGAAATGGATGGAATCTTGGTGATGAAAATACACCCTGCAGATAAGATGGTTTCTTTGCATAAGAATTTTTTAAGATATGATAATTTTGCACCAAGAATAAGAGGTGAAGGCGATAAACAAATGAATAAAATTAAAAATAGGGGAGACGTCACTTTAAGAGAGACAATAAATTAATAACCAGATTAAAGGAGAATTAGCGCGAAAAGAAAGGGTATCTGAAAAAAGACAAGATACTTCTCATTTTAATCACAACAACCTTTGAGAAATACTTCTGATATCCTTTTCAGAATGATCAAGATAAAACTTTCAAAACTAGCTTAAACACTAAATCTTGACTATGCTGTACTGTTAGCAATGAATTAATATCAAAATAATTTGATCAATTAAGCGAAGTATAAAATTTGTAAGCTACTAAATACAAATTCTATGTTGAATTCGCTCAACCTATTAAAGTTTTGAAGAAGTGTTAAATAAGGTCTCCTATAAAAACTTTCTAGTAACGAATCTGTTATGTAAATCATTATCGTTTGAAATTTGTGCTCTAATATTTTCAGTTTGAAAGAATTTAAAACCTGAGATTCCACTACTCTGTTAGAGATTTTGTTTAACCCTTTGAACTCTGGTGGGTAAATTTCTTCAAAATTCCAAATGTCACATTGGCACCAGTATTTTGCAAAGAAAAAAAATGGTTAACGATATACACGGAAAAATGCATTAAACCTTTTTGAAATAAATTTGGTCGAATTTTCTGGTGCTGTTGTGACATTTTGGAATTAAAATTATGTGGTAGAAAATTCTACCATCAGAGCTCAAGTGGTTAAATTCATTCGAATGATCAGCATAATAGTTAGGATTAATTTATTTTTTAATTTATGGTTTCGATAACCTACATTTTCACCTTTTTAAATTATTCTGCAATTTTATTCGTTAAGAACAGAATTTTAATTGAATATAAACAAGGGGAGCATTCAATTTAACACGGCGACCTAGTATAAATATTTTCATTAAAGAAAACTTTCGTTTGTTTTAATTATTGTACAGGTTAGCATAATAAAAACTACAGTAAATTTTTTCACATAAAAATTACAGATGAAAGTATCCCACGGAGTAAACAAGGTGTATCTAAACTACTGGGCAAAATTTTAAGGGGTGATACTACACATCAAGACAAAAAGTATTAAATGGGAAACTAAGGGTCCCAAACGTCTTCCGAAGGAGATAGGCGCCATCAAAGTTTAGAGTCCAAAATTTGAAATGATTATTAAAAAAAAAAAAAAAAAAAAAAAAAAAAAAAAAAAAAAAAAAAAAAAAAAAACGGAAAAATTGGTCGATTCATTTGCGGTTTTCACGAAAACTATTCTTTATGTCAGTATTTTCTTGAAAATAAATTACAAAGATAAATTTCAAAAAATGGCGATAGAGGGCGCTTTAGACTTTGGAGTAACGAACAACTATTTTTTACCGTTATTTTTTGCATCTCATTAAATTTCTTTAGAAGTTTAGACATAAACTGAAATTTTCAGCTCAAAATCTGTAGTTAACTAGCACAAATTGAACTGTGTTCAATGGGAGTGGGTAGTTTCAAATTTCAAATGATTATAAATAAAACAGAATAATTGGTCAACTGATTTGCAGTTTTCACTAAAACTATTCTTTATGTCAGTATTGTCTTGAAAATAAATTATAAACATAAATTTCAAAAAATGTCGATAGAGGGCGCTTTAGACTTGAGTAATGTACAACTATTTTTTACCGTCATTTTTTGCATCTCATTAAATTTTTTTTAGAAGCTTAGACAAACTTAAATTTTGTGCTGAAAATTTGAATCATTGAGACTGGTTAAGTAGCGCAAACTGAACTGTGTTGAGCGGTTCAAATTTCAAATGATTATAAAACATGGAAAAATTGGTCGATTCGTTTGCGGTTTTCTCTAAAACCTTTCTTTATGTCAGTATCTCCTTGAAAATAAATTTTAAAGATAAATTTAAAAAAAATCCGTTAGAGAGCGCCTTAAACTTTAGAGTAACCAACAACAATTTTTAACTGTTATTTTTTGTATCTAATTAAATGCTTGCAAAAGCTTAGACTTAAATTTTGAGCTCAAATTCTGAATCGTTGGGAGGGGTTATGAAGTGCAAAATGAACTGTGTTCAGGCATTGAAATGTTACCCTGCCCACCCTACGAACACAGTTCAATTTTTCGCTACTTAATTACTCACAACGATGCAGATTTTGAGCTCAAAATTTAAGTTTAAGCTTTTAAAACATTTATTTAGATTTAAAAAAAATAACGGTTAAAAATAGTTGTTTGGTTACTCTAAAGTTCCAAAAAGGCTCCCTCTAACGGAATTTTTTGAAATTTATCTTTAAAATTTATTTTCAAGGAAATACTGACATAAAGAATGGTTTTAGAGCAAACCGCAAAGGAATCGACCAATTTTTCCGTTTTTTGTAATCATTTGAGATTTGAAACTCACCACCCCCATTGAACACAGTTCAGTTTGCGCTATTTAACCACTCTCAACGATTCAGATTTTCAGCTCAAAATTTAAGTTTATATCTAAGCTTCTAAAAAAATGAATGAGATGCAAAAAATAAAGGTAAAAAATAGTTGTACGTTACTCCAAAGTCTAAGGCGCCCTCTATCGACATTTTTTGAAATTTATCTGTATAATTTATTTTCAAGACAATACTGACATGAAGAATAATTTTAGTGAAAACCGCAAATCAATTGACCAATTTTTCTGTTTATTATATAATCGTTTGAAATTTGAACCTACCCCCTCGCATTGAACACAGTTCAGTTTGCGCTTCTTAGCCAAAATTTTGAGCTCAAAATTTAAGTTTATGTCTAAATTTCTAAAAAAAAAATTAATGAGATGCAAAAAATAACGGTAAAAAAATAGTTGTTCGTTACTCTAAAGTCTAAAGCGCCCTTTATCGGCATTTTTCGAAATTTATATTTATAATTTATTTTCAATTCAATACTGACATAAAGAATAATTTTAGTAAAAACCGCAAACAAATCGTTCAATTTTGCCGTTTTTTATAATCATTTCAAATTTTGGACCCTAAACTTTGATGGCGTCTATCTCCTTCGGAACACAGAGTAGTAAAAGAGAATCAACTTTCATACACTGTAATGGCAACTTGTTTAACATGGGATTACGCATAGACAGTAGCGAGACGAGCGGATGACTCTGAAACTACGATCATAACATAAGAGAGGTTGCTAATTCGGCGAAACATCTCTTCCTTGGCGACAAATGATAAAAGAAAAAAGAAAAAAAAATACAGCGACGGCTTGCTGCTTCTTGTTTTGAAATTTATGAAAGAATTATTTTAATATGAAATAACTGACGTATTCGTCTTGCAAACAATACACGTGTCTCTTCGTAACATAACGACCTAATAATTTAAACTTGAAAATTCAAGAATAATAACAGTAATAATTACGAATCAATATAAGCGCGGAAATCTAAGATCAAATAGCATAAGCACGTGTGCAAAGATAATCAAATCAGCATTCAGCAAGAAGCGCCAAACCAGAATAGGTTTACAGTTAAACAGAAATCGCGAGGATAAAAATCGCCAACGCGATGGTTTAGTTTTTAAGTCAGCCACTGAGGGCGTTCTTTTCAAGTCGAGTTGAGGCTCTGTTACGTACTCTGTGCTTCGGAAGACGTTTGGGACCCTTAGTTTCCCATTTAATATTATTTGTCTTGATGTGTACTATCACCCCTTAAAGTATTGCCCAGTAGTTTAGATACATCCTGTATACATTCATTAACTTAACTTCATTTAAATATTGGGTGGCTCAAGATGAATGGGCATTGCTTGCCTTTTTTGTTTTATTCATTTTAAATCGCAAGGTGACGGCATTTTATAATTTCAAGAAAAATCGAAATGATTGAAATTTTGTCATGAAGAATTGAAGGGTTCAAAAATAATTTATAAAAAAAAAAAATCACGTATGGATAACAGATTGCAGAAAAAAATTACAGAAAAATAACAAAAAAGCACTTTTCCTCTCTCAAAAAAAAAAAATAAATAAAAATAAAAAATATATAAAAAATACAGCTAGATAGCCTTTCATTATAAGAATAATACACAAAGGAATAAACTTATATTCTTCATAATCTCTTTGATTGAAGTATAACAAACACAGAGACTGACAAGGCATGTTTTTCTCTGTAGCAAAGTATAAAAAAGTAAATTAAAAGTAAAAGAAAAAAAAAGAGTAAATATATATATATATATATATATATATATATATATATATATATATTCGTCTAACATATATACATGACGGTTAACATATATGTTCGGGATGAAGGCAGGGAATGTCGATAGCTTCAGAGCCCCGCCCGCCCACTAACCGTCTCTCAATATCTTTACTTTGTCTACTTTTTCTCTTAAATTTGTCCGGTTTCAATTTGTCTTATTTTTTTTTTCCTTTTCTATTAAGAGTGCAAGGCTATCCGGGTCGTAAGTAGGGTATTTTGGCGCTATCCGTGGTCGCCTGCCGGCGACAGCGCTGTCGCGCAAGAGACTAGGTCTGTTTGGGTCGCAGGTTGGGGTCGTCGACGAAAATTGGTCGCTCACCGCGACGGTCGACCCACCCACCCACCCCCAACCACCGTCCGAGACATATGTTCGGGATGAAGGCAGGGAAAGTCGATAGCTTCAGAGCCCAGCCCGCCCACTAACCGTCTCTTGATGTATATATATATATATATATATATATATATTAATATTAGAGGAGATCGGAATGGTATCATGCAAACCAATTAAAAAATGATTACAGATGAAAGCTTGTTAATTTGAGTACTTCATGACTTCTGTATTAAAGCCATGTCTTTTCTTTTTTTTTACCCTTTAAAATTCAACAGCATTAAATATTTTACTTTCGTACTAATTTTTCACATCAGTATTATTATACAGCTCGTAAAATCTGATACATTAAGAGCTTTGATAGTGCTGTTGAAGAAAATTACAGGGCATGAGCATATTTCTTTCTTCTTCGCCAGAAACAGTTTTCTGCGGATCCCGAGGCTTTAAGTTCAGAACCTGTCTCCAAGGTCAAAGGCCTATTCTAGTTCTTCGGAGACGACCCTTTAATCTACCTCGACATTTCTACGCTCCATTCATCACCTGATCATAACGACTATAGCAGAAAATCCATTAGATGGTAGAATTTCTCATACTACGCCAAAATTATACTTTTTAATTTAGTCAGGTCACAAATTCAGCCTTTAATCAAAGAAAAGGTGAGAAAGAATTAATACGCATTTAACAGAAAAATAAGAGAGGATTAAGGGAGAAAAAAAAAAAAAGGAAACTAAGCTTATCTAATGTATGTAAGGAATATACAAAATAATATTTAGTTAGAAATAAGTCTTTTTTTTGGGGGGGGGGGGGGTGAGGCGAAGAGAGAAAAAATAAAATTGAAAGTATATTATTAAAAGTCAAGAAATGTATTTTTATAGAGTATTGCAATTAAAGACAAGAGGAGATTGATCTATTATAAGCAGTATCTTAGACGGAAATTGCACTTTTTTTGGGAGGGGGGGGGGAGAGGCGAAGAGAGAAAAAATAATATTGACAGTATACTATTAAAAGTCAAAAAAATTTTTTTTATAGAGTATTGCAATCAAAGACAAGAGGAGATTGATCTATAAGCAGTATCTTAGACGGAGATCGCACGTATTTTTAGTGTTAAATGCGTTATTTCATTAGAATGATTACATTATTATTAAATTGAGATCGATGCTTGTTTTTTTAGAATATATACTATACATTTATTTATTCAGGATGTCTACAGAAATTGTAAGAAAAATACCCCGATTTTTTCATGATTTCCCTGACTATATCAGACTTCTCTGATTTCCATTATTAACAATACACAAATGGTATTTTTTATGGTATGTTCTTCGTATAACACACTTATCCAGCTGGTTAATATTTGAATTGGCGAAGAAAAAACAAGAGAAAAACATAAAAATTGCCTAATATTCATAAAGTATTAGATGGAAGTTTCAAAAACTCAAAATTTAGTTCAACAACTTCATATAATGTCCAATGGATATCTGGTGACCAGATATTATATGAAAAATGTTTATTTTCAAAACCCATCTACATCTGACGGGATAGCTAATTGGATTAGGTTGGCCACTGCTCAGGTTATGCTAATTTATCATTTAAAAAACTTTCAAAAGTGGGAATTAAAAACGTAAACGTTGTCCACAGAACATACTGCCATCTGTTCACTTTATTTACTTTAAATATCAAAAACTCATACCAGGTGTATCTTTTAAAAATATTGGGAAAAACTAGTCGGCATGTGAAAAAATACTGTATACAAAATAGACGAATCAGTCTCGTTGGCAAAGTGAAAATGCAAATATTGACAAATTTCCTTGATTTTCAAGTATATTTTTGCAAATTTTCCGGACTTTTCCATGATTCCACGATTTCCAGATTCTCTGGACACCCTATTACGCTCACGCATTTGTTAAGTCAATTAATATGCACGAAAAACTAGAATTAATCTTCTGTAACCGATTTTTAAAAAAATATTTAAGACTACACCTTAATTTGACTAGGATAGAGCGCTTTTTTACTATGATATGAAAATTGTGCATTTGTTTTTTGTATACGAGAAGATACGCATATTCTTAATATATATAGATGTGCTTTATGAGGATCTAGTACCTACCCCTCTATTCAACTGCACTATGGCTAATAATATTCAGCAAAGTATTCAATTTGAATGCATTGCTGAAGTTGGAGACGAAAAAAAAGGAAGGTGGAAGGTCATTTCTTTATTTCCTTTTTAAGGCATTAGGTGGTGCTGGCCGTAATTATAATCACATAATGTGTTTCCAAGAGCGTTTTTCAAAGAAGTCATAACCAATTATCGTTTTCACACAAGAAAATCTCCGAATTCACGCAAATATCCCACTCGACTTTTGCAAGGGTGAATTCCTGGACATGGGCTGTGGGCGTGTATGGAGTTGAGATTTTAAAGCTCAGAAAATTACTTACATTGTAAATAGCACACACTTTTTTTTCTTTCAAATAACATTTACACTGCGTAAAAAAAGTAGAAGGACACTAGACTTTTTACTAATAAAAGCACAACTGATTAAGTTACCGCAAATATCTTTATTTGCCTAACAATTTATAACTAAATGAGTATAAATTCATAATAATCCAAAATAAATTAAGAAGATAATTTGTTTTTCATAATATAGTTTCTGTTGCTTACATGAAACTCTGTAAAAAAAGTAAAAGGACACATAAGTATTTTATATTAAAATTAAAATATTAATAAGAAGTTTTCTTTCCATTTGCCTTTATCACTTGAAAGACTCTGTTTTGGCATTGAATCGTACAGTGCTTGTATTTCACTTTGGCAAAAACTGTCCCAAACATCGTTGAGTGCATTCTGAAGCTCGACAACAGATTCGTATTGTTTTCCTCCACTGTATACGCGACGAACTAATGTCGCCCATATATTTTCAACAATGTTAAGG
Source organism: Maratus speculifer (assembly GCA_964019185.1). NCBI lineage: Eukaryota > Metazoa > Arthropoda > Arachnida > Araneae > Salticidae > Maratus > Maratus speculifer. Next base: position 246,586,871 of record OZ025293.1, on the reverse strand, counting down.
TCAGGGCTTTTAGCTGGCCATGGCAAAATGCGGATATTATTTGTGTGGAACCAATTTTTAACGCCAGTAGCGGTGTGAATCGCTGCTCCATCTTGTTGAAAAATCCAATCTTCTCCACCTTATTCTGAACCATAAGGAAGAAGTTCAGATTCCAACAACTGGATGTAATCTTCATGGTTCTGTTTACCATGCAAAATGACTAGACTCGTTCTTCCACCATATCCAACTGCTAGCCAGACCATCAAACTCCCCCCTCCCATATGTCGAATGGAATACAATTCTTCCTCATTCTTGATACAATGCCAATAGTATTGATATCCATCAGGACCATCCAAATTGAACTTTTTCTCATCTGAGAAAATGACAGAAGTCCATTCCGTGGTCCAAGACATGTAGTTTCTCGCCCAAGATAAGCGATTGGCTATATGCATTTTTGTCCATTTTGGATGATGTTGTCTCTTCTTGAAAATAAACACTTTAGACTTTTTTATATAGTTATATACAGTTTGGCGTGACACATGCGCTAGATTTGCTCGTATTCGGAACTTCGAAATTGTGGAATCTTTTTTTTTCAACTCTCGGATAATGTTTCTTTCATCACGAGGCGTCAGTGTTTTAGGTCTTCCTGTCTTTTTTTTAGTACCGTGATGCTCTGGATTTCTAAGATAGTTGGATATTGCAGTTTTACTAACATTAAGCAACTTAGCAAACTCTCTGATGCTTTTACCCTCTTTTCTAAATGCTATGGCTTGGCCTTTTTGAAAATTATTTAAAGGTATTCCTTTCGGCATTCTAAAAAAACAAACAAACAAAAAAATCAACCTAAAAATGGAGATATATTTTTTTCTTTGATGAAAACAATAAAATAATAATGCTTACTTACATTATCTATAGCAGAAGGGTCCAAAAAATTCAATTTTCCACAGCTGTCCTTCTACTTTTTTTACAGTGAAATTTTTAGATAAGTTCATTTTTCTATAAATTAATTGTGGTAGCAATTAATTTTTCATTTCACAGCAAAAGAATGCATATAAAATTATGCCCTTAAAAAAATCAGACCGTAAATATAAATCACAATTAAGTTAATTAAAAAATTCGAGTGTCCTTCTACTTTTCTTACAGAGTGTAAATTGATACTAAATATAACCGTAGACTTTTCCCATAATTGTGTTAAAGTACGTAATATATGTATATGTATTTAGGTTAAGCATCCGGTCGAGTTGTGGATCTGTAAAAACTAGATTTTCGAATGAAAATTTTTTTTGTCAAAATCGGGTTGAATTCAAATAGAATTTTTATGATTTGCAGGCATCTAATATCGGTTCAGAGATCCTGATATTTGTGGCAAGTACACTAATGACTGATCTGACAAAGAGAGGGCCAACCTTGATAATCGCAAATTTTGATTATTTTAATATATGTTGTAGGGTAGATTCACCTTAGTCTCAGGTTCAACGGATTTTATACAACGCTTTTTAGATCTTGAGAAACAGGGGAGTGTGTGTGGGGATCTCATGTTATAACACAGCTTAAATACCTACTTCGTAGCAAAATAATAACGTTGATCGTAGCTCAGTTGGTACAGCATTGGCTCGTTATCCTGCGTGCTCAGATTAGATTCCGAAACACGCTAAGTTTGTTTTTCCTCAATTATTTTTGTTTTATAAATATATTTGCAATTAAAATTTAATAATCTCGATAAAAAAATCTTAATACCGTACCTTAATTACAATCTTAACATATTTAAACTTTAATTGAGATTTTTGAATTTTTAAATCGTTATTTCTCATAATTTAAAGAGATTGGATCAATTGTTGAACAATAAAAATTCCAAAATCGCTACAAAAACTGTTGTGGCACCTTCTAGCTATGGTAAAATAAAACATATTCAAATAATATAAAAATAAAAACGGAAGATAAAAAATATAAATGTGAATGCAAAATAATTCAGAAAGCAAGCATACGTATTGCAAATTTTAAAATCTTAAATAAGTAAAAAGCAAGTTGTTACTTAATTCTTATACTAATTTTTAATATTATTATGTTTGTTACTTTAAAAACAGAGTAATATTATCATTGTATTGATTTCCGTTGTTCGAGCAATACCTAAATGATATTTCTTTAAAATCACGAATCGACACAATTGTTCTATATCATTACATTGATAAAGAATATATGAAATACATTTTAAAAATGTTTTGAAAAAAAGCTTTTTGTTGTTTTATACAATTATTTAGTTATAAATTAAAAAAATAGATTAAAATCATAATTGATATGCAGTATTAGAATTTTTAATTGACAATGAGATTATTAAATTATAATTACAAGTATGTTTATAAAATGAGAGAGAAAAATAAATGTAACGCGATCCAGTATCGAACCCGAGCCCGCGGGACAAAAAACAAACGCCGTATAAATTAAGCTACAATTAACATTATCCTTTTGTTACAAAATGCGGTGTTTTAGTTTCATTATAATATTAGATATCCCCTTCTCCTGTTTTTCTCAAGAACGAAGGGGCGTTGCATAAATTCCGTTGAGCCTGAGACTAACGGGTCTCCCCCTTACAACATTATATTAAAATAATTAAAATCTGTGATTGCCAAGGTTGGCGCTGTCTTTGCAAGTCTTTGAAAGACGCAAAACACAATATTTTATGAATACACTCAATAACTTTCACGACGTACTTTTATTTAGTTATTTTTACTTAGAAAACCCGTCAAAAAATACAAATACATTACCATCAGATGTTATTTGAATAATATGGGAAATATTGTTTATAGTGAAAAGTTTACGAACTTTTTTTTACTTCTTCTAAAAAAGATCAAATTAGTAATTAGATACGAGACTGTCTCCATATTTGCGTTAAAGTAAGTATAAATTGAAATAAGCATATATACTTTTCCGAGTAGGGTGGCAGTGGTCTGTAAAAAATACTTTTTCGTATTTCCGAAAGACTAATTAATATTACTTTCTCGAATTCGAGTGGAATTTTTATGAATTTAGGCTATGCCAAATCGGAGACCATCATATTTGCGACAAGCACACTAATAACTAGACTGGATGTATCAAAGGTGAAGTGTTCGATTTTTCTCTATACATTCAGTAATTTTCACGTTCTTTCCTCTCCCCCAAAAATCTCGTCAAAAAATTCGAATACATTAATGTCAACAGAAAATATTTGAATGGCATGAGGAATAGTTAAAACAAGCATTCAAACATAAAGTCATAACTGTAAAAATACTTTTAATGCCATAGCTGTCAGATATGAGGAAGGCTCTAGATTTATATCCTGGGTAAGAGGCAGATTAAAGGAGATATTTTTTTCTTCTTTTAAAACAGAAAATTTATTATTTGGAAGAATCTACAGAAAGCCTAACAAAATACACAATGACAATAAAAATGCTCAATTATATTTAAAAAAAAAAAACCATGAAACTATAATAACAAGAAAGTACATACAAAATCGCCATAGATGGGTTACACATTTATATTAGTTTCGAGAATAACTTTAGAATAATCTTGATTTTATGTACGTATATTTATTTTGGGCAGCGGAAAAATTTCCAACCTGTGAGAGAAAAGTTTCAATAACGTCTCAAGACTACTAACTTTTTGAACGAAAAAAATCGATTTTTGATGAAGTATAATAATTTTTATTCCTTAATTACTAAATATTCGTTAGTATTTCAAAAAGAAAAACCTATTTATAAAGCGTCTCAATATATATTTTTTAAAATAATCTGTGTTATTGACAAATCAAATGGTGTTATTTAAGATGAATGGATTTTCGAAATTTTAATTGGGGAAAAAAGGAGGGGGGATGTCAGCAACAATTAGCATTCTTGATGAAATTGGGGCAAGCTGATATACAGTAGCGGTCAAAAGTTTCCGGCCAGCAAAAATTTCAGTTAATTTGTAAATATACCCATATGAAGAGGAATCTCAAAGCGATACTTATACATTTTATTGACATATTAGTTAGGAACTTACTTATAGAAGAATGTGTAAATATCAATAAATTTAATTGACAAAATTAAGTATAAAATAAAACGCATGTTCTCAAAAGTTTCCGGCCACTTATCATTCTTTAGTTTTTTTTTCTACCCGCGAAGTGTTTTTTGGCTGTGTTTATGAATGAATCAACGTGTATAGCATAGTTTGAATTCAAATTTGAAAAGTTCTACAATTATTGTTCATAAATGAGTGATTAGTTCGTTGCTAAAAGGCCAATCTTCCTGAGATATTGCGGCTAAGTTATTGATCGGTAAAATCGACTGTAAACGATATTTAAAAATTATATAAAGATGGCCATGGCTTTCAGAGGTTCGGGAGATCCCGGGAAATTATTATTCCTGTGGACAGAATTATCAGGAGAAAAACCATTGATAATCAGCATGAAAATTCCGTTGCAATATACTGAGATTTACGGAATGAAAATATTGCTGAAATAAGTTTGTCTACCGTGTTATGATGCTGACGTGATACAGAACTTTATGGAAGAGTCGGTGGTAAAAAATTTTCAGAGGTAAAAAAAATACCGACGTACCCTACTGGCATTTTTCAAGGAACGCAAAATCTGGTCAAGTGAAACCTGGACAAAAGTTCTATCTTTCCATTAATCGAATTCAAAAAATTTTTGGAAGTGATGGCAGGCACAACGTCCGATGAACTAACAACAAAATATATCATTCGACCTATGTTATTCCTACAATGAAGCATGGCGGAGGACACGTTATGCCGTGGGGAGTACTTTCTTAAAGTGTCGGTCTGTTATTTGAAATCCACAGCCAAGTGAATGATACAATGTATAAGGATATCTAGAAAGACCATTTTCTGCCTTATTAAAGAAAAAAAATTGGTCGCAACTATTTTTCTTAACATGATAACGACATAAATAATGTATGCATGCCTCGATAAGCAATGGTTTTCATACAAAAAATTTCGTTTTTGAAATGGTCAGCCCAAACGCCCAACATGAATCCAATAGAAAATCTTTGGAAAGAAGTTGGCAAAAGTCTGCGGAACTATAAATATTCCAATTCAGCCGAAATTTCTCCAAAATTGCAAGAAATGTGGAAAAAACGTACCATAGGCGATCTTTAACCGTTGATTGTATGAATGTCACGTTGCTGCGCCGTAGTACTTATAATTAATTCTAATAAAATAGTAATACGATAAAATACTAATTGTAAATGTTGTTTATCACTGCAATTTTCTATTACAATACCACTTTTTTACAAACTTGTGAAGGTGGCCGTAAACTTTTGAGAACATAAGTTTTCCTTTATACTTAATTTTTTCAATTAAATTTATTGATATTTGCACGTTCTTCTATAAGTAAGTTCCTAACTATTATGTCAATAAAATGTATAAGTATCACTTTGAGATTCCTCTTCATATGGGTATACTTACAAATAAATTGAAAAATTTTTGCTGGCCGGAAACTTTTGACCGCCACTGTATGCTAAATGATTGGCTGATGGAGGTTTAATCTTTCCAAATCTTACCATTATTCAAGATCGGTGTTTATAAGTATATCACAATAACGAAGTCTTCGAGAGTATGAATTTAATTTATACGACCAAAAGATGAAAGTACATGCAATAAGGACACAATGGGGAAAAAATTCAGCACACTTACAATAAGAGGCCTGTAATAATATTAATAAAAAGGGTGGTTTTTAAGTTTTGGATACGCCAAAAATTTATTACAACTTTAAAAATGGATAAAAAATAGTTGCGGGCTGAACCATAGACATTTTATTTTTTGCGATTAAAGAAAGATTAAGTAAAAATTTTCTTTTAAATAATTCTTGCTACGGAGATCCCAAACATTTGCCAATTCTTATGATGTAAACCGCACTCTGTAACGACAATTTGTTAAATTTCTAAAAAAATTGAAATAGGAGTGGATTTATGCGAGATTCCCCCCCCCCCCTTCCCTTTAACGAAAATTTCCTTTTTTGACAAGTCTTAGGGTTTCCTCACTCCGGTAAACGCGATCCGATAAACTCCGATGTTACATTTTCATGAATATTTGAAAGATAAATTTACTTTGGATATCTTTGAACTATTGTCTTTATTATTACCACATAAAAAAATTCTTTGAATGGTGTTAAGGTACACGAAGTACTTCAGTAAGATAATTTGTTAATGTTTTATAAATTTTTAAAGTTGTAACATTTTGACGCACCCAGTAATAATAGGGATACCCAGCCAGTATTTGATCAAATAAATCCAGTGCTTTGGTGTTTTTATTATATTTCCTTCCTTCCTTTTAAGTTTTAGAAATAAACTAACACAATTGCTACAATCCTTTATGAATATCTTACAATGGACAAACGTGAAATCCGCTGAAATTAAATAGCAACAAAATTATAATTGAAAAGTTTTTATTTTTATCGCCATTTTTCAGTAGTTGATCAGGCGAAAAAAATCAATCTGAAATCTAAAGAATAATTTCTAAATTATCCTCCTTGGGCTGTGATTAACCTTTTGAGCTCTGGGGTGAAAATTTCTTAAAAATAGCAAATGTCACATTCGCACCAGTATTTTATAAAGAAAAAAACCAGTTAACTATATAAACGAAAAAATGCAGTAAACCTTTTTCAAGAAAACTTGGCTGAATTTTCTGGTGCCGTTGTGACATTTCGGAATTAAAATTATGTGGTAGAAAATTCTACCATCAGAGCTCAAGGGGTTAACAATGATTCTTATAAAAATATTAGTTGAAATAAGGAAGATGGAAGGGGATTACTTTAACGTACCATAATTGTCCTCAACTAATGAAAGCTTTATAATTAAAAAATAAATAAATAAATAAAGTTTAAAAAAAATCATAAAATGGCTTCGTTCACAGAAGACAGCTGAGAACAATGTGATAACAGGTGAAATAACATCCAAGAAAAAATATTATGTCTATAGAGCCACATATAAAACTCATTTTCGTCTGAAATAGAGCAATATTTCAAAAATTTTATCAACTATTGGCGAAGTCACCCAAGATAACATTTTTATACTATACCAAATGCAACTCATTTCTTTCAAATCCACTAAATTTTAATAACTTTGAAAACTGTCTCTAATAACAATTTTATTCCTTGCAATGAACTTTATTATCCATTGAACGTAAAATTTTCTGTAAATATGCACCTGGGTGATTCCATACATGTCTGTAACGTGAGTTGCCAGCTACGATTTTTTCTACCAATATTTTCGTTTTGAAGAATGAGACTTATTTAATCGGAGATACCTCATTAATTGAATATAGCGAAGAAAACGTTTTGAAAATAATGGTGAACAACAATTTCGCAGTTATAATCTTGGTAACTCACGTTACAAAACCTCATAGAATGACCCACCTGTATTTATCCAATTTACATACATGTTGGATTGAATATATTCATGCAAAGTGCATTAGCTATATTTTGACGTTCGTAATAACGTAAAACATGAATATATAAAATAAAAAAAATATGAGAAACTTTTAGTGATAGCGAGACGATGCATTAACTAGGGATGATACAGCAGAATCTTTCAGTACTAAAATTATATTCATAGATTTTCGGCATGAATCTAGTATACAGCATAATGCGCACACAAAAGGAGTTGTAGATTCTATACTCTAATGAGCTTCCGTATACTAAAAAAAAAAAAAAAAAAAAAAATGATCTTGTCACAGAGTGGCTGTTATTCAAAATATTCGATTAAAAATTGAAACTTGGTAGGATGTACGTTGAATTTCTTGTGCACTATTTCAATTTCTAACAAAAGAAGTCTTGATAACGACCAGTGTGTGGGATCTGTCTAACCTACTGCTGAACAGTTTAAAGAAATCTGTATTTAATGGGACGATTAAACCACATCTAGCAAATCATTTGAGAGAACGGGCGTATCTAAGTAAAAATTGAGATGTTTTAGTTATACTAAAACGTTCAAAGAAACTTCAGTAAATATTGTGATGCTTTTATTAAAAAGCGAATGTAAAACTCCTGTTCTGCACAACTGGTTGATATCGACAAGGAAGAGAATTAAAAGAGGGAAAACAGGGTTCATACAGAATTCGGAAGAAAAAATTCAAGGAGTACATAAAAAATCCAAGGAGTCCAAAAATTTTTAAGGATTTGTCACTTTTATTGTTATTTATGTGGTATACACTTGCACAGCCCCAATTCCACAGAGATTCCGCGAGTTACCCACCACGAGAGGGGGGGGGGGGTATCCGCGATTTTCAGACGAAATCAGCGCTTCCCCGCGATCTTCAGACGAAATCAGCGATTTATCTGTGATATTTTAGCAAAACTGGCGATTTACTGAGATCTTTTGTCCAAATCGGCAGTTTTTCTGCGATCTTTTGACGAAATCGGCAGTTTTTCTGCGATCTTTTGACGAAATCGGCAGTTTTTCCGTGGTTTTTTTATGAAATCGACATTTATTTTGACGATTTTTAGGCAAAATTTGCATTTTTACACGATCTTTTCTGGAAAACGGCATTTTATACCCACGATCTTTCGACGAAATCGGCGTTTTTTCCGTGATCTTTTGATGATATTGGTGTTTTTTTTCCTTTTTTTTAAGCTATTGCATAGCTTTTATCACGGGCTTTGAGCGCGGCGACCGAATCCAAAAATTTCGTAACGCGAAAAATCCTAACACATCGGTAACGAAATAACCTAACACTCGGGTAACGTCGTTTCAGCTCGGCAGACTTCGGCATGGTATCGTTCGGTAGACTTCGGTAGACATTGACGCGGTATTTTTCAGATATTTAGAGAATATCAAATCTCAAACTTATGTTTCTTATTTCAGTTACCATAAATCTATAGTTTCAATGATGAAAATTCCTGATAGAATGTGTATAGAAAAAAATCGTCTTAAGAGCAATTCCATCTCAGCTCAGGCAGGGCATGTCAAATCACCATCACAGATTTTTTTCAAAAAAATTCAGTAGTTAGAACTAAGTGATTTATAAAATTTCCTAAAAGGATTTTTCCCTAAAAAATTTATTTCTCTGATTACAGCACTTTAAAATTCATGATAAAATTGGCAGTTTTCAGAAAAACTGAAAAACGCTTCATTTTGAAATGAACACAATACCAAACATATTCAACATATTCAGTCAATTTATTTTTTATAAAGAGTTATTAATATGAATTTTACTTTGGCATAGTTTTAAAAAATATAGTGACATTTTTACTTAATTAAAAAAATTAGATTTTAAGTACAAAAAATATTATTAGTGAATTTAAGATTTTTTTTCTGAATGAAAAAAAATATTTTAAAGCTAAACATTGATGGCAATCCAAAGACCTTTAATGGGAGTTTTACAGCAAATTTTATTTTAACTCTAAGGTGCTTACAACTTTTGTAATTCAATTTTAAATTATGCAAAATTTTGTAAAATCACTACTTTTGAAATGCAATTTCTCAAAAACACCATTTTTTAAAAATCTGATAATATGCTCAATTCATACCTTATTAGTCTCTAATAAATACCTTACAAGCAAATCGTGTGTTTTTGCTTAGAAAATTTTATATGATTTTTTGAAAATAACATGTTGTGTGTATTTTTCAACAGACCACAAAGGCAAGCTCTTCCTTGTTTAACCGAACTTGTAATGTAATTAATATTTCAAACTAAAAAATACATCACTAGTACATAATTATTACTGTTAAATTATAGCTAATCATTTGCTTAAATTTAAAATTGCGTAAAATACAGTCAATAATAAAATTAGTATTGATCATATGTCATTTCATTCCATACTCATAAATGTGCTAAATTCATCTACAGTGTGTTAAATATTTTGTTATATAGTATGGATATAATATATTAAAATGCAAATACATACATTACAACTGAATTAGATTTTTTTTCAAGTTTAGTTTTTTTCCAATTAGTTTTTTTTCCCTCAGAAAACCAGAAGATCAAGCTTTTTCTTATTTCTCTGTATTTATAATAATATTTTTTACTGAAAAAATAATATATGCACATTATTATGGCAGATAAATATAAGCTAGTCTTCAAAAATTCCTATTCATAAAATTAAATAAGCCAAACCCCTTTACAAAAAATCTGCGCTTGTGATGCATTTTGACTTTGCTGAAAATTACTCACTAATACTGCCAAATGAAGTACAAAGCTACCACTGGCAGAATACTCAGATATCGTTAGTTACCTGCACAGCATACTTTAGAGAAGAAATAAAGAGTTTTATCATAGTTTCTGATGATTAACTCATGATACAGCTCATGCTGTTTGTGACTTAGAAAAAGTAAAAAAAGAATTATTTAAGTTGTATCAATTACAAACACTGGAATCACCTGTGTATATATCAGATGGAGCTGGAGCACATTTTAAAAACAAGTATCAGTTTTATGAATTGCACAAAAATAAAATTGTACTGAAGTAGAGGATATTTTCAGGTACCGGCCATGTTAAAAGTGCATGTAATGCTATTGGGGACTGAGACAAGCACAATGCAACAAAATTTAATCTCCAAAAGGAGCCAATAAAAGCTATCTGTCGATAACTCATTTAAAAAATTAAAATACTCAATAAAACTCATATTTAAGAAAAACTCTATGAAATGTATATTTATTTAACTAGCTCACAACTCAGCCGCTCATGGCTGCGTTCTCTTAAAAACTCTAAACTCATAAAAACAAATGCAGACGATAGAAATCGTTGCCAAAAATACAGAATAAATACGACCGAACATACCGGCCCCCGTTGAATGATTTTCATTCAACCACAATTATAATACATTATTACACATGAAATTTTTAAATAAATAATACAACACATACTAATAAACAATAAATAGCAAATTAAATGAATAACAATTACTTTTCCAAGGGTAATAAACATATTTTTGACACTGGTCTCTTAAAAAACCCTCTTTGTGTTTTCACTTTTACTACTCTAATAATTCCATCATTACCTGGAAACAACTCTACAATTCTACCTAGAGGCCAGTTGCAAATAGCAACATTGTCCTCCTTTATAATTACTAAATCATTTATTTTTACATTTTGTTTTTCAAACATCAAAATTCTGCATTCATTATCTAGTGATGTACACTCATGACATCTAACACTCAAATTAAATTTACGCTAAATGATGCAAGAATTTATCTTATTTCTCATATTTTATCTCAAAAAATAACTCAGAAATACTTTTTTTAAAGTATTTAAGGATTAAGAAACTCGATTTTATCAATAAAAAAAACTCAAACCTCCAGAACAAAATGGATGTCATTAAATAACTCAAATAGCATATATGCACTCTCAATACACATTTTGTATAAGTATTTTCTTTCATGACACTCAATATATTTAATAAAATAGATATTAACTTAATTTAACACATGCACAAGCAAAATAACTATATACCAACTATAGGAAACTCAAAATATCTTATAATACACACTGCATTAAAAAATAGATAAAAACTTTTACAAAAATTATAACATTAAGTAAGCAACAATTATAAATTGATTCTCTAATATTGCACGACCATTTAAAGGTTAAAACTGCTGCCTAAACTCAAAAAGTAAAACTTGTATACTTAAAAATAAATATCGTTTATGAAAGTATTCAACTATCATTTGAGTGAGTTTACTTTTATTATGTAATAAAATTGGAAATTTTTGGTTAGCATTTAAGTTACTGTTTGCTAACCTACCTCCTACTCTAAGAAGACCTGCTTTATCAAGAAATGGGTGAAGATTTCTTATCTGACTATTATTATTTACCTCACCTGATTTTTGCAAGGATTTTATTTCCTTGTCAAAAAATTCTCGTTGAACACTTTTTAACAAAAAGGTTTCTGCCTTTTTGAGCTCCTCGATGTCTAAAGGACCCTCTTTTCTTTCTTTTTTACAAATGCTAAGAAACCTGAAAATAAATCCTAAAATACGAATTATCTTACAATAATTATTACTTAAATCAATTATATCATGCGCAAAGGTATTATTAGAAACTGAAAAAAAAAGACATGTTTTTAAAGTCATTAGTTTTAAAGTTTTTCAGTTCTTTTGAAAAGTCATTGGAATCAACTGCTTCAGGTATGGTTGTATTTGGATAGTCTTTTCCTTTTAGGAACATTGGGCCACTCCACCACAACTCATTTGAGATTAGCTTATCAGGATTTATTCCTCTTGTTAGAAGGTCTGCTGGGTTATATTGAGAAGAAACATGTCGCCACTGCATCTCTCCAGTTAGCTCTTGTATCGTTGAAATTCTGTTCGCAACAAATGTTTTTAGTATGTACGGTTCTTTTTTAATCCATGACAATACTATCATAGAATCTGACCATAAGAAGATTTTGTTTATATTGATCTTGAGAGCAGAAATCACACGTTTAATTAGTTTTGATAATAAAACAGCTGCACACAGCTCAAGTTTGGGAACAGTTAATTGCTTTAAGGGGGAAACTCTTGATTTACTTGTCACTAATTTCACTGACAATTCTCCAGATTCTGATACTGATTTGCAGTAAATTACTGCTCCATAGGCTGCTTCGGAAGCATCGCTGAAACCATGTAACTCGATTATAATAGCATTTTTCAATAAAATACACCTACTAATTTCAATTTTGTTAATTAACTGTAGATTATCTGAAAACTCTCCCCATTCCTTAGCTTCTTTTTCCGGTAACAAGTCATCCCAATTTAATTGCAATAACCATAATTTTTGCATAAATATTTTCGCTTTAATTATAATAGGAGAAACTAATCCAAGAGGATCAAACAAACTTGATATAATTGATAACACTTGTCTTTTAGTGACATTTATCTCATTATGAATTTTTACATCGAAACTTAAACAATCTTTTCTCGATTTCCACAAGACACCTAATGTTTTGGATTCTTCTGAATCACCAAAAGGATATATCTTGTCATTTGTTTGGTAAAGTTGTGGAGCATTACTGCACCATTTATGTAATAACATTCCTCCGCTTTTTAAAATTTGTATTAATTGATTTTGGAGCTCTAATGCAGAACTTAAAGAATCAGATCCAGATAAGATGTCATCCATATACATGTCTTCTCTCAGCACGGGTGCTGCTAAAGGAAACTTGCTTTCTTCATCCCTAGACAATTGAAGTAGTGTTCTCATGGCCAAAAAGGGTGCACTAACAGTACCATAAGTAACAGTAGTTAGTTCAAAATTCTTTATTGGTTCGTTTATACCTTCTTTCCATAAAATTTTTTGTAGTTTCCTTTGATCTGGATGAATAGAAATTGCTCTATACATTTTTTGAATATCTGCAGTGAAAGCGATAATATATTTTCTAAATCTCAGCATAATTGAGAATAAATCATCTTGTATTACACCCCCATTATACTGAATAGAATTAAGTGAGTTTCCTTTTGTCGTTAAAGAAGAGGCGTTAAAAACTACTCTCAAAGGTGTTGACATACTTTTTTCTATTCCTCTATACACTCCAAGATGGGGAATGTAATAGGATCCATTTTCTTCCTCGCTTTCGTTAACTTCGACCATGTGGCCTAACTGTTGGTATTCTTTCAAAAAATCGGAATATAATCTTAAATACTCGGGATCCCTTGCTAAGCGATTCCATAAAGAATTCAATTTTTTAATTGCTATCTGTTTAGAACTTCCTAATGTAGTTGGATCTTGTTTTAGGGGCATTTTAACAACATATCTGCCGCTTTTTTCTCGGGTATAATTTTCTATGAAATGTTTTTCACAAATTAAAGTCTCTTTGCTTTTTGGTTTTTCTATCTCGATATTTTCTATTTCCCAGAATTTTCGAAGTGTTTTATCTAAGTTAGTTTCTTTCTTTATTAAACCACAATGAACTTTATTTTCATTTTCTATTGGAAAACTTCCAGATACTACAAAACCGAAAACTGTGTCTTTCAGAATAAGATCAGAATTATTAATGCGAATCTGGCCCGGTTTTAAAAGTTCATAGAAAATTCCTGCTCCGAGAAGCATATCTACATGTTCTGGGATATTAAATCTCTCATCTGCTAATATTACGTTAGGGAAATCCTGTGCTGAAATTTCAATTGGACGCGAAGGGGTTAAATCTGCAGTTATTTTTGGAACTATCAAGAAATCTAAATTTTTTACAAAACTTCCATCTCTATTGCTTATTGATGCATTAACTTTATGATTTATTACTAAGGTGGCATCATTTAGACCTGACACCAAAATGTTTGTTCTCTCTTTTTTCAAATTCATCATGTCTATTAAATGGCGGGATAGAAAATTAGACTCGCTGCCTACATCTAACAAACACTTTACTCTATATTTAGATCCTGATTCATCAATTAGAAAACACATAACCGTTGAAAGTAAAACTTTATTCTTTTTATTCGAATAGTTACTAATAAAAGTTTTCTGAACGAACTCTTCTGCATTAGCGTTTAACATTGACGTGCCATAATTTGCTAGTCTTGAATCTGAACATTCTCCTACATTTATTTTACCTTGTATATTATGTTCTGAAGAAACATTCTTTCATATATGTATTATTTGTTTTGGGAAAATGAATAGTTTTGTGATGTCGTTTCTTGCAGAAACAAATGTTCTTTGATGTACAATTGGCTACTGGGTGTAAATTTAAACAATTGAAACATAACTTGTTACATTTTATTACATTTACTCTCTCATTAACAGATAACTTTAAATAATCTGGACACTTTGAAAGATGGTGCTGTTTGTGGCACAAAATACAGTTTAATGTTTTAACATCAGTTAAAAATACTTTATTTACACTTTTGGGATTATACTTTCGATTAACACTAAAATTCTCAGTAAGAGATTTTCCGCGTGATGTAAAATATAAATCAATCTCACGTCCTAATTCTTCTGGTAAAAACCATTTATCTCCTTGTCTCACACTAATGTGAGAAGCAGTCTCCTTATCTAATGTTTCATATAATTTATCTGACACAATCAATTGTTTTAGACTCTCGAAATCGGACACATTTCTTAAATTTAGATAATAATTCCAATTGGTCATCAGTCGTGAAGCGAATTGTACATGAGTCTCATTTGGTAGTTTAAAAGCTTTTCTAAATTGTTCTAGGCAAAAATAAGGTGTTGGTTGAAATTCTTTTAAGACTATTTCTTTTAATTTTTCATAATTCTCGATATCTGTATCGTGTAAATAAGTTAAAATGTTAGACGCTTTGTCACCTAATAAATTCAGCAGAATTTCTGCTTTATTTTCTTCCGAAACATTTTTAGTTTTGAAAGCCCGTTCTAAAGAAGAAAAGAAAAAACCCCATCCTTCAGGCTTAGTTGGAACTTTTACAGTCAAAGTTTTAATACTTTTTATTATTTGATCTAACGATTCCATTTTTACTTCACTTTCAGTAATAAAAGATTTAGTTTCAGATTTAATTTTAGCTAATTCCAATTCATTTTTTGATCGTTCAAATTCGTTTTTTGATCGTTCAAGTTTAAATTTTTCAAGATCAAATTGCCTTTGTTCTTCATGTTTACGACTCTCAATTATGGTGTTAGCTATTTCTGTTACAAAATCTGGTTTATTTTTATATATTTCGCTATTTTCAATAATATTGTTTAAATCAGCTATAGTCATTTTATCATTAATATTTAAATTTATTTCAGTGGCTATTTGCCTTAAATCTTCCTTTTTTGCTCCTTTAAACATTGTTTTAAATTTATATATAACAGTACAGATTAGAAAAATCACATTCACTTACTTTAAAAATTCCACTGCACGAAACTATATCGTTTCTTCTTGAACTCGAATAATTCAGAAATTTACGCGTTGCACTTTATTATCACTGATCCTCCGGCTCGACGGACCACAAATTATGTCGATAACTCATTTAAAAAATTAAAATACTCAATAAAACTCATATTTAAGAAAAACTCTATGAAATGTATATTTATTTAACTAGCTCACAACTCAGCCGCTCATGGCTGCGTTCTCTTAAAAACTCTAAACTCATAAAAACAAATGCAGACGATAAAAATCGTTGCCAAAAATACAGAATAAATACGACCGAACACTATCGAAAATTCTGTCTCATTTGTTGCTGAACTATCTTTGCTAAAAAATAACATTCTAGTCCATCCAGACAGAAATATTATTAAATCCTATAGAACTAATAATGAGAAAGAATATGCTAATGCAAAATCTATTGTTGGCATTAGATATAACCATTATAGGGTGATTGTAAATAATGAAAATTATATGGAACAAGCAAGTAAAAATGAATTGACAAAAGTTGAAACCTTCAGCCAAATGAAAAGACAATATTCAATACATAGTTTCCAAATCAGTGATTTCATTGGATGCATTTATGAAAATAATTGGTGGATAGGACAAATCAATGGTATATTAATCACAAGAACTAAATGACATTAAAGTATCATTGATGTACCCAACATGGTCCATAGATAAAGCATTCCAGTGGCCAAAAGAATCTGGAAAGAAAAAATATGAATGTGCATTACCATTGGAAAATGTGCTTCTAGAAACACAAAAACCAGTTACAATAGGACAATCTGGGCGACTTCATACCTTCAACGATAAGGAGTTGAAGTTAATTTAAGAAACCTTTACTACCTAATTCTTCTGTTATGTATGTATTTGCACATTAATATATTATATCCATACTATATAACAAAATTTTTACATACTGTAGATGGATTTAACACATTCATGAGTATGGAATGAAATGACATATGATCAATACTAATTTTATTATTGGCTGTATTTTACGCAATTTTAAATTTAAGCAAATGATTAGCTATAATTTAACAGTAATAATTATGTACTAGTGATGTATTTTTTAGTTTGAAATATTAATTACATTACAAGTTCGGTTAAATAAGGAAGAGCTTGACTTTGTGGTCTGTTGAAAAATACACACAACATGTTATTTTCAAAAAATCATATAAAATTTTCTAAGCAAAAACACACGATTTGCTTGTAAGGTATGTATTAGAGACTATTAAGGTATGAATTGAGCATATTATCAGATTTTTAAAAAATGGTGTTTTTGAGAAATTGCATTTCAAAAGTAGTGATTTTACAAAATTTTGCAAAATTTAAAATTGAATTACAAAAGTTGTAAGCACCTTAGAGTTAAAATAAAATTTGCTGTAAAACTCCCAATAAAGGTCTTTAGATTGCCATCAATGTTTAGCTTTAAAATATTTTTTTTCATTCTGAAAAAAAAATCTTAAATTCACTAATAATCATATTTTTTATACTTAAAATCTATTTTTTTTAATTAAGTAAAAATGTCACTATATTTTTTAAAACTATGCCAAAGTAAAATTCATATTAATAACTCTTTATAAAAAATAAATTGACTGAATATGTTGAATATGTTTGGTATTGCGTTCATTTCGCAAATGAAGCGTTTTTCAGTTTTTCTGAAAACTGCCAATTTTATCATGAATTTTAAAGTGCTGTAATCAGAGAAAAAAAAAGATTTAGGGAAAAATCCTTTTAGGAAATTTTATAAATCACTTAGTTCTAACTACTAAATTTTTTTGAAAAAAATCTGTGATGGTGACTTGACGCATATCAGTATTGTCTGCCTGAATTGAGATGGAATAGCTCTTAAGATAAAATAAGGTAGGATAATGTAGCTTTTGGTGATTGGAGACCCGCCCAACGGTGAGGATCGAAAAATTTCAAATGCTTATAACTCGCGATCTAAATTTCGTAGCGCGGCCAAATTTTGTTTGGTAATTTATTATAAGAGAGTGTTAATTTTTGGTGACAAGAGACCCCCCACGGTGAGGGTCGAAAAATTTAAAATGCTTAAAACTCGCGATCTAATTTTCGTAGCGCGGCCATATTTTGTTTGGTAATTTATTATGAGACAGTTTTAATTTTTGGTGACAGGAGACCCCCCCCCCCGGTGAGGGTCGAAAAATTTGAAATGCTTATAATTCGAAATCTAATTTTTGTATCGCGGCCAAATTTTGTTTGGTAATTTATTATATGAGAGTGTTAATTTTTGGTGACAGGAGACCTCCCACGGTGAGGGCCAAAAAATTTAAAATGCTTATAACTCGAGATCAAAGCGTGGCCAAATTTTGTTTGGTAATTTATTAAGAGACACTGTTACTTTTGGTGACAGGTGACCCCCCCCCCCGGGTGAGGGTCGAAAAATTTAAAATGCTTATAACTCGCAATCTAATTTTCGTATCGCGGCCAAATTTTGTTTGGTAATTTATTATGAGACAGTTTTAATTTTTGGTGACAGGAACCCCCACACGGTGAGGGTTGAAATATTTAAAATGCTCGCAATCTAATTTTCGTATCGCGGCCAAATTTTGTTCGGTAATTTATTATGAGAGATTGTTAATTTTTGGTGACAGGAGACCCCCTAAGGTGAGGGTCGAAAAATTTAAAATGCTTATAACTCGCGATCAATTTTCG
This sequence comes from Maratus speculifer, assembly GCA_964019185.1. NCBI lineage: Eukaryota > Metazoa > Arthropoda > Arachnida > Araneae > Salticidae > Maratus > Maratus speculifer. The sequence continues at coordinate 246,568,454 of OZ025293.1, read as the reverse complement.
TAGCGTCGCCAAATTTTGTTTGGTAATTTGTTATGAGACAGTGTTACTGTCGGTGACAGGACACTCCTCTCGGTGAGGGTCGAAAAATTTAAAATGCTTATAACTCGCGATCTAATTTTCGTATCGCGGCCAATTTTTTTTGGTAATTTATTATGAGAGAGTGTTAATTTTTCGTGCCAGGAGACCCCCCACGGTGAGGGTCGAAAAATTTAAAATGCTTATGACTCGCGATCAATTTTCGTAGCGCGGCCAAATTTTGTTTAATGATTTTTTATGAAACAGTGTTAAATTTTGACGACAGGAGACCTCCCACGGTGAGGGTCGAAAAAGTTAAAATGCTTATGACTCGCGATCAATTTTCGTAGCGCGGCCAAATTTTGTTTAATGATTTTTTATGAAACAGTGTTAAATTTTGGCGACAGGAGACCCCCCCACGGTGAGGGTCGAAAAAGTTAAAATGCTTATAACTCGTGATCTAATTTTCGTAGTGCGGCCAAATTTTGATTGGCAATTTATTATGAGACAGTGTTACTTTTGGTGACAGGAGACCCCCCCCCCCCCGGGTGAGGGTCGAAAAATTTAAAATGCTTATAACTCGCAATCTAATTTTCGTATCGCGGCCAAATTTTGTTTGGTAATTTATTATATGAGAGTGTTAATTTTTGGTGAAAGGAGACCTCCCAACGGTGAGGGTCGAAAAAGTTAAAATGCTTATAACTCGTGATCTAATTTTCGTAGCGCGGCCAAATTTTGCTTGGCAATTTATTATGAGACAGTGTTACTTTTGGTGACAGGAGGACCCCCACCGTGAGGGTCGAAAAATTTAAAATGCTTATAACTCGCAATCTAATTTTCGTATCGCGGCCAAATTTTGTTTGGTAATTTATTATATGAGAGTGTTAATTTTTGGTGACAGGAGACCTCCCACGGTGAGGGTCGAAAAATTTTAAATGCTTATAACTCGAGATCAAAGCGCGGCCAAATTTTGTTTGGTAATTTATTAAGAGACACTGTTACTTTTGGTGACAGGTGACCTCCAACCTTGGGGATCGAAAAATTTAAAATGCTTATAACTCGCGATCTAATTTTCGTAGCGCGGCCATATTTTGTTTGGTAATTTATTATGAGACAGTTTTAATTTTTGGTGACAGGAACCCCCACACGGTGAGGGTCGAAATATTTAAAATGCTCGCAATCTAATTTTCGTATCGCGGCCAAATTTTGTTCGGTAATTTATTATGAGAGATTGTTAATTTTTGGTGACAGGAGACCCCCCACGGTGAGGGTCGAAAAATTTAAAATGCTTATAACTCGCGATCAATTTTCGTAGCGCGGCCAAATTGTGTTTAATTATTTTTTTATGAAACAGTGTTAAATTTTGGCGACAGGAGACCTCCCACGGGGAGGGTCGAAAAAGTTAAAATGCTTATAACTCGTGATCTAATTTTCGTATCGCGGCCAAATTTTTTTTGGTAATTTATAGTGAGACAATGTTAATTTTAGTGACAGGAGATCTCCCATGGTGAGGGTCGAAAAATTTAAAACGCTTATAACTCGCGATCTAATTTTCGTAGCGCGGCCAAATTTTGTTTGATAATTTATTAGGAGATAGTGTTACTTTTGGTGACAGGAGACCCCCCCCTCCCCACGGTGAAGGTCGCAAAATTTAAAATGCTTATAATTCGTGATCTAATTTTCGTAGCGCGGCCAAATTTCGTTTGGTAATTTTAATAAGACAATGTTAATTTTTGGTGACAGGAGACCCCCACGGTGAGGATCGGAAAATTTATAATGCTTGTAACTCGCGATCTAATTTTCGTAGCGCGGCCAAATTTTGTTTGGTAAATTTTGTTTGGCATATCTTTTATCGCGGGTTTTGAGCGCGGCGAAAGAATCTAGAAATTCCGTAACGAGAAAAACCTAACACTCCGGCTAACGTCGCTTGAGTTTGACAGACTTCGGCACGGTATCCTTCGGTAGACTTCGGCAGACATTAAAGCGGTATTTTTCAGATATCTTGAGAATATCAAGTCTCAAACTTATGTTTTTTATTTCAGCTACCATAAACGTATATTTTCAATTATAAAAATTCCTGATTAACCTACATGTGTTTTAAGATAATAAAAATATTTTAAACGATATTAATTTCTCATTTATTCAATAAAAGAGAAAAAAAAAATGTTTTGTTATCGGTGATCACGCTCAAAAAGTATAACTTGAATTAATATCAAAGACAAAAAAAACTGCATAAATAAAAAGTAAATAAATAATTATGATTGCATAAGTTGATAAAAAATGCTATGCAATAGCTTTACCGCGGCAGTCCCCGAGTGCCACACGTCTTTTTTTTTTTTTTTAATGATTTTTTGACTAAATATTTATAAGTGAGCTTTTATTGAAAACGGCGTTTTATCTGCGATATTTGGTGAAATTGTCGTTTTAACCGTGATCCGCACAGGAAATTCGCGTTTTTCAACGATCTTTTGACAAAGTTCGTGGACAAAAACATTGACGAAATCGTTGTTTTTCCACGAAATATTGACGAAATGTGCGCTTTTTCGGCAATGCTTTCACGAAATTTGCATGTCTCCGCGATTGTTTTTTCGCGTGGAAAACCGTACAAGTTGGCAACTATGCAAAACTGATAACCCAATTTCAAATTTTCGGAAATTTCGTATGAGAATCACCCCTGAATCCACCGTTATCAGCAAAATTGAGCATGATAAATCATATTATGAAGAAGAAATCCAAGTTGTATATCTAGCTGTGAAGGAATTAAACAGTGTAATCACTTTTTGAAATTAGAAGCTTAGAGGTGAATCTGGATTATTCTTTTCACTTTTCCTTCCCTTATGGCCATGAAAACTAAATCACTTTGGTAGCTATTAGTATGATCCCAACCAGTCACTGCTGTGCTTCTGATGAATGATGTGCATACAGAATTTACCGTGCGCTTTACAATCGCAATTTTTTTTTTTTTTTTTTTTTTTTTTTTTTTTTAGCAATATTGCTTGCGTGCAAAACCATTAACTTGAAAAATCCTGGGTCCCCGGGAATTCTAAAATTCTGGGTCCTTTTTTATCAAAAGTGGCTCCCCACTAATAAGACATTTTAGATGCAAAAACTGAACTTGTTCATTTGCAAATGAAAAATAAAATGCAATAATCATTGTTTTAATAATAAATAAATAATTAAAACCAATAATTTTTGTTTAAACTATTAAGAGAAATTTTCTTTACTTGTTTAAAAATAAATGTGCAAGATACAAATTTAACTATAAAATATTGAACATTTGAATGTAGAAGGTAACAAGTATCACTATTGTTTGCATTTCTTTTTTTTTAAATAAGGGACAAGACTGATTTATTGAAAAAGACATTTTTGCTGAAAAAAAGAATACTTTTGTTGATGAGTAAACTGATGAAACTTTTTGTTTAATGAATGGGTGTTTTTCTGAGTCACATTTACTCAGAAAGACTTGGAGCAGTCAGAAACAGATTGTGAAGCAGGAAAATCTGTTTTTGGAGCAGCAATAAAAAAAAAAAAAAAAAAAAAAATTGAAGCAAAAAAAATACAGAAAAATTCACTCCCAGCATTAACACTTTTTTTTCCATGCCTGTTTGACAAAATTTGAGTTTTTATACGATCTTCTGACGAAATTTGCCGTTTTCCGTGATTTTTAGACGAAGTTTATCGTTTTTTCGCGATTTTTTGAGGAAATCTACCATTTCTCGAGATTTTGTGACGAAATTAGCCATTTTTTCGCGAATCCTTTGAATAAATCTATTTTTTGAGATTTTTTGACGAAATCTATCGTTTAATAGCGATTTTTTGGCGAAATCTGTCGTTTTATCGCGATTTTTTTGACAAAACCTGTCGTTTTTTCGCAACTTTTTGAGAAAATTTGCCTTTTTTTGGAGATTTGTGACAAAATTAGCCTTTTTTGCGATTTTTTTTTACGAAATTTGCTATTTCTTCGAAAATTTTGACGAAACCTGTCGTTTTAGCGAATTTTTTTGACAAAATATGCTGTATTTTCAAAATTTTTCGACAAAATTTGCAGTTTTATCGCGATTTTTTTGACGAAATCTGTTGTTTTTCGCGAATACTTTGACAAATTTTGCCGTTTTTTCGCGATTTTTACACGAAATTTGTCGTTTTTTCGCGATTTTTTGAGGAAATCTGCCGTTTTTTCGAAATTTTATGAGGAAATTAGTCATTTTTTGCGAATTCTTTAACGAAATTTATCGAAAAATAGTCGTTATTTTGAAATTTTTTAACGAAATTACGCGTTTTACGGGACGCGTAAGAACTATTTTTCTGCGTCCCGTCGCCGATTTTTTGCGTATTTTACGCACTATAGCGCGTCCGCGGCATCCCCGACCGCAATACAATTTAAGGAGTTTCTAAGGAGTATTTTGTTTATCTAAGTAGTTCTAAGTACTACTTGGGAACGTTTTCATTTCTAAGTAGTTTCTAAGGAGTCCAAGGAGTCTGTGCGAACCCTGGAAAAGTATTTTCATTCTAGTAAAAAGCATTTGTATTCAGATCCAGGCCGAACACCCCACTACTGAGATAGCAATACAAGTAGAGTACATGCAACAAGTAGATGCAGATTACAGCTAACTTTCATAAGCACATGTCACTGAAGTCACTACAATACTCAAGACAGAATCGGTACATGATCAGGGCACTTGATCTCTCTTGAATAATAACGTGAACTTACTGATTGAAGCACAAGAAAACGATTAATAGATATTTATTTGAAATGGAAATCAAAAGAATGCATTAGTTTTTCACAACATTGAGGATTGCCTTTTTTTGCGCAGACAAAAAACGTTTCCTTGTACGGTAAACACGTGGATTATTTATGGCTCTGTAGTAAATCATTATAGAAGCAGTATTGGTTTATGAAGAATTTCCCTCTCCTCCGAAGAGAAAATGATGATGAAAGAGGGAAACAAAAACAAAGGGGCAGAAATAAAGTGGAGGGAAATAAAATACGCTCGGGTTACCGAGATTCTGAAATCTGTTACTTAACACTAAATATACATATGATATAGTGACTATTTTAATACTGTTAATAACAGAAAAAAATAGTTTTTAAAATTGATATTTAATTAGAAGAAAACGCAAGATTGTTTAGAAATCAAAATTTGCTATAATTTTGCCAATTCATGAAATCATTTAAATCTGTTTACCCCTTTATCTACCGACGGTACTTATAAGTACTATTAAAATTACTTATTATATAATTCTTTTAATACATCAATTAGTTGTAATACTGTTTAAAATGAGTTACAGATACATTACTTTATTTTGTTCCAAAAGCATTATTAGTTACACAAAACAAAAATATTTTTAAAAAGGACGATTCCTTTTGCCTTTGTGTCTTATCAGCTTTCTTGGTACTGAGAGAGGGGAATAGGGATTTTTCAGTTCGGAAATATTTCTATATTTATATTGTAAGAACATCATATTTGTACATTTTATAACAGTACAAAATACTAAGAAAACAACTTAAAATAAAAGATTTGAGTGGGGTTACAAATATTGCACAAAAACCCTGTAAATTCAAATTTAATTAATCCTTCTAAATCCTCCAATCCTTCTAAAAGCCTTCAAAAATTTATTAAATGATTATGTAAATTTTTTAATTTAGTTTAAACAATTTACATAAAATGCTTTAGAATGTGAAATTTTCATGAATTCATAATACGGTAGATAAAAGGTTAATGTATAAAACGCTCTGTTGCTATTAAAATGCCAAAATATCGAACAAAATCCTCATTTTACTAAAAAAGAAAAATAAAGAAAAAGGGCCAAAGTGCGTGTTTTGGAAAGATTTTTAAAGTGTGGAAATGATAAAAGAAGATTAATTAGTAACATTAAAAATATAACTAATGTTAGTAATACACTATTATAATAATGTATTTAGTTTAAAGAACAATTAAAACGTCGTTCGATTTCTTGACACATGAATGAAATATCCAGAAATTTTATGACTATATTAATGAAATTAACTGGATTGTCAGCATATTTTGAAAGATTTCTTTTCATAAAAGGGGGGGGGGGATATAGAGCAAATCCGATGATTTATTTTCGTAATTTCAAGCCAACATCGAACAGCTGAATTTTCCTTGTATAATAACCTTTTTCTTCAGCTACGATATACAACAATTTAGAATGATTATTTGTACGAAATTTGCTGAAACAAATTAGCAACACAGATTTTTTTTTTTCTTTGTTTTACTTTAATTCATAAAATTTATTGAAAAATGTCTGAAAATATGTAAATGTGAAGTGAAAATATTCCTGAATATTTGAGCATTTTAATGAAATTAATTGATTTAAATATGCTAAAAAATTTACTTTGGCGAGAGGAGGAATTATAAAGTTTCCCCCATAATTTATTCTTACACTTTTATGATGTGAAGTGACATCAAACTGTTATATTTTGCTTTTGCTATAGTATTTCTTCTTTATTTTGTTACAAGTTTTTATTTTATTTTTTAATGATATAAGAATAATTTAGTATGTTACCGTAATTTAGTATGTTTATTAAACACAATTTGCGGAAATCAGTTATCTGATATAAAATCTTTTTCCCTTCAATTCTTTAATTTGTTTAAAAAAAATTCTAAATGTATGTAAATGTGCATTGTAAAACTATTTATAAGTTTAAAAATATTTATAGATCATTTCTTTCTTTATATTTAATTAGATTAAAATTCCGACAAAAAAGATTTTTTTTTTTTAGATACAGAATTTAATTTTGTTGCAATTAATATAAAATACACTTAATACACAAATCTTAATATTTTAATTTCAGTTATTCATTAATAATGATTATTATTATTATTTTAATAAGAGTTACTACACTAGAGACGTATGAAAATGTTGAGTCGAATATTTGCTAAGTATTTTAACCTAAAAACTACTGTCATTCAAAAAACATTTAAAAATGCAATTTTATAAAATTTTCCTAAATCTCCCGTTAAAAAGGCGCTTTGTCTGTCACAGCTTTTCATAATTTAAAAATTTTTAAACGCTTTTTCAACCTTTTAAATATCTAAACTTCTTAACTACTCTGGAGAGTAGTCTTAAAAGTATCATCCACGTCAAATTTAAAGTTTCTATCCTTAAAAATTCCATTGAAGTCGTAATTCAAGACGTTTTTAGGACACTTTTTACTGATTTCACACACTTTTATTTTTCGAATTTTTTAGAAACTGCTCTTAAACAGCATTTAAAATTTTTAAGTAACTACCATCATGCAAATATCAAGTTTCACTCTCCATCAATATCGTAAAAATTGCAATTTTAGAACTTTTCCACTTCTGCATCCACTAGAGATAGTGGCAACGACATAAAGTATGTATAATTGAGCAACGACCATTTATTTTTGACTATTAAATGATTGATAATATTGCTCCTATTTGCATAAAATAATTAAAAAAGAATATATAAGTTCTATAAAAAGTTCTATGCCCCTAACCTCCCCCCCCCTTAATAATTTAAACTTATTGGCCTCGGTTTATATGAGCAATTTTGTGCGACTCTGTATAATATCCAATAAGGAAAATCGTAAAATGACTCTTAAGAAGAATTTCGTAGCAATGAAAACGAATTTCAGAAAATAAACAGGGTGGTCACATTTAATTTTCGCCTATATAATTAATAATTTCATTAATCCAGATTGAATTAATGCAGATTGATTAATCATAAAAAAAGAGCAATTACTTTTTCAATTTCAATCATAATATATTGAATAAGGATTAAATATCACATGATTAAATATTTAATCGACTAATCAATCAATTTAAAAAGCAATCGATTAATGTCAACCCAGATCATTGTCATGTAAAATAATTTTTTGGAAAAAAAAAAAAAAAAATGGCACGCGGTTTTAAAATGGTTCGCCATTCCTGTCCTAGTACGTATCGGAGAACATATCGCAGTCTGGGATTTTTTAATTATTTTCTTTTGAATCGACTTACAGAAATGTATAAATAAGGGATTTTTAATTTATTTTTTTTAATTGATTTACAGAAATATACAAATACATAAAAAATAAATAATCCATAAATACATATAAATTATATATATTATATATAATTTCTAAACTACCTGACCTCAATGTATGCAGTTTGATATTCTAAGGTAAAATTTACAGAAAAGTCAAATAAGATATCGAAATTATATATTCGTACAGTAAATTTCAGAGTTTGGTAATATTTCAATATGAAGACGACCCTCTAAACACATTTAAAAAAATATAATTCACAGAAGACGTTTCCAATTGGATGGTTATTTCTTGAATTATTTGGCGATTAAAATGTACGGATATTCTTTTTTATTTTTTCGTCGTGTGTACATACACATGCCGTACAAGAGCAGCAGCTTTTGTCTTGAAGAAAGCTTGACCTCCGTTGGTGATTTCCCTTTGTCTCTGCTTATATCCACAGTTTTCTATAGTTGAGCACACGATAAATTTATACAGGGAGATTCAAAATAACGTGGACAAATTGATATGACAAATCAGGCATACGACAAGGATAAAAAATCACACAGGAACATAGGACCGCAAACCCCTTGTTGAGTCACAAATACAGGGTGTTTCATCCTAACTCAATTTAAGTTGACGGTAATAAATTTCAGAAAAATGAAGTAAATTATAATAAAACATTTAATAGACATTCTTACCTTTGTTTTAAATGTGATAACACAAATTAAAAGTGGTAGAAGTTTGCATTATGGGCACCAGTAATATGCACTTGACACCTCACATTTTGGACTGAGATAATCAGTTTATACGGTACCATCGATTGCTTGAGCAATATGTTTTTCCAGATCTTTTCGTAACGTTATCACATTTCACACAAAATTAGGTACATATCGTTCTATTTTCATTACGATGTTATTATTTTCCTGGAAATTATTACTTTCAAACCGGTTGTAGCTAGAATGAAACACCCTGTATTTGTGACTCAATAAGTAGTTTGCGACCCTATGTTCCTATGTGATTTTTTATCCTTGTCGTATGCCGGATTTGTCATCAAACTGATATCCGACTTCTTCCATACTTTGATTTATTGGTAATTAAATAAATTAAAATATCGCAAATATTTCTACATGATTTTGGTATGGTTAGTCTAGACTCACTGCAGTCTATTTTTAACTTATCATAAATGATTAGTAATCATCTTGCACGAAGTTCCTTCAAGAAATCTTGAGGCGAAGTCCTAGTGAGCTTTTATAGAGCTCATTGCATTTTCCTCAAATATCCAAGGTCTAGAGTTACTATACCACCATATTGTAGATATGAAACACAGTCCTAGGAATTATTTTTACCACGAAAATATGTGCAGAAATAAGTGTGGAGTGAAGGTCGAAATGATATTCATTAATCCTATAATACACGATACTTTAATTAGCAACATTATAAAAATTTAACACAGTATTGCATACTTCTATCAGCTGAGGCAGTTTTTTGATACTTTTTAATTTCTGTTCATCAACGCGTTTGGCAATACGAATAAGCATGCGTTAATTTGGCATACGTGGATATATCTCTAATGAATTAATCAACTTATGGAAGTACATTTTTCTTGTCAAAACTGATGGGAATGTCTGCCTATTTTTTATTATTATTATTGTTTCCTGTCGTATCAATGTTACTTGCCTAGTAAAGATGTCGACTAGAAAGAGCAAGTTAAAACAATAGAGAGAAAAAGTAAACATAATCATAGTTTCTTAGAAAGAAAAGAATTTTAATATTGAGATTTTCATAACTGAATACCGAAAACTTTTTCTCCTAAATTTCTATAAACAAACATTTGCAATGCCTTATGAGAAATATGCGAGTTGAAGATTTCCTTTTCTTTAAGACTATAAAACGAATGAGAAAATGTCTGCTAAAGAAATACCGTAAAATTACCGCGAAAATAAGACTTTGTAATTAAAAACTAACAAAAAAAATATTAGTACCATAATTGAATCAGTAAAAGATAGCAGGAATATTCTCAGATAAAACAAAACGTAAAATAAATCTATAAAATAAAATTCTAACATTTTAAGGAAATTGTAAAATTTTCATAGAAAAATGTATCTATGTACTATTTCTAAATACAATTAGGTTCTGAGCTCTGTCTTTTTTTCTCCCCTAAAACACCGATCCTGAATGTTACCAGGTCTACAAGACTTTATAAGTGAGTGAAATTTAATGAAACGTGTTTCCACCTCCTATATTTAAAACCTGTGCCCATTATGAATCCGATTTTTTTCTTTTGCTTAAGGGGAAAAAATGTCTTGACAGATCTTGAAACACTTTGAAGAATATTTGAATCTTTTCCAGCGTGTAAATAAATAAATTTAAAGGCGGTTGGGGAGGGGTAGAGGAGGGGGTGGTGGCGAGTTAAGCTGGGCTCTTTGCAGATCACCCGTGACATATTGAACGAGCACTTTTTCTCATCATGCTTCATTCCTAAATCCACTTGTAATCAAGCGAGGTAGAAAGGCAGGCAAGCGACGGCTTACGCCTTGAAAATGTATTAATACTGGACACTCGACGCTCTACGCCGGGGTATTAAGCTGATTAGTAGGCAAAAAATCAACATGCAAATGTGCTTAAACATATCACCGAGAAATGATGTAATTGAAGAGGGGAAAGCAAGAATAAAGAACAAAAGGCGACGAACAGCGAGTAAAAGAGCGAGAAATTAGATGCTTGAATTTGAAGAAAATTTAATAGGATTAAGGAAGAGATTATAAAACCCGTTGATTAATAGATATCAGCAAAAACTTGGCGCATGTTGTAAATGAATTCGCGCTCTTTATCTAATTCGACGCAGAATAAAGAAAAGAGAGAAAAGCAACACATTCTCGAGACGCAGCGCCCCCTCCCCGAACACCGAGCAAATGCGTGAACTCGAAGATCGGGGGCCACGACTGGCCTGTCCTCAAGTTTTGAAGAGAGGTTAGGGATAAAAAGGACTCATCCAATGGATTGTTGCAGAATATATTACCAATGAAAAAGAAATAGTAAGACATTTTATTATTAATATGATTTCCAAATGGGAACATTCTGACTCAAACAGTTCTGTTTGTTTTGGGATTTTGTTTCATTTCATTCCATTTGCATTGACATTTGCGATAATTGGAATTAGACAATCATCTTCTCAGAAGGTTCAAAATCGACAAACTTTTCATTACTTTAATTAAAAATTAATATGAATGGCTCGCATAAAAAATTCGAATACATTTTTGAGATAAAAAGATATATATATATATATATATATATATATATATAATTTTAATCTCCTCACTTCGCCACTTTAATAATAATAATAAAAAAAGAAACCGAAAAGTTAAAGTATGAAATAGACACTTCAGTTAACCTTAAAGAGTCCCAACGAAAGCGTCCAATGTAATATGTTGAATGATACGCTATATATTTATACAAAAGGAAAAAATTGTATTAAAAATGAATAGATTTACTAAATAATTTTTCACTGCGTATGCGTCAAAGATATCAAAATTCCATTTGCATATTGTGTTAGCTAAATGTATAGAACAACTTTCAAAATCCGTTATTCCCAAAATGAAGCAAAAAGATAAGGGGAAGGGGTTGTATTTGTATCCATATATACATTGATTAGAGTCAAAATAGAATACAAATGTGGCACGTACTACTATAGTTGGATAAAACCCCTCACGTTTTTGCTTCATTTTGGGAACAACGGATTTTGAGCTTATTCTACCGATGATTACTTTCAGAATTTTTAAGCTATGTTTTTGAGAGTTTTACAAAAGTTGCTCTATACATTTAGCTAACACAATATACAAATAAAAATTTGATATCTTTGACGGATGCGCAATGAAAAATTATTTACTAAACCTGCTCATTTTTTAGATATTTTTTAATTTTGATTACAAGGTACTGTATCTAACATTGTCATGTTTTCAGAAAAGAACATTATTTGATATTAAGAAATCTGCAAATTATAAGCAAAAAACTTGGCATAATTTAGGACTGTTTTTATAAAAACTTCTCTACGAGTGTACATGTTATCCACATAGAAATGAACTCAGTTTATTACAATTGGCCACTTAAACATAATCCACAGTTTGAGCGCTTTAGCTACATTAATTTTGACAGGATTATCCAAAAGATATTCGTTATTTTTCAGTTTGTTGACGGTCTCCTATGAAGTTTCGAGAAAAAAAACTTCACGGAAATGTATGACTTGTACTATTATATTTATACATTGAGAGTTTAAGGATAATTCGTTATGTGTTTTTCTAGTTATTTAAGAAAATGTCTAAAATCGCAAGTGACCGGATATATGTATATACAAAATTGCATTTATTAGTTTTAAAAAATTGAAAACTAAATTGGTCATATGCACGGTAGTTTAATAGATAGAACCTCATTAAAAAGGAGGCCGATTGGGCCAAGATTCTGAAATGAGGCGATTTCAGATCGAACACTGGTTTGAAACATGCTTTGACACAAATTTAAAATTTTATTTATTAACAAACTTGATAATAATAATAATAAAATAAATCTTGCTATTTGACGTATATTTTGAATTTTTAAAAATATTTTTTTTTATTAATTTTAATTAAAAAATGTCTTTTGCACTCTCTTTTGATATTTCCTCGGCGTGAGCGTTCTACGGAATTCAATATTTCTCAGGGAGCTTTTATGTGAAACCAATAAAGTTAAAACCACGTTAAAATATGTATAATTAAGTCAGTGACCAACGACACTTTAAATTTGTAACAAAATGGTGGATTATCAAATTTAGTACATCGGTTTTTGACAATAATTTCCAATTTTGTTTCGTATATAAAAAATAAACTAATAGAAATCTATGAAATACTATGGAAATATGTAAGCTTTTATTGAGAAGAGAGTCTAAAAACAAATGGGTACAGTGTGATCGCACAAAGGGTTTCGTTTAACATCTTTTCAAATCAAAATTGTTACATAAATGACAGCACCATTATATTTAATTTCAAAATAATAAAAAAAAACTAAGCCAAATTAAAAATATTCATGCAAAGTGATTTACATAAAATTAAAAAATCCAAATATTTTTAATTTTATAGCAATCTCAAAAATTTAGCGGATGTATAAATAATATATATATATATATTTTTTTTAAAGAAAAAGTTAATTAAAACATATTTAAAACGCTGAAATAATTCTGAAAAATTCCGTATTAATACTTTCACTTTCCAAAAACTCACTGGATGGCGCCAAAGAAAGATGCAAATATTTATAAAAATTTAAAAAAAAAAATCCATAAAATAGTTTAAAAATACGAAATTTCTTTCAATTAAATGTAAAAGCTTGAAAATTTCAATTTTCGCCGACATGCTTCGACCTTTCGGTTAAAAATAACACACTACCACAGACTACCGAATTCACAAAAAGATGGTTGAAATTAAGATTGTGTTTTGAAATCTCAAAAATGGTGGGATGTTACTACATTAATTTAATTAATTAAAATAACATTACTTTTTCGAATTTTTAAGATTTTGGGTATGACATGGTGTATTCAGCTCTCTATATAAAAATAAGCTTGTAACTTAAATTTTTCCGAGTACGAACGCCGAATACTTTGGGTACCGCGGTTTAAGGGTATATTCGAAAATAAATATTTTTTTTCCACCATCAACAGCTCGAAATTTTCCGATACATTCTCAGACTCATTTTTAAAGTAGAAGCAAGAAACTTGCTGAGGTGATTTTAGAAGAGATGAATAAGATGACGCATGATTTCATTTCCCCTCAATTCATTGCAATTGGATTTATAAACAATTACTTTCAAAGTATAACCATTTTTTTCGTTCCCAGATCTCCTGCTTCGGAAAATTCGGTTCAAATCACCCACTTTCACAGCATATTTTTTTTTTTTTGCAATATTTTCTATTTTTATTAACTCGTACGCTACCGCTTACATGAAGATGTGATGATAGTTAATGCCGCACTGTAGAAGTGGGTTTTTTCCAAAATCCGATTTACTTTTTAAAACAAAGAATCTGTGAAAGATTTTTCCGCGCTAGCACGTGACTGGCTATTGGACATCACCCCACATCACGCGCTGGCGCGTGAGTGGCCCCTTAACGTTGGCGCCATATCACGCGCTTTCGCATGAGAGGCAGCGAACGTGTTAAAAAATCGACAAGGACGACACATCGTGTACTTTCTAAATAAGAGAATTTGCCAGTTTGATATGTATGAGAGCAAAAATAAATTAAAAAATAAATCAGAAAATAAGCAGTTCGGATTGCAATACACCCTTAACAACATTATTTTAGAAAAAAAAAATCACATTTAATGCTATTCTTGCTCTTGCCAAATGGCACTTAAGTTTTAATTTATGTTCATTTTACTCGTACTTTTTACACCTAATAAGTGTAAAAATAAGAGTTCAACCTGCTGAAAATGATGTGTGATAATTTAAATCTAAAAATTAGAAACAAAAAATGACCTTCCAGCCTGTACCGGCAGGAAAAAATAGCTTTCACATTCCTTGTTTTTAAAAACCCAGTTTATTTTACTCAAACACGCGAAGTCGAAATGAGAAAAAGTCGAATATAGAAAATTTAATCCCAAACATGAATAGGTATTTCGCCAAATTAGCCATTAGAGAAAATTAAATCCCAAACATGAATAGGTATTTCGCCAAATTAGTTGCCTATATATCCAAATTGGCTTCATTTAGAGCGATTTATGTTAGCTAGCCAAATTTGGCAATAGCGGCGACCGCCATTTTAAAACAACGTGGCAATGAAGCTAAACAATGAGCTTGGTCGAGACCTTGGAAAGTCCTGTACACATGATCATTCATAGTGAAATTTTTAAACATATATATGAATACTGTGACGTGTGATAAAAATCATATTGTTTCATAACGTCAGTCAGCATATAAAAAATCAAATTGCTGTGCTTCAGCTATTTTAAAAGATAAAAACGAAAAAATGGCAAGTTCAACAGTAACCATTTCATTCTTCAACGACCAAAACTCACTGAGTTATGACACTCTGAATTTCAAGATGTCATTATTAATAACTTATAGCTATTATTGTATGCTTTTAAAATAACATATCTTTAAAAACATATTTTTACATTGAAAAATAAAATAAAAATGGAATTCTCTTTATCCAATTATTTTGTTTAGCGTATTGTAATCCATAAATAAAACTGGTTAACTTAATTCTTTTATCGAATTTTCTGGACAAAAAGTTTTTACCTTCCTTCAAAAGATTTAAACTTTTAATTTCCAACATATTTGGAAACAAAATATTGAACAAAAATACCCTGCTCAGCTATTATTCCCTTTCTCCAGGAAATAGCACAAGTCTTTCTTCGTTTTTCTTTTAATTTTTCGCTCTTTACTTGAAAAGAAAAAAATAAACGGCATAATAATTAGAACGAATTAATTCTCGAATCTCTCCTGGAATTAAATCAGTGTCTATATTGCTATGACTAATTACCGCTTAGGTTAATAACGGAAAAGAGCAACAAAGTACTTTTTTCGCAGTTTTTTATTTGTTGCAATTCAATTCGGTCGCTGAAAGTCTCAATTCATTGGTTTGAACCAGCAAGCAAGAAACCGAGAAAATTAGGATTTTCAACTCGCTTCCTTTTCTTCAACATTAAATGAATTTGGGCGCACATTCGGAAGTTTTGCTCGTTATATATAATCCCTGGAGGGAAAAAAAGAACAAGAATCCAGTGCAAAATAAAATGAAAAACTAAATCAATCCATCTGACATTATTAAACTTAAGTGCGGCGATATGCTAAACAATTGCAACTTAAATAACATCACTGTAATCAATGAATCATCAACGTGTGTATTTTTTCGGCATAATACTTTGAAGGCACGGCATTAACCAAAGGAATATAACCATTTTCTAAAGTTTTCTTTTACTGGATGAAAATATATCAGCAACAGCTGTACCCGAAATATATACCGGATCATTCAGAGTTATTGGATTGAGATCAGCTCGATATTCCGATTATATGTTAAACCAACAGTCAACAAACTTTAGTTTTACGTGATCCATTTTAAAGCTTCAATTTTTCTGCACTCTCAGAAATAAAATTCTCACTTCTTACGATTCAGTAATCCTTGAGATACATTTCGTAGTTTTTCATGGTCATTTCGCAATAAATACTTGATACAACTCTCAAATATTTGACGGAAGTGTTTATTCAATCACGGACAAACACAATGCATTTTAAGGAAACAGTTACTGTAGCTGTTTGATAAGAAAAGCGCACTGTACCTCTTCAAATTCTGAGATTTTAGTAACCAGATATTGGCTTGTTTGTTAGTTTGTTAGTGTTGTAATAATTTGTCTTAAAACATCAATTTTTAACGCTTTTCGGAAAATATTGAAATATAGGTAGTTATTGTTTCTGCATTAGTTATATTTTTAACTGTTGAAGTTTTTATTATTTTTATCATTATTTATTTGTTGTTGTTTGTTATGGTTTAATTAGAAAAAAATAAATTTCCTGTGTTCTACAAAATCGTTCAAAAAGAAAATTTAGTCAGTAAATTTCGAAATTTGAGGATTTCTTTTTCATTTAAGAAGTATGTTCTTTTTTTAAATCAAATTTAAAAATATACTTAATTGATCCCTCTCACTTCTATAAGCGGTAAAATGTTAAAATCTTAACCACCTACTTAAAGTGATAAAATCTCCCCGAATATGCACTTCAATTTTTTTTATTTCTGAGCAACAATTTAACCAAACTATATTCTAATCATTCATTGAGCAAAAAAATTTTCTCTAATAAATTATGTAATAAATCCATATTATAATTATTCATTAACCGTAAGGAAACCATAATAATAAATTAGTCTTGTTAATTAAGACTTACAAGAATTGTAACAAGATCGATAAAATTACAATCTACCTATCAAAAATCTAAACACACAGCAGAATCCACTATGTGCCTTTAGAATCACATTTATTCGAGGACCCAATGGCGAAATAGCCAGAACAACAGACTACCACACCGGAGGTCATCAGTTCAAAACACTTCGAAGACATTACTTTTTTCCTTTGTCAATAAATACAGATCCTTCTAAACTGTTCGATAGATAGCATTACCAGCACTCTTATAGTACTTTTGATGAAATTTGAATCCTCAAAAAAGCGAAGAAAGTAATTTCTTAGATTTGACGAAATATGCGCCCGGAGCATTTCCCAGGAAATGGTTTTGACAAAAATGAAGAAAATTTCGTGAAATCTGAGTATCTATTTTTGAGTGTATGGCAACTCACAATATATATAAGTATATAAAGCCCCTTCGATAATCAGTTCTAAGGAAACTGAACTTAGGCAAAAAATATTACACACAAGAACAGTAATATAGGCAATGCTAATGTGAAAGTGAAATTATCAAAACATTTTACCATGAATAAAAAAAAAGAGAGGAATTTATTTACTAATAAATGAATGAAAAAACTACATTTTGAAAATCAACGCGATTTATGATATCGTTTCGCAGTAATGACACAGTCCGAGTTGGAATTTAAACTTTTCTGGTCAAAAAACACTGCTCATGATCCATAACCTGTGAACCGCTGTTCTAAACTGTACATCAAAGAAACATATTTACGAATGAAAAACACAAAATCAAGAAGTTTTCAAATGCAGCATATGTTTTATCAGGATCTATATACGTATTGAAAGACGAAATTAATATTCTTTTAAATGATCCTCCTTTTCCAAAATTCATATTCAGAAACATATTGCCCTGTATCTAAAAAAATGTTAATTTTTAAATGTTCCACTCTACTGTGTGAAATATTCGCAGATATCAAAAGTTAAAATTAATGACACATCTGTCATTAATCATGCTGTATTTTCCTTTGGTGGGGGAAAAAAAGCCTTACTTTATTAAACGTTATCTTTATAGTCAGTCTTTATAGTATATTTTCGCAAATCATGAAAAAACCATGCATGTTTCGAAATTTTATATACGCTTCACACCAACTGTATTTAGTGCAGAAATTAAAATTTAATTAATTAAAAGTTAATTGAAACCAAACGTACGTAAGTTCGTTCTCTTACATTCGTGCCGTTTTGTCCCATTCATATTTTTTTGCAAGGAGAAAACCGTTTTTAGACGTGAATGATCATACAGTAGATTTACTAACACAATATTGTTTCGGTTAAGATATATAGGAAGAAAAATAACTGAATCCTATACAACTGATATATGAATGCCGTATAAAAGAAAAAGAAAGAAAATGACTCGTTTACATAGATAATTGACAACACTTATTTCTACAATGCTATTTAGGTATAGTCCTTTCTCTTAAAATTTGTCTTTCAAAAAGTCATTTATTATTTTGTTGCCACAAATATATAACACTTCATAATAAAAATATTTTATTACAAGAGCGTCTTTTTTTTTTTTTTCCTTCTTCTATTTATTTTTAAGTTTCACACTATGTTCCATGTTGAAACTGTCAATTGTTGTTGCTTTCTTTTTAAACATGCGAAAGTAACGCATTAAAAGAATAATTCTAGATTGTAGCAACTGTGAAAAGTTAACATTTGCAATCGATTGCCAAAAGAATAAAATACTTCTGAGCTGCAATTTAATCGCAGGATTTATCGTCAGCTCGTTAGAAGGTATCCGATTCGGAAATGGTATAAAAATATAAATTTTTCAATTTCTAAAAAAATAATAACTGCGATTTAATGCCTTCTAAGATAACAATTATAAAACACTTTCTGCAATTGGAAGTATACTTCTAAAGGTAACGGTTTAGGAATTAACTATTGGGCATTATCCTGTATACTGAAATTCCTCATTTTAAAAGACGTGCTTGAATAGTCTAAAACTGATAAGGGTAGAACGGGGTTATTCCCGATGAAAAAACACTAACATTTAAATAGCTTTAATATTATTATATTTGGTGTAATCAAATTTAGCAAAGATAAAGCTTCACCATGTGTTTATTCAATAAAATAGAATTTGATTAAAATGTTATTTAAAGTATGTTTAATTAAAAATTTTCATTTATCGGTATTTACCCTGGCAACGGGGTGATTATAGATCACACTCAGGACAATTACCGATCAAAACATTTTTTGTACAAATGACAGCTAAATTGATTAATTTAGACAATAAATTATCTATTTTAATATAAAACTGATTTAATTGTATGTTACACACTATATGACCAATAGTGATCGAACACTTGCAATTTTAGACGTTTTGTTAAATATATATATATATATATATAAATATATATATATATATATATATATTATATATATATATATATAAAAAAAAAAAAATACATGAGGGATAATTCGGAAACTCCAGGTGTGTAAACAAAATAGTACAGATCATATTTTTGTGAAGATTTTTTCCCGAAGTCCGTCAAGAAATCGAAATAGAACGAATATCTTTTGGATAATCCTGACAAAACTAATGTAGCAAAAGCATTCAAACTGCAGATTATGATTAAGTGGGTTATTGTAAAAAAAATTGTTCATTTTTATGAGGATAACTACTCAAAGAGAAATTAAGGATTTTATAAAAGCTGTACCAAAAATTTTTCAAGTTTTTTGCTTATAATTAGTAGAGTTCTTAATATAAAATAATGTTCGTTTCAGTAAAAATGACAAACAACATTGTACATAATAGATAATACCCTGTAATCAGAATTACAAAATAATAAAAATTGTATAAAAAATGAGCAAGTTTACTAAATGGACCATTTTCAAATTTCGCTAACATATGCTGTCCGAGAGTAAAAAGAAAATTCAAACATAAATTAATATTTAAAGTTTGATTTCAGCTATGCATTAGCTAAAGAAAATTATATTAAACATTTCTAACATGAAAAATTTTAAAAATCAATAAAAATTTTGGAGATATAAGTCTTTAAAATTGTGATTAAGCAAAAATCCCTTTTCCATTTCAAGTTTTATGTAATTAACTGTTATTTTTTAAAACCTAATTTAAACTTCTTTAAATAAAGAGATTTAATTATTTTAAATATCAACTGTTAGCGTTCTATAATAACGAAAAAATTTATTTGCAAGATATGTTTTCTTTAAGAAATTTACAGTCCTTTCACATGACCATAAAAAATATATTTTGTTTTTATGTTTTTAACTATATGTCGTTTTGGACAGCGAAAAATTTCAAACCATTTATTTTTTACTAGTATATCCTTAATAAAAAACCATTTATTGTTATTACGTATGTAATTTATTTTTTACTGTGAATTAAAGATAAAATAATTGTTTTTAATTTGAACTTTTCTGTAATTTATAGTTAAGTATTGCAGGAAAAATAAATAACTTTTTTATATAATTGCATAATTTCAATTACAAGTGTGTACAATACAATTTAATTTATTAGCATTGAGTATAATATATAGTGATTATGATCTCCATTGTTCATGCTTACTACGCAATTTAGAAATAGCTTGAAAGATTATTTTGATATGAAACTTTTTAATATAATCAATTTTGATTTTAATCAAAATACATATTTAATGAATTTTTGATGAACATTAAAACAATCTAATTAGGATGTTGTGTAGGTAAGGTTTTAATTGAAATGTTTAAATTGCTTCAGGAATTGTTTCCATGAGTAATAATAATAATAAATATTATATTATATATATATACACATATTTATTTATGTTATATGTGTGTACATTCATAAATAATGCCTAAAATAAATTTAAATATATGCAAGTAATATCTGTAGTGCATTTATGGCTTTATTAAGTAAAAAAAAAAAAAAAAAATTGCATAAATTCTATGAAATATCATTGATCAGGATTTCACCCGGAAGACTGAGGTAATAAATGAATGTAGTTCTATAACCAGTATACAAAATTATAATAGTATATTAATATAATTTAAAAGCTTGTATTATATATTGTTGTAATATAACATAAACAACAACAACAAAAAAATTACAAATAATGTACCACTGAGGATCTTCATAAAATGTGCTATCTCCAGAAACAATATTTTTTCAAGATGTAACAGTTTACAATATATATATATATATATATATATATATATATATATATATATATATATATATATATTATTATTATTATTATTAATTTCTAACAGAGATGGAAACTGTTTTTATTTTGGATATGAAAGTACAATGTTCGTGGATTGTTAATAATATTTTTTAATGTTTGTTTAATCATATTATTATGATAAGGTGGGTGACCATTAATTACCCCGGAAACACGTTGGTCGGGAATTACTCCGATTCATCCTAGGTAAGATTGTTATTATTATTATTATTTCTAGAGAAGTGTAAAATCTACAGGAAATGAGTTCATCAATTATTCATCACACCAAAATCACAGCATATAACTGAAAAGATTTAATGTACATATTCGCATATAAAACGACCTTCCAACTTGGAGAGGAAAAAAAATGGAAAATAAATTCTAAAACTCGCGTATAAATCGACCCCCTATCCACCTCATTAATACTATTAGAAAATAAAATCACAAAAATAAAAATGTAACGTATAAATTGATTTTGAATAGACAGGAAACCTTTTCAAAAGGATTAAGAGAAAATATAAATATTTACAAAATATTAAATTTAATCAATATAAAAATGTAGTGACTAATATTATCCTAATCTTGGCTCAGACCAACAGTCTTTTTACGTCATATGTAACTGGTATTATAATATTCTGGGTTTTATGGATGTGCAAATTGTGTAAATAACTTTCACTGCCACGTAAAAAGTAATACGTCCCTCTTCTGCATCGCCAATTTCAATACGGATGCAATATATTTTGGAATGATTTCTGTTAGTATGCACTTCATATATATTTATTTCACCCATCGCGCAACCAATGCAAAATCTTGCTTCTTCAGATTTACCTTCAGCTTCTGATGCAAGCTTCAGCTAATAACCAAGTCCGTTGAATGTTTTTGGATAGAGCAAATCAGCAGATTGATAAGAGACATTAACGAATGGATGGTTGAAAGCAATCGTGCCGAAGTCTCCGGTATGGCAGCAAGAATTGGCTTAATATTTTTAACTTTCTGTTTTACTACACATACTATGTAGTAAGCAGTAAATAAATCCTATAAGACACAACAAAAGTTTTTTTTTTTTTTTTTTTTTTTTTTTTTTTTTTCCAAAACAGTGCCTTTAGCCTTCTCTTCCAGATAAGTTTCAGACAGTCATTTACAAGCTTTTTTGTGGTCAAGAACGATACCACCATTAGAGGTATTCAGCACTTTTTGGAAAAATACTTCGCTAAAAGTTATTATTAACTGTAAAGATCACTTTCGTCAAAGGTAAATGTTGAAACACTTACATTGCGACTTTAAAAAGACATATGAATACGTATTATCGCAATATTTTTGCCATGTTGTATGTAATACATAAATATTCGTGTTCTAAAGATTTTTATAGTAGTTCGGTGGTTTACGACAGGCAAAAGAAACATTTGAAATTCTTTGGCACCGTGTATAAATCGACTCTACCACTCCGTATTTTTTCTAAATTTTTCGATTTATAAATGAGTATTTATATGCAGGGGTGCCCAGAGAGGGGTTTGGTGACGCAAGATGCGTCATATAATTTAGTTTTTTGGGGGAGGGGGTAATTTGAGAAAAAGTACATTTTTTTGGGGGGGGGGGATTTTTAAATTCTTAAAATTTCCTTTTTTTTACTTTTAAAAAAAATCTTTTTTTTTTTTTTTTTTATATCACTTTTCCATTTTTTCAACATTTAATTTCCAAAAATGTTCCTGTGTTTCCTTTCTTTAAATTCTAGATAAGGGCAGTAAGAACTCATTCTTCTATACTCAACTCGCTATCTTTGGTAAATCTTGATTCATTTAATATCACTTTTAAATTTTTTCAACGTTGAATTCCCAGAAATGTTCTCGTGTTTTCCTTCTTTAAATTCTAGATAAGGGCAATAAGAACTCACTGCGCTATGCTGAACTCGCTATTTTTTGAATGTGCAGTAGATTATAACTAGAATATATTTTACAATTGATATTCTGTTTAGGGTCAATGTTAAAGTATGAAGATTTTTTTTTTTTTTGGGGGGGGGAGGGGGGGGGTCACCACTGTTTATATGGTAAATGGAAACAAGTGCCAAAAAGGAAACAAAACCGTGTATAAAGAAAATTTAAAAGGAACAATGCCTTTGTGTGTTATTAAAAAAATAACAATTAACTTAGAAATCTAGTCATAAAATATGATGAAAATATAATAGTATAAACCAAAAGAAATACATAAATTTTAAAGATATAAACATTGGGGAGGGGGGGTTGGAATGTAGTTAAAAAAATCTATCGGATATTTAGAAAATAATTGTCTTTCTTATTTCCATAGAAATTAATTAGGCGATTAAAAGATTTAAACAATTTAAACGGATTTTACAACTCCTAGAAAAGTAACAACTTAAGGCTGGAATAGTAATGGCAGAAAAGCTGTCCCCTCTGAACACAATGGAGCACTTGTGAAAGCAAAAAGCCTGCGATCGACTGAAAGCCCCGATTAAGATTGCATGATGGTTTAATTTATGCGCTCATTGACGCTGCATAGGAAATCCCGCTTAGTAAAACAATCCCGACAGGCGTCTTCCCCCTCGTGACGGATGTTCGTGAAACTTTAAAGAACACACCTCATCGTATATTTACAGAGCACAGTACGTTTTTTGAAGATCTCGAGCCGTTAATGCCTAGCCTGTCGCAGTGACGTTTGCAGCTTTTGCATTTTTAACTGGCCCTAGCAGTCGGCAATTCTATCCAGAGGCTCAGTCAAGCGAATAACCCTCAGTTTTTTTAAAGCAAAAGAAAATGAAAGAAAAAAAAAACGCATCAAAGAAAAATTCGCAAAGTTGTCGGAGTTCCTTAGTTCAGCATGTTTTATGAAGCAGCGGCAGCTCACCTGAGTGTTCAAGGAAAGGAGAGGAGGAGTCTGTAGTAAAGCCTTTCGAATAAGGGCTCGAAAGACAAGCGGACAGTCTTTTCCTAATCCCAGGCCTTTGACAGACCTAGAAATCCCGGTAATGTATCATTTTTACCTAGGCCTCTCCGGCTCTCAACTAATAGGATTAAGGCTCTCTCTGGCAGGTATGCAAATGACTTAGCAACCTGTCTCTCTACTTTATTAATTTGTCTCCGCCGTCGAAGAGAGAAGGGGGGGGGGGAGCGAGATTTTTTTTTCTTTCCTCCACTAAATCTCCATCCGTAAAAAGCGCCCTTCTTCCACTGTCCAGAGCGGCGTGTAATCAGGGCGTGTCAGTTTGTATCAAGGCCTCTCGGAAAAGGCGGACTTGGCAAAGACGGGCTTCCTTAGCCGGTCTTCTTGTCAAATTTTAATCCCGACTCATCATTTTCCAATGGCTTCACATCAGCCACCCATATCGGGCTGTCGCGCTCAAGCCACCGGGATTAACTAGGGCCCAAATGCAATTACAAGAGGCCGCGGATTTCATTTCCGAGGGATTAAGGGCCGGAGAGCAACGCCAGGACTCCAGAGGGGGATGGAAAGAAGCGAGGGGTAGAAGAGCTCTATCTCACTCCGCGATGTAAGAAAACGAAAGAAAGGAAAGTAAAGGAAAAGAACAGCACGCGTACTTAGTCGCCTCACTACCAGTAGCTCGTCCTTTTCTTTATACGCAAATCAACCTTAAAAAAGGAGGATGAAAAGAGGTATACTACCCTCCAAGGAGGTTATGTCTGGTCTAAGGTTTCAACAGCTGATTATTTGTATGTGCCACGTTCGTTTTGGACGCGAGTTTGCGATTTGGGTTTTGGAGTGCTGCAAAATCGGAAGATTAGGGGATCGAGAGATTGGCAACAACCCCAAACATATAACACTTTCTAAGTGGGAAAGAGAAAGGGACTGGCGAGAGATCACGGAAGAATTTTTCTCCCCCATAATCCCCCTCCCCCCGAATATGATAAAAAAAGAAGCCCAGGGAAAGCTTAATCAATTCGATTAGACGTCCCTCCTATCTTTTAGCTTACTTTCTATTTGAGGAAGGGGAAAAATATTAAATATGAAATAAATATTTGAATGGTAGCATACATTTGAAATATAGCACGAAATAAAACTACGGGGTAAATATAAATTTAGAATTTGTATTTTTTAGCACCATTTATAATAATAAAAATTGGATAATGTAATGTTTTTCAAACTATAAGTAGTATTCATTAAAAATAGAAGGTTTCATTTTTTTAAGTGAAATTATAATTAGCTTAACATTTAACTGATGTTACCAGTCTCATAGATCACTTTATTCGCCCCCCCCCCCCCCAATTTTTATAGTTTAGCTTGTAACTTTCAGTTTAACTACAAACATTACCGAAATCTTGTTTTGTTTGGAAATTTCCAGAGACTTTTGAATAGATGAATTTTAATTATAAACAGTTCATCTAGTTTAGTACAAAAGGGTTTAGTACAAAAGCACCATCTTAAGAGTTAATAGCGCACTTAATTCATCTTTTGATGGAGCGGTCTCACAGACTACTTCACAGTAGTCTGAAGTAGTACTGTGAAGTAGTAGTTCACTGTAATTTGTGACACTGTGAAGTAATTTGTGACACTGTGTTGTACTGTGACAATTAGTCTCATCAGTTAAAGGTTAAATAGCAGCTTACAGTATAAGTTCAGAGATGAGATTGACCAAAAAGCAAAAAAGCTGAAAACTGCGCGAACGACTTTTGAGCAATGACAGGAATGTCAATCGCAACAAATATAATTGTATTAATATATAACATACAATTTAGCTTTTGGCAAATTAAATTAAAAGAAAATTATTAACGTGAATTTAAGAAATTATTTATACTTACTCTAATGAAAATTTAGTTTATCAAGATATACAGTACATTAATAAAACCCTGTTATTGGCATGAATATTTTTTTTATTGAAATTTTCTAACAGTAAGAATTTTTGGTTAAGTATTAGGGAAAAGAAAATAGAAATGTTCTTTGTTTTTTAGCCTTGCTCTTGCACAAGGTAAATTTCTTTCTTCTGCTTTTTTCTTGGATATTACACATTAAAGATATCTAGTGATGTGGCTGGACTTTAAAAATCCTGGGTCTCCAGGACTCAGAACTTAAATTCTGGGTCTCTTTTTTACAAAAGTGAGTCCTCACTGATAAGTCATTTTTAGATGCAAAACTTGAACTTATTCATTTGGAAAAGAAGACTGAAATGCAATAATTTTTGTTTTAACAATAATTAATGAATAATTAAAATCAATATTATTTTTTAAAAATATTGAGAAAAATTTCATTTATTTTTAAAAAAATAAATGTGCAAGATACAAATTTAATTATAAATTAATGCTTATTTGAGTGTAGAAGATAACATGTATCACTATTGTTTGCATTTCTTTTTAAAAAGGGCAAGACTGGTTTATTGGAAAAAACATTTTTGTTGAAAAAAAGGATACTTTTGTTGAATATAAGGGTATTTTTTGTTCAATGAATGGGTGCTTTCAGAAGTCACATTCATTCAGAAAGATTTAGAGGTGTCAAAAATGGATTTTGGAGCAGGAAAGTCTGCATTTGGAGTTGCAAAAAAATAATTTTGAAAATTAATTTTTGGGTTAGTTTTTTTTTCAGAGTCCCTTTGATGAAATTTTTAGTTTTAACACTATCTCTTCATGAAATTTTCATTTGTTGGAATCTTTTGGCAAAATTTAAAGTTTTTTTTTTTTCAAAAATTTGCCATTTTTTGCGAATATTTTGACGAAATCTGCCGTTTTTTCGCGATCGTTTGACGATATCTACCGATTTACCCTGATTTTTTGACAAAAGTTGCGATTTTTCGCAAAACATTTGGCGAAATTCGCCGTTTTATCGCGATTTTTGGACGTAAATTGCCGTTTTATCGCGATTTTTGACAAAATCTGCCGTTTTTTCGGTATTTTGTGACGAAATTAACCACCCTTCGTGAATCTTTTGACAAAATTGGCCAGAAATTAGCAATTTTTTGGCGATCTTTTAAGGAAATTTGCCGTTTTTCCGCGATTCTTTGACGAAATTACGCGTCTTGTATTTTTTTTGGTAAATCAGAAAATTTGAAAATAACAAAAAAGCTGAAAACCGCGGATCCGCGGAAGAATCTCATCCCTGTAATAAGTTAGATGCACATGCTTATTTATTTATTTATTTATTTACTTATTCATTTATGGGTTTCGTGTACATATTTAGATTTAAGAAGTGTTCGAAAGTAGTGGATGAATGAGAGTTCTGCGGCATGCGGTGGCGTGTGGCGGGTGGTGGAAGTGGAACCACCACCACCTCACAGAGAGAGGAGGAGGTCCTCCACCACCACCTGAATGAGAAGCTTATCTGATGGAGAGTGTATCATACTATAGTAGGATGATGGGGAGGGTTTAAAATTGAGGGGGCTTAAATTTTTAGGGTTTGAAACGTAGGAGATTATACTGTAGTAGAGGGTTGGATGTTTGGAGTCTGTTAGAGTATGATGGGATTTTTGAGAGAGAGAGAGGGGAGGGCTTATTTTTTAGGAGGGGCTTAAAATTGAGGGGGGCTTAAATTTTTTTGGGGAGTTTAAATTTAAGTAGAGATTGGATTCAACTTAGAGTAGGAAAGATATTTGAAAATGGGTGAAGGATATTTTGACACTGTTACAGTTTGATGTGATATTTAGGAAAGGGGGAGGGCTTAATTTTTAGGGGGGCTTATTTTTCTGAAAGGCTTAAATGTATTTTTTTTTTTTTCTTTAAGATTGGAATCAACTGAGAGTAGGAAGGAAATTTGAACATATCGTAATTTATGTTATAGTAAGATGAGATTTTAGGAAAGGGGAGGGCTTAATTTTTAGAGGGGGTTAATTTTTAAGAGGCTTATTTTTTTTTTTTTTTTTATTTAGGATCTGAAGCTTCTAATATCATACTATAGCAAAGGGGTAACCTCCTCATTTTCCAAACTTCACCCCCCGGAAGATTTTTATTTGGGTGCTGCTCTTTGTTGGATCGAATTTTCGTTGGAAATTAATAATTTTAAAAAAATTGAGTCTGATCAATTAAGCATTGCCCATCACACCTGTGAGATTATCGTGTATTGCGATAAGGAGGAAGACGAGTCTGATAAATTAAATATTAATCACAATTGCCCATTGCTCATCACGCCAGTGGCCGCAGAACCGGCCTTCTTCTTCTTTCGTTGGAAATTAATAATTTTTTTAAAAATTGAGTTTTCCAAAAGCCTTTAGTGGGATTCGAATAAGTTTTTATTAGAATAGAAAATTAAATAATAATTTGAACTTTTTTTGAATATTATTATTAGATAAAATTATTTCAAGATTAAATAGGAAGTTTAATAAACCTTCTGTAATTACTATTAATGTTTTTATATTACAATCGAACCGTTTCCAACTTAAAATACTATCTTATCAGCACGTATTCACTGTCTTGCACAAACATCTGATAACCAAACAATTTTAACAGGAACTAACTGATACATGAAAAATATCAACTAAGATTAGATTTCACTTATTTACAAATAACAAGAAAGAGAACTTTGTTTGATGTTTCAACTAAGCTTTTTAAAACGACAATTTAATTTTACCAAACCATTATGTATGTTTTTTTTGTAGGTTCCCTGTTTTCTTCAATTTTCATCAACGTTAGAGCAACAATGAAAATATTTTTTAACAGTATTAATTTTACATTTTTAACTTTAGTTTACCTAAACCTTGATTATTCATACACATTGATTTTTACACCATTCAAAATATATAAACTACTTCATTATTAATTATTTTTCGATGTACAGTTCTAATAAACGGTTAATTGTCATGCATTCATTTTAGTAAGTTTGCTGTATTCACATAAAAAGTGTTTTTACAAGTTATCATCTATCAGCCGATAACGACAAATTTAAGCAATGTATTACTTTAGTATAGTATTGTTTTATCACTGTGCTGAAAATAAGTGATTCTTTTTCCGTTAATTTTCACATGAATTTTCTTTTCAATTAGTAAAAAATCACAACAACATGATAAACACCAGATAACATCGAGCCTTACCTATCAGATACCATCATATTATCAGATCACTTTTTAAACCAATCCTATTATTTTTTAAAAAACAGCAGCGCCTCCTAGAATTTAACAGATTTTGCGAATCAGTATAAATTCATCACACTGTTTATTGTTTTTTTGTCATATGAAGATATTAAGCGCTGTTCTTTAAGTGAGTGCTGTACAAGAAATTTCTTACTTCATGAATATGGAATCGGATTTACCCAGTCAAGAGGTTCAAGTTTCGAATAGTGAAAGATCACCCTCTTCATCAACCCAACCATCCTTTTCTTGTAATCAATGTCAAAAATGCTTCTCTAAAAAGATTGCGTTAACCAGACATCAAAGATCCCACTTGGATAAAAAGCCCTTTAAATGTGAAACTTTCATTCAAAGTACTGATTTAAAACGACATAGTGTTACTCATTCCAAGACACCCACTTTCTATAAATGTGATCAATGTGCAATGGAATTTTATAGAAAGTATTCGTTAAGAATTCACAAGAGATTTCATAAGACATATAAATGCGATGAATGTTCACTAGAACTCTCTAAAAAATATTTGTTAAAAATTCACAAGAGATCTCATAAGAAGTTTCATGTTTGTGAAAAATGTTCCAACTCGTTTCTATCAAAGTCTGCTTTAACTAAACATAAAAAAAGTCATCGTCAAAAGGAATATAAATGTAAACACTGTGGTGTTATATTTTACTCTGATATCGATTTTTTATTTCACAAAAAAGTTCATTACAGGAATTTCGAATGCAAACACTGTAACAAAACATTTAATGTTGATACCAAGTTTATTCAACATCTGATTAAAATGCATAAGTGAAAAAATGCAAACTTTGACAAATCATGTGAACTGGTTGATTTTCTGTACAGTTTATAATTTTTTTGTATTTTTATTATTATCGAGAATGATGAATAAATAATGTGTTAATGAAAAAAGCTTTTGTCTTGTATTTTTGTTATAACAATTCATGAATTTTAATAATTTTTTCACAATATTGTAAAAGATTTACTTAAATTTTAACATTTAGAAAAAAAAGGTTCCTATCAATTAAAATACTGAATTTGTATTTATATTGAATTAATTTTAAAATACTTTTAATATAATAGAATTATTTACCAAGTTTAATTTGTATTAACAATTGTTATTTACATAATCATGATGGATATTACCTTGTGTTTTCAAACAACTTTTCAAAAAGAACGAAACTGTTAACAATAAGTATTATTCATTACTTAGATTAAAACTTTTACCTAGTGTTGCCACAAAAATTCTCAAAAAGAGCAAAACTGATAACATTATTTATCAAAAGCTTACTTAAATTAAAACCTTGTGTTGCCACAAAATTCTTCAAAAATAGTAAAACCACTAACATAATATATAAACTACCATTTATGTACAAAGACTGATTTTTTAGATTATTAAAAAATGGTTGACTAAAACTTATGGCATTACTAATTTTTTAATGTTTAACTGTAACCGACGCTGATTTTTTTAACATATATTAGGATATGTGTTGTTTTTAAGCATTCAGTTTGCAACTGATTTCCGTTTGAATTTCATCAGCGGCTATCCTTATTTTTTGAAAATGGATTCTGTAGTAAATTTGTTAAAAAGACCTGTCGACGAAGTAGTTCCTTCTTCAAAGTATCAACGTTTAGAAGACTGTAATGATCCTACTTATGTGAATGAATTATACTTACCGAGATTAGAAGTTCCCAATGCATTGAACACTAACAATGAGACGATATCATGCGATTTATCCACTACTGATTATCCACTGAATGTGAAATCTGAGATTAATACGAATTTTTTTAACTTAATTTCCCAAGACGAATATTTTCAAGAACCCACTACTCGATGTGAAGAGACTGTGTTCCAAGCAATCAACCTTTCCCAAGCAAGTGATGAAAGCCAATCCACCACTTCACGAACTAAAAGGGGCAAATCCTGTAATCGTGTTATATTTCGAGAAGAACTCAGTGATTGTATCTTCTTAATTTTAAAACTGTATAACAGACAATTTTATATACATATTCAAGAGTTTAAACGCAGTGGGCTTACTAATGAAGAAATTGTAACGAAAAATGCAATTTTTATGGATGTTAACAGTTGGTACGAATTTTGCAATAAAATTTTTCCATTTAATTTGAAGTATAAAAGTTCCTCGTTTGTTGCTAATAACATGATATTAGTGATAAATTTTAACAATTCTATCATGCGAATTAAACATTTAAAGAATTATTCTCACATTGACTTGAACGAGCATCAGTTAGAAAAGTTGAAAATAAAAGCCTTTGATCTGAATAAAGAACTTCTTCAACATATTTATGTAAAGCATTTACCAAACTTAATAAGACAGAAATGTATCGTTAGTCACACATCTTTAGAAAATGAACGCATGTGCCAACATAAACTTTTAACGTGTATTGAAAATAGTATATCGAGTATACTAAAGCGCATTTTTGAATGCAATGGATGTATTTTTAACCACGAATCTGTAATCTTTCATCCCTGTTTGATATTAAATAATCGACAAAAATTTGAACAAATGGGAGAAATGTTATTAACTCTAATAGATTTCGACTTTGTTATTTCCTCGTTTTTAAACGAAGTAGATTGTATTAGTGAAAACTTCTTATCTAATATTAATGTAGAAACCATTCAAAACGAATTGTTTAAAATAATGAAATAAAATGTTTTAGTATTCTCTTTAATATATGTGTTTAATTATTTTCAAAATGCATGTTTATTTCGTTTAGCTTTTTCAAAACATTTATAAATTGTTTCAATTTGTATGTGTATAAAAAAAGAAACACTTCATTATTAATAAAAAATATATTAACTATCTTAAATAAATAATAATCTTAATTATTTTAATTCATTCTTTTCAAAAATTAGAAAGTTAAAAAGTTAATAAAAATTAATAAGTTAAAAAACCTTTATACAAAAATTAATATTAATAGAAATTTTTTTCAAATGTTTAAAATATATTTTGAAAATTTTAAAATGTATTACAACTTATCAAAATTGAGTTTACTGATTTATATGAGTATGTATATTATTTTCACTCTATTATATTACTGTAACATTACAACAGATTTATAGTTAATGACATATAAACATTAGGATGTATATAAAAGCAATAGATTAATGTACTCTCTTGTTTTATTAAAAATAAAATAACTTCATAAAAATGTTAAAAAAATAAAAAGTTTATGAAAAGTTTAAAAAGTAATTCATTAGATAAAAAAAAAATCACAAATTAAAAAATATATTTCATAAGTTTACAAAAAAAAAAAAAAAGTAACATAAAAAGTTTTATCGAAAAAAAAAAAGTAACATAAAAAGTTTTAACAAAAAAAAAAAAAAGTAACAAAAAGTTTTATCGGAAAAAAAAAAAAAGTAACAAAAAGTTTTATCGGAAAAAAAAAAAAAAAAAAAAAAAAAGTAACATAAAAAGTTTTAACAAAAAAAAAAAAGTATTTTAAAAAGTGTTATAAAAATTTTTAACAGAAAAAAAAAAACTTTACACAAAAAATAATATCAATAGAATTTTTTTTCAAATGTTTAAAATATATATATTTTGCAAAAGTTAAAATGAGTTTTCTGATTTATATATATTATTTTCACTCTATTATCTTACTGTAACATTGCAATTCATTCAGAGTTAAACATAAAAACATTAGGATGTGTATAAAAGCAATGCATTAATGTGCTATCTTGTTATTAAAAGATAAAATAATTTCATAAAAATATTTCCAAAATTAAAAAAAATGTTTCATAAGTTTACAAAAAATAAAAACTTTACGAAAAAGTTTAAAAAATAATTCATAAGATTAAAAAAAGTATTTCATAAATTAATAAAATATATTTCATAAGTTAAAAAAAAAAAAAAACTTTATAGAAAAAATAATATCAATAGAAATTAAATGGTTAAAATTTATTTCACAAAAGTTAAAATGTATTACATCTTATCAAAAATGAGTTTACTGATTTATGTATGCATGTACATTATTTTCACTGTATTATCTTACTGCAACATACATTTATAGTTAACATACATTTATAGTTAACATACATTTATAGTTTAACACATATAAACATTAGGATGTGTATAAAAGCAACGCATTAATATACTATCTTGTTTTATTAAAAGATAAAATAACTTCATAAAAATCTTTACAAAATAAAAAAAAAGTTTCATAAGTTTACAAAAAATAAAACTTTGTGAAAAAGTTTAAAAAATATTTCATAAGATTAAAAAAAAAAAAAAAAAAAAAAATATTTCATAAATTAAAAAAATGTATCTATGTATATTTCACAAGTTTAAAAAAAAAAAATTAAAAAATGATTTACAAGTTTAAAAAAAAAAAAAAAAAAAAATACAACTTATCAAAAAATGAGTTTACCGATTTACTGATTTATGTGTGTATGTTATTTACATCATATTATCTTACTACCAACATTACAGAACGTTCTTAATTAAACACTTAAAAACATCAGCAAATGTATAAAAGCAGTTGATACTTTCCTGTTTTTATTAAAAGTCATACTAACTTTATAAAAATGTTTTCAAATAATGTTAAAAAAGCTGTTAAGTTATTAGATTCTCCTCTTTAATTGCATCTCATTGATAAGTGTTAATCATCCATCCAACCATGCAACTGTTTTCACAATCAACTATTATGTGAGTTAGGATTTCATTGATAAGTTTTAATCAACCAACCAACCAACATTTTACGTAACCAACTATTTATTTTCCCTAGCAATCAGCTATTTATTTACCCTACTAACCAAAAAGCTTTTATCGACACATGAATAAAATTTTAAGATGCAAGACTCGTCCTTTTTAATCGAAAAAACAATGACTTATATTATATATTTTTTTTCTTACTTAAATGAAACCTTCGCATGTGCATGGTAAAACTTGGAAAAATTCATTTAATACACAAATTTAAAGTTAACAGACAAGGTCTTCACACTTCTTTTAGAATTGTACTAACATTTTACCAAATATCTTTAGAACTCAACAAGGTTTTAAATAATTATTTTAATAAAAATTGTCATTTGTAAGTAACATTATTGAACTAACTTGGAAAAATTAACTTGGCAAAACAGGTTTTCACTGTTCCAACTTAGTAATATTCATAAGTTTATATGTTAATCAACCTGTTTGGTTATGTCCCAGCATGGCTTTATAAAATAAATCTTTAAAAAACCTTTAATATTAATGTTTAAAAATATGCAGTTAGTCTTTTATAGATAATTTTTTTCACTTCTTTTATTTAAAAACATTTTTAAATAAAATTAATACAGTTGCCAATTTATCTGTGCGTTATGAAATATGCATGCAAAACTTATAATTTTCACATTTTTAGTATTTCAAATTATTGTTTTCAAGGTGTACTAAAATTTGGAAAAATATTTAATTTTCAAGCATAATTAAAATAAAATAGTTTAATAATAAAGACACATTTAACATTCTATACTCACCGTCGCAAAAGCACGTCCAACGCAGTCAAATGTTTGGGAAGAAATGAAAAATTCAAAGTCCTTATCAGAAAATGTTATCAGATAACTGTATCAAAAGATCTGTGACGTCAAAGAACGTGTATCATCAACTGATCACGTGATATATACCACGTGACTAATGCTTTGTTTTCTAGATTGGTTCTTATAAACATTCATTTATTAAATAATTTAATCATTCTATTAATTATTAATTAAACTAATATCTGTGATATCATGTTTTGATAAACATTTTAACAAAGAATTAATTAATTAATAATTAATAGAATGATTAAATTATTTAATAAATGAATGTTTATAAGAACCAATCTAGAAAACAAAGCATTAGTCACGTGGTATATATCACGTGATCAGTTGATGATACACGTTCTTTGACGTCACAGATCTTTTGATACAGTTATCTGATAACATTTTCTGATAAGGACTTTGAATTTTTCATTTCTTCCCAAACATTTGACTGCGTTGGACGTGCTTTTGCGACGGTGAGTATAGAATGTTAAATGTGTCTTTATTATTAAACTATTTTATTTTAATTATGCTTGAAAATTAAATATTTTTCCAAATTTTAGTACACCTTGAAAACAATAATTTGAAATACTAAAAATGTGAAAATTATAAGTTTTGCATGCATATTTCATAACGCACAGATAAATTGGCAACTGTATTAATTTTATTTAAAAATGTTTTTAAATAAAAGAAGTGAAAAAAATTATCTATAAAAGACTAACTGCATATTTTTAAACATTAATATTAAAGGTTTTTTAAAGATTTATTTTATAAAGCCATGCTGGGACATAACCAAACAGGTTGATTAACATATAAACTTATGAATATTACTAAGTTGGAACAGTGAAAACCTGTTTTGCCAAGTTAATTTTTCCAAGTTAGTTCAATAATGTTACTTACAAATGACAATTTTTATTAAAATAATTATTTAAAACCTTGTTGAGTTCTAAAGATATTTGGTAAAATGTTAGTACAATTCTAAAAGAAGTGTGAAGACCTTGTCTGTTAACTTTAAATTTGTGTATTAAATGAATTTTTCCAAGTTTTACCATGCACATGCGAAGGTTTCATTTAAGTAAGAAAAAAAAATATATAATATAAGTCATTGTTTTTTCGATTAAAAAGGACGAGTCTTGCATCTTAAAATTTTATTCATGTGTCGATAAAAGCTTTTTGGTTAGTAGGGTAAATAAATAGCTGATTGCTAGGGAAAATAAATAGTTGGTTACGTAAAATGTTGGTTGGTTGGTTGATTAAAACTTATCAATGAAATCCTAACTCACATAATAGTTGATTGTGAAAACAGTTGCATGGTTGGATGGATGATTAACACTTATCAATGAGATGCAATTAAAGAGGAGAATCTAATAACTTAACAGCTTTTTTAACATTATTTGAAAACATTTTTATAAAGTTAGTATGACTTTTAATAAAAACAGGAAAGTATCAACTGCTTTTATACATTTGCTGATGTTTTTAAGTGTTTAATTAAGAACGTTCTGTAATGTTGGTAGTAAGATAATATGATGTAAATAACATACACACATAAATCAGTAAATCGGTAAACTCATTTTTTGATAAGTTGTATTTTTTTTTTTTTTTTTTTTTAAACTTGTAAATCATTTTTTAATTTTTTTTTTTTAAACTTGTGAAATATACATAGATACATTTTTTTAATTTATGAAATATTTTTTTTTTTTTTTTTTTTTTAATCTTATGAAATATTTTTTAAACTTTTTCACAAAGTTTTATTTTTTGTAAACTTATGAAACTTTTTTTTTATTTTGTAAAGATTTTTATGAAGTTATTTTATCTTTTAATAAAACAAGATAGTATATTAATGCGTTGCTTTTATACACATCCTAATGTTTATATGTGTTAAACTATAAATGTATGTTAACTATAAATGTATGTTAACTATAAATGTATGTTGCAGTAAGATAATACAGTGAAAATAATGTACATGCATACATAAATCAGTAAACTCATTTTTGATAAGATGTAATACATTTTAACTTTTGTGAAATAAATTTTAACCATTTAATTTCTATTGATATTATTTTTTCTATAAAGTTTTTTTTTTTTTTTAACTTATGAAATATATTTTATTAATTTATGAAATACTTTTTTTAATCTTATGAATTATTTTTTAAACTTTTTCGTAAAGTTTTTATTTTTTGTAAACTTATGAAACATTTTTTTTAATTTTGGAAATATTTTTATGAAATTATTTTATCTTTTAATAACAAGATAGCACATTAATGCATTGCTTTTATACACATCCTAATGTTTTTATGTTTAACTCTGAATGAATTGCAATGTTACAGTAAGATAATAGAGTGAAAATAATATATATAAATCAGAAAACTCATTTTAACTTTTGCAAAATATATATATTTTAAACATTTGAAAAAAAATTCTATTGATATTATTTTTTGTGTAAAGTTTTTTTTTTTCTGTTAAAAATTTTTATAACACTTTTTAAAATACTTTTTTTTTTTTTGTTAAAACTTTTTATGTTACTTTTTTTTTTTTTTTTTTTTTTTTCCGATAAAACTTTTTGTTACTTTTTTTTTTTTTTCCGATAAAACTTTTTGTTACTTTTTTTTTTTTTTTTTTTTTTTTTTTTTTTTTTTTTTGTTAAAACTTTTTATGTTACTTTTTTTTTTTCGATAAAACTTTTTATGTTACTTTTTTTTTTTTTTTGTAAACTTATGAAATATATTTTTTAATTTGTGATTTTTTTTTTATCTAATGAATTACTTTTTAAACTTTTCATAAACTTTTTATTTTTTTAACATTTTTATGAAGTTATTTTATTTTTAATAAAACAAGAGAGTACATTAATCTATTGCTTTTATATACATCCTAATGTTTATATGTCATTAACTATAAATCTGTTGTAATGTTACAGTAATATAATAGAGTGAAAATAATATACATACTCATATAAATCAGTAAACTCAATTTTGATAAGTTGTAATACATTTTAAAATTTTCAAAATATATTTTAAACATTTGAAAAAAATTTCTATTAATATTAATTTTTGTATAAAGGTTTTTTAACTTATTAATTTTTATTAACTTTTTAACTTTCTAATTTTTGAAAAGAATGAATTAAAATAATTAAGATTATTATTTATTTAAGATAGTTAATATATTTTTTATTAATAATGAAGTGTTTCTTTTTTTATACACATACAAATTGAAACAATTTATAAATGTTTTGAAAAAGCTAAACGAAATAAACATGCATTTTGAAAATAATTAAACACATATATTAAAGAGAATACTAAAACATTTTATTTCATTATTTTAAACAATTCGTTTTGAATGGTTTCTACATTAATATTAGATAAGAAGTTTTCACTAATACAATCTACTTCGTTTAAAAACGAGGAAATAACAAAGTCGAAATCTATTAGAGTTAATAACATTTCTCCCATTTGTTCAAATTTTTGTCGATTATTTAATATCAAACAGGGATGAAAGATTACAGATTCGTGGTTAAAAATACATCCATTGCATTCAAAAATGCGCTTTAGTATACTCGATATACTATTTTCAATACACGTTAAAAGTTTATGTTGGCACATGCGTTCATTTTCTAAAGATGTGTGACTAACGATACATTTCTGTCTTATTAAGTTTGGTAAATGCTTTACATAAATATGTTGAAGAAGTTCTTTATTCAGATCAAAGGCTTTTATTTTCAACTTTTCTAACTGATGCTCGTTCAAGTCAATGTGAGAATAATTCTTTAAATGTTTAATTCGCATGATAGAATTGTTAAAATTTATCACTAATATCATGTTATTAGCAACAAACGAGGAACTTTTATACTTCAAATTAAATGGAAAAATTTTATTGCAAAATTCGTACCAACTGTTAACATCCATAAAAATTGCATTTTTCGTTACAATTTCTTCATTAGTAAGCCCACTGCGTTTAAACTCTTGAATATGTATATAAAATTGTCTGTTATACAGTTTTAAAATTAAGAAGATACAATCACTGAGTTCTTCTCGAAATATAACACGATTACAGGATTTGCCCCTTTTAGTTCGTGAAGTGGTGGATTGGCTTTCATCACTTGCTTGGGAAAGGTTGATTGCTTGGAACACAGTCTCTTCACATCGAGTAGTGGGTTCTTGAAAATATTCGTCTTGGGAAATTAAGTTAAAAAAATTCGTATTAATCTCAGATTTCACATTCAGTGGATAATCAGTAGTGGATAAATCGCATGATATCGTCTCATTGTTAGTGTTCAATGCATTGGGAACTTCTAATCTCGGTAAGTATAATTCATTCACATAAGTAGGATCATTACAGTCTTCTAAACGTTGATACTTTGAAGAAGGAACTACTTCGTCGACAGGTCTTTTTAACAAATTTACTACAGAATCCATTTTCAAAAAATAAGGATAGCCGCTGATGAAATTCAAACGGAAATCAGTTGCAAACTGAATGCTTAAAAACAACACATATCCTAATATATGTTAAAAAAATCAGCGTCGGTTACAGTTAAACATTAAAAAATTAGTAATGCCATAAGTTTTAGTCAACCATTTTTTAATAATCTAAAAAATCAGTCTTTGTACATAAATGGTAGTTTATATATTATGTTAGTGGTTTTACTATTTTTGAAGAATTTTGTGGCAACACAAGGTTTTAATTTAAGTAAGCTTTTGATAAATAATGTTATCAGTTTTGCTCTTTTTGAGAATTTTTGTGGCAACACTAGGTAAAAGTTTTAATCTAAGTAATGAATAATACTTATTGTTAACAGTTTCGTTCTTTTTGAAAAGTTGTTTGAAAACACAAGGTAATATCCATCATGATTATGTAAATAACAATTGTTAATACAAATTAAACTTGGTAAATAATTCTATTATATTAAAAGTATTTTAAAATTAATTCAATATAAATACAAATTCAGTATTTTAATTGATAGGAACCTTTTTTTTCTAAATGTTAAAATTTAAGTAAATCTTTTACAATATTGTGAAAAAATTATTAAAATTCATGAATTGTTATAACAAAAATACAAGACAAAAGCTTTTTTCATTAACACATTATTTATTCATCATTCTCGATAATAATAAAAATACAAAAAAATTATAAACTGTACAGAAAATCAACCAGTTCACATGATTTGTCAAAGTTTGCATTTTTTCACTTATGCATTTTAATCAGATGTTGAATAAACTTGGTATCAACATTAAATGTTTTGTTACAGTGTTTGCATTCGAAATTCCTGTAATGAACTTTTTTGTGAAATAAAAAATCGATATCAGAGTAAAATATAACACCACAGTGTTTACATTTATATTCCTTTTGACGATGACTTTTTTTATGTTTAGTTAAAGCAGACTTTGATAGAAACGAGTTGGAACATTTTTCACAAACATGAAACTTCTTATGAGATCTCTTGTGAATTTTTAACAAATATTTTTTAGAGAGTTCTAGTGAACATTCATCGCATTTATATGTCTTATGAAATCTCTTGTGAATTCTTAACGAATACTTTCTATAAAATTCCATTGCACATTGATCACATTTATAGAAAGTGGGTGTCTTGGAATGAGTAACACTATGTCGTTTTAAATCAGTACTTTGAATGAAAGTTTCACATTTAAAGGGCTTTTTATCCAAGTGGGATCTTTGATGTCTGGTTAACGCAATCTTTTTAGAGAAGCATTTTTGACATTGATTACAAGAAAAGGATGGTTGGGTTGATGAAGAGGGTGATCTTTCACTATTCGAAACTTGAACCTCTTGACTGGGTAAATCCGATTCCATATTCATGAAGTAAGAAATTTCTTGTACAGCACTCACTTAAAGAACAGCGCTTAATATCTTCATATGACAAAAAAACAATAAACAGTGTGATGAATTTATACTGATTCGCAAAATCTGTTAAATTCTAGGAGGCGCTGCTGTTTTTTAAAAAATAATAGGATTGGTTTAAAAAGTGATCTGATAATATGATGGTATCTGATAGGTAAGGCTCGATGTTATCTGGTGTTTATCATGTTGTTGTGATTTTTTACTAATTGAAAAGAAAATTCATGTGAAAATTAACGGAAAAAGAATCACTTATTTTCAGCACAGTGATAAAACAATACTATACTAAAGTAATACATTGCTTAAATTTGTCGTTATCGGCTGATAGATGATAACTTGTAAAAACACTTTTTATGTGAATACAGCAAACTTACTAAAATGAATGCATGACAATTAACCGTTTATTAGAACTGTACATCGAAAAATAATTAATAATGAAGTAGTTTATATATTTTGAATGGTGTAAAAATCAATGTGTATGAATAATCAAGGTTTAGGTAAACTAAAGTTAAAAATGTAAAATTAATACTGTTAAAAAATATTTTCATTGTTGCTCTAACGTTGATGAAAATTGAAGAAAACAGGGAACCTACAAAAAAAACATACATAATGGTTTGGTAAAATTAAATTGTCGTTTTAAAAAGCTTAGTTGAAACATCAAACAAAGTTCTCTTTCTTGTTATTTGTAAATAAGTGAAATCTAATCTTAGTTGATATTTTTCATGTATCAGTTAGTTCCTGTTAAAATTGTTTGGTTATCAGATGTTTGTGCAAGACAGTGAATACGTGCTGATAAGATAGTATTTTAAGTTGGAAACGGTTCGATTGTAATATAAAAACATTAATAGTAATTACAGAAGGTTTATTAAACTTCCTATTTAATCTTGAAATAATTTTATCTAATAATAATATTCAAAAAAAGTTCAAATTATTATTTAATTTTCTATTCTAATAAAAACTTATTCGAATCCCACTAAAGGCTTTTGGAAAACTCAATTTTTAAAAAAATTATTAATTTCCAACGAAAGAAGAAGAAGGCCGGTTCTGCGGCCACTGGCGTGATGAGCAATGGGCAATTGTGATTAATATTTAATTTATCAGACTCGTCTTCCTCCTTATCGCAATACACGATAATCTCACAGGTGTGATGGGCAATGCTTAATTGATCAGACTCAATTTTTTTAAAATTATTAATTTCCAACGAAAATTCGATCCAACAAAGAGCAGCACCCAAATAAAAATCTTCCGGGGGGTGAAGTTTGGAAAATGAGGAGGTTACCCCTTTGCTATAGTATGATATTAGAAGCTTCAGATCCTAAATAAAAAAAAAAAAAAAAATAAGCCTCTTAAAAATTAACCCCCTCTAAAAATTAAGCCCTCCCCTTTCCTAAAATCTCATCTTACTATAACATAAATTACGATATGTTCAAATTTCCTTCCTACTCTCAGTTGATTCCAATCTTAAAGAAAAAAAAAAAAATACATTTAAGCCTTTCAGAAAAATAAGCCCCCCTAAAAATTAAGCCCTCCCCCTTTCCTAAATATCACATCAAACTGTAACAGTGTCAAAATATCCTTCACCCATTTTCAAATATCTTTCCTACTCTAAGTTGAATCCAATCTCTACTTAAATTTAAACTCCCCAAAAAAATTTAAGCCCCCCTCAATTTTAAGCCCCTCCTAAAAAATAAGCCCTCCCCTCTCTCTCTCTCAAAAATCCCATCATACTCTAACAGACTCCAAACATCCAACCCTCTACTACAGTATAATCTCCTACGTTTCAAACCCTAAAAATTTAAGCCCCCTCAATTTTAAACCCTCCCCATCATCCTACTATAGTATGATACACTCTCCATCAGATAAGCTTCTCATTCAGGTGGTGGTGGAGGACCTCCTCCTCTCTCTGTGAGGTGGTGGTGGTTCCACTTCCACCACCCGCCACACGCCACCGCATGCCGCAGAACTCTCACTACTACACTACTTTCGAAAAAAAGATGAGATTTTTTTTTTTTTTTTTTTGTGGTAGAGAGAGATGTGAGGAAGGGAGAGGGGTGTTAACCCCAAAACATAAAATAGAGGGCGTATAATATCTTTACGCAGAGTATGTAACATGAACGAGACAATTTATGTGTCTAATGAGAGAGGATGGTTCTCACTGTCTGCAAACACATGGAATTGTAACATAAAATGTTAAACGGGCATTGTATGGTCTAAAAAAAAAAAAAAAAAAAAAAAAAAAAGCGAAAAACTTTTGAAATTATAAAATTTTAGAAAAAAAATGTACTTTTACAGAAATTCAGCGTAACGCAACATAAAAAATAAAGCTTCATTGTTACATAAAATGTAGAAACGATTAAAAAAAAGGTGAATTAAGGAAATTTATAATAAATTCTCTTTATTAATGCACGAATTTCACAAAAAATTCTTAACAGATTGAAGAGCGCTGAACAAAAACAGCATTTATAGGAAATTCGTGAAAATGAGAAAGTAGTGATTAACTATTTACTAGAAAAAACTTACTAGCAATATTGTTCTAGACGGTACCCTAAACACTGTGAAACGTTTAATTTAAACAAGAAAAGAAATGAGGCGGTTTTGATAGTCTCATAGAAACAATATTTGTCCAAAGACGTTTCCCACTTTCTGGGAATTGTATTTTTGGACAAATGTTGTTTTTGTTGAAAATCCTTCATTTGTAAACTATCATATATCATAAATAATAACATATGATTTAATCATCAAGATTTTATAATATGGTATTATTAATTATAGGAATTGTTATAATGTTCATCTATATTAAATTTCACATATTTTAAATATATAATAAATCAATTACTTATATTTAATAATTTTTTCATTAAATAAATAAAATTTTGCTTATATATCTACTGGGAGTATATACTTAAGGCATCTTCTAGTGGATATACTACATTTAATTAATTTAAAATCATAACAATTTATTTTTTTGCTACTTATTTTAGGGGTAACTATAGTGTCTGGTAATGTATTTTCCTTTTCTATCCATTTTAATAATGTTATTATGATTTATTTTTAATGTATTTCTCATTTTATTTTGGTTTTATGTGGGTTGCTAGCCCAAAATTCGTATTTTATATTCAATTTAATTTATTTTTTCTATGTTTCAATGTGGTAATTTTGTATTAAATTCAATGGTTTTTATATTGTTTTACAATTAATGGATATATTATGTATATATATATGCACTTGCGTAATAAGTTGTAAGAAATTTTTTTGCAATATTGACGAAGCACGCAGTTACCAAAATCGATTGATTGGACAAATCAGTAACATAAGTGATATTTACTAGCTCCTCACATTGAAACAATGAGAGAACTGGTGACGATTGTATTCTAATGCATAGGTTATGAAAATTAAGAGAAATAATAAAATGTAAGTACTCGATATTATGCATGCATAGAGAAACATTGCAATACATCTATAATGACCATTCAAAAATCTATTTTGCATACTATTTTCCAAATGAAAAGCAATAATTGAAATTAAATTTTTATATTAAAACACGCACGAAAAATACAAAGAACTGTGAAATTAACTTTATAAAATTATAAACTATGTTGAACTAGAGTATGTTGTAAACTATTTTATGTAATCAAATGGTTATTGGCTCTAAAAATATATTAAAATAAAAGGGATACGATCAGAATTACTCATTATTTCAAATAAATAAGTCGTGTTAATTTAAAATCGCTAAATTTTAAAAAAAGGGGTGGTAAAATCTAAGAATTGGATAATAGTTTAAAATATAAAATGCGAGATTTAACTGAAAATAAAATACTCCTTTACATTACATACTTTTCGATCAATTCATTTTCAATTAGTCATAAATTATCATTTTATATTTGCAAGTAAAGCTAAAATCATGAAAAGGGACATCCTTTTTAAAACTGCTAATTGGATCAAAGCAGAAGAAATGATTTCAAATTTATTAATTTTCTAAAATTAACATACAATCAACTGTAATCCATTACGTAATACAAACAATAGCGATATTTTATTAACTGAAACAATTACCGTGCAAATACGTATTAAAGAAAAAAAAATATTCTGATCATTGGAAAATATTTCACTATTCCTTGATTTTAAAAGTAAAATATAAACTTTGGAAGTAACAAATATGGAAGTCAGCAAAAGATGCATTTTCAGTTTTGTAAATTTTTGAGGGTGGAAACGAGAGGCGTGTTTGCATTTTTCATTTTGAAAGAAAACGCGAAAAGGAAACATTCCAGCT
Source organism: Maratus speculifer (assembly GCA_964019185.1). Lineage (NCBI taxonomy): Eukaryota > Metazoa > Arthropoda > Arachnida > Araneae > Salticidae > Maratus > Maratus speculifer. The sequence continues at coordinate 246,523,710 of OZ025293.1, read as the reverse complement.
TTATCCAATGAATTACCTTCGCTTTGTTTCATTCGTCAATCAAGTTTTATTGGCCGACTTCAACAAACAGACTGCAAACATTTGAGCGCCCCGGGGCGGGCGGAGACTCCATTTTGAGTGGCCGACGGGACGCGCAAGGCGCAGCTCCATTGGCCGATGAAGTGCTGACAGAGAATTATGCAGCAATTGCGAATAAATGAAAATATCACAAATGCCGCAGAAATTTCTCGAAACATTACTATTTTAAAAGAAACAGTTTTCTTTAGCTGAGAGACTGCGAAAATATAGAAAAGAACAGACGGAATGATAAGGATTGAGGGAAAGAATGAGGAACAAATTAATTTAAAAATAGATTCTCGTCGAATTCAGTCGCTCGTCATACTAAGATGTAATAAAGTTGAATAACAGGAACCAGTTGAACATTCTGCTTGAAACAATCTTAAAGGGAAGTTTACTTTTTCAAAAAAAATTTTTATTTTATTTTAATTACTATTATTTGAAAAAAAAAATGGCTCAAAAGGTGAACTTATTGCATTTCAATTGTTCAACCGAAAGTACATTTACCCCCCCCCCCCCCGGTCAAAAAAGTTTTTTAACTGCATATTTTATTAAAAATTTAAGAAAATTTGAATTTTTCAACACTAGTTAAGTTAAAAAAAAATTCACACCAGAATTTTGATTTTAAACAGTTTAACTTTATTATTTAATGTTTTTCTTCTTTGTATCCTTTAAACTTATTTCATAATCAAATTTCTGGTTTGAACCGAAACATTCATATAGCAGCCTTCAAAATGAAGGCTCACGGTAGTTCTAATGTTAAAATCCCTACTATTTTTTTAATTTTAATATTTTTGCTCAATTATTATTTTTTTTAATTTTCAAACGTGTATCGCTAAGTTATATCGCGATACGCGTAGATTTTTAGATTCGTTAAAAATTACATTTAATATATATATATTTTTTTTTACTAATATATGGTAGTGTAAAACGATGAAATCTAACATCTTCAATAACTTTTATTTAAATAATAACCTGAAAATTAATTCCATGTGCAGATTCATCGCATATATAATAAACACGTACAAAAATTTTTATATCTCTAGCTCAAATACAAGAAAAGCAGGCCTTAGCAGTTTTGAAACATGAAAGTGAAGAAAATATAAACATGAAGAAAAAGATTTTAATGTTTTTATTTGTCTGGAGAATTGCACTGAGTGTATTAACAAAATGCAAGGTGGGCCGCAAAAGTTGCTTTTCAATTCGCAATACAGCAGAAAAGTTTCGAATTCGAGAAACTAAAAATGGGAGGGAGGGGGGAGAATATAGAAAGAAATAAAATTGGTTTATATCTTCCGGTCGCGCATGAGCTGTTAAGTTTGCTGAAATATTGAAAAAATCACATTACCAAAAAATTAATTTTTTAAATTTAAAAATTTTAATAAAATTTATTTTAATGTTACATTGACACATCTTTCAGATTTTTGCTCAGACTTCTTCAGATAACCAGCAATGTTTTTTGGGAAATAATGTTAAACTTCTCTCAAATATGCAACGTTTCCTCTCATGTATAAGATAGTAATTTAATCATTTATCTTTACAGATTCTTTCTAGTTATTTTTTATTCTCATTGTTAATATTACTTCATTTTTACTTATATCTGTTACAATAAAGTTAAAATATTATAATATAAATATCGTGTTATTTAAGAATTTAAAACCTAGAATTTCAGTCTTGAGAATTTAATTCGTTATACAGTGATAATATAGCTTTAGACAAGATTCGAAAATTTGTGTAACAAAATTATATTTTATAAAGAGTTTAAAAAGCACTGTCAGATAGTTATATCTAAAATATAATAAAACTTGTTCAAAGTGGAATCGCAAGGGACCGAAATATATATATATATTTTTGCATTAAGTACATTTCCGCATTATATAAAATCATACGCGGAGACTCAAAGACTGAAAAAATTATATTTTTTAGCTTTTTAGAAATTTATTAGCATATTATAAAATATTGCATACTATTTAACGTACTACAGTAATTATAATGTATTATAATATTAATGCGTAATATTATATTGCATTTATAGTATAATAGTATAAAATTATAACAATTACATTAAATATTCTTATACAGCGGAGACTTTAATTGATGATATTTTTGCAATGATGTAAATTGTAAACATTTTTGCAGGTTTGCCTATCATTATTTTAGTCCCACTATACAAGACCTTGCTACAATACTAATTAATAATAAACATTTTTCTATCTATCCACTTAGAAAACAAAAGGCAGAAAAAAATAAAAGCAAACATATTGAACCGTTTTCGAAAGATTTAACAAAGAAGTTTGCATATTTTCCCCCTGCAAGAATTTTTGATCAGACTCCTTTGCAGAATACACGCATTCAACTCTGCCGTTGTCAGTATTCATAGCTGACTTATATTTAGGCTACGGTCACATTATGGTGTTTAGACGCTTATAACAATAATGCAAGAGCATGCCGTATGGATTTTAATGCAAATAAACGGGAACAGCTACAAATTACATTAATTCTAGAGAACAGAGGTAAATTTCACGGTTGACTTGTAAATGAATACACCCGGGCCCCGTTTCTTCCAAATTAACTGCAAGGTTTTTTTTTTTTTTTTCCTTCTTCTTCTTCTTGCCTGGCAATTAGAAATATTGCTTTCTTATAAATCCCAATTTCATTCTTAAAAAAAAAAATCGAGTTAGCAAACTGGAGAATAAACGATTTAAAAAGTGAATTTTTTAATTCTGCATTATATATTTTATTAGAATACCGCATTATGCACATGGTTTTTGATTAACTTGATATATATTTTTTTATTCCTTTTCATGAAGAAAAACATAGCAATACACTCATAAGGAGAGGCAACAAATTAGTTCATACTTGGGAATTTTCTGGCTTATATCGATTTGAACAGGTTTTACTGTATATGTATTCATCACGTAAAATCAGGGTTGGCAAGTTTTTGACGCATGACGGTTTTTACCATGGTTTTTACCGTCATGTCAAAAACCTGTTTGTCAAAAATGTCGAAAACTGTCAAAAACCCATTTTTTGTTGTTGTTTTTACATTATATTTATTATTAATTTTCATTTTATCTTTGGTATTAAGTTGTTTTTTATGAGGTATTCAATAAAAAAAAAAAAAAAAAAAATACATTAGAATACTAGTATGTATTTATCTCTGTTACAAGATCTATACAATAATCTTAAGCTATTTGGCATAGCCTAAAAAAATTAGACTTTTTGAAGAAATTTCAAAATTCATAAGCTATTTCTTTTAATTCACTTTAAATGGTTAACTATTATCTAATAATGTTAAATAAAATGTATACAGGACATAAATAGTTTGACTTTATAATAGCTGTAGTAAATTTCGATTTAAAAAATATATCATGATTATTCGAGTAAAAATTTACATCTAAAAATATAAGAACTGGAATGGTCTGCAAGATTCATATAAGTTACAGTTAACAAATAAAAACTATGGTATATAAAAATATAAATTGTTATTTTACTCCAATTTTTCTTAAATATTATTTTGTTGTGTTAAATTTTAAGTCTAAGAGCTTTCACTTGATATCAGGTCTTACAGTTTAAAATTTTATTAATTTACAAATTTTAAGATTCTGCTTAACGAAGTGAAAATGAAAATCACCATTTCATTTATGAAATGCATACAATAGGCATTTTTAAAATATATCTAAGAATATTCAAATTTATTCAATGACTTTTCCATGCTTGGCATCTGTTGTCATACCATAAAACAGCATTCTTGCATCTCTAAAATGAATTTAATGTATTTTATTAAAAATGTAAATTGAGTATTATTTAATAATTATAATAAACCTGTTATTATCATTTGATACTAATGGCCATTGCAGTTAGTAGAGTCTATATTAAAGGAGATAATGCAAAATGTTGTTTTGTCCATTTACTCAATATTTTTAAATTTTTCATATTTAAGAAATGCTTTTCTTTTAAATAAATTTAACAAATGTGGATGTGAATAATAATAATAATAATAACAAGAAAAACAAGGAAAAATCAATTTAGAAATGCATTGTATGCTTCACTTACACTATAAATTAGAGAAAAATTGAAAATGGTAGGTTTTTGACGGAATAAACCGGTAAAAACACAGTTTTTACCACTGTCATGTCAAAAACCAGTTTTTGACGTCAAAAACCAGTTTTTGACGTCAAAAACCCAACCCTGCGTAAAATAAGAGTTCATTGTATTTCTATTCAATTAAATCCATAATTTGTCTATCAAATATATTAAAGTTTCGGGTAAAGGGAGCTTCAATAATATAGAAAGAGTTTTTCGAAGGGGTGGATCGCAATAGTTAAATTTTAAAATATAATTCACTTTTACACCACGATATTTCGAATATGTAATTCAATATCTTAATTTCTAATTAATGTAGTTACAAATTCGTTTTGTAAAACTAATCTAATGATATATGTTGTAAATTAGCAAATCCAATAATAATTAATCGTTTTAAGTAAAAAATTCTTCTTTTCAAAATGTTTAAATTAGTAAGAAATGCAATAAAGACCTCAACGCATAACGAGTTCAATTATTTTAAAAAAGTATTTACATAAGATAAAAATAGAAAATTGGCTGAAAAGCAGGTTATTGCAATAATGTTTATTTTTTCATGTAATATTTGAGGAAAATGGGAAGCATTGCCATACATTTCTTTTTTAAAATTATTTACCGTAAAAAATAAACTCAAAAACTCAGCTATACATATTCCATTTCATACATATGGTTTGCATTTTTCGAATATTCCTCTTTATAAAGGAAAATCTGAAATCAAAAACTAGATACAGTATTAAAAAAATACATTTCATTATTAATTTAAATTCGATGTGATAATTTTTACAAAGTGTTTTGAAAACTTCAAATACTATGCATAAAAATAAAATATCTGCTTTGCTTTCAAAAATAATAAATTTCAAATTTATTTTTAAATGTTTAGTGGTTTTTAGAGAAAATAAGAGATCATCTATGATAATGCCTTAATATACAGATGGAAAATTCTTCAATGGTATCGTTTGGTTTACACAACAACAGAACAACAGGAATAAAAGCAGCTAAAATACATTTTCAAAATAGAAAAAAGAAAAAAATAAGAAAGAAAGAAAGAAAGAGAGAGAGAGAAACCATCACGTCTTGAACTGCTGCGTTGTTTCACCGGCAATGTTTTTTCATCGCGAGGAGAATTACCGGGCAGGAAAGCAAATCCGATATCGAGTAGATCGTGAAGACATGAGAGGAAGAAACAGTGACAAAATAATTTGTCATCAAAGTGGCTTATCAGTCACTCTTAGGATTTCATATATTTTGCTTATTTGCGATTCCTAATTAGCACAAATGATAGCTTTTCGAAATTAAGAAACTACAAAATATATGACGCCATAATTAAATAAGAAAAGAGAAAGAAAAATCTTATCCTTTTGAAACAATGCTATTAAAAAATTCGTCGAAATGAAATTCAATGTTTTCAAAATTATTTATTGAATAATGCAATTTATTATTAATAATTTAATATTTACTGAAAAATGGTGGCAAATAAAAAATCGGATAGAATAACAAGATCTTGTTTGTTATAGTGCGTTTTAAAATGTTGAGTGGTTTTAAATTTTTGTCTTCTGTTAAAAAATATTAAAAATGAGAATGTGAAAAATATTCTGCATTTTTTATTAGGATTTTAATTAATAAGTGCAGATGATTCCTATAAAAATGAAGCGTCGACTATCAATATGGTATTTACAACATTTTGAATAGTTTTAAAGAAAAAGAATTTCAAGCTCTCTACCTCCCCTCAAAATGGGGGGGGGGGGGAGAAACTCCCTCAAATTTACTACATAACAAAAATGACTAAATTCGTAAAAGAAAGTCAAAGTAAAATAAAATACATAATTCTACCCAAAAAAACATGTTAAAAATTAATAATCGTTGCTTCGTTAATAAACAATATTAATTTTAGACCTCGATTTGTTACGGGATTTTAAATTAATTGCATTACTATTATTTAAATTATTTCAAATAAAAAAAATATTCAGAAAACAATTAATACAATCTCTCTAATAATGCTACAAAACATAGAAACGTAGTTTTAATCTTTCACAAAGAAATAAAGGAAGTGCTAAGTTTGTTTCAACAAATCACCACATTAAAGTATTCATCTACAATACGTATTCTAAATTAGAAATACGTGGAGATAATAAGTCTCAAAATAAATTTAGGAATCACCTTAGGACATCTTTTGAAAAATTTATAAATAATGCATCTTAGACGAATGATAGGCAGAAAGGGTTTCTCCAACAAAATTCTGAGCTGCAGTACTGATCGCATATCACGAATAAAATACGCGTCAAATTAATCTTGAATTTATTAAAAAAATATAAAGCTGCTAATTGCATTTTGTTTAATTTTATTTATTAATGTAAATAATTTTAATTAATGAAAAAAATAAATTAACAACTAAATATAGGGTTAAACCATACATTACATTATTAATTAAAATTAAAATTCGATGTGATAAATTTTACAATGTGTTTTGAAAATTGTAAATACTATGCATAAAAATAAAATATCTGCTTCTCTTTCAAAAATAATAAATTCCAAATATTTCTTTTTAAATCTTTAGCGATTTTTACAGAAAATAAGAGATTATCTATGATAACGTGTTAATATAAAAATGGAAAATTCTTCAATGTTATCTTCTGGTTGACCCAACGGCAAGAGCGAGAGAGCATCATGTCTTGAACTGCTGCTTTTTTTTCACTGGCAATGTTTTTTCATTGCAAGGAGTCACTGGTCAGGAAAGCAAATCCGATATTGAGTAGATCGTGAAGACGAGAGGGGCGGTAAAAAAAATAACCTGTCATCAAAGTGGCTTATCAGTCACTCTTAGGATTTCATATATTTTGCTATTCCTAATTAGCACAAATGAAAGCTTTTCGAAATTAAGAAACTACAAAATACATGACGCCATAATTAAATAAAAAAAGAGAAAAAAAAATCTTTATGAAACTTTTGAAGCAATGCTATTTGAAAATTTGTCGAAACGAAATTCAATATTTTAAAAATTATTTATTGAATAATGGTATTTATTATTAATAATTTAATATTTATTGAAAATTGGTGGCAAATATAAAAGCGGATAGAATAACAAGATTTTGTTTGTTATAGTGCGTTTTAAAATGTTGAGTGGTTTTAAATTAATTGTTTGACTTCTACTAAAAAAGATTAAAGATGAGAATGTGAAAAATATTCTGCTTTTTTTTATTAGGCTTTTAATTAATAAGTGCATATGATTCCAATAAAAATGAAGCGTCGACTATCAATATGATATTTGCAACATTTTTAATATTTTTAAAAGAAAAAAAATTTCAAACTCTCCTCCCCCCCCCCCCAAAAAAAGGGGGGGTGACTCCCTCAGTTATATTATATAACAAAAATGACTAAATTCGTAAAAGAAAGTTAAAGTAAAATAAAATAAAAACATGATTCTACCCGAAAAACACGCTCAGAATTTCAAGCTTCGTTAATAAACAATATTAATTTTAAACCTCGATTTGTTAAAAGGATTTTCAATTAATTGCATTAATATTATTTAAATTTTTGCAAATTAGAAAATTAACCAGAAAGCAATTGAAACAGTCTCTCTGATATTGCTAAGAAACTTAGAAACGTAGTTTTAATCTTTCACAAAGAAATAAAAGAAGTGCTATGTTTGTTTCAACAGATCCCCACGAAAAAGCAGTCATCTACAATACGTACTCAAAATTAGAATTACGTGGAGATAATAAGTCTGTCAAAATAAATTTAGGAATCATCTTAGGACATCATTAGAAAAATTTATAAATAACGCATATTATACGAATGATAGGCAGAAAAGTTTTCAACAACAAAACTCTGAGCTGCAGTTCTGATCGCATATTAATAATAAAATATGTGTCAAATGAATCTTGAATTTCTAAAAACAGTTATACCGCTGTTAATTGCATTTTTATTTATTAATGTTAATAATTTTAATTGAGAAAATTTTTTTAATTAAAAATTAAACATTGTGTTAAAAATACATTACATTATTAATTAAAATTTTAATTCGATGTGATAAAATTTACAACGTGTTTTGAAAATTTTGAATACTATGCATAAAAATGAAATATCTGCTTCCCTTTCAAAAATAATAATAATAAATTAAAAATTTTTTTTAATCTTCAGTCATTTTTACCGAATAAAAGAGATTATCTATGATAATGCCTTAATATAAAGATGGAAAATTCTTCAATTTTATCTTCTGGTTGACCCAACGGTAGAAAAACAGGAATAAAAGCAGCTCAAATACATTGCCAAAAAAATAAAAAGGGGAGAGAGCGAAACCATCACGTCTTGAACTGCTGCGTTGTTTCACTGGCAATGTTTTTTCATCGCAAGGAGAGTTAGTGGGCAGGAAAGCAAATCCGATATTGCGTAGATCGTGAAGACGGGAGAGGAAGAAACGGTGAAAAAATAATCTGTCATCAAAGTGGCTTATCAGTCACTCTAGGATTTCATATATTTTGCTATTCCTAATTAGCACAAATGACAGCTTTTTGAACTTAAGAAACTAGAACATACATGATGCCATAATTAAATAAGAAAAGAGAAAAAAAATTCTTTATAACACTTTTGAAGCAATGTTATTGGAAAATATGTCGAAATTAAATTCAGTATTTTCAAAATTATTTATAAATATAAAAGCGGATAGAATGATAAGATCTTGTTTGTTATAGGGTGTTTTAAAATGTTGAGTGGTTTTAAAATAATGGTTTGACTGTTAAAAAAGATTAAAAATGAGAACGTGAAAAAATGTCCTGCATTTTTTCTTAAGCTTGTAATTAATCAGTGCATATAATTCCAATAAAAATGAAGAGTCGACTGTGAATATGGTATTTACAGCATTTTGAACATTTCTAATGATAAATAATTTAAGGCTCCCCCTCCACCAAAAAAAGAGTGGAAAGAAACTCACTCAAATATACTATATAACAAAAATGACTAAATTCGATGAATGAAAATAATAGTAAAATAAAATACATGACTCTACCCGAAAAACAAGCTAAAAGTTTAAGGCTTCGTTAATAAACTGGATTTTCAATTAGTTTGCATTACTGCTATTTAAATTATTGAAAATTAGAAAATTATTCAGAAAACAATTGATCCGATGTCTTTGATAATGCTACGAAACATAGATATGGAGTTTTAATGTTTGACAAAGAAATAAAAGAAGTGTTAAATTTGTTTCAAAAGATCACCACGCAAAAGTAGTCATCTACAATACGTACTCAAAATTAGAATTATGTGGAGATAATAAGTCTGTCAAAATAAATTTAGGAACAATCTTAGGACATCTTTAGAAAAATTTATAAATAATGCATCTTAGACGAATGATAAGGAGAAAGGTTTTCTACTACAAAATTCTGAGCTGTAATACTGATCGCATATCACGAATAAAATATGCGTCGAACGAATCTTGAATTTATAAAAAATATTATACAGCTGCTAACTGCATTTTGTATTTTTATTTATTAATGTTAATAATTTTAATTAATGAGAAAGCTTTTAAACTAAAAACTAAATACAGTGTTGAAAAATACATGACATTATTCATTTAAATTTGATGTGGTAAATTTTACAACGTGTTTTGAAAATTTTAAACACTATATGCATAAAAATAAAACGTCTGTTTCTCTTTCAAAAATAATAAATTTCAATTTTTTTTTAACTTTAGTAATTTTTGCAGAAAATAAGAGACCACCTATGATAATGCCTTAGTACAGCGGTTCCCAATCTATGGGTCGCGACCCACTGGTGGGCCGCGGCAGCTGTTTTGGTGGGTCGCGGAACAATCGAGATTTGTCATCAATCTATATCTTTTATTTCATCTGTATAAAAAGATATGACAATTTCAATAGGAAAAAATATTTTTTAAAGCAATTTTTTCAATATCCTTCTAGATTAATATACAGAAGTATTAGAAGAAGATTATAGTATTAGAAGATTAATATACAGAATATCCAGAAGTATTTAAATTAAGTTTTAATGTCCTTGATGAAATTCGACACTTCGTGCTTTTTCGACTTGACTGATTTTGAAAGACAAGTACTGAGACAAACTGCATGCTATTATAAGTTCCCACGTTGGTAAACACCAGTACCAGAAATTTTATGGATTATAAAGTTATGTTTTCATGATAATTAAAAGTTTTTTTTTTTTTTTTTTACTATCTTTGTAGCTTATGCACTGTTTTAATTACTATTCACTTACACACATTGAGATTACTGATTCTTGTTTTTGTTGATAAAGTATCTTCCGTACGAAAATCTGCGTTTTTCGTAGGATAGTATAGCCGAGCGTATAGAGGTCGTACAAAAATTGCTATACTGATGTACGACTTTCTCTTAAATGGGTCTCGAATTTTCTTTTTATTGAAAAGTGGGTCGTGAAAATTTTTTTCAGCGAAAGGTGGGTCGTGTACTTAGAAAGTTTGGAAACCGCTGCTTTAGTATACAAAGGAAAAATTCTTCAGTTTTATCTTCTGGTTGATCCAAAGAAATAGAGTAGACACATCCGATAGAACAACAGGAATAAAAACAGCTCAAACGCATTGTCTTAAAATAATAATAATAATAAAAGAGTGAAACCATCACGTCTTGAACTGCTGCATTGTATCACTGGCAATGTTATTTCCTGGCAAGGAGAGTTACTGAACAGGAAAGAAAATCCGATATCAAGTAGATCGTGAAAGCCAGAGAGGAAGAATCAGCGGGAAAATAATCTGTCATTTCACATATTCTGCTGTTTTGAGATTCCTAATTAGCACGATTGACAGTTTTTCTAAATTAAAAAACTAGAAAATACATGGTGTCATAGTTAAAGATGAAAAGAGAAATTTTTTTATAAAACATTTGAATCAATGCTATTAGAAAATTCCCCGAAATGAAATTCAATATTTTTGAAAATTAATATAAAAGCGGATAGAATAACAAGATCTTATTTGCTATTGGGCGTTTTAAAATACTGAGAGATTTTAAATGTTTAGAATTTTTCTTATATATAATGCATCTTAGACCAATAATAGGGAGAAAGAATTTTCTACAACAAAATTCTGAGAAGCAGTACTGATAGCATATCACGAATAAAATATCCGTCAAATGAATCTTGAATTTATAATATTATACATACAGACAGTATAAATATTGTTTTCACTGAATATTTGTTTTGGTAATATGTGTTACTTTGGATTTATTTATTATATATATATATATATATATATATATATATATATATATATAAATACCATTATTATATATACAGGGTGTTTCAAAAATGACCAGTATATTTGAAAAATCAATAAAAACTAAACGGGCAGATATTATATATATATATATAGCTTCTATTTGCATTTTGTATTTATTTATCCTAATAATTATAATTAATAATGAAAATTTTAAATTAAAAACTAAATAAAGTGTTAAAAAATACATGACATTATTCATTTAAATTTAAATTTGATGCGATAAATTTTCCGACGTATTTTGAAAATTTTAAACATTATGCATAGAAGTAAAAATATGTTTCTATTTCAAAAATAATAAATTTCAGATTTTTGTTTAAATCTTCAGTAATTTTTGCAGAAAATTTCGAACAGAGAATCTTTGCAGAAATATTTGGGAATAGAGCGCATACAGAAGTTCATTATATTTTTTTCATTAGCAAAGTTGAATAGAATAGGTATAGAGAATAGATCTTGAGCTACATAAATATGCATTATGTCATCTTATTATCCTTACATCATTTGATTTATTTGCACGAACAATTAAAATAAGGTTGATATAAAAATTTTGAACAATTCTCACATATTTATAAATAATTAACAATATTAATTATAATTTTTTTTTTTTAGATAAATCATTAGCCACTTTAAACACATTAGATTATATACGCTATATGGCCATTAATGACCGGACACTTGCGATTTTAGAAGTTTTGTTAAATATCTAGAAAAATACAAGAGGAATTATTCTGAAATTCTAGGTAAGTAAATAAAATAGTACAGATCATATTTTCGTAAAGATTTTTTCCCGAAATTTTGCCCTTTTTTTTTTGGGGGGGGGGGGGGTATAATTTGCAGAGTTTTTAATATAATTTTTTTTTCAGAAAATATGACAAACAACATAATATCCTGTAAGCAGTATTAAAAAATAATAAAAATTGTGTGAAAAATGAGCAAATTTACTAAATGTTTCACTGCGCATGCATAAACGCAATCAAAATACAAATTGCATTAAGTATTAGCTAAACGTATAGAGCAACTTTTCTAAAAGTCTCAAAAACACAGCTTGAAAATTCTGAAAATTATCGTCGATAGAATAAGCTCAATATCCGTTGTTCCCAAAATGGGGCAAAAAGATGAGGGACTGAATCCAAATATCTATTGATTAGTAGCAATATAGCATGCACAATATTGCACGTATATAGTGCACGTATTATATGAATACGGCCCTCATCTTTGCTTCTTTTTTGGGAGCAACGGATTTTCAGCTTATTCTTTCGATGATAATTTTCAGAATGTTCGAGTTATGTTTTTGAGACTTTCACAAATGTTGCTCTATAGATTTAGCTAACACATTATGCAAATTTTATTTTGATTGCATTCACGTCATCATTTTTTATATAATTTTTTTTTCTGATTACGCGGTACTATATACAATATTGTTTGTGATATTTTCTGAAAAGAGCATTTTTTTTATATTAAGAACTCTGCAAATTATAAGCAAAAAACTTGGCAAATTTTGGGGCTGTTTTTAAAAAAAATCTTAATTTTTCTACGAGTATATATTCTATCCTCATAAAAATAAAGGCATTACAATAAGCCACTTAAATATAATCTGCAGTTTGAACAATTTTGTTACATTAGTTTTGGCAGGGTAACCCAAAAGACCTTCGTTCTTTTTCAATTAGTTGACGGTTTTCTATAGGATTCCAGAACAAAAAATTCGTCGGGGAAATATACGACTTGTGTTATTTTGTTTATACACCTTGTGTTTCAGAAAAATTCTTCATGTATTTTTCTAGATATTTAACGAAACGTCTAAAATCGCAAGTGCCTATTAAGAAGGCGGTAGCCGGAATCACGGAATTTTGCTGATCTCGGATCAGCAAAAAAATCTAAAAGCTAAATTCAATAAGGTAAAGACACAAAGTAGCAAGCAAGGTGGTGGTGGTGGTGGGGGGGGGGGGGGGGGGAGGGGCATGGAACTTTTAATATATCGGACAACAGCAACGGCTTCGTGCTTACTCCCAACCCCAATTCACAAAAAATAAATAAATAAAAAATTTAAATATGAAAAGTTTTCATTTTATAATGTAAAACTTTTGCAAGGACATTTATGCAATTTTGATCAAGTATAACAAAACTTCCCCACTTGCCAGTGTAGAAGTACGTAATAATCTGTCAGCTGCATAACTTTATTTTATTGAAACATACATCTGACTTCGGAGATTGACATCGGATGTCCGCTTATAAGTCATCGCCAAGCTGCATAACTTTAAAATTATCTACTTTGTTAAATGAAAATGAGTGAAGTGAAGTGAATCAATCAAAATATTCCCTTAAGAAATATTTGCTTCGTTTGAATATATTTAAAAATTCATTAGCACGGATACACAGTAAAACTTCTAAATAGCGCACACCTTGGGAGAGTGGAATTTTCCCACAATTTGGATGTAAAAATGTAAAATATATAGATGCTAAGAGATCGAAAAAGTGTCCCTTTGAGGTTTTACTAGATATAGTTCTAGAATACTAGATATAAAATGTCACTCAAAATAAAATTTAGACGAAATCCTTTTCTAAAACAACGCGTTTTATCACTTAAGTTATAAATGATACTATTAAATCATACGAGGCCCAGGGGAGTGAAGAGGGTTGAAATTAGAGCCGTACCGAGTACTCGGTAAATACTCTGTATTCGGCCTATTCGGCCAATTTGCCGAGTACTCGGTACTCGGCCAATACCGTGTAGTTGTAATGATTTCATTTTTTAAACATATGAACTTATTACCGATCTGTAAAAAGTTATTCGAATATCAATGTATAATATATGTAGTAATTCATAAAACTATTTACTCTGTATTTAATAATCTGTCTGCAAAATATAGAAAAAGTTAAGAACAAAAGCCCTCATAAATTTTCACATTTATACAAAGGAAAATACATTTTTGATATATAGGAAAACAGAAAATACTATTATTTTGGATAAAGAAACTGAAAATACAATAAATGCAATAAAAAATTAATAATTAAATTTATTATATTTCAAGTTATGGTGCAAAAACACCAAACGTTCTACATTATCAGTAGACAGAGCTACTATAAATTTGGATTGTCTCTGAAAATATACGTTCAGAATAACCATTTGTTGAAGGTTGCACATAATCAGAAAAGTTTTTTTTTTTCTTTTTTTCCCCCTCACCATGCAAATGGAGTGTCAGTTTTACATAAGTCTTCTGTTAAGAAAGCCTGTATCTCTTTTTGCACTTCATGCGGAGATTTTAAACTAGTACTAGTGCCACAATCTTTTTGCTCATTCGCAATTTCCTCAAAACATTGCCAGAAAATAGATGAACTTTTTCTCTTTTGGTTCGTCTACATTAGTATACATATGATGTATTTTTTGTGGATTTTCAAGTTCTAGATCATCTACACTCATCAATTCTAGAGCTTGCTTTTTAAGGCATTCTTAATTCACATATTTATAATTTTCATTGAAAAAGGTTAGTTTTTTACCGAGATATTTAAAATAACATAATTTAATCTGTACACATGGAAAATGAAAAGAAACTGCAAACCCAATACATTTTCTTTTTTACTGAAAAGAAAATAAGGTAAAGACAGTTACAAAATAAATATGAAATGTTTTGCATTATTCAATGAATTGTTACAGTAATCAATAAACATTTTTATTTTTGATAGACAGATTTCAATGGTCGGAATAAATTGGAGAGAAAGAATGTTTTAATTTTATATTGGTTAATAATTGTACCTGTTACGTATCAATTCTCCTTTTTTATTAGTTTTGAACTGCCAAAAATTGTCTTTCAAAAAGGTGCCCAAATAAATTTCAAATTTAACGAGTTAATTTATTTATACTATATATGTACTATATTATATATATGTACACACAGGTATATTTATATATATGTACACCTAAGCTCACATTGTGTACACATCAGTGTTTTATTTTCTTATTTCACAACTACTCGGTACACCACTAGTTAAAATCTAGCCCAGTTGAGTTCTGTTCCATTTCGAGCCTTAGTACTCTATTTAAAAAACTTTTCAATATTAGGTGAATATTGATTATAATAATTTTGTACATGAATACAGATATAGAAACATGCCATATAGTTTATTAATCTTTCGTTCAAGTTGTCTCCGACATCGTTCACAGTAGTTATGCGACAATTTCCGTGACAGCAATTAACATTTAAGTGTGAGATTACGACAAACCATTGATACATTTTCACCGAAAAGTGGAAATATTTATCCTAACAAAAAATCATCACCGATTTCAGCTATTTCTGCATTCATTTTTTTTTTTTCTTATTCTTGCGCGATCCGATCAGCAGATCCAAGTATTCGCTATCGGTTCCATATTCAGGGGAAAATCCCGTAAGACAAGAAAACGAAAAAGGCAGAAAAAGAGAGAGAGAAAAAAAGGGAGTAAAAACACTAAGGAGAGGTGAAAAAGAGAATCGGCGGCTGCCGGATCCTCCGATAAAGCTCAGATGAGGGCGTCAGTGATCGAAAGTAGCCAGCGGGTACTTTATAGGAGCACGCCACTCAATTACGGCCGGTAATCCCAGACGCAGATCCTTTTCTCCTTCTCCAACCAGGTGCGATTTGGTGAAACACAAAAACTTCATTTCGCCACGGCTTTCGCTGGGGACCAGATAAGGACATCACTAAAACTAGGAGACTTGTAATCCTAGAAGCGCGCGCGCGCGCGCGTCACCTGTCACGAGAAGGTAGGATTTCGGGATCCTTTAACACACATACACACACAAACTCTGGATCATTTACCCTCCGACATCCCCAACTCCACTCCACGACAGATAACGGAATCCGGCGGAGAGGGTCCCGCACATGGCGGCTTCAGCGCCCACTAAAAGACAAAAGCCATCAGAAAGTCTGAAGTTTTTGGATTAGCTGAAATAATGGAAACAGTCCTATTACTCATTGGCGTTGACAATAAATGTTTTCAATAGAAAATTAATTTTGACTCATTTCGGGTGGCAATTTCAACAAACATTTATTTTATTTGAACATATGCGTCAAAAATAGGGTAATGTAGATAAAACAAAATTAGGAATAAATGAAAAAAACAACTGCATACTGCATTGTACTGACTTCAGTTTCAAATTTAATAGCTAAATTTACTAAAATCCTAATTTAGCAATGGAGAAATATCAAATTGAACAAAAACTCCTATTTCCCTCCTTCGCATCTGTTAGGCAACCAAAAAACATCCCCAGCAGCTGACTATGTTTGTGTTACTTTTGATGATGATGCACTAGATATTTGGTTATGATTTTGCATGACTCTCGCTGTATGTCAAGTTTCTGAAATGTATTATAAAGATTTGTAAAATAATAATAACAAAAATAACAACCAGAAAGCTCTAATAAATCAGATTGAATTCGAAAAATTTATTTATTAAATGAAATACAATTAATTTTTTAAATGTTCAGGAACAGATTTTTTTTTATTATATTTTCCCCTTTTTTAATTATTATTATTATTATTATTTTTCCGTATTAAAAGCACATCAGTGGCAAAATGAATTAAGTAAACGCTGAATATGCGCACATTTGTTTTTAGACGTAATAAAAGAAAACAAACTTTTTAAAAATAATTTTACAAAGAACTAAGATATTTTACAGCATACTGAATGCTATGTCTTTATTATTTTTATAACAATGCGAAAAGATAGTCTTACTACACAAAACAATATCAGAAAGAGGTTGGAAATGAATAGTGAAAAACGAATTACCTTAGTTCTTTTTATTATCTCGTAATAATATAAAGCTATGTGTTTACTTCTTTTACTGTAAATTATAACAGAGAATATTCTCGGTATATTTAAACTCTAATTATCTAGATTCAATCATAGGGATTATCAATATTGAAGGAAGACTTGTATAGTCATGGGAAAAAATTATAGCAGTGTAGTTTTGATAGTTCGGCGCATTTTGCGTTGCGTTGTGCACTGTGGTGATGACCGGTGCAGAAGTGCCAGAAATCGTCTTGTAGTACGCTTAGTTCTTTCGGGAAATTAAAGCAGAAAATTTTCGGAAAGATTTTATTTTATTTAGTTAGCGGAATTTTAATAATTTGATGGAAGATATATATATATTTTTTTTCATTTAAAATGAATGGATGATAAAAAATTGGGAAGAAGTGTCTTAGAGTAGGCTAATGTTTTATTTTGCAAATGGTAACGTCCATTCACAAATGTGACCGTTCGAGCAAATTTTTATAAATAATCCCAATTATTTTGTAAATGTATTTTAGCGAGTGATAGAAATTTCTCGCAGGGAATATTTTTATTTTCAAACTTATTTTTTAGAAAACAGTTTTACATTTTGAAAACTTTTATTTATTTCCGCGTGACATAAAATTTTGAATTTTTTTCCCCCTTGAGATGGGAAATATTCGCGGAAAAAAAATTGCGATTTTTTTATTTCGAGAACTTTTATTTATTTTCGCGTGATACAAAATTTTTGCGAGTATTTATTTTTAAGTTATTTAAATTATTAAATTTTTGCGATTTTTCAATTTTATTATTATTTTGAAGAATTTTGTTTTATTTATTTATTTTTTGCTACATAATGTGTGAGATGCAGAAATTTTGCTGGAAGACTTTTTTTTTTAAACTTATTTTCTTTAAAAAATATCGAGAGATAGATTCATTTTGTAACGAGATATGAAAAGACGTGTACTATTAATAGTAAACCAGACCCGAAAGGGTTATAATATAAACTACATTTAAATTAGGGAGGGGGTCAACTTAAACAGCAAAGCGTAGAGTCCTTTTAACGACTATGTTTAACCCCTTGAGGGCGGTGGGAAATATTATATATATACCAGCTAAGTTTAATGAAGATTTTCCCCCAGAAACTTTTAATTAAATTTTACTATTCTAACTTGGGTGGAAAAAAATTGAATTTTTCCCGCCTTACTTTGAAATGATTTTCCCCCCTAAATTTACGGTTTGAATTGAGCATTATAGAGACACAATTAGTTGCCCCTGAAAGGGTTAAAAGTGGCAATCATCTTAAAAGAGCATAGCTTGATTGTAACAATTTGCTCGCGCGTTAAATCCTTAAGCTAATTTTATTATCATATGTGGTTTACAAAAACACAAAAAAGCATTTACTTCAATGAGTCAAATCACTGTATTAATGCCAGTGTCTTGATGGAATTTTACACTTTGTTATTAATCTTAAAATATACAAATAAATACTTAAAATGGTGTTGCAAAAATGGATATTATTTATTTATTATTTACCTTAGATTTTTCGGATGCCCTCGCATTCATTTTCAGAGGAATATAAAAGAAGATAATTGATTACGTTTTCTATTTCTAATCAATTATCTTCTTTTATATTCCTTTGAAAATGGATGTGAGGGCATCCGAAAAATCTAAAGCAAATAATAAATAAATATCTATTTTTGCAACACCTTTTAAAGTATTTATTTGTATATTTTAAGCATTTACTTCAAAATGATAATAAAGCTATTAAAAATGTTCGTATAAATGTTCGTTGCATTTAAAAGAACTAGCACCACCTTTGAAATAAAAGTTCATTATACAGATCAATGATAATAAAATTAATAAGTGAATTTTGTATTTTCTTTTGACGAAAGCCAGGGGAAAAAATTATGAAACATTTTCCTATTATTACTTAACGTTTTAATAAAGATCCAGTTAAAGTAACTTATTTTATAAAAAATCAGGGAATTTCTTATATGATGTTACACAATTAGTTGATATATATATATATTGTAACTATTTATATCTATTTAAAATATCTCAGCGTGTATTTGCAGTTTTCTCCTGTTATAAAAAAATGCGTCTAAAATACTTAAAGAATTAATACATGCTTATGACTTTCCTAGATATTTTCACATTTTTCACACAAGAAAAATATCGTAGAAAATGCAAGTAAGATTTTAGAATGCAAATATGTATCACGGCACATATGTATAAACAGTAATATCGATGGTTATTAATTGAAAGCAAGGTAAGTACGTATAAGTACTTTAGAGTTTATTTTTTAACGCAACAATTATGTGTTTTTTCTGTCTGTACGACTTCGGAAATAATGGCTAATTTCAAAATTCTTTCTGTAAAAATAATTAAGGATACACCGAAAGTGATTCTTAAGGTCGAAAACGAATTTTGGTGATCTTCTTACATTCAGCCGAAAACGAAAACGTCCCCAAAATTTTTAAAGTAATTAATTCATATATAAATATACATAATTAATAATTAATTGATGATCAGTTAATGAACTTTTTCAAAGAGTATTTGAAACACATCTGCGGTAGCAAACTAAAAATTACCTATTACTGTTAAGTCTGCAGCTTTTAATGGGACCTAAAAAGCGGCTTCAAAACCAAGTCTTGTGAATGAAAATTATGCAGCAAGATATATATATATATATATATATATATATATATATATATATATATATATATATATATATATATATATATGGGTGATTCTACGATAAGAGGTAATTTGTCCGGCAATCCGTTTAAAACAGATTTTTTATTCTATATGTGCTATTTTTTGCAATGAATCGCATCTTTTTAATATACTTTATTAAATAACATCACGATTGAATGCCTAATTAAAACGCATTTTTCTGAAATTTGTTACAAAGTCTAAAAAAGTCTCTCCCCTGGCATGTCCCCTTGCCGGTTTCAATTTAACTTTCAAACAATACATATATTTTTTCCGTCAGATGCTTAGCTAAAGTTTGTTTAATTGGAATTTAAGTAATTATACTTACGTATTATAAAATAAAAAATAAAATAATTTTGTTAATTTCAAATAATTTTTAAAATTAACTTTTGTCCCGCTGAAACAAATGTAAATCCAAGGATGGCTACATCGGAAGTAGCGCTTATGGACATCTATTGGCTTGAAGTTAGCAATACTAAACCCGCAAGCCATTTAAGCGTCGCCATTGTTAGTTGTTGCGACGCGACCGTGCGGTGTAGTGGTTTCGCACGGTGATCGTGTATCTCTTCTGGTAAGTCACAAAACTTATAATATTTATTTAATTCAATTGCATTTACTGCCCTAATTAAACAATACGGTAATAATTAAAGTGAAATACACAATTAACCCAAAAACTAATTCAGTCAGTTAAAAAATTTGAATTTACATAAAAATGTCTCTCCCCTGCCGTATTTCCCCTGGCAAGATAACTGCCAGAGGAGCGAGTCACTGACCAGAAAAAGTTATAAAATATGTATAAAGTGACTTGCCCTTACGTGAAAAAGTAAATAAACGGGACAAAAATCGTAATTTAAAAATTTTTGATCAAACTCAAACTTTTCTTTTTGGCCGAATTCTCTATGCTTTTGAACCTCTTATCGTAGAATCACCCATATATACCTTGATTTAGTCATGACTGATAAAAAAAAAAAAAAAGTGAAATAACAGTTTAAATAGTCTCATTTCAACCGATATGGCTGAAATGAATAACAATGTTTAATATTTCCGAAGGAAAAAAACGAAATTTTCGGAATAATTTCGGTCCAGCCAAATATTTGGTAGCATTTTCACCGAAAATTAATTTTCGGCAAAACACAGATTTTGGGTCAAAAACTAAACCGAAATTTCGGTCGATCTCTAAAAATAACGATTTTTTCGGCAGATTTAAAGATACGAAGTCCAAATAGGGCAATCAAATTATTTCATCACGAACCATTTCTTTTTTTTTTTTGGGGGGGGGGGGGGAGCGGGGTGTTGTGGTGAAAAGGGAAGGAGGGGGGAGGTCTTACCTAATTTGTCATGGATGCTTGTTATATTATTAACTACTGAGGGTAAACACAGCTGCAGGAATTTTTTAAAAATTCGATTTCGTGATTTTTCTTAGTTTTATAAAATATAAGTACTTTTAAAGACCTGTGAAAATAAGTTATTTCATGATTGGGGCTGAAAATTATGCTTGATCTATGAATACCCGAAAAATTAGTAAGAAAAAACTTAATTATTCATGATAAACCTGTATTTTTTCCCTCTTAAATGCACACATATTTATTAGCTGTATTCGCAATAAAAAATACTTTTTTTTAATGTAATATTTACATTTTTATAGTTGACTTTCACACTTAAAAAAGGGATGCAACTGCTGAGCGATTTTTTAATATTTTTGCAGAATTTAAATTTCTATTAGGTGTATTATAATGTGCACTAAGAAGCAAAGGAATTTTTTAATTTATATTCCACTATGTTAAAGCACACTATTCGTTATACGGTAAATTAAAAAAAAAATCCAGTAATTTTTTTAATTTACAACTTAAATTACTTATACATAGTTTTCAATCTGTTTTATTAAAAAATATTATTTGAGTTTGTTAAATATTAAATTGGAATCCGAAAATGTACACATGGTTAATTCTGAGTGCATAAACACCAAAGTCAATTTCAAGTGGGTCAAAATTTGATCAAAAAAGGTGAAGTCAAAAGTGAACCAAGTCAAAAGTGATTGAGATAATCGCAAATAGAGAACGGTTCATTTAAAAGTTTTCGCATACGGGCCCCGTTATTTTTCAGGCAAAATATTAGGTTTTTTTTTTTTTTTTTTTTTTTTCATAAAAAAATTTATTTAGTTGAATAAGGCAAAATTTTTTGAGTTTCAAGTACAGATATACGAAAATACTGGTACTGAAGAATTTACTTGTCTAGAACACGTACGAGCTCTGTTTAAATGTATGTAAATATAATTAGGAAATACTTCGTTAGCAAGTGCTCTAAATGCCCCCCCCCCCCCCCAAATCAAACTTTTTATACGAGTTCCCCAGTAAACAAACTATCATTTTATAAGAATAATAATAGTGAATCTTTAGCAAGTAAATTTAATGTACGCAATGAGAAAAGTTAAATATTAAAAGTATAGTGTGGGGGGGGGGGGGTTACACTTGTTTAATAGAAACATAACAGTACAAAAGAAATGAAAAGTCAAAGTATGTATTTAGGAAAGACATTAATTTACATAATATTAATAGACATTTAAAAATAATGTGGATATACGAAAATGTTAATGATTGAATTGTATATGCGGAGTGAGAGGTTTCAGTGAGTCTTCGTTGTTAATTTCTTAGTGTTAGGCTTTAAAATTCCAACTACGACCCAAAATAATACAAAGCTCATGAATATAAGGGGAAGGTATCTTGGTCCTTTAGTTTGTTTTTGTTTTTTAATTCTTTTTGTCGTCTTTTTCTATCATAATAAAAATTAGTTGTAAAATCATCAGTTGTGATAAAATTAAAATTTCTGAACAAGTAGTCATTCTACACAGTTTAATCTTCAAAACGAACACATAATATTTAGTAGTATTTTATTTCTTGATGTGTGACACGAAAGTTGAAAAAGACACCAAGTGACGGCACAGTTATTGCTATATTCCATCGATTTCGTTAGATGCCTCAAACGGAGAAAGGAATATCAAAAATGGGATCTTCTCATTCAAATAGCATTTTAAGAATGCCAGTCATGAATCGAGTCGGGGCGCAAGATAAAAATGAAAAGTCTCGTTGCCTTTTTGACAAACAAGTGACAATCGTTTACACTGAACCAGTGGTTCGAAAAAGAACTCAGGTAATTGCGGAGAATTCAATCTATTTTCCTTTCAACGCATGCGGTAATGTCCGTTTCCGGGCCCCATTTGCAGCTGAAAAGTGAGGGAGGAAAATGGTATCGGCACAAAACCGCCGAAACGGATGTCAGCAAGCGCGTACGAAAAGACTATTCCGATATGCAAAGAGCGCCGAAAGACTTTTCTACGACTCTTAATGACCCTACGATGGTTGATTTGAAACAGAAAGATTCGCAATGGCTTAAAACAACTCAAAATTGTGGAGTGGCAAAGCTAAACGACATTATTTAATATGCTATTGCAGAACTTTGAGCAGACATTGGTACGGTAAAACACGCATATATCGCGACAATAACTATTAAGATATTTTTAGGAATCCTACTTGTTTTGTTCTTCGAGTCACATTCCGTCAAATTTTTCGTAATCTATCGGTATATTTCCATGAACGAACTTGCAGTTATTAGGGATTTAACAAACGAAGAAGAGGAGTCAAGCAGTGATGATAGGTGAAAACCGTCCTTATAAACGATCATAAAAGTTGTTTTTCGTGTCTAAGTGTTACATTTTCATTTCCTTTTCAGGTTACTTCGGAAAACATATGGATCCTGAACGAAAAGACAGAAGTGATAACGTCCAGTTCCAAATGGCTTCCCTGCGGTCTTATGCCGAGAAACCTGATAGACTTTATTCAAATCAAATATTTTTTCTTTCTTTCGAAAATTTTTTAGAAAAAGTATTTAACAACAAAGTTATTTAAGATTTTTACTTAAAAAAACTGATGTAAAAAATATTGGAGATTAGGGAGAGATGGGTAGCCTGCAATAATGCTCAAAATAAGTCGTATTTTTAATTTATGATTCTTCCACCAGATGGAATAATACCTGCATTATATTTGTTGTTACATTTGTTATTTGTTGCTATAAATCTTTTTAGTTGCAAGCAGCTAAGAATTTGTTTACAATAGGAAAAATAAATAAGTCTCATTTTTTTATGTAAATCTTCAATCTCATTCTTTATTTCTAACTTAATTGTTTTTAATATTTTGTAAACTCAACAATATGCTTTTAATAAAAGAATAGATAAGTTAAATGCTTGTTGTCAAAACTTTTTTTTTTAATTTCTTTAAATTGTTTTAAAGAAGAAGGGATGGGACATGTCCCATCCTTCCCAAATGATATTTCTATCCAAATAATTATGTTTAACTACATACAACTTTTTGGTATTTTATATTTATAAGACCATTTTGTTTTGGAATTGAATATTGTAACAAATAAAACTTATTATTTTGCAAATAATAATAAAAATAAAGCACTACAAATTTTTCTTTTCTTACTTATACATTGTTTATCAATATCAATCATTAGTAATAAATATTTATTTCTATAATATAAATTTTTTTAAATATCTTTATTTTTTTTTAAATAAAATATTACGCTTTGAAATAATAATTGAACTTAAACTGCAATATTTTATTTTTACATGGCAATACGCTAATTGTGGAGAAGAATGAAAATAAGAAATTTCATCTTCAAGCAAGAAATTGATTGCTCCATCATTAACAAGGCATAATCGCAAATCTACATGCACTAAAATTAATTGGCAGCACCAGTCAGGCAAAAGCATATATACATTTTAATTCGATTTGGATTTTATAAGGTATAATATAACAAATATATTTTGTGATTTACAATAAACCTTAGACATGTAAATGTCACGTTGTCTTTGAAATTTTTCATCACATTTTTGAAAATAAATGTGAATTTTTCATTTTAAAAACATGTCTTATTCTTCCCTCACATGAGGGAGGAATGAGGAATCTTTCTTGTTAAACTAATTGGTTTATTAATCTAAAATTTTAATTATTATCATCAAATTTACAATTTTTAAATACGTTAAAATGTATCAGGATGTTATTTTGAAAATTTCCATTCTGTACTAGCAACATAAGTAATCCACACGTAAACATAATTGGTAAAAAGTATTTTTGCAAAAATTGTCCCATCCCTCCGTATTCTCCTGTAATCTTTGCACCTTATTTTTTTCTACAGCATAAAGAGAACCAGCATACGAGAGAGATAAATTAAAATAAATAAATAAAACTATCTAACAAAAAATACTAACATAAAAATATTTTAAGCCAAATAATAAATTTAAATTTATAATATAAAAAGCCCTTCTTTTATATATATGAGTATGACATATTACCGTTACATCATATATCACTATACGGCCGAATGTAACCGGTCACTTGCGATTTTAGACATTTTGTTAAATATCTATAAAAATACATGTGGAATTATCCTGAAACTAAGTGTGTAAACACTTACCATATGTTTTCCTAATTAATTCTACAGGTCAAACATTTCCGTAGAGATTTTCTTATTAAACTCTATAGGAGACAGTCAACAAATTGAAAAAGAACGAATATCTTTTGGATAACCGTATCAAAACTAATGCAGTAAAAGCTTTCAAATTGTAGATTATGATTAAGTAGCTTATTGTAATAAACTGTGTTCATTTTTATGCGGATAGCATGTATTCTCGCAGAGAAATTGAGGTTTTTATAAAAAAACGTCTTTTGCTTATAATTTTAATAGTTTTTTGCTTATAATTTGCAGAGTTCTTAATATAAAATAATGTTTTCTTCTGAACATATGACAAACAACATTATACATAACACCCTGCAATAAGAATTTAAAAAAATAAATAAAAAATGTATGAAAAATGAGCAGGTTTACTAAATAATTTTTTATTGCGCATGCGAAAACGCTATTAAAATTTCATTTGCATATTGCGTTAGCTAAATGTATAGAGCAACTTCTGTAAAAGTCTCAAAAGCATAGCTTGAAAATTCTGAAAGTGATCGTCGGTAGAAAAAGCTTAAAATCCGTTTTTCACAAAATGAAGGAAAAAGATGTGGGCTTGTATCCATTTATCCATTAATTAGTGTCAACATAGAATACACAATATGGCAAGTACTACTATATTTGGATACAACCTCTCATTTTTAATCATAAGTTCACATAATTTTATAGAAAGGTTTTACACATGAAAAGAATGCTACTAACAATTTATCCTTAAATCACTTTAATAATTATTACTATGCTTATTCTCTTTTATCTTAAAGTACAAGAAAGGAAATTTCTCTTCAAGTATATTGGCTATGAAAAATTGTGGCAGCCAGCAGTTATGCAAAGTTTCAGGTAATTAGTTAAATAGAATACAAATTTATTATAAAAATAAAGAAGAACAAAATATCTGGTATCTTCCGGTAAAAATACTCGAAATGATTTGCAGTTGCAGCACCTGATTATGTGGATATTGTTAATATAGAAAAATCAACATAAACAATATAGTACATATAGAATATAAATACATTAAAACAATGGATGAAATATGAACATCTAAAAATAGTTGGATGATAAGGGATTTTCCAAAAATTATCACTCTTTCTTCTTTTTTTTTTTAATTGATGCTTTATTTCTTGAAAAAGAAACAGAATGAGTGCAATTCAACAAAAAAAGAATCATCAAAATCGAAGCATCCTTTTCAAACCTACTCGTTAACATTTAATGAATACTAACTTCTTTATTGAAAGTCAGTTATTATAAAATGGCAATTTATTCTTTATTCTGCTACTTTTCGAAGGCAACCTAAATTCAACTCACTATACAGTCGATATCTTTATGAATTTTCAATATATTAAACTAGTCTTTTTATAAAACAATCTATAAACTACCACTAAATTGTGGTTGGACTAGCCAAATAATTTTGTTAATTTAACAAAATTTTGTTTATAATTTTGTCATTTCAACAAAAAAATTTTGTAGGGGCAATAGTAATCAAAATTCAGTTGTTTCAACAAAACAGTTCTTTCCGTGCACCAGTAAAAAAGAAAAAAAAAAATGTTGCGCCTATTCACAACAGCAGTGTTTCATAAATACAGCGTTTAAAAACGAAAGTTTCTATTAAAATTTACTGGTGGAAATTTGAGCCGTGCTTAATCTGAACTATTTGTAATCCGACGCTACATACTTAATTGATTAATATGTACGCCAAAGCAAATTTCTAAAATGAAAACAGTTTTCCAGAAAAAAAAAATAAAAATAAAAATAAAATGATATTTCCCATACAACATAAATCCTCTATTAATCGATTCAGCCAAAAAATATAGGCTATCTCAATTTAAATGAAATCAGAATTTTTATTCACAGTTTCTAGCGATATCAACCCATTTTATACAGAGTACGTCTAGGGGAGGAGGGGTGGGGTTCGTTGCATCTTCATCACTGTTAAGAGAAAGTTTTAATCCGGTTTAATTTGAGATGAGGTATTGCGTATTTTTGACTAAATAAGTGAATTGTTATTCTATATTTTGAGATATATATAATTTGTCTTGCTGAATCTAATATTCTTCTTCCAGTGGTAAGAGTTTGTGGGCAGCCTGCATTTCTATTACATTTATCTTCAACATTATTACACACCGTATCCAAACAATGCATAAATTGGAATCTTTCTTTTTTAACAAAACAATGAATAACATAATGTCACGGCAATGCAAACGTAAAATATTTACAAAATCCAACTCTTTTCTATGGATCGGAAAGAATTTTGAAGTTCAAAAGTGCTCTGTGATTTACGCGCCCTCTCTTTTGGAAGCAAATACAAATCGTGTAAAGTGGCTAAAATCTAGTGCGCGAAAAGAGGAAACAAGTAAATCCTCCTCTCCACACGCTCACTTAGGCAAGGCAAGTTTGGCGTCCGACACGCGACACTGGCGCATGGTAACCCATGAAGTCGCCGAAATCGTGGATCGCGGTTTCCGGAGAGAGAAGTTCCGATGAGGGGCTTCCATGGCATCGGGTGAGGAGCTTTACTAGCTGCGTGTCGACTGCCGCGAACTAATGAGTCTCCGAGAGTGCTTATCGGGAAAAGCAGGGCAATCAGCCCCCTATCGGCCACAGCTCAACATAGGGTGTGAGTGAGGAGGACCGAGTACAGATTACGCGACTTAATGCCCAACACGGAAGATAGCCACAGAAATACCCTGATCGACTCCAAATGGATAAGAACGGGGAGATAGGGGGTACAGAGTATTACAAAACTAATTTAAACTCCACGTTTTCGGGCAGCTATATTGCTTTTATAAAGCCATACCAGCTATTTTATTCAGAAAAGTAACGTATCTCTAATCACATCCATCAAAACGGAAAAATAAATTTCGCCAAATCGCACATTTTTTAAATAATCACCATGGAAATAAATCATGTCACATTTCAAATAGGCCACATAATACAATTATTACAAAAAAAACGCAAACAAGTTCTATAAAAAGAAATTGTTCCTGAAAAATGTAATGCAGAAGATTAAGATCAATGGGGAAATTATTAAAACAGAAAAGAAGCTTTCTAATCTGCAAGAAAACAATCGACGATTCAAAAGAGAGCAATAGGGAAAATAAACTTAGTTTCATATGCTATTGAATAAATACATCAAAAGTACAGCAATTTCTTTTCGATTAGACTAATAGAATACTCTGTCCTTCCTCTATTTAAATAAAAATAACAACATTACACTTAGTTTTTCAAAAATATATACAAATAAAACTTTATATATATATATATATATATATATATATATATGTGTGTGTGTGTGTGTGTAAACTCTTGACGCCCATTTGGTGGATCTCGTCAAACAACTGAAAAAACACGACTCGATCATCAATTACTAAGTAATGAAATTCAAGGACATTATTTTTAATGAGATGATTCCATGACTGGACTTCAAAATTATGTTAAAACTCGAAACAAATAATTTCCATAAATTTGTTCAGTACTTCAGTCTCCATGGATATGCACATGTAAAAGTCTTGTTTTTAAATATATATATATATATATATATATATATATATATATATATATATATATGAACTTTAAAATGTTCAGGTTGACTTAAAAAGCGATTAAAACATTCAAATATAGATGTCAATATTTAATTTTATCTAAAAACATCTTGGTTCTTTCAAGCCTTAATGAGACTCTTCCTCAGAAAATATTTAAAATAAAAATATTTCTGAGGAAGAGCCTGATTAAGGTTTGAAGTTACTAAGATGTTTTTAAATAAAATATTATCATCTGTATGTATTTGATTGTCTTAATCGCCTTTTAAGTAAACCTGAACATTTTAAAGTTCACATTATATATTTTTCAGTCTCCATGTTATTCAGATTTATGCGAAGGAGCTCGCTTACGTTTTGGTGACATAAGCTTCCACCCCAAATGCGATGAGTTTAAATATATGTATAAATATCTATAAAATAATAAATAGAAAGGCAGCACAGCATATTGGTGGCGTGTCGCATTTCCGTTTTCTAAGCAAACGTGATAGACGGATAAAGTGATGGAATACATAATCTGGCTGGGATGATGGATTCCAGAGGATTTCAGGCTTTTCTAAGAATGCACAGACGCTTTTCGAATTAAGAGAAGCGATCCTTGATTCCGAAAACGTTTAGCCGCAAGATCTCGCCATATCAACCTACACGTCTGAAGCAATTGAGCACGCCATATACCAGAGATACACTTCCCTTTCAAGTTTAAAGTAAAAGTGTTTATTTTTATACGCACTCATTAACTAAAAATTCTAAAATGTAGCATAAAAAAAAATATTTCTGCGTGAAATAAACTAATTTTTAAAAAAGACTATTTCACTTTTGATAAGGATATACATTTTTTTACAGAAATATGAACTAAGAAATGAATACTTTACATGCAATTAAAATTGCGGCACGTTATATAGTAATATATAGAGTTTTTATAGCTGTATATGATTAAAATGATGATATATATATATTTATTGAACGACAGGCTTCCTAAAAAACTCAGTGATATATAAATATATAATATATTATGAGTGTCAGTGTAAACAAATTACATCTTCTGATAAAAAATAAATAAATTTGATGACCCAGGTAGGTACAAATACTATTCACATAACTTGAATATGATATCAAATAAAATATACAGTGTGTCCACTTTCAACGGTGACCCATGGGCAATTCCTAAACCGTTCAGTCATAGACATACATTTCTAATTACAAAAATGTTTTAAATAAGGTAAAGAAATATTTTAAAAGCGATTAGGGTCAATAAAAATATTTCTTAAAAGATTACGAAATTTAAATTTTTATACGGTAGTTTTATAGTTATATTTAGCAAAATTTTCCTGTTACACGGACGAGTAACCTCCCCCTCTCCACCCCCCACCAATCCAAAAACTTGTTATTCTAGGATTAAAATTGACTGAGTTATAACTGTTTAAGTTTGGAGCATAGTTTTTGTTGCTAACTAGGGGTCATTTACAAATTTAGTAGAAATATAATTTTGCCAGATTTATATATATATATATATGTCGATATAGCGAGCCCATGGTAACAGGCTCGCTCAGATGCATTTGGCCGATTCGGCATCCGCCCCATGGCAAGGTACGACACGTGTTTGACCTTTTTAGCCACGTGTTAACTAAATGTTGCTGAGTTAGCACCTTCACACGAAAGGGCCCCCAGCAACAAGCACAGAACAAGTACAGAAGGATGCCGGAGCCCGACTGATGAAGACGTACTTAGTCGAGCTCAGGGCTAAAAGACAGAAGATGCCTCATAATTTTAATCCTTTAAGTATTTTTTCCCCTGTAAATATTGCACTTTTCCCTTGTAAATATTACACATTACTCAAGATTATTAAACGTATGTAACAATACCCCTGGACTCCTTAATCTACATGGGGGCTGCGGCCTACTTGGACCCCCAAACAACCTGCACTGCAAGAGTTCTTATTTTTGCATATGGATTGATGTGCAGTGTGCAAGAGGAAAGATTATATTTCCCCTAGTCCCCATCCGGCAGCGAGATGATGTTTATGCTTTCTGCTTATCAGCGCGGTCCCACAGCTCACCAGAAGGGAGAAAAAGAAAAAGAAAATGAAGAAAGTGTGTCAGTAGTGTCGGTCGCCGCCTGTAATTTGTGATGTTCTTGTGCATACCGTGGATTTATTTTTTTTTCATTGAAAAAGTAGCATAGATCAAATTGGATTACACTTAAATAGCAGTAAGTGATATTTTTTTTTTACTATACCTTATTTCTTTGCTGTAAGTGATGGAGCTCCAAGCGATCCCAGTGATCAGACAGCATTTAAAAACTGCCAAAGCCGATAAAATACAGCTTCTACATTTGTTTATTTTTGGAAAAGACGAAGCGAGGCGAAATCGTTCTAATTTAAGGGTTTATACCGGATTACCGTTTAAAGAAGGTAGCCCTGAATTCGCCAACAAATTGAAAGAAATTACTGATACTTTTGACCAGTTGCAATTGATAACAGTCGCTAATCTGCTATCCATAGATATAAATGGAAATAAAGATGAGATAGCGACTCGCATTTTGGTCGCATTATCAGACATTGCTGCTTTTAAGGAAACATTTGGGAATATTTCGGCTTCGGAGACAGACATTGAGCATAATCAGAACGACAGCAGTGCCAGCACAGAATTAATTTCCCCCTTAAAAATACAACCACAGCAAATGGTTGTACATTCGCAATACACTGCAAGTAAACAAAATATTTCTTTCACCGACATAGAACAATTAATTCCGCCGTTTAGCGGGGAAAAATCTGAAAACATCCAAACATGGTTTACACGATTCGAAACACTCTCGGAATCATTGAACCTCTCAGATATTCAAAAATTTGTTTTCGCAGAACGGAGTTTAAAAGGTTTAGCATTGCTAGTAATTAGAGCTGAAATTAATATTAATTCCTATTCCGCACTAAAGGAAGCTTTATTCCGCGAATTTCATCAAACGGCTTCGCCCGCACAAATACATCAAATATTAGCAAACCGCGGATGTCAACCAAACGAACAATTATTGGAATATTTTTTGAAGATGAAAGAAATCGCGCAGCGAGGGATTGTGGATGACATCTCTTTAATTCATTACACGATACAAGGTATTAGAGATACACCCCAAAATAAATCCATTTTATATGGCTGTTCCGATTTAGTAGAGTTTAAGAAAAAATTGCTAATTTATGATGAAATTTGCCGATCAGCCAGTGGTCAGGTGAAACGCATGTCGTATCATGCGAAAGGCCCTACTCCTACACCACACCTTAAAAATGAACGTAAAATTATCTGTTTTAACTGCGGTTTAGGAAACCACGTTTCCGCAGATTGTCATAATAAAAATAAGGGCCCGAAATGCTTTAATTGCTCTTTATGGGGCCATCGGTCTTTTGAATGTGGCGAGCGCACTGGGGAAAAACAGCCTACAACCCGAGGCACCCCTCCCCAACAACATTCGGGGTTAAAGCGCGATAAGAAAGTCCACGTCGTAGACTCACAGCAATCGTATACCAACATGAATAAATTAGTCAAAATTGCGGATGTCATAATAGACGCATTAATTGATACGGGAAGTGCGATTACAGCAATAAGAGAGGATTTTTATAAATTAGTTGGCTCCCCTCCCCTACAATGTGAAACCATACAACTGGACGGTTTTGGTGGTGGCAGTTTAACGCCATTAGGATCATTTAAAACGGATATTCAAATAGATGGAACTCTGTTCTCTACTAGAGTTTATGTCGTAAACTCATCACAAATGTCCACCCCCTTTATTGTAGGGCGGGACGTGCTTACACAGGGTACACTAACGTGTGGTCAGGACGGGATATCGCTCCATAAAACTCCCCAAGCGGATGTTTTCATTAACTGCATACGCATCCGTAAGCCCGCGAGCAACACTCTCTTACCAGCCCCCCTTACGTCACATAACACGCCTTCTGTTGGTACTGACATGGCACACCACAACTCATTCAACGGAACACTTCCATGCTTCGCAGACGACCCCGTGCCACATGAAATATGCACCAATATAGAAGAGCCTAATGTCCTATTTTCCCCTCAAAATCAACAAGCTAAACATTTCTCCGGAAGAGACGTTTCCACTACCCTTGGTCACGGAACAGTTGGTGACAACGATGCTATGCGGAATATTCTTAAATATATGATCCCCATACTTTTCATCGGTGTCTTATGTCACCTAATGCAAACAGATTGCTGTTATGAGTCACCGATGGCAAGATGTTCATCTATGGTACTAGATACCTTCAACGTTTTGATATGCTCTGTGTTCCTCCTAATCGTTGCCATTCGATTCACCGCGACGCTTAAATGGAAAAAGACAAGAAAGAAAAAAAAAAGTATGCAAAAGGGGAGAAAAAGTGTGTTATCAGCGTTGGATCCTAAGTGAGACTTTTTTTTTCTCTCTTTCTCAAGCAAGATATTTTGTTACACAGATGTTTACTTTTTATTTATTTTTTTTTCTTTCTCTCCCAACCTGAAACCTGTTCAAGATGTTCGTACTTTAATATTTTTTTTACGAAAAACCATCAGTGCATTATTTTTCTATTATGGATTTCACTATTTTATTTACATATTGGTTTTTGAACTAAGTCATACCCAGCTTATGGAAAGCTGTGATTTTTTTTTTTCTCATTTTATATAAACTGACTCATAGTGACTGGAAGAATTTACTGCAAGATAATCTCTACGTTTACGAGTGTTTTTTTTTTTTCTCTCTTTTCTTCTTTCTCTTGCAAAATCACAAACACAGATGTGGTTTTAGTTTTGTGTTTACTCCTCCACGCAACGAAGAGGGAATAATGGTGTTTTTTTTTTAATTATTCCCTCGAATGTGAAATATGCCACAGCGATAAATAAAGCTAAGTCAAGTGCTTTTTTTTTGTTGGCTGGCTAAAGCATTTTTATCATTATTATTATTTCATTAACCAGGATTATGTTAACAGGTGCCAAGTGATTTTTTTTTTTTTTGGCACAAACATTTAACTTTTACAATATATAGGACATATTTTTTTTACATACTTAGTACCATTTTATGTGCTTCGAAATATTGTATGTTTTGTTTGAAATATGATTGTTTTTATAAATATGTTTATCTGTATAAACTATTTCTTCTACACCCCCCCCCCCAAAAAAAAATGACAAAATATGATGTAGCAGGAAGACTATAGGTTTCGATTTTTTTTTTTTTTTCTTCCTCTACTCTTTCTTTCCTTTTGACAGACAAAAGATAATTATTTTCGTTTGTTTGTTTTGTCTTTGTCATAAAAGTTTTTACGATTAGTCCAATTTGAGCAATTTTCTTTTACATAAAAATAAAAGTTTTCCTTTATTTTTTTTTTGAAGACGTATTAAGAAACACTATAATAAATTTGAGACCTTTTTTCTTAGACGAAGACGAATATCGGTTTCGAAGACGTTGTGTTGGAAACCCCCTTTGGGGAATGATGATAAAACAAAAGACAGGTGTGCAAAGAGCACATTAACGACGCTAACTATTATGATATAATTTTTTTTTCTTTTCATTGTGTGTGCTGTTAATGACGTCTTCAAAATTCCTTTTTTGTTCTTCTCTCTTATTAATATTAATTTTTTTTTTAAAATTCATGTTTTACAGTGATCGTCTGTTTTTTTTTTCTCTCTCCCTTGAAGAAATAGTTTATTTTACGTATCCTGACCGGTGTACACGTTCAGCTGTGGTCAGCTGCATGTCGGATTGGCCGAGTGTCGATATAGCGAGCCCATGGTAACAGGCTCGCTCAGATGCATTTGGCCGATTCGGCATCCGCCCCATGGCAAGGTACGACACGTGTTTGACCTTTTTAGCCACGTGTTAACTAAATGTTGCTGAGTTAGCACCTTCACACGAAAGGGCCCCCAGCAACAAGCACAGAACAAGTACAGAAGGATGCCGGAGCCCGACTGATGAAGACGTACTTAGTCGAGCTCAGGGCTAAAAGACAGAAGATGCCTCATAATTTTAATCCTTTAAGTATTTTTTCCCCTGTAAATATTGCACTTTTCCCTTGTAAATATTACACATTACTCAAGATTATTAAACGTATGTAACAATACCCCTGGACTCCTTAATCTACATATATATATATTAAAAAAAAAAAAAAAAAAAAAAAAAAAAAAAAAATGCTTCAGTAAAATTAACATTGGAATGTAAATTTGAAATCTTTAATCATTCTGACATATGAATGCAATATATACAACATGTAATAACCATATAAAGAAAAAAAATAGAATTACTGTTAAATGAAATGATGAAAATGCGCTTTAAAAATTATACATATTTAAAAATATTATTGGATAACACTAGCCTACAAAAGTATGGTTACGTCATGGTTTTTTAGCTTTTGATATTTGAATCCTGTGTATTCAGTAGCTCTGAATATGAAATTAACCTTCTTTTTTTACCACCACGTATAGATTTTTTCCAAATCATAAATTTTAAAGTTAAAAAAAAAAAGGAAAAATAGCGAAAATTTGATATTATAAAATAGATATGTTTTAATTGTTGATACTTATTTTTTGTGCATTTTTTATCGCTAAACCCGAAAACGACCTTCATTTTTAACCGTCGCGGCAGCATTTTTCATTAATTGTAAAATTTCAAAGTTAAAATTGAACATCCTCCCCCACCTCATCGGACCCCTCAATTGTTTAGCTGCAAAAATCCCAGTATAAGCCTAAAAAATTGAAAAAACTACTGAATTAAATAAAAGTTTGCTTATTTTGGATGTGTATTTTAATAAGTACAT
Source organism: Maratus speculifer (assembly GCA_964019185.1). Lineage (NCBI taxonomy): Eukaryota > Metazoa > Arthropoda > Arachnida > Araneae > Salticidae > Maratus > Maratus speculifer. The sequence goes on along the minus strand of OZ025293.1, from coordinate 246,488,029 downwards.
ATTTTTGAAAATGGGTCCATCATTTAGAATAACCCTGTATTTTTATAGATGCAATATGAATAATAATATGTTCGAAAGAGTATAACATCTGCATTCAAACTGCATTTGAAACTATTTTTTTCCATTGACCATAATGTATGGAATACCTTTTGATTGTTCCTGTAATTGAACTATGCATCCAGTTTTCATTAAATTTGAAATTACTTGACAAAATTATGTAATAGTTACATATTTTAAATTTCAAACAATTCTGTGGGATAGTTTTTGCGTTGTTATATTTAGACGGATGGACAGATAGAACGACGAGTATAGGTGCTACGTATTTACATAATTACGAATGCATCAAAAACTTGTGTTAATTTTAACTTTCTATTTATTATTAATATAAAATAAAATCAAGCAGTATATTCAGTCTTATGGAGAGGGAAGGGGATAATCGGGACACTACATTGGTAAATGAAGATTAAGAAATGTTGCAATTTATTATGCTTTGAAAAAGAATTTCCGGTCAAAAATTATAAAATGGAAAGAAACTGTTCTCTCACTGTTAAAGAGCAAATTTTTTTACTTCTTTTTCCTTTTTTATTCATCTTATGTTCAAGGACAATCATTATTTACAAACTTTGACCTCCAAACAAACTGCATATGTAATGCTTACAATTAAGAATCAGCCAAAACATTATAGTAAATTTAAACAGTTAACGCTTTAAGTCAAAAGAATATAATAAACTTTAACAGCCAATCCTAAGTGAAAAGAATAATAATAAATATACCTTGTTAACTTTATACACTGCTCAAAACAAAGGATATTGCAGTTTTAGGTGGATTTTGTATCTGGGAAACTTTTTAGCTGATTGATACATGGTCGACAGACATAGTAGGTTATATGAGAATAAATTACACATGTTTGGCAGAAAAAAATGCATTTTATTGCGCATTTGTGTACAAAAGGAAAAAAACACAATTTGTGCATATGAGAAAAAAAGAATAAGAAAAGGTGTTTTCTTCAAAGAAAATCATTTTCAGTAGGGGGTATGGTTTCCATGGGCGGCCAGCAACGTTGAACACCTTTGAGGCATGGACTCAATGAGGCTATTAATGACGAGTTGGGGTATTCTGCCCCACTCTTCCAGAAGAGCTCTTTCCAGATCTTGGAGAGTTTGTGGGGGTTGTTGGCGGCCAGAAACTCGTCTTCCTAGAGCGTCCCAAACGTGTTCGATTGGATTCATGTCTGGAGAACACGCTGGCCATTCCATTCGAACGATTCTTTCCTCGAAAAGGAAATCCTCCACCAGGTTTGCACGATGTGGCCTGCAGTTATCGTCCATTAAAATGAAGTTATCTCCGATTGCTGCAGCGTAAGGGACAGCAATAGGTCTGAGGATCTCAACCCTATATCGGCGACCAGTCAGAGCTCCATCTCGAATGATGTAGAGGTCAGTACGCCCGTCAATGGAGATGCCACCATACACCAACACTCCTCCACCGCCAAATCTGACACTTTCGTGCACGAACGCAGGATTATTCCTACTGCCACGGTCCCTCCAGATGAAAATACGCCTATTATCCGGATGCACAGAAAAATGGGACTCGTCAGAAAACAGAATATTGCTCCATTCATTTCTCCTCCAATTGACATGCTCGGTTGTCCACTCCCTGCGGTCGCGACGATGCCTTGATGTTAATCTAACACATACCATCGGTCGACGAGCATACAGACCTACAGCATGGACCCGGTTTCGGACAGTCTGAGTTGAAATCGTGGCGCCTGTAGCCGAGCGAAGGTGTTGTTGGAGAAGAGTAGCGTTCATGTTTCGGTGTCTCCGAGCTGTTAACGCTAAATACCGATCTTCATTGGGCGTTGTTGCCCGTCTACGACCTTGCCCCGGTCTTCGGCCTGCACATCCACTCTCCAAAAAACGGTTCCAGATCCTGGAAATGACACTTTGTGACACTCCAGTGGCTTGCGCTACTTCGGCTTGAGTTTGGCCCCCTTCTAACCTACCAACAATTCTCCAAGCTTCTGAATCTGTCAAATGACTTCGCTGAGACATCGTACTCATCGAAACAAAGCAATCACTGAATGCCGATCATCCTTGTCTTCATTCTCTTTTATCCAGTTGAAAGTCAAATTTCATTCGTTGCCGCTAAAGCGACGTTTTTGACGTCGAACTCAAAATTTGCATACTCCACAGTTTGAAAACCAGAAAAATTTGCATTTGTGATTCTCCTCTTCTATTTTCAGCAAAAAAAATTTCGTTTATATCTTTATTTTATATAAAACTTCAAATATCCTTTAATTGTTTTGAGCAGTGTATTATAAGCTTATCTGAGAAACAGTTAAATAAGAACTATAGAATTCACCGATTTAGAACTTTATATAAGAAAATATAGAATCTCACATGCTGAAAGAAGGACTCCCATTAACATATTCCAAACATATCCGATTTTATAAAGTCATTGCTGCATTCGCAATCCAATGAATAAATATCGTCACAATATGCGATTTAATGCGGGAAAGATGAGACGAGAAAGCTTCAGACTCAAAAGTGTCGACTCTTTGAACTATCTCTTGAATACATATTCTAAAATGTTGCAAATTTATAAGCTACAAGTTTTTGTGTCCAAAAGCACATAGCCAGGATCAGCAGTGCAAAACTTCCTCACTGTTGAAAAAAACTTTTGAAGAAATTTTCGAAACCTCCCAAGCTTCCCCCACTTCATTCTTCTTCCAAGGAAAAATACGACTCAGCTTACGCAGAGCAAAGGTTTTTCATAGCAAATATTGAAGTATAAACTGTAACCATAATTTACAACTATAAAAGAAGAAAAAAAGAGTTTAGGTTTTTATCATCCTGAATAATACTGAGTGGGGGTATAAGGATTTTATAAGAGTGCATACTGTTTCTGTACTTTTCATATGGGCTATTTTCACCATTCGCTTACATTTCATGGTAACGGATTTGACATTTCAAATAAAACTAAAAAAAACCCTATTAAAATGAACTAGCTTAGATAATAATTTACACATCTTCTATTTATACTATTCATACTATTTAGTAAACGTACTTAGCAGCTTACATTTCATGGTAACGGACTTGACATTTCAAATAAAACTATTAGAAATGAACTAGCTTGTATAATTTCTAACTTAGATAGTAATACACAGTGCAAATTCAAAGTGCCTTTTTTGTAATATAATCTAGTGCAAACATACTATCTTAACGTGTAATTTAATTTAGGACAAGATCTGCCATATCCATGCCTACAAATGAAAAATGTATGTTTTAATGTAAAAATTTTGTAAATAAATCTTCCATTTAATGTTCTATGAAGTATCCTAGTTATTAAATCCCAGACTTATCAAACACCTATACCGGTGGTGGCAGCATGCTAATTAAGGAGCGTATATTTATATTCTCACGTGTTATGGATTAAAACTGGAGTGATAGTTATCACCATATCGGCAAAAAAACTATTACATGTATTTTTCCATTTTTGAAAGATATAATATAATGCCAATATTTAAAAGTATTTAAAAAATACTCAGGTTTGATTCTTAATATTTTGATAACGGTTAGAAATGCATAAATACTGGAAAACCAACACTATATAAAGGTACTCTAAAAATTCATAGGTGTCGAAAATGGTTGGTTGTTTCATTACGGATGCTATCACGATCTTTTGCTCACGAGGGCTAACCTGATCGCGACCCCTTTTTAAAACGAAATCTGGCTCACTACAAATATCCATTCCTGAGTTGGGATATGAACCCAGCACCTCTCGGAAACATTTTATTTTTTAGAAATTAAATATTATAGTTTTAGCTTGAACATTCTGTGGTATTTATTGTACACTAATGCATTTATAGCATATTTTTTCTATATAAATTTAGTTACTGTATCTTATACCAAATCAGAACTAAACAATAGCAACAGGTAAAACCCGATTACAATCTGAAGCTATAGGAAGCACAGCAATTCTTCTTTCAATTTTGGCATGAGTTTAAATTATTACTATTTTATGTTGCGCAATCAAACCGAATTTAATAATATTAAAATTCAATATGTTAAATAAATACGCATCTAAAATCATAATTTTCTTTTTACTTGCATTCCTTATGTTTGTTCTAAATGAACTCAAATCATCAGATTCTGTTCAAGTTATTTTCAAGTGATTATTTTTTCTCAAAATTAACATGGAATAAAAAGTAATTTAACACATGCACATTATAGGAAAAATCTCAGAACAGAAAAAAGTACCTATTTTTTGGAATTATAACTCAACAAATGCAACAATTTGAATTGAGATAAGATAAAATTTTGGGAAGAAATTAATTTAATGTAAAATTTGCCCCCCCCCCCCTGTTTTCTCAATCTCGAGATCTTTTATATTTCCTAAGGGATGAACGTGCTTCTCGTGCCTATTCAATAATCAGGGCCTGGAAACAGGATGGGTACGTTACCGTCATCGAAGCATTTTATATATTTTGCATTGTAGTACAAGTTCAAATTTTTGGTAGAGAGTTTGACAAACATAACGTTACTTATTCACTTCGACAATGAGGCGCCAAAAGGTTCGTTTGCAATTTAGTGCAAAACATTCACTTGTGTATAGATATTTAAACCAATTACGTAATCTTTTATAACCAAATCCACTATTAAATGGGGCATTTAATACGCACGATTTGCACTTTTTGTGACTGTTCATTTTAAACTTATCTTACTGCTAGCATCGTCCATGTTTGGCGCTAACCATGTTCGTTGGCTATTTTACATTTTGTTTAAGTTTTTTCTCCCAAAATCTTTCGTAATTGTGAAAACCACAATGAATGCATTATTTTATTAAATCTTCTTTTTCTGACAGACTATGAAAAAAAAGAGGTCTGTATCCCATCCAGATGTAGTCAGAGTGTAAAAAACAATTTTATGAAATTAAAAACAAGTAAATTGTGAAAGTACTACTTTCAAGAAAGGTATCTGGATGGGGTTTCCATCCAGAAGGGCCACGCAAAGAATTGGATACATGGACGCCTATGAATGATAATTTCCGAAAATGTGATTTCAGTAGTTTTTATACGTGTTTTAGTTTAAAATAAGTTTTAGCTAAATACTGGCGGATAATAAAGGTACTAGGTAAACTACAGGGCAGAACAAAAATATTCAAGTACGTTCCATCTATTAGTATAAATTGTTGAAAGAGGCTGGGCATTTTCTTGCTAATTTAAATTTCAAATTATATAGTGTATATATCAAACGACAGATCAAATGCAGGGCTGTTAAAAAGTATTGGAATGCATATTTGGCTATAGATAGTAACCTTATTTCCCTTAATACCGAAGTTTTGCTAAAGATTTCAGGAAGTGTTGGAAAGTGTTTCATAAATCTATGCTTAACGTATGATTATTCTTACTTATTTAATTTAACAAATATTAAATGTATATTGCCTTATAATGCATAATGAGAGATCATTAACAAACAAATAAAAAATATCATGCATTTGATATGATCACTACAGTACATTGACATTATTTTGTTCCCTTTGCTGATGCGGTCAGCAGTGTTAAGCATAGGTCAAGGACCATATTCTGAGACAAGTTCGAAACGGAAAATCATAAATAAGCAAGACTTTAATGGAATCAGCTTATCCATAGCCAAATGAAAAGAAAGAAAAAAAAAACAATAGGATTAGCATCTTGGTATTAGCGGGAAAATAACGCTATTCCAAGAAAAATCTTATAAACCCAATCGAACAACAGACTCGGAATGTTTCACCGAAGAATAAAACTTGAAGTGATTTGAAAATCGCAGATAAAAATCACAACTCACAATGCATTATTCGATTTCAGATTTGACCTAAACTAATGCCATCATAAGCTCAGCGAAGTCCACTAAATGCACAAGAGATTACGATTCGTCGCAGGTTCAAGGATCCTATTCCCAGTAGATGTATGGAAATGAATAATTTCAACTTGGAGATCAAGATGATGCTCCTTTAACAACCAAACATCAATACTCATTCATCATTTGTCATTAGCTGACATCAATGAGGTTTATTATAAATACATCACATTTCTAAATTTTATACCAGAAAACTATATATATATATATTTGAAATTAATACATGCAATGCAATGAAAAGAAAAAAAAAATCACATGTAAACAGAAATTTGGTTTGGCCACCGCATACAAGATGTTGAAATATTAAAAAAAAACCTCTTGAATTAGTTGGAAATCTTATGTGAGTGGGTGAATTTTAGACTTTACGCAGAGATTCTGATTGGACATTAGATGAAATTTTGAATTTAGAACCGTCTTCAGTTAAGTTTGACGTAGCCTAAAATTTGAGCATCTTGTTAAAATTCTTAACTTATGTACTTGATTTTGTAATTATTGAAAATATTTTTTTAAAGGGAAAACTTACCGGTTGCTTTCATTTCATATTAGCCATCTTACCAATCGCTCATGAGTTACTTTTATCACAAATAACAGAGCTTGGTTAGTAGTATTTGGATTTGTTGGAAATCAAATCCTAATAGATGTGTGCGTGGGCTTTTGACTTGTTGAAAACTTGCTTTTATAAATTAATGTAATAGTTTAATTAGGTTTCATGCACTACTCACCCCCTTGCGATTATCTTAGATAATCTTTGATAAGAATGAAATTTTCATGTTTTAAATATTTTCAATATCTTCTTAAGTAAATTTTTCCTTCGCGATGAAGTGAACGCATTTAACTGTTAATATATTTACTTAAACTAGAAGAGAAATGCGTGGTTATTTTTTCCCTCCAATTTTATATATGGTAATATTTCTAATCAAAGGCAAGATTTGAAATGAAGATACTAACGAACGCTTTTCTCCTCATTTAATATAATTGGATTCATTATTTTTACTTATACGATTTACATAGAAAGAGTAAAATTCAACATACCTAAAGCCACATGTCTAATGTATTCTTACTCTCTACAAAATGTGTACACTGAATTAAAAGACAGATTTTATTAATTTGTCAACCAACGAAATATTTCGTCTTGTTTCTGCTGCTATTATTATTTCATTGTTATTATTATTACATTGTTATATTTTAATTTACATACTTATATTTTAAAGCAAATTTCACATTTCTTTAGCTTATATGATGTTAAGAACTTATTTTAAATTTGCAAAGCATGTTTTAAGTTTCTTTTCCTAAAGTGTTGTTAAATTCGTTGACTCATTTTTCATTTAACTCTTTCTTTGTAAAGTCTTTTCATTTTACTACTTAAATTGTTTTCAATTCTCTCACACTTTTTTAATGGCAACACTTTATTTTCCTTAATTCAACGGCATTATCCTTTATTTCTAACTATATCTTTATTTGATGGCAACATCATTTAATTTAGTTTTGTTATTTACGTTCCACTTTATTATGTGACAGCACCATTTAATTTCCTTTTATTATTTACGCTTAACTTTACTTAGTGCAGGGTTCCCAGCAAAACATGACGGACAATTTCCCTGATTTTCCTTAACCAAATCTCGAAAATTTCCATGACTTTCCTTGATCAAATTTCAAAAATGTCTTTAACCAAATGAGAATACAGTAAAATTTGCTACTTATTTTCCCAATCCTTTGTCAAAACTAATGTTTCTTTTCCGTCAACTGTTCTTCAAACTTCTAGTTTTTTTTTTTTTTTTCTTTTGCAACAGTTGATGAATTTTGAGATTTTTTCCAGAGACTACTTGATGACTTTCGTGTCATTTTTCATTTTTTCTCCAAGATTTTTCCATGACTTTTTAGAAAATCTTTGTAAATTCCCTGACTTTTCAGATATATTTTGAAATTTCCACGACTTTCCCTGACTACTTTGAAATTCCATGGACTTCCCAGCATCATGGAAAGTCAGGAAAAATCTGGAAACCCTGTAGTGGCAACATCTTTCAATTTTATTTCATTATGTACATTTCCTTTTATCCAGTGGCAACACTATATTAATCTTTATATATGGCAACAATATGCGAAATATCTTCTCTAGGAAAATAGATCTTTTTCTCGAAGATATTCTAACACCTGTTAAATTCCGAATCTGTTTATATAAAAATAAAAAAAAAAATTCTGTGACATTCCTTCTCGAATAATACACATGAGAAAGTAATATCCCACGCGACATTTTTTAAATGTTGCTAATTTATTTACATAACATGTATCCTCATGTTGTAGTAAATTCCCTCCGAAAATGAACACTCAAATGATAAAATATATGTATTTATCAGCCCATATCAACATATCGAACAACACGCATGAGAAAATCTTACGCAAAAAAACTTTCATCTAAAACTCAGTGATTGTTGTTACATGACAATAGTTTTGTTAAACATGCAAAGAGAAACACTTGAAAGGATTTCAAAATAGACATTTTATACACTTACCACATACACTTAACACAAATTCAGAAAAGACATTTGAAAAATCACAAAAACAATTATGACTCTTTAGTTAAAAATTCTCCTAAATAAAATAATGATCTTTAAAAATTTTTCTGTCACGCAAAGAAAAAAAAAATCCTTAAACTTTCGATCAAAAAGAAAAAAAAAATAACTTTACAAAATTTTTGTACCACGCGAAATATTTAGCGAAAAAACTTTTTCTTGATCAAAAATAAAAAATAATGACTACGCAAAAATTTTTGTATCAAGCGAGAAAAGAAAATCTTCAACAAAAATTTTTTGTATTAGGCGGAAAAAAAAAAAAAAAAAAAAAACTTTAGAAAAAAAATATATCCTACAGGGTTTGCATCGTTCCTAAAATTTCATACTTTTCTACCAGAATTTTAAACCGGTAATATTTATTGTATGATTCTATTGTAAATATTATAGGAACCTCCAATAAAGATTTTTGCTTAAAAATACTGGTAGCAAAGTGTGAAAATTTTAGGTACGTTGCGAGCCCTGCACCTAAGCCTCGTTTGCTATTTAATTCGCACATAGTAGTCTAAGACGACAAAAACTTTATGAGTTTACATTTCCGCTGTTATCTTCATGCATTTCCCGTCTACTTTCGCTTCAAAAAAGCTCTTAATCTCCTACTCTAAGGTAAGAAAATATCGATGACCTTGAGCCTGAGAGCTGTGCCTCAAACCGGCAATATCACACTACTTATGAAAAATGAGTAATTTGCACAGATCATCTGCAGATTCCTGATGGGAAGGGAAAGGAGAAATAAAAACTTAATTGATCTAATAAATAAATCCTCTTCACGAACTAAAGGGAAAGAAAAAATGAGTTCCATAATTAATTCTTTTTTATTGAAAAAAAAAAAGAAACAATTTTTTTTATTTTGGCCCACCCCTGAGGTTTATCAATTCTTTGAAAAATAAATCATTACTTCTGCTTGTATGAGGTCAAAGTTTATAATCAAATTTTTATTTAGAAGTTATTAAAATAATAAAGACAATAACTTCTTACATTAAAAAATTAAAATATCTTAAAAACTTTAAGGTGCTTTCTTTTCTTAAATAAAGGATATTGCATAAGTACATTAAATTTAAAGCCATATATTGTCTTGTTTCTATGTTGTATTTATTTGAATTGATTTATTAAGTAACATTTCTGGTTCAAAATGCTATTTTTCCCATTAAAAATATATATAATCTATGCATTTTATCAATAACCTGCTTTTACACAAATAGAATCAGTTTATATAACTAATGATCGTAACTGGATATTATATATAATCGATAATTGTAACACAATAATAAAAACTCTACAATACAATACTAAAGTACATCCATAAAACAAGGAAAAATGAATTAAAAGGAATATAGTCGAAATTTGTAGCAGAAAAGCAGATTCATCCGACCCCAAATACTTTGGAGTTACAAATGAAATGTGTGGTTTCATCTTCATATCAGCTATGAAAAAGCAAAATAATATGAACTTGGGGTTACCAACACACATAAAAGCGTAGTAAAGTGGAGAACACTATAAAAATAATTCATAATAACAAGGTTAAAATGGATAGAATTGTAAAAACATATCAGACACTAAAGATATCCTTCAAATGATGTATAAAAAAATAGACTGTCATGATTACATTCAACTGCTGCCAAAAATGAAAAAAGAAATAAACTTCAATTATATGGTATCAGCTCCCTCTATAGTAACACCAAACTTCTCTGCCGTAAAATAACACACTTTAGTGCTGCCATTTCTTGAGAAATAAGAAAAGTAAATGCAATATTTTAAATTACAATCAATTTACAATACATTACATGAATTTATATTTATTGTTTATTTATTAATTAAATGAACGATATATTTATTGGAAGATGCCTTATGCATATTCTAATATTACTTATATACTTAATAAGTAAATAGTATAATGATAAATAATAACGATATGTTTAGACATTTAAAAAGAAACAGTAAAAATAAAAATAATATACACACACACAGAGAGAGGTGCCAAAATTATTAGAATAATTGTGGTTGATTTCAGTTTTTCTTGATTAATTTTGTTTATACTTGCAATGTATTAAGAAAGATGGTTTGTTCTGAAGCTAGTCATTTTTTCATTCAGAATAGTTTTCGGGATATAATTTTATTAAATTTTTACCGTTTTTTTTAAAGAAAAATATTTGATCTAAGTGTTAATGTTATTTATGGCGGCCGATTATCGAGAGATATAGGCCCTAGGGGAAGTGCTTTCCGTGGGGGGTCTTTCTAAGGGAACCTAAACCGTATTTCCGCAAGGTTATCCAAGGTTCGAAGAAAACCACGGAAAACTCCGAACGGTTAGACCGAGGGGCACGATTGGATTCGACCCCAGCACCTTCCGTCTACCAGATTCGAGAGCATAACCTCTCAGCCACTGGTAGGGCCATATTTGATCTAACATAATCAAACTCTTTGCATTGCATAAAGAATTTGTTTGATTAACAAACGAATTTAAAATAAATTTTAAAATCGTTTGTTTTCCGTGCTAGTATTTTCTTTCTTTTCTTCAGTTGGCATCATTATTATTTTATTCTTAAAGCAAATCTTTTCGCTGTTTTTATTAGTTTATAATAATTTGTGGCATTTTATTTTTCCGTGTGTCAAAACATTATTTCATGATTATGTGTAAAGCAAGTCCTACTTCTCTTAGAAAACTAGCTGTGGTAAAGTATCACCCAGGAAAATAACTATACAGGGCACGAAATTGTTAAAAAAGCAAAAATTTCACAAGCATCTGTTTGTAAAACAAAAATATGAAAAGTATAGACTAACGAAAGGCGGAAGGAAATGTAAAGTAGGTGGGTTGATGAGGGCTCCCCCCCCCCCCTTTCATACGGGCGAAAAAGAATGTTTCGGATTTCGACAATTGTCTTTTTATACTTAGAGCTATGTTTTTTTGTTTAATATCAGATTTGCTTGTTAAATAAAATAGTAAATCATAGCTCATCATCAATAGCTCTAAATAGTGTGTTTGGGCTTTTTTCTAAATTTTTGGCTTAAGAAGCGCTCTATGAACCAAATTAATTTTAACTTGTAACGACAGTACTCTTTATTAGCTTTTATATGAGCATTATTTTTATACTAAATGATGAAATCTAATAATTTAATGTACTATCTCATAAAATTCAATTTTTAAAATTCTTTTATTAAAGAAATTATTTATTCAAAGAGTAATAAACACATTTATAATTTGATATGAAAATTTTATTTTTTTTGCGATCAATTGCCGAAATTAGTATTTTTTCATGTGATCAATCGACAAAATCCACGTTTTTTTCCTTTTATGAAGGGGGGGGGGGTACCATTTGTCGAACTTCGTAATATTTTTCAGCGAGAGGTTTGAGAGGTTCGCAACATGATTCTGCGATTTTTTGACAAAATTAGTTATGCATTTCCGCGATCTTTTGACGATCAGCGAGCGTTTCAAGCAATTCACGATTTCCCCCCCATGATCGATTGATGAAATTCGCGTTTTTCCCGCGATCATTTCACTTTACCTTTCGCTGAATTTTCCCGAAATGGCGTTTTTTCCTGCATCGGTTGATAAAATTTGCGATTTATTTCCGTTGTCGAAGTTCGCAATATTTCTCAGCGACAGGCAGACAAAATTTGCTATTTGCTTCAGCAATTTTTTGACAAAATTTTCTATATATTTTTTTTTCGATTGTTTATCGAAATTCGCGTTTTTTATTTCGAGAAATGCTGCCAGCATTTCTCGAAGTTCGCGATACGTTTCAACAAGAAATTAGCAAAATTTGCAACTTTTTCTGCCGAAATTTGTTATTTGTTTTCACAATCTTGTGACGACATTCGAGATCGTTTCATGAAATTAGAGATTTATTTCTACGATCATTTATGGAAATTAGCGATTCTTTTCGACATCCTTGAAATCCCAATTTTTTTCCGCGATCGACTGACGAAATTTGCGATTTTTTACAGGGAACATATTTGTCGAAGTTTACGATTTTTTACAGCGAACATATTTGTCGAAGTTTGCGATTTTTTTCAGCAACAGACTGACAAAATGAGCGATATTTACCTATGCTGAGGAACGCGGATTAAAGAAAATTTCGGATAATAGGTGTGCGAATTATCGAACTGTAGCATCGGAATATTGTTAAGAAATTTAATTTTGTATCTATAATGAAATAGCATTTAAAAAATGATATTAGCAATTGCTGTTGATAGTCGATAATGTAAGGGAGTTTTTCTCATACATTATATGAAAAATGAGTAAAATTTCAAAGAGATATGAAGCCTAAATAATGTCAAATATTACTATTCTGTATAACTCTTTTTTAATCTTATTTTAATCTTTTTCTATTAATGAACTTAATTCAGCATTGAAAGTAAAAATAATGCATATTTAAACTTCATTTGGCATTTCATAAAACTAAATTCAACGAAGTAATAATCTTTTGTTTTTACTGTGTACCTAAAGTAAAACATTTGTTTAAAGTTTAAACTTAGTATTGTGCTAAGCGCGTTTCTAAAGTATGTCGCAAACTTGTAGCCCCGCTGTAGTTCATGCCACGTTCGTCTAGATAAGTTTTAACACTAGAAAGGCCGGAAACTTTAGTCAAGTTTTATAAAAATATTTCAAACCAGAATTTGATTTAAAAATAGTTTAAATTTTCTATTTAGAGGATTTCTTCTTTGTATAATTAAACATTTTTTATAATAAAATTTCTAGTTTGAACCGAAATATATTCATATGGTAGCAGTCAAAATGACCGCCTTGACTTTAAAAGACACGAGAGGTGTATTGAGAGATTCACCCAAAGCACACATATCGAATACCATAGTATTTATATGATTAAGCGACCCATTGGTGGCTATTTCCATGCGAACTTGTTTGTCTGTTACATGCTACAATTTTTGGCTACCAGTATTTTAGAGCGGAAAAATGCGACTTATTTTATAGAAGCTATCTCATCAATTGAATAAAGCGAAGCAAGCTTTTCGAAAATAACGGTGGCTAACAAGCATCACGATTTTCAGCGATGTAACAAACAAGTTCGCTTGGAAATAGCCTGGTATATTTTTAGGCATATTTTTAACTTAGTGGCAAAAAATACTTTTTCACAGCAATAAATATGAAGATAAATATACAATCCTTTTCACAAGACAAAGTCCTTGATAAAATAGCATAAAAAACCAGGGTTGGACGGTATTTACCATCTGATGGTTTTTACCGGTATTTACCATGGTCGTCTTTGGAAAAACATGTTTTTACCACGGTTTTTACCACTTATGAAAAAACTTATTAGTTTGACTGTTTTATTCACTTTTATGAAAATTTATCAATTAAGTTTATATTTTCTTGTTTGATGAAAATTTTCTGGTATTTAATACTATAATTTCATATAATGACATAATGATAGTCACTAATTTAGTTTCCGATTAAAAAAATACTATATGAAATTTTTTTTTTTTTTTAATTTAATATAAAAAGTCCAGAAAACTTTCATGCTTGTTTTTTTCCTACAAGAATTTAAAAATATTGTATATTTATCATTATTATAACTATTATAAGAATGCACATTACAATATTTATTATAATGAAGACTAGTTTAGGGTCATTCCATGGTAACTTACGTTACATTTTGAACTATTTTCAGCAATTTTAGTTTTATAACACACACAAAAGAATTATTCAAAATGTAAACTTGACATAGTTTGCTAATTAAACTTATTCAAAGTTCAATTTAGATGAAAATTACCTAATTTTAATATTTCTAATTTTTTGGCAGTTTTATTTACTATGGTAACTGCCATTACCTAAAAAGGAATGTAAATTATCATATAAAGTGTACTTTTCATTATCATTTTTTCCCATCCAAATTGACCTTTAGATAAGTTTTATTTACAAATCATGTTAATTTTATATTCGAATAATTTTTAGAGTTATATTACTAATATTACTGCAATAAATTGTTCTAAATGAAACGTAAGTTACCATGAAATGACCCTTTACTAATTTTTATTTAAACAAAATGAAAACACAAAAATTATAAGTATATTTTCCACACTTAAAAATTCTAATCATTTTGAGAAAAAACAAATGCTTAACAAATATTAACTGTTGTATAATATAGTCTGTACAGATATTAGTATATTTTACCAATCTATGCCCTTGCAGCCTCTTAGCATTCTATAACAAAATACAAGCTTTGCAGCTTTCTGTACACTAAGTTTATTTCTTAAAATTTACATGTAAACATGCTACATTTACATTTATATGTGAACAGTTCGAAAAAATTCGCTCTATCAGTGAAAAACTACAAGGAGTAAAGATTCGCCATTAATGTAAAAATTAAGGAACTATTTCTTTATTGTTTAATGCTTTCCACTAAATTTGGCTTTTTTTGTCTTTTGGTTTAAAACTAGTCATTGGGAGCCACCCTAATACTTACCCATCATTAATATGCATATGAAAATAAAACATGTGAAAATTATTTATACAATGCATTGCAATTCCAAAGCAAAATTTAAATATTGTTAATATGCATAGTAATGCTCTGTTAAAGAACTGCTGATGTACCAATTTCGACAAATTATATGAAATGCCAAACTACTCAAGTAGTACCGAACTGCGTAAAAGAAACATCCTTATAACTCCAAATATAATAATTCTATTAACTAACAATTTGCTGCGTCGGATTAAGCGTCTCATTTCCAATTAAAATATACCACTGAATTGAAATTTGAATGAAATACAGGGTCATGAAAAATCGAAAAATACGGAAACAGGATTACAAATATCTCGACAACTAATTATCCGATCGACTTCGTTCTTTATGCAAAATTTGTGTCATTTTATTGCCTTTTACATCCATTCCTTAAAATTTAAAAATTTGAAAATTTTTATATACCTTTCATCAGAACGAATTTTTCAAGAGTCCGAAAAAAATAGTTCCGGATAATCAAGGTTACTGATATTAAATAGGCTTCGTCCCACCCTTACATACTAAGTACATACAAAATTTCAAGTCTCTATCTCAATTTGTTCGGGAGATAGAGTGTTTACAGACAGACAGACAAACGGACGGACGGCAATTTCTTTTTTCTAAAAATGTTTTTCGGAATCTCCACTATCTGAAACGTGTAAATCCGTCAAAAAAAATTTCGATTTTCAAAACGATTGCAAGACTTACCCTATACTACGTATGATGGGTAAGTAAAAGGAGCTCTTTGGAAATGAGTAGAAGTGGAAACAGTTAAATTGAAAGGTAAAGTTGCTTTGTGAAACAGATAGTAAATGCTTGTTGAAATAGAAAATATAAAAAATCTATGATTAAAGTATATTAGCTGCTTTAGAGAACTGATTCTTTATTTTCCATTTCTGTGTAAATACATCAATTACATGAAAATAGAATTTTTGTCAATAGTATTAAATTACAGTTTTAAGGATTAATTGATCAAAGGTATATCGTTAGGTTTTTACCACTTTTTCCCAGGTTTTTACCGGTAAAAACTTGGTATTTACCATGTCCTGGTAAAAAGCCAACCATATAAAAAACTCTTCTTTTAAAAGTATTGGGAAATCTAGTTTAAAATTAATGAAAAAAATAATTTGGGCGTTAATGGGTCAATTCTAGTTTAATTATTTTGTTTTTAACACTTTGGCATTTATTGCTTTTGTACTGCTACTGGGCATCGCATTACACAAATATATTAATAAAAGTTGCTTAAGCTTTAAAAGCCGATGGTACATATCGTACGCCGCCCCTGCCATTATGTATATATCCAAACCATCCGTTTCTTTAAAAATTAATATCTTGCCTAATTTCCGGGTTTTTTTTTTTTTTTTTTTTTTGAAAATTAATATCAAAACTGCTTTTATAATTCTGTTACGATAGATACCTCCAGTACACTTCAACGCATTTGCTAAATGCCCATAAAACTAAATTGGTATGCAACCGAAAAATCAGAAATATAATATATTCAGAAATAGATGTGGATGGGAGGGGGGGGGGGGAGGTAAACATATTTTTGCTGTACATTTTCGACGATATCTCTAAAAATATAATACATAAAATCAAATGTGTTTTTGAGCGCAGCGTTACAAAAGCTTTCACACGATACCCCAAACGATATACAAAGATTTTTTTTTCCAAGTAACTTAATGAGACCCTCTAAATTTTCCCTGCTTGTATTTGAGAATGTTACAAAATTTGTAAATATGTGGGTCGATAATCTTTATTACTTCCTCCAAGTTGAACTCTCCACGTTCCATAGTTTACGGGAAAAAATACCTGTGACGGACAGACACTGAAGTGTACTTATAATGGTTCCGTTTTCACTATTTAGGTACGGATCCTTAAAAATGGGCAAAACCTCTAAAAAAGAATGAAGATTATTATGAAGATTTTGTTTGTATTATAACTGAACTAAAAAATGGTTGTTTATTCAATATTGTGCATATACAGGATGTTTCGCTACCAGACCGACAAACTTTGAGGGCTGATAGTAGGCATGCAGACACACATTATTAAATAGGAAACCATGGGGCGGAAACGTCTTGTGTAGGAGCTAGGGGCCATTAAAGTTTTAAGGTCCAAAACTTCAAACGATGATAAAAAATGGAAAAAAAGGGTCAATTCGTTTGCGGCTTTCGCTAAAATCATTCTTTATATCACGAATTTTTTCTAAAAAAAATTTTAAGGTTACGTTCAGCAATTGACGATAGTGGGCGCTTTAGACTTTAGAGTAACAAACAACTACTTTTTACCGTTATTTTATGTATGAGATTAAAATTATTCTAAAGTTTAGACTTTAACTTAAATTTTAAGCTCAAAATTGGAAACACTGGGATAGGGTAACTAGCGAAAACCGAACTGTGAACAGAGGGGGAGATTTTAAACGCTCATAAACATCGGGCAAACTAATCGATTTTGATGCGGTTTGCGTGTAGGTCTTTCCCTTGGTAATCATTTCATTAAAAATGACGTACAACTTGGTGTCCTTATTTTTTGGTAGATGGCGCTTCCAACACATTTCCGACATTTCAATGGCATTATTCCTATGTGTTTTTTTCCCCAGATCAACATACTTCCAGGAAATATTAGGGATGCAAAGACGACTCAGAATCACATAGGAATTTAACGTGGGAAATGTCTTTTTTGTGAGTTACGGTCAAAGGAAGCAGAGAAAAAAGCAACTGAAACAGTAAAGAAACAGCAACACGTTAATGTGACTAAAAACTGTTTATTTAAAAGTTTACTACAAAAAGTGTTCGCAATTACGACCAATACCATGAGATTCCCGTACCATCAGTTGAAGACCTCGCAGATCTTATTTCTATAGCTGCCAGAAAGCTATTAAAGATGCCTGGAATCTTTCATAGCGTGAGGAATGCCATGTGACGCCGCTGTCAAGCATACCGTATTATTTCTGGTCGTAATTTCGAACACTTTTTGTAGTAAAACCTTTAAATAAACTGTATTTAGTTACATTAACGTGTTGCTGTTTCTCTACTGCTTCAGTTGCTTTTTTCTCTGCTTCCTTTAACTGTAACTCGCAAAAAAGGCATTTCCCACGTTAAATTCCTTTGTGATTCCGAGTCGTCTTTACATCCCTAACACTTCCTGGAATTATATTAATCTGAAATAAAAACACCTAGAAATAATGCCATTGAAATGTCGGAGATGTGTTGGAAGCGCCCTCTATCAAAAAATGAGGGCATCAAGTTGTACGTCATTTTTAATGAAATGATTACCGAGGGAATGACCTACACGCAAACCGCAACAAAATCGTTTAGTTTGCTTAATGTTTATGAGCGTTTAAAATCTTCCCCTCTGTTCACAGTTCGGTTTTAGGTAGTTACCCTACCCCAGTGTTTCCAATTTTGAGCTTAAAATTTAAGTTAAAGTCTAAACTTTAGAATAATTTTAACCCCATAAACAAAATAACGGTAAAAAGTAGTTTTTTGTTATTCTAAAGTCTAAAGCGCCCTCTATCGTCAATTTCTGAACTTTAAAATTTTTTTAGAAAAAATTCATGATCTAAAGAATGATTTTAGCGAAAACCGCAAACAAATTCACCCTTTTTTCCGTTTTTTATCATCGTATGAAGTTTTGGTCTTTAAACTTTAATGACCCCTAGCTCCTACGCAAGACATTTGTGCCTCATGGTTTCCTATTTAATAATGTGTATCTGCATGTCTACTATCACCCCTCAAAGTTTGTCGGTCTAGTAGCGAAACACCCTGTATATATTTAAAAACGCACTCAAAACCAAAACTAATTTTCATGTCGTTTCGGCAACTTCGTACTAGGGTACACGATATTTCGGTCCCGAGACATTTCTGTCCCTGGCCATTTGGGTCCCGAGACATTTCGGTCCCAAGACAATTCAGTCCCCAGCAACTTTGGTCCCTTGCCATTTCGGTCCTTAGTCATTTCAGTCCCTTGTAATTTCTTTGCTCGCTATCTTATAAGTCGGACTCTAATTGTTGTGGGCCTGCCAAATGGTATTCAACATTATTCGGGCCTTTTTTTAAATTTTTTTAATCCCCCCCCCCCTCCCAAGTTTTATAAAAAGTTGAATATAAGAGTCCGATAAATTTAAACTTTTATGATCGTGACAATTAAATCACAGCGAACTGAAAATTTTGTTTGGTTAAACAATATGATATAAATTTAGGGGAATTGTGTTTTGCTTTTAGTAGTATTATTATTAATCAGAATAAATATTAATTTTATTATTAATTATTAGTATCAGTATTTTATATAAACTTCTATAAACTATATAAACTGAAAAGTATTTTATATAAACTGCCATAATTATTATTATTATTTTTTTTTTTGGGGGGGGGGGGGGGCTGTTTACGTACATTTTTTAGAACCTTTAAATTAGCATTAATTAAATAATAAAAAAACTGTGCTCATTTTTTCCCTTCCAGTTAGTTTGATAATAAATGCCTTTAATAATTCAATTAGACACATCTATTTTTTTCTAAATATATTATGAATTATATAGTATAATATATGTTTTACCAATTTTTATAATTATTGTTACAACTTTATTTTATTATCTATGTGATTTATACTATGACCATAACCTTGACTGTTAGTAAGTCACATGTAGTTTGTATCTGATTGCACTACAAATCTTGCTAGGATATGGGTAATGGTAAATATTTTAGTATATATATCCTTTTTTTAAATGGAATATTGTATTATTGTTATTTTGTCATATTGATTTTATTTTCTTCTACGTGTATCTTTCTACTAATTTGTCATCTGAATAGCTTCCAGCCAGTCGGGTGTATTGTGAGTCGAATTTTTAGCTTTCAGCACGACTCATAACAGAAACTGGTTGGATGTTTTTGCTTTTTTGTTAAACTATACACCCCTGAAGAAGTAGTTTAATAGAAAAGCCTTCTACTGCCTTTTTATCCATTTATCTTTCATTATTTTGGTAATCTGCCTTCTATTTCACTTCAAACTTCAACTGTTTTCAATAAGATGATTGTAAAAATACTGGTTTCATTGGTTTATTGTATGGTAATATATGAATTACTCTGGTTATATAATGTCCATTTATCCATATATTTCTTAGTAATTTGGTAATCTGCCTTCTATTTCTCTTCAAACTTCAACTGTTTTTAATAATATGATTGTAAAAATACTGGTTTCATTGGTTCTTTTATTGGTATTGTTTGAATAACTTTGGATGTATTTATAAAAGTATTTATATAAGTTATAATATATATATTTCTTCAAATCACCCATCTACACCCTCTCCTTTGATAATTCAGAAATGAGATATATTTATTGAAGAACAATTTTTTTTATTTTTCTTATTATTTTTATAATTGCATCTTATAAATTTGATTTCGTAAGTTACTTTCCATTATTAACATTGCGAAAGCAATACTGCTTTAGTAACTGGGCATGCTATGAAAAAAATTTGTTTTTAGAAACTTGCCTCCACCATTTTTTTTTAATAATAATAATAATTATTATTATTGATTGCATTTTTAAGTCTTCTCACGCCATGAAGACAATTTTTGTAAGTTAATTTTATTAAAAATGGGCCTATTTCTTTTTAATAAGATGATTATTTTTTATTTACATAAAATTTATATAATAATATTTTAAAAAATAATAATATAAATATTATATATATAAAATATAATATATAATTTAATAAAATGTATTAAAATGTAATACAATAATAATTTAAATAATTTTATTTTCAATTTTTAAGTGACAAAACTAAGCATTTATTTATTTATTTATTTGTATTACATTTTCGCTCTTACTTTCCCAGGAAAAAAAAATAATAATTCTTATTTTAGTTTTATTTTTAACTATACTAATTGTTTTAAATTTTTGTAGTTTTAAATATACAATAAATAAACAAGTAAAAGATCAATTTCAGTTTAGAACTACTAGGAAATATAATGATGTATTGAATATAAAATGAATTATGTATCGAGTTTATTTTAAAATAAAATTCATTAAGTAAATTAATCATGTTATTAATAATAAATACATTTAATAAAATATTAATTTGATTTTTATATTAAAATTCCCAACTGTTTTGAGAATTAGGCTTACCAATTATCGTTAGGATTACCAATTATGATTAGGATTACCATACGAAATTTGTGTGAATTATAATATTTTGGATAAGAGTTATACGTGTGTGCGGTTTTCGGGCACTGAAATGTCTCGGGACCGAAACGGCGGGACCGAAATGGCAGGACCAAAATGGCGGGACCGAAACGTCTTGCTTCCTTCGTACTATGTTCTGGAACATTAAAAAAATTTTTTCATCAAGTGTATTTACTTTAATTACATTTAATGCATTTTATAAATGAAACAATTTAAAAATGTCATATTAAGCACTTATAACAATTTTTTTTCATTATGTTTCACAATTTCTGAAATTCATTGAATTTCAGTATTGGATCATAATTAAAATTTGTTTAAAATATTTATTGTTATGAAAATCCGAAGAAAGTAAGTCTATGATATGTTTAATATTTATTAAAATGCAATTTTAAAAGTATATATATTTTTAAAAATCAAAAAAGAGGTTTAAATGCTATTTGATCAAAAAAAAGTATGCATATTCCCCTCAAGAAGAATATCCTTCTATAAGTTTTTTTTTTTTTTATATATAGTAAAAACATCGTTTTAAATATTTTATTTCGTGAATATCTCCAAAATTAAATATATATACATACATAAAAGGTATCCCAAAAACGATGTGCCTATTTGAGCATTTATCTGACTTTATATTAAAGCAATATTATTTGAATATTAGTCTGTTCTTTAAAATTTTGCGCTTTCCCAAGTACATTGCAGTTCTATCTATAACTTCCCATTTAAAAAAGTTTTTTTTCTAAGTAAGCCCATAATTTTTGTGACACCCAATATATTTTACAATAAAAAGTAATAACAATGACAGTAAATTAATTACATAAGTAATTTTTCTGTAACAATAATAGTAAAACTGTTTACATATCCTGACTAATGTAGGAGTTTGCTGGGCATCTACCGCCTTTTTATAGGGCACTCAAAAGAATAATCACGATATTCATTAAAAAGGTTCCAAATGGTTAAATCTGGCCAAAAGAAATTAAAATTAATATCTATTCAAACATTTAAGAAAGGAGTGTGGTTCCCCTTTCTCTCTGTTTCCCACGCTCTTTCCACCTACGCATTTATTCCTTTAAAATATCAATTATTATTGGTGGGGATCCACTTTTGTAAAAAAGGGATCCATATTCTTGTAAGTGCTGCGTCCTTGTGACCCAGGATTTTTCAAATCCAGCGACATCATTGGGAACTATTACTCAACTTAAATATTCCCATTTATTACATCACAAAAAGTGGGGTTTATGACAAAGTGCATCATGATTGAAGTCAAGTTGGAAGTGCATTTTATGCTGATGTAATAACATTTTTTAGAGGGTGGCGTTAGGTGGAATTACATTCTATTTGAATTTGTGTTATTTTACAATATAGTCAAACCCGGTTAAGACGCGTTTCAAGGTTTTAAAAGTCGCCTATAAGCGGGTCGCGCCTTAAAAGTGATTTGTATAATGTTGCAGGAATTGGGTTATAGACACATTTAATCGTCTGAATGATCTTCAGAGATTTCATCTATAATGCTTACAATCGAAAATACTATTTTTTACATATATTTAAATAGTATTCCTTTTTAACTCATTGTTCCCTGCTGTAGGACCAACTGGAATAATAATAGAAATAACTTTGATTTCCAACATGCCTTTATGGTCGATAATTACTTAAAAATAAAAAATAAAACAGCCAAAAGAATTTCACTGCTAGATTTTTTTTTTTCTTCTAATAGAAAGAATAAAAAAATCTTTAAAGCAAAACCCAGTTTTTAAAATCATACTCATAACTTCACATAATGAGTACTATTACAATCCGTCTTTATTTCTAATATAAGAAAAAATATATATATACATATTACCCACATAGCATGGATGGTCACAGTGACATCACTGCAAGTCACCGTGGTCACATCACATCTGTGACCAAAATGCCACCACTCTGTGACGTCGCATTGTGACTTAGATGTGAACATCTTAGAAAACTTAAAATAATTACAAAAAGTCTCTAAAACATGGCATTTAATGTAAAATTATGTTTTTGTTTTGGCAATATAAAAAAATACGTCACTGTGATGTCACTTCATGTAACGTTCGTCACAAATATGTGACATAATACCACCACATTTTAAAATCGCAATGTCACAAAAAATGAACTTAAAAAACTTTTGAATCAATTCTTGAAGCAATTTTTAGCTGATATATCAAATAAAAATTGAGTTCAAAAGAATTATTGTGGCGCTGACTTGGTGAAAATGATTCCAGTCTCTATCACAATAATTAATATTGAACTTAACTTGTACGGCAAAAATATTCTTGCAATTTTTGTTTAAGTATGTTGTTAAGTATGTTTTTAAAAAAGATATTTTAGAAGATTTTTTTCCTACAGAAAATTAATATGAAAAAAATTACAGACTGACAAAGAAAGACTTTTCATTCTCTATAACACTTTTTTTATTTTTTAAGAAGATGTGTATTTACTACGTTTGATAACTTTACTTTAAAAATATATTATCACCATTAAATCTACCTTTATACATTTTAAAAATTTAAACAATGTTTTATCTAATAAAATCTAATTGTTAATATTATTTACAAAAAAAAAAAAAAAAAAGGTTTATGAATAATTTTTAATTTTAATTGTTTTGAAACTGACAAAAGTAAAAGATAAATTAAATCACCAAATTCATCAATTAAATAACAAATTAAAAAGTTTAGCTAGAGACACTCTTATTACATTATTGTGTATTTAACTTCCAAATCTGTTGTTTACAAAATAAAATAAACGGTCATGCGCATTACAAAATTCATGATCGTCCGCAGACGACTTTTTACCGGAGAATAAAATAAAGTTCTAAGGTGCCAGAAATAAGTTTGCTGGAGAGCATATGGCAGTTATGTACGCGTATTGAAACGGATTTAAAAATTTAAGCAAGAAAATCCTCAAGAGCAATTTTTAGCTGATATATCAAGCAAAAAATTAGTTCAAGAGAATTATTGTGGCACTGGCTTGGTGAAAATGATTCCAGTCTGTGTCACAATAATTAATATTGAACTTAACATGATCGGCAAAAAGCAATTTGGATAGAAGAACGTCAACAAAACATAAGTATGATTTTTTTCTTTTTCTTGTTTGCTTTATCATTATTGTTATTATTAGAACGATTTTAGTTAGCTTTACAAAAACGTTATTTATTTTGTTTATATAGAAAACTTCGCCATCAATAATTTGGATCAGGTTATTAAAATTAGTGATTTTAATTGCATTTTAATCTAATTCGTTTCTTTATTTAGAATATCTGGTTAAAACAAAATGTTTCCATAAATATAGCAGCATATGGAAGAGTATTATAATCAATCGTTTATACAATTACTAAACATTTTATGCTAATTAAAATATTTAATATAGAAATCCTTTTTTTAATAAAATTATTTGTAAACATACTTTTAAAATTTTTGTATCAAGGAATGTTATGAAACATGGCTGTCAGGTTCTGATAACACCTGTGCTAAGGAATGGAATTTCCGCTGTTTCTCTATTTCAATATTTCGTATTGTATGGCTGTGTACAAGAATTTCCAAGGTGACATTCCTTCTTTGTGGAAAGGGGAATTGACAGATAATCCTGTGCAGGTGGTGAATAAAAGAAAGAGAAGATTGCTGAGAGGCATGTCCATCTGTCAGGGAGGTATGCGGATGATGAGCAGATTAGCAACATGTCACTAGGCAAGAAAGGAGTGGGGAATGTGCCTAATGAATGAGCTCCAAAGGGGGTTGACATTCGTGTGACATAGTGAGTTGAGAAGAGCAAGTCTTGTCTCAGATTAGTCAGTCTGTTCCTGGGTTTCGTACCTAGCGGGTGTGTAGGACTGAGGTCCTGATAGTGTGCTCTGTGTTGTAGAGTGGGAGCAGTGCATTTCTGGGCCGAGAAGTGTAGGCCGAGTATACCTGTGTTGGGAGATACGCGATTGATCTCCGATAAAGTGAATCTAACGTGCATTGAGTGTGAGGTGGAAAGTGTAGTTGGAATAGTACACAGCCAACCTTTACTGTATCTAATTTAATGTTGAACCGGATCACCTATATCCGAGTTGTAATTGTATACAATTGTAAATAGCGTATTTAGTGTGTACATATATTCTTAATAAACTGATAATTCAGTTACTTGACAGCGTAAGTCTTCATTTACACAATCCTCACAGTGGGTGACCGATATCACCTAGTAATATCGGTGGTGGCAGCTATATCTACCACGGACTTTCTTCAAAATTGTGTGGACTGAGAGGAACGTCCGACAATGGCATAGTTTTATTTTTTTTTTATTGCATCTGCTCTGAAGAGAAATTTATAAGAAATAGGGTAACAAAAAGAACTATTAAAAGAGATCCTGAATATGCAATAATAATAATAATAATTGTTTAATGTATTTTTCAACCTAACAAATGCTATAAAATTTATAAAAGAAGTAATAGAGGGTGAAAACGTCTCAGTTGATAAACATTCTTATTGGAATATTTTCAAAGTATAACAACTATAAGCCTGAATAAAAATTTAGAAGTTAATCAATAAGAGTTAAAATATGATTGTGCTTTAGAAATAACACTAAATTTTAAAATATGTATTATATGCACTATTAATATACATCATGATTAGAATGACTTTCTTATTTATAATTACCGTCTAATCTTGTAAATAAAATAATTTTATTTAACATGTATGTGGTTTTACTTAAAGTTTATGATTGGAAGTTTCATAGGGTATGCTAGCAATAGACAACCTTCCAGAAATGGACCCCCTTTCATGTTTTTTGGTTCATAAAACAATAACTAATAAATATTTTGCTTTAATTATTTTTTTCATAATTTCCATTAGCATGTATTACAGTCTGAGCTATTTTTGACAACTTTTAATTAAACCAATCAGGAAGCAGAAAATAATGTTTCAAAGTTCCACTGTTTTTCAGTGAAAATCTTAATGAATATGCTAGGAGCTGCCTTTATCTAATAAATTTTGGTATTCTTTATTTTCTTACAAAATTTGAATGTTTTCGTTTGAATAGTAATAGCAAATTTTGAATTTTATGTACTAATGACCATTTAAAAAATGTCCTTTATTTTTAAGGTTTTAAGAAGGGTGTTCATTATTGGGATAGTTAATTAGTCATTTTCCAATAATGAACATCCAATGTAGACAGCTTCAGTAATGTTTATAGTGCATGAAGTATTTTTACATAACTGAAAACCTAAATAATCAAATTTTGTATTTAAATTTTACATGCCAAAATGGACACAAAAACAAAATTATTATTTAATTATGTTATTATTTAATGTGTATATTTTCATAAAAAAAGATGTAATTTTGGCAATCAATTATTAAAGTTATTTTAATCAATAAGCTTTTTTTTAAATATGTTTTTTACTACAGGCAAACTTTGATGTAAAATTACCCCTTCTAAATATCTGCAACACGCCCAAAAGTCAATTACTTTTACAGTGAGCTGAAAAATAAGATTTTATTTATTGTTACTATCTTCCAAAATAGCAATTGTTTCCAAAATATAATTTTTAGAATTCTCAACGTACTTGTATTATTGGTACGAGTTATATTTCTTTTCATATTAAAGTTACGTTTATCAATGGACAAGTTTCAGATCGTTGTTAGTAAAATGGAAATTTAAGCTTTGTAAATTTTGTAAAATTAAAAAGCTAGAGATAGCTATAGGAATAGATAGTTGCAAAAGTAAGTTTGTATATTTTATATATTTTTTTTTTATATTGACAATATTGATAAGAAGTGTGTCATTTTCTGCTTATTAAAAGTATAACAAATATCCATAATTTATTATTTTTATGTTTGAATTTATTTTTTTACGTATCTAAAACAACATTCGAGCATTTGCAGTTTCAAAATTAAATTGCCTTTAAAATAGTTGTTTGATTTAAAAACTGTGTCAACACATTTATCATATATGTTTCTACACCCTTTAAGTGCTTTTCAGTGTTTTTCAGTCACATAATTATAGAATTTAAGGCGCAACACTAGCCACAGAAAAAGACCCGGATGATAATGTAAAGTCTATGGGAGCATTCTTTTCAAATATCTCGCTCAAATTTTAATACTTTTATATGAATTTTTTTATAGGATAGGTGAGAACGATCCACAGTCAGTCTAGTTTTTACTTTTTTAATTTTGGTTTCGGATTTTAAAAAAAATTAAATTTCAAAACCGGTTTAAACCGGTTCTGAAATTTAAACCATCATAATATAAAAAATATATAAGCAAAATCGAAAAAGTAAAAACTAGGCCGGTTGTAGATCGTCCTCAGCTATCCTATGAAGAAAAAAACATAAAAATATTAAAATTTGAGCGAGATATTTAAAAAGAACCACCCATAGACTTAACATTATCATCCGGGTCTTTTTAGTGACTATTGTGGAGCCTTACGGGCTGATTTAATACAAAATTTATATCAATGTCTCTTTTTTTGCCGTCAATAAAATAATAACATTTGCAGTGAATAAAATAATCTGGGACGATAGTGACAAGTTTGTGAAGACACTTTGTGACGTTTTTGTGAATATTTTGTAATCTGTGACGATTTTGTTACTAAATTTGTGATGGTGGCTACATTACCAATGTTGTAATGTTGCACTGAGACACAATTATACAGTTATGAACATTGATATATATAATTTAAAATCATTTACATCTTTTACAAAACTTTATTATATTTTGACGATATATCTCAATTAAAACTTGAGAGCTGCTATAAAAAGAAAGTTTCTGCATCAAACTGCAATGCTATACA
Organism: Maratus speculifer; assembly: GCA_964019185.1. Classification (NCBI taxonomy): domain Eukaryota; kingdom Metazoa; phylum Arthropoda; class Arachnida; order Araneae; family Salticidae; genus Maratus; species Maratus speculifer. The sequence continues at coordinate 246,460,147 of OZ025293.1, read as the reverse complement.
GACTTTATCAAAACAAAATATGTTTTGATTGCTCATATTTAATGAATCATTAAATATTCACGAAAAAATCTGAAGGCCGCTTAAAAGGTTAAACAGAAATGTTTCTTTCATAATTTTAATGCTTTTTAAAAAACAAATAGCTAAATTTCAAATAATTGTGATAGATGGAATATTCAATTGTCTTAAATATTCCCATTTATTGCAACAGAAAAAAAATGTAACAAAGATTAAAATCTGTATGGCATTGCAGTTTGAATTCAGTATAACTTTCTTTTGGTGCTTTCTTTTTATAGCAGCTCTCAAGTTTGAATTGATATATATTGCCAAAATATAATAAAGTTTTGTGAAAGATGTAAATTATTTTACACTATATATCAATGTTCATAACTGCATAATTGTGTCTCAGTGTAACATTAGAACACTGGCAATGTAGCCACCGTCACAAAGTTAGTAACAAAATCGTCACAGATCACAAAATATTCACAAAAATGTCACAAAGTGTCTTCACAATCTTGTCACTATCGTCACAGAATAGTCACAGTTTCAAAGACAATTTTGTCACAAATGACACATTTTTCACATTTTGGTCACACTGTGACTTCACAAAGTGGTCACAATGTGACGTCACAAACGAGCTCTAAAACGGCCATAACGACTTCACATTTTAGTCACTGTGACTTCACATCGACGATCACAAAGTCACAATGTGACTTCACAACGATGTCACCGTGATGTCACCATGTCTTACGGGTAATCTTTGATTAAAAAATACAATAACAGTAGCAAGAAATTAAAGAACACAAAATTATTGCAATTCGTATTTGTTTAACCTTTATGAGGTTAATTACTTGTTGCATATAATATGTATTATAAAAAATGGTCGCAATATCACGTACAGTCGTGGAAAAAACGAAAGTAAACACCCTTATTAATTCCTCAACAAATTTCTTAGAAGAAAGTTACTGGTATCGAATGATTGGAATTAACCCATTTTCGGCCAAAGGTTCGTATACGAAACATTTCGATAAATATTTTTTTTTAACACTCTGACACATTTTTTTCAAGAATTTTATTTTTCTTCTATTTTTTAAGGCTTTTGAAGGCATCCATAAAATATTAGTAATTCAATTGGAGTAAACACTTTCTCTTAAATAATTTTCAAAATACGCTAGAATTTTAATTTGAAACGCCTTTGACAAATTCGACTTTTTAAAAATATATTATTATTCCAATTGAAATTAATTATATGTTTTTAAAATAGATTAAAGTTGCAAATTCTGTATATGAAATAAGAATAAAACAAAAGTCATAAAAATATTATTCATATTATTCATTATAAGAAATAATATTTTATATTATTATATAAAATATTATTTCTTATATAAAATATTATTTTTCATGCACGAATCTTTTTTTGTGTCTTAATGTATGTAATTTAAGCATATTTCAATAAAAATAATGCTACATTTTATAAAATTTCTGTGCTTGGCCTAAAATGGGTTAAAATCGACTTTTAACTGATATATATAAAATATGTTTAGGGAGCCATCCACATATTAAAGCGAATCCTTTTACTTCCAATAGCAGTATCCGATTCGGACATCATAAATGAACTTTACACCCGGTAATTTGCTAAAATATTTTTCATGCAATTCGTACGATGAGTTTCCGAGAAATTAATTATTTTAAAACAAGCATTTTTTGGGGGCTGTATCCAAATTGAAGTTCGGTGCTCGATTGCTTCCAATCGTTCGGTACCAGTAACTTTCTTCTACGATAATTTGTTGAGAAGTTAGTAGGGGGTATTTAATTTTTTCCCCCAGCGACTGTACATTTACCTCACTAACAACAGGTATGATCATCTCTAATAATTTTTATAAAGTATCCGAGTAACCTGAATGTGTCTATCTCTCTACTACAGTCAAAACATACACGAAACACGAGAGACAAAATATGTTAGGAGGTGGGATCAAAGACGAATTGGGTGCGGTTTTGTTTAACTAACACGTTTTAATTTTATTGAAATATTTACCACTTTTTCCTATTAATAATTTTTGATTTAAGAAATCTGTTAATGAAGCTAATATTACTTTTAAAAAACAGAGCTTTTTTTTATCAAAAAACCCTCTAAATGGACAACACTTGAAAAGAGAGAAGAAATTAGGATCTTGATCAATGAATTCGCGTCTTAAGAGGCCACTCGACTCGCTCAAAAAAAAAAAAAAAAACCCCGGATAATAATATTAAATCTATGGGGACTTTTTTTTTTCAGATATCTTGCTGAAATTTTTATATTTTCACATGATTGTTTTTGGATAGGATAGCTGATGATGATCTAGAACCCGGCAGGTTTTTACTTTTTCGATTTTGGTTTCGGATTTTTTTTTAATTACTTGCTTTTTTTTTTTTTTAATTACTCGGAACCGGTTGAAACTGGCTCTGAAATTGAAACTACCATTATATTAAAAAAATATAACCAAAATCGAAAAAGTAAAAACTAGCCCGGTGATCGTCCCTCAGCTATCCTATGCAAAAAATCATGTAAAAATATTAAAATTTGAGCGAGATATTTGAAAATAACGCCCCCATAGACTTAATATTATCATCCAGTTCTTTTTGAGCGAGTGGAGTGGCCTCTTAATCGTGATCACCCCCCCCCCCCCTTTTAAGAACCGAAAATTTATCAAGTAATATCCGCTCACACATTAAACGTGAAAGTATATTAAACGTGTTTTGCATTAGCCTTATGGGCCAGTTCAAGAGAACAGGATCACGTATTAACCGTGAGCGTCTTAACCGGATTTGACTGCAATACGTTATTCCCATTAATTAGAAGTAATGTACTACTAATAGCAAAATTACAATAGTTATTTTTTTTTAAGTATTTGCAAAAAAAAAAAAAAAATTCATTAGTAGCATGACTCGAAGTTATTTTTAAAATTAGTTCAAGAAAAAGAAAAGTTTATTCTACAAATCATGGGATGCAAATATTCTACAAATTATATCAACAATGAAGGGCCGTAAAATTCTATCCTCGGATTTTTATTTTTTTTAAATGTGGGCTTTGTAATAAATCCCATATATTTACTATAATTTAGTAATCATTTGACAAACTGAATGGGATTTTTAATATTTCTATATCATCTCCTATCCAAGTATCTATACGAAATTAATACTTTTATATTGTTCTAGGCTATTCTAGGTTTTCTACTGAAATCTGAGTGTTTAATGGAGATTTCACAACAAGAGAGTTAAGATAGTTTTGTTTTGGTTATTAGTTGGTTGGTTGATTGATTGATTTTTGTCGTCCGATTATCTACGCTAATGGGATATAGGACCAGGGGGAGTGCCCTCCGTGGGGGTCTTTCTAAGGGAACCTAACCCGTATTTACGCAAGGTTCGAAGAAAACCACGGAAAACTCCGAACGGTTAGGCCGACAGCCGCGATTGGGTTCGAACCCAGCACTTGCCGTCTACCAGTTGAGAGGTCCGAACCTCTCGGCCACTGGTGGGGCCTTTTTGGTTATTAAAATATTTTAGACACATATTATACAGATTTTTGTTTGAAAGATTATGTAGCGAATTTACTTAAGCTGAGAGTCACAAAAATTATTTTTCAAATAACGAAAAAGGACTTATTTAATTAGGTTACATCTTGAACTCTGGATTTAAAATTTTTAGGTTACATTTTCGTATGAAATTTTTTTTATGGATACCCATTGTAATGATTGTCGTTTTAGTGGTTAGACAATGAAGCCAAATATCAGGAGGCATTGGAAAATTAAGTGTGAAAAAGATTTTAGAAACCTACTACATAAAAATTTATGTTTCAACAATTAGGCAGCCTGGGCCTCGCGTAAATACGAATATGTCGGAGAATACATAAATTTTCGTAAAGCAGACATTTTAACTGTTTTCGACATTGCACAGATTATAATCAACATCTTGTACTTTTTAAAGACGAACAGAGAACATACTATTTGTCCAAACATCTATTTAACTGTTAATATATATTTAAGGTCATCGAATGCAAAAAAAATTGTGTGTGCGGGTATTCTAGACAGTGGGCGGAGGCGGGGCCTTTTATATAGCCTTTATATATAGCCCAGGCGTTATATATAGCCTTTTCGTCTATATATAACGAACACCTGCTTCAATGTATAACACATCTGTATGCTTTTAATTCTAAAAAGTAAAAGCTTTGAATAGTGGACAAATTCAACAGGTCCCAAGATTTCCACTAGTAAGAGATTTTGCTGTATTTAGAGATGAAACAACCGGGATTCCCGGGTCACAGAACATAGTGCTAGGTGTATGGAACATGAGTAAAACAGCTTCCAATCAAAAACTGTAATATTTTTTTTAATATTAATCATAAAAAGAGAATTAAAAAGAAGAAAGTAAAAACAGCGTTTGCATAACAAATCCAAAACTACGTAATTAAGCTAAGTGTATATTCTCGCAAAATGATTTTCACTTTTCATACACTCTCTCTGTAAGAAAGGATGAGCAATACATAAAGAGATTTGAAAATTAAACAAAGAAATACACTTTTTCCCAAAATTGATTAGGGAGGTAATGTATCCAAAAATTAAACAAAAAGAGAGAGAGAAATAAACTGTATTCAATTTTAATATATTATTAAAATATAAATAAAATATATGATTAATATGTATTTGGCTTATTATACACGATGACTAAAATGGTAAGGACAGTGTTAAATCTTGAATGATTGGTACTTAATTATTGTAAAATAAAATATATCAGTTTTTCCCCCCTATGATTAGACTAACGAAAGAAAAAATGAATATCAACTTCAATATACATACATATTTTTTTTTGAGAGGAGATAGGGATGATCGACGAAGTATCATATGGTACTAATAAAAAAGTAAGCAAACAATTATTTACTTTTCACTTTTTATTCACTCTTTTCGTTTATACTCCGTACCCCCCCCCCCCCTTTTCGAAAAGAAAAGGAAGGAGCATTATTGGTTTTTGCACTTCATTTTCATTTAACAGCCCAGTTTTCTTTCTTTTTCTTCGTGTTTTTTTTCTTTCTTAAGTTTTGAAAAGGTGAAAGAACGCTATAAACTTAATCTTCAGCCAATCTACGGAAATTATAACCATGAAGAAATAAAGCAAGCATAAATCTAAGACCTACTTAGGAAGGAACACAAGATACGATCTGAGAGAAAAGCCATTAGACTAACTTTAAATCCAAACTCGATCAGAGGATTTCATGCGAGCTTCACTACACAACTTCAAATCCATACTCAAAACTGGCGAATAAATCAATTTCCCATCTGTAGCTACCATACCTAAATTCGTCTCATAAATACTTTATAGAAAAATAAAAGAAAGAAAAACATTTTGCTTCGCATAAAGAGCTCCCCTTTTTGGAACTAAAAAGTATGCATGTTCTCCACGTCACACAGAAATGAAACAAATTTAATTTTGGTTCGATACCTCGAAAATCCTTTTCCACGCTCCCCTGAAAGGATCTCGACAAAGCATCAAAACAAAAGATGATCCGGCAGCACGGATAAAGTACGGATCTCGGATCTACGTACCATTTACAGAATCAGCTTATCCTGGATGCTAGGCAAAAGGAAATGAGATTATCAGTAAAATGGTGAAATGGAAAAACAGAGAGGGTTACATTGAGTTTTAGAATGCTTTAGAGAAAAGGAATGTAGAATATAACGGAAAAATAATCCCGGAGTAAAAAACTGTTTCATCTGTAGATTTTAATATTATGTAAATGCAATCTTATGCAATTGTGCCCAATCTCGCAGAATGTAGAATTTATATCAAGGTTCATATATAAGTTGATAAAGTAAAATCTGCTTAGACGGAATTAGATTTTTTTTTTTTTATGAGTTTTATGTTTTTATGAGAAAACAGATTCGTAACCATCTCGTAGATTTGTAATTACAAACCCTTTTAATAAACGAAAACTTGACCGTAAAATTATCATTTATGATGCCATAAAACTGTTGTAGTTATTACAGTTGATTAAAACAAACAGAAGTGTGGCAGAGAGCTATGTATGAGGTACACTGTTAGAATTGCATTTTCGTCAGGGACATGAAAATTTCCATTTTCATTATTTTAAAATCATTCATAATGATTAGTAAAGATATGGATTGAAATTTTTTCAAACTGTGAAAATATGTCCATTCAAAGGCGGATCATCTACTTCCTAGGCCTATAGGCTTGATTATTTTACATTTCCTATCCTCTCCTTTAAAGCATTTTTCTAACACTAAAAGCCGAAAGAAATTTTACAATAGGAAAAATTACAAAATTCAAAGTGTCTTATTTCGTTAAGTTCAGATTGCAAAATAATGGTATTTTTAAATGTCCTAAAAAGGAAGGCGACATTTTACTCAATATAAATTATTAAAAGATAGAGGAAAAGAAAATATCATTTTAATGTGTATACAGTCTTTTACAAAAAAAAAGCCATATCTAAAAGCTGTACTTTATTTGTATATTTTTTGCAATTGGAAATGTGTTTCTATCATCAGTGGTTTAAGAAATAATTGAGGGAATACATATTTTGAATCGCCTAGTGTAATATAATTCAAAAAAGATTTTTGAATCTTACTTTTTTTTTCAGAATGGATTTACAATAATTAATTTAGATAAATTCTATCCAACAGAATAACTATTTTTTCGTAATGCCAGTATATTACGTATATGTTAATTATACCTTATTTTCAGGCATTACTTTTAAAATACAAAAGAACCACATCATACAGATTTTCCTTTTTTCCCCTTATATATTAAAAAATGCTATTTAATTTCTCTTTTAGAAATTTCATACATTCAACTTTTTAAAAAAAACTTTAAAATTTTCGTCTCAAAACCAGTTTATCAATTCTCACAAAAAATGTAAACGTAGCTCTAGAGTTCATAAACTTACTCTAGAGTTAAGTGTATATTTTTTGCGAGAATTAATAAACTGGTTTTGAGACGAATATTTTACTGTAAAGTTTTTTAATATTGAACTCTGAAAGCAAAACAGACACTGCATTGAAAGGAAGATACTGTGAAAGAATAATAGTGAACTTTAAAATTAAATATATGAACTCTGGTAATAAGTGTAATTTTTTTGAGAAAATTGATAAACTAGTTTTGAGACGAACATTTTAAAGTTTTTTTTTTCATGAGTTCAGTTTCACACGTTTAACTGCATTCAGTTACAATAAATGAAATAAATTTAAAAAGAAAGGGAGAAAGAAAATAGTCAATTGTTTTTATAAAGTCTGATATTTTCTATATATTGTTTAGTCTTAGTGATCCAACTGTAAAAATGTCCCAAATATTGATGTTTAATTATTAAAATTTATTCCAAAATGTTTTTATTCTTATTTTCTAAATTTAAATTTTTATACACTTCCTGAATCCAATAAATTACATAAAAAAACAAACCCATGTTCTAAGAAGTAAAACAGTATAAATTCTGCAACTACAAGATTATTATTTATTGAGTGACGATGCTTTAAATTTTTATGAAGTTTCGGCGTTTTTTTTCACGTTTTTAATCCTTGGTAAATTTTGGTCATACAAGATTTTTTACTATTTTATTTGTTAGAACAACACAGCTACAAACTCGTACGATTTTTTCTAACAACTAAAATTTAATAATAAATTTTGCCCTATTTAATCGTTGGTATCTAACGATTAAATAAAATTTAAGCTTCTATTAAATTTTAGAAGCAACAAAAACGTACAAATTGGCAGAAACGGACATACAAAGTTTTTCTAAAAGTAACTTACAGAATCAAAAATCGTATAAAAATTTGTTAATAATAAATTATTATTATTTGGGGCATGAATACATTTTCAAATGATAAAACATCTGGTGCATTTTTGCAATTGAAATTTCTAAAAAGTAGTTATTTGAGAATTAGCTATTGTTTAACAACAAGGGCCGTACAAAAAAGCTGTCAAGCAATACTTACTGCTTGAACATAAAATCTATTCCTTTCTCTGTAAAATAGGTAGAACGTTTTCTAAAAAAGATAACGAAATTTTTTCTGAAACTTTACACGAATTTCGATCAGAACATTTTAATGAAATCTTCTTTAGATTAAAATAAATATGACCGAAAATCATTTAAAAAAATAGGTGCTGCTGCTGATAATAATAATAATCATTGGCGCATCTTTGTCGAAGTTACACGAGACTTTACAGCAAGTCAACAAGAAAGCAACTTATTAATAAAGAAATGAAAATGTTTTGCAAGCTGTCGTCAATCTGGACGGACTTAGTTATTCTAATGTGACAAACTGTACATCAGATACAGCGCTGATAAAAAATTTATAAACTAAACCAAAATACGGGTTGTTTCTAAATTAATATAGGTGTTTTAACGATTGGTATTGCTTATTACATAAAACTTAAAATTATAATTAATACGTAAAATGAAAGAGAAACTCGGACAGTTTTATCAAAAAGCTTACAAGTGATCAATGCGGGTACCTTTCGTTACACGGCACACATCAAGTCGATAGCTCAGTTCTTCCGAAACGTTTATAAGTGTTTGCAGGGTCATTGTTGCAACAGCTGCATTGGTTAGCTGGTAGTGGAGGCACATGCACACGATCAATTATGAACCCCCACGGGTAGAAATCACATGGCGTCAGATCGGGTGAGCGTCTGAAAAGAACTTCTTGGCTAATCAACGTTTGGGAAGAACTGAGCTATCAACTTCATGTGTGCCGTGTGAAGAAAGGCGAGGCCGTAGCCAATGGGGAATCATCAGGGTTTGACCCCTCTCCGAAATTTCTGTTAGGAACATTAAAGTATGGTGTTAAGTATTAATCAAAACTTAAGAATTAACTACAATTAAAAATTTAATTTTTAAGCTAGCATTTAATTTTTCCTGTTGTTAAAATGATACAATTTCTAGGATTCTTAAAAATTTCTCAATTTTTTTCTCGTAAGTTTTGGCCAAAATTTAACGTTTCTGGTCGTGTAACTTACTTAAATGAAATTCTTGAAGGGAAAAAAAAAAAAAAAAGATTCATTTCAAAGTTATCGCAAACTTTTAAAAAAATGTGGCTAAATTTGTTTTAATTTCTGCTCTTGGTAAAACATTTTTAAGAATAAAAAATTTTAAATTTTCGTGCAAAACTCCTTAAAATATTAATTTGGTCGATACCAATGTCAACACATTTGTGAAGCAACACCAACAGAAACAAGGTTAATTTATTTCTAATGAAAAAGGGTCAAATATTAAATTTTCTTTTGTAAAATCTTTTTACTCTTCATAATGAAACTTAATAAGCCTTTTAAAATCATTCATCTACATTAAAAAGTGTTTCTAAAAAGCGACTCTTAAATAAGGAAATTAAAATAAAATTTTGATCCAAAATACCCTTCCGAATTATTTTTCTGGCTAGGCCTTGACGAAAGGTGCTCACATTGAACACCTGTAAGCTTGTAGGCAACTGTTTGAGTTGCTCTTTCATTTTATGTATTAATTATAATTTTAACTTTTATATAATAAATACTATCAAGCGTTAAAATCCCTATACAGTGAAAGTTGATTGCAGATAAAACAGATTTAACCGCTTGGGGACGAGCAACACATATGCGTGCCATAAAAAGGCTTAAGAATCCTTGTTTATACCCACTAGTTAAATTTTTCTGTAAAATCTGCCTTATTTAATCAGAGCATTTTAGCAATTTAATAAGGCATAAATTTCTAAAAACCAGTGACAAAACATTAAAAATTTCGTAAAAGTCTCTTTTCGCGAAGGGGTTAACTTATTAAGTCGAAAGAGACGAATAAGAGAGGAGGAAAATTTAAATTGAGAGAAACAGCACTGTAGATGATAAAATGAAGAAGTTAAATTCATATATTTTTTAAGTAAACGAGGATAATTAAAAATTAAATTTCTAGAAAACATCATAATCATTTAATAAACATGGAAAGAAAAAAATGTATTTATATGCGATCAACATCACAGCCATTAATATTTTGGGTTGTAGACCACTTTCTGTTGGATTGACTGCGCTACGGATTTCGACTTTGATTTTCAGTTTGATTCACTTTAACTAAATTTTTAAGAACAATTTCTGGAATACTGTTTTATACGAAAACACATGCGTTTGAATATGAATTACAAAACTTATATTTATTTCTCAAAACAAAAGATAAAATCGATATTGGAGATAAAAATGTAGGCTATTTTTCATAATTTTATTTAAAAAGCTAAAGTCTTTTTCAATTTCTTTTCAAGTTTCAGGTCAACGTAAATTGTAATTTTTTCCCCATCAGGTTGAATTTAAACAGAATTTTCGAGTTCGGTTCCGCTAAAATCCGGTCCGAAATAGATTGTCCTTCCAGATGCCCTTATCGAACTTCCTTAAACATTCTTAATAAACAGCAGATTTTAAACACAACTACCGTAAAAAGGGAAAAAAGGGCGTTCATAGCGTTTTGAAATTCATGTTATAATTCAAAGACTCTGAAATATAATTTTTTGCATTCACTGCCTATCATTCACGTCTCTGGTTAATGTTTACAGTTTTAATAAATTCAAATTATACCAAAGATTTGGTATGTTACACAAAAAGACTACAATATATATATGTTTTAACCCTTTCCGATGCAGACAAGTTCTGTTCGTAAAATGAGAAATTTTTTACTGACACCAGAATTTACAAAAGACTTTTTTAGAAATTAAGAACTACCTGATTTAAGCTGTCATGGTAAAAGTAAAATTTTACTAAAATATTATTGGTGCCGTTTGTATGTTTGGAATTAAAATTTGGTGTTGCCGGAGTGGTAACACTGCGCCGGAAAGGGTTAATATAAATTTTGGTAAAAGTTTAGCGTATTTTCTCGAGAGAGTTTTGTTGTTTAGCTGACAAAAATCTCACTTAAAGAAAAATGGAAGAAAGAAAGAAATGAAGGAAGAAAAGAAATGTAAAAGATTAACAATAAAGAAGTTTGTTGATTATGTATAGGAATAGAATTTTGGGAAAGGTGTGTAAAATTTCTAATTAGATGTTTATCGTGGCATATTAGTATTATTTTTAAATCTTCATGCCAAACTTTGAAAAAAAATGAATATTAATAAAAAAAATTTAAAAAATTCATGTTTTATCCATTTATTATCAATTTGTTTATATATTTAAAATACCTACAAATGCTATTTAATAAGTAGTGCTTTACTTCTCAGTAAAAAATTTGGGATTTTCTAAAGTAAAATTTTTTTATTTTAATAAACGTGAAAGACTTGTTAGAAAGTTGAAGATTTAGAGATATTTCGAAACTATTTATACAGCTGAGGAACATTTTATCGATACTGATCCACTGTGCTGTTGAAATCGCCAGATTACCCAGGTGCAATCGCACAGAAGATAAGACAACGCTACCTTTCAAAATTGTCAATCCCTTTGACAATGGACAAGTTAGACTTTTGATCTAGGCGTCACCCAAAGAAAGTCCACTTTGAAAGAACTTTAATAGCTGATAAAGAAGCAAACAGAAGCAATATCCAAGCACAAAACTTAATCTACCGTTTGGGATCGTGGAACACAGTGCGATGAAGTATGATATTGCGAAACGGAAATCCTTATACACTGATAAATCTCTGTTCAAGTGCATTAAATATTATCGGTGGTTTTAGTCAGATACACTCGCACACATATTTTTATTTAAAATTAAAACGAAACAGAAAATCAAATTTTAAGTGATTTTTTTTTTACGCAAAGTTAAAATCTATTATAAAGGAAGAAAGATATAGAATTCCAAGTCGGTACGGCCTTTCGATCTTTATAAACGAAATAACAATAATGAATATTATAAATGGCCTTTTAAATTTGCTCATGATCGATCGCTGTTTCACTAGAAAATAATTTCATAAGCAGTTCTAATAAATAATTGTGACCAAACATTCATAATTATTTTTTTTACTTACAGAGCGATTGAAAAAAAAATCGCCAATATAGAACACCCAGTAACCACAGAACTCAAGGAAAAGGGATGGCATTTGCGATGCGGTTACTATATGGAATGGGTTTGGAAATGAGATAAAACAATAATAGAATTTTCAGAATTACATTGATAAAATTCGAAAATTTCAATTGGCCATTTTTGTTACTTTGCAAAAAATTATCTTCGCTATAGAAAAGAAAAACTAAGTTTAGCAGTGGCAATGGTAATAAAACAAATGCTAAGAAAAACAGTAAGAAGAACAAATACGACCATGCAGGCGACATTAATGATTATTTTACTCGGATTAGAAAAAAATAGAAGTATTTACGTTCAAGACGACCACACATTAGATACAGGAGACTATAGGCAATAATAAATCGTGGCATGAAGACAATGCTGAATATCATTTTACGGCGCATTTCATGCGAGATTCACTTTGCGAATTTGACATGTATAACTGGAATTTTAAATACCTCAAGAAAGAAAAACTGATGAAGGTGCATTCAAATGATCGCATTGACCACGGAAACGCAAAACGGCGGTAGTTGACAATATCACCAATTTGTTCCTGCAGCACAAATGGAGAACTAAATGATCTTTTTTGCGTTTGTTTTATGTCGCCATTGTACTGTCGTTATTAAATTTAGTTTTTAACGCTGTTTATGGATTTTCATCGTTGTGATATTATTTTCACATAAAAAAAACTGATTTTTTTTTCAATGTAACCATAACTGTGAGGGCCCATTTCATGTGTTTTAACTCATTCGACTAGGACCATAAAATAACCTCAATCCAAATGGTATCGCATTTTCTTCAACGATGTGGTCGCCAAGGGCTCGCAAATTGGCGTTTTTTTTTTTTCTTTTCTTTTAAAAAAATAATCAGCCTGCACATAATGTAACTCAGTTTCTTCGAATATTAGTGAATTTCACATTTACAAAACACATACACTTTGGGTGCTCTTCAAAACTAATGAAAAAATTTTAGTGGAGATTGACCTTAACGAAATATTTTTATTTCCTTTTTTGAAGGAGTGAAAAAAAAGTGTTGAAAACGAAGCATTAATATTGTATTTGTTTGACTAGTTTTCACACAAGGACTAGATAAACCAAATTTTCCAACTTTAAATAGGTTACAAAACACATCGAAAATACAAGTTCGCGGATCGGGCACCTCCCATCGAAATGTATTTAAAGTTCAATGGACTTTTTTAGATTTGTTGACGAGTAAGATGCGCAACATTCGTTTCTATCACAAAAATGACAATCTGAACCTCTATGCAAACGTGGAGAATATTACGCCATTCAGATGAAAACATTTTTTTAATAAGTGAAAACACGTGTTTTTTACTAAGAGTAGTAAAATTTTTATCAGTGAAAGCTTTCAGAATATAGAATCTCGATATTTATTTCAAAGCTTCGTGAAATTCATTCGCAAAAAAAGAAGGAAGAAGGGGAGCTGTGAGAAAATAACGTAATTTTCAGAAACCTTTCATCCAGAGCTTATGTTGTAGGAAGTTAAATTTCTTTATGTGCAGAAATAAAGGTCAGTGAATATGATGTCCCATTGACATTATCGTATCATGTCATTATTTAAGATTCAAGGATATTTTCTTTTGAGGATGAAGTTAGTTTTGCCAGACTCAGCCCGGTCTTCCGAAATTAGGATAATATCTTACGTAATCTTTATAAAAGGATTTGAGCTTTATTAATGCCAATATTTATTTTCTTTTAAATATGATGTTATTTTCACTGATGGAAGCAAGCTTCCCATTGGTGAACTGTTGATCGGGAAAGTTCATTTTTTTGTTATAAGGAGATCGTCGATGAGTTAAATTGTATTTTATGTTACAAAGAGATTTTTGGTGAGTTCAAATGAATTTTATGCTTATGGAGCGATTGTTGATGAGAAAAAACGAATTTTATGCTATGGGGAGAATAGTTGATAAGAAAAAACGAATTTTATATGGAGAGAATTGTTGATGAGGAAAAACGAATTTTATAATATGGAGAAAATTGTTGATGAGGAACGATGAATTTTATGATATGGAGAGAATTGTTGATGGGGGAAAATGAATTTTATGATATGGAGATAATTGTTGATGAGGAAAAATGAATTTTATTATATGGAGAGATTGTTGATTATGTAAAATGAGTTTTATGATAGAGAAATTGGTGAACAGGTTTATAGAATGTTATAGTGTTCATATCGAGGGATTGATGAAGAGGCAAATCGAATTTATGCTACAAAGAGATACGTAATTTTTGTAAGGTAATCCTGTTTAATTCGTACCATGTACCATATGAGAAAGAGTTTTTCTGTTTATCTGAAATCAAGTAATTCGAAAGTTATGCGACTTGGAGCTAAAAATATATTAGAAAATTATGCCTTACCAGTCTGAAGATTGGAGGGAGAAGCCTTGATTGTAGGCCGGAATTCAACAAGGGACAAGGCAGAAGACGGAGGACTTCGAAGACCAGGCTCTGAATCACTTTTTTCTCTGCGGTCTCCACTAGCTGGAATGTCGTGTAAGACATTTCCACTGCTAGACACGACACCGCTCCCCAGCATGATTCCCTAAAAAGAAACAACAGGTAATTTAATTTTAAAAATACAAAATATAATGCTTAAAATTATTTGAAATTGGATGCCAATTATATTTTCCTCTATACTATTCATGATATCAATCCTATAAAGAAGAAGACACAAGTAAATATTTTCAACCCTTTCATCGCTTTAAAAGACAGTTAGGGAGGATTTTAAATAAGAAAAAAAATGAGCATATAATAAAAACGAGTTAAGTATTTTTGACTGAATAATAACATTATACAAAGTGTTTAGTACAATAAAATGTACCAAACTAACAATTGCAATAATATGAAAAATATGGAATTGCTGTGAAAAAAAATCTGAAAATGTTGCACAAAAACTTTCAAAAGATTTGCAGTCGAACCACGTTAACATAAACATGCTTAACGTGAATTACTTTTAACAGGAATTGGTTTCACAGTCCTCTATAACATCGAATACAAAGATTTGATGCTGATAACATGAATTACTGTTAACATAAACAAAATTTCAATTCCCCTTGAGGTTCATGTCAACGAGGTTCAACTGTATTTCTAAAAATAGTACATTTGTATTCTAAAAGGAACAATTACGAAATTCATAATAAATATGTTTATCAATTTAAAGGGAAAAAAAGATGGGGGGAAACAGCTTCGAGGAAAAAAATCCAAATACTTTCATAGTAAATTAATCCAATTATAAGTTCATTACATCTAAAAAACAGATGCAAAATTTAAAATTTCAAGTTAAAACATCTGCATACAAGGAATTTAGAGCAATTACAGACACTAAAACATAAGGTTCATTTTAATAGAGATATAAGAGTGCCATTAAAAAATACCAAATATGAAAGTAATAAATAGACAACTTTAAGTTTCGAATTTACTGCTGTCCAAACTAAGAATGGAGTCCAGTGGCATAACTATCTTTAAGTGTCTGCAACGCTAATAATATTTTCAAAAAAAGTCTGCAAGATGCAATATACTATGTAAATATATTCTTTGTGCTATAGTAGTGCTAATTAATTATGGCAACATATATGTGTGTGTATGCGTAAACTATTTCCATCATTTACAAAAAAACTTTCGATAAAGAGATTTATTTAAGTCATCAGGCAGAAAATTAAATGCAAAAGAAAGATTGAAAAATGCTCTAATTGAAACAAGGCAATATTGTTTTATTATTTTCCAAAATTTATTATTTCCCTAATATTACATACAATGATGAATTTTAAAGAACTCACTGCAAGAAATTGAAAAAAAAAAAAACTTACATTCAGTGTTTGTGCAAGTAGATGCCATTGCTTGTATCAAAAAATAAAAAAATTTAAACAATTTTATTAGTATGGGAAAAAGCTGGGGCTTACTACTAGTTTTATTATTTTTATTAGTTTACAACTAGTTTTAGATTTTTTAAACAGTACATAATTTTGGATTATGGTATAGGCATTATAAACATACAAGCCATTAAATATTTTAATTTTCCATGTACATTTTCATTTGTGGGAAGCTCTAAAAAAAACATGCTTCATGTAGCGATTTTATTTTTAATAAAAATTACAGAAAAAATCTTACATAAATATACTAATTTCAAGTATTGTGCGCAATCACCTGGGGAATCTTTGAAATTGTTTTTCCAGAAGAGAAAGATAGGTCCATATGGGCTATTCCACGAAAAATGGGCAAAATGTTCTGAACGTGACACTTACATAAATACATGTATCTTTTAACTAATAAATTGTTAGAATATAAAATATTTCTATAAAAAAAAAAAAAAAAACAGATTCTCATAGCCTACTTCTTTTAATTCGAGGGAATAATAACATTGTTAAAACAGTAGTAATATGTAGAAAAGCTTTCCAACAGTCGACATGGAAAGAGCCCATGTATATATCTATTACATGTATCCTGCATATGTATATGTATTACAAGTTGTTAAAATATAAACTATAAATTAATAAACGGTCAAGTGGCACGTATTACTCGCGCTCAGAGGGTACCGTACAATAAATATATGAATTATTAACAGCATTATTTTAAAAAAATCCCTGTTGGCTCGGCTTACGGCGCAGGTAGATTTCTAAGTTAAGTGCTCATTTCAACAACAAAAAGTAAAATATGATTAGAGATAAACCTAGTTTAACAACTTTATTTGGCCGCTTTTCAGGGTTCGTGATTTTTTTTTTTTTTTTTTTTTTTTTTTTTAAATAAAAATAAAAAAATCAATTTTTTTTTAAATTTAAATCAGATTTTTTTTTTATTTATTTAAATCGGATTTTTTTTTTTTATTTTAATCAGATTTTTTTTATTTTTTAAAAAAAATCTCGCACAATATAATTGTTTTTATATGACTTTTCTTTTAATTTATAAAATATAAATTATACATTTCACATACATGCATGTTATAAGTATTTTCAATATACATTGTTAATATTACACAATTTACATAAATGATTCAGAGGTAAAATTTTAGGCTAGGGAAAAATTGTTATTACACAAAAGGCATGGAAAAGAATAAATCATAAGTCGAAAATCAATTCAACCTTCAGTATTTTAGTTAAAATAAAAACAACTGCAGCATATAAAAATTGTAAATAAATTTGAAAATTAATTGTAAATTAGTTGTTTGTTTTGTTAAAGTGCAGATATAGAAAAACGAGTTAAACAACTTTATGAATCTATTTCTACTTTTCAAATGCACCAAACAAAAGGCAGTAAACATTTGTTTCACTGAAGTAGATGAAGCTATTGCAGTAAAAAGTTAGTTGATCATGAATTCTATAAGTTTTTGAGTATCAGACTTTTCAATAACTGTAACAAATACCTTACCCTCCACCATTCAAAAAGGCCGAGATCTACTATGTTAGATTCAAACAAAAAATCATTGAATGGTTCAGATTTTGGTCAAACTTTAATATAATAGACATCACCAAGGTGAAACACAAAAAGTCATACAGTTTTATTTTATCTCAACTTGTAGAAGTTTTTCTAATTACCAGTAACTAAATATTCCAATATTTAATATATTTCTGCTTAGATTTCCTCACTGTTGAAAGATTATTTTGAAAGATTTTTTTTTCTAAACTTTACATTGTATTTTACTTATTGACAAAATTAAGCTGTATCTTTCTAAAAGCTGTTTGATTATCTGTATTATATAAAATTAAATTACATTAAAAAGTACATTAATGTGTTTGTTTACATCTTAAATTTATTGAAAAATAACTAAGAAAAACTGATTTAAATCAATAATTTTTTTTTTAAATCAAGCTGATTTAAATCAACAAACCCTGCCGCTTTTCATTTTTTTTTTTTTTTTTTTTGCAAGAGCTGGAAATCATCTTAAGTGAAATTCGGCTCAAAATGCCCGGTTTGACAGTATTTTTTGAAATATATTCTGATTTTATGAAAAAATCGACCAATACGGCACATTATACTCTGGTGTCCAAAAGTTAAGCATAATTGGTAATTAAGTAATTATTTTTAAGTAATGAAAGAAATATGAATCGGAATGTGCTGAAACTCCAGGTGTGTAAACAAAATAGTACGCGTCACATATTTTTGCGAAGAGTTTTCCCCGAAATCGAACAGGGGACCGTCAACAAATTGAAAAAGAACGAAGATCTTTTGGATAACCCTGTCAAAACTAATGTAGCAAAAGCGTTCAAACTGCACATTATGATTAACTGGCTTATTGTAATGTACTGTGTTAATTTTTACAAGAATAGCATGTATACTCGTAGAGAAATTAAGGTTTTTATAAAAACAGTCCTAAATTTTTCCAAGTTTTTTGCTTATAATTTGCAGAGTTCTTATTATAAAATAATGTTCTTTTCTGAAAATATGACAAACATCATTGTACACAATACCCTGTCATCAGAATTTAAAAATAATAATAAAATTGTATGAAAAATGAGTATGTTTAGTAAATAATTTTTCATTGCGCATGCGTCAACGATATCAAAATGTCATTTGCATATTGTGTTAGCTAAATGTATAGAGCAACTTCTGTAAAAGTTTCAAAAACATAGCTTGAAAATTCTGAAAATGGGAGCCTATGGAATCAACTCAAAATCCGTTATTCCTAAAGGAAGCAAAAAAATCAGGGGTTTTACCTAAATATAGTTGTACATGCAATATTGTGTAGGTACTAAACAATGGAATATGGATACAGCCCTTCATCTTTTTGCTTCATTTAGGGAATAAAGGATTTTGAGTTGATTCTATAGGCTCCCATTTTCAGAATTATAAAGCTATGTTTTTGAAACTTTTACAGAAGTTGCTCTATACATTTAGCTAACACAATATGCAAATGACATTTTGATATCGTTGACGCATGCGCAATGAAAAATTATTTACTAAACATACTCATTTTTCATACAATTTTTATTATTTTTAAATTCTGATGACAGGGTATTGTGTACAATGATGTTTGTCATATTTTCAGAAAAGAACATTATTTTATAATAAGAACTCTGCAAATTATAAGCAAAAAACTAGGAAAAATTTAGGACTGTTTTTATAAAAACCTTAATTTCTCTACGAGTATACATGCTATCCTTGTAAAAATTAACACAGTACATTACAATAAGCCAATTAATCATAATGTGCAGTTTGAACGCTTTTGCTACATTAGTTTTGACAGTGTTATCCAAAAGATCTTCGTTCTTTTTCAATTTGTTGACGGTCCCCTGTTCGATTTCGGGGAAAAAAGTCTTCGCGAAAATATGTGACGCGTACTATTTTGTTTACACACCTGGAGTTTCAGCACATTCCGATTCATATTTCTTTCATTACTTAAAAATAATTACTTAATTACCAATTATGCTTAACTTTTGGACATCAGTATATACACTATATTGCCATTGATTATGGGACACTTGCGATTTTAGACATTTTACTAAATATCTAGAAAAATACATGAAGAATCATCTCGAAACTCTTAGTGTATAAATATAATAGTATACGTCATACATCTCCGTGAAGATTTTTTACCGAAACGCCATAGGGGACCGTCAACAAATCAAAAAAGAATGAATATCTTTTGAATAACCCTGTCAAAACTAATGTAGAAAAAGCGCACAAACTCTAGATTATGATTGAATGCCTTATTGTAATACACTGTGTTCATTTTTATGCAAATAGCATGCACACTCGCAGAGTAATTAAGGTTTTTATAAAAATGGTCCCACATTTTTCCAAGTTTTTCCATTATAATTTTCAGAGTTCTTAATATAAAATAATATTTTTTTCAGAAAATATGACAAACAACATTGCACACAGTACCTTGTAATCAGAATTAAAAAATAAAAATTGTATGAAAAATGAGTAGGTTTACTATATAATTTTTTACTGCGCATGCGTCAAAGCTATCAAAATTTCATTTGCATATTATGTTAGCTAAATGTATAGAGCAACTTTTGTAAAAGTCTCAAAATCATAGCTTGAAAATTCTGAAAGTAATCGTCTATAGAAAAAGGACAAAATCCGTCGTTTCCAAAATGAAGCAAAAAAAATGAGGGATTTTATCCAAATGCAGTAGGACATCCCATATTGTGTATTCTATATTGACACTAATCAATGAATAGATGGATACAACCCCTCTTGTTTTTGCGTCATTTTGAGAATAACGGATTTTCGACTTATTCAATTGACGATTATTGTCAGAATTTTCAAGTTATGGTTTTGTGACTTTCACAAAAGTTGCTCTATACATTTAGCTAACATAATATGCAAATGAAATTTTGATATCGTTGACGCATGCGCAGTAAAAAATTATTTAGTAAACCAACTCATTTTTTATACAATTTTCATTATTTTTTAATTCTGATTACAGGGTACTGTGTGCAATGTTGTTTGTCATATTTTCTGAAAAAAATAATAATTTATATTAAGAACTCTGAAAATTATAAGGAAAAAGCTTGGAAAAATTTGGGATCATTTTTATAAAAACCTTAATTACTCTGCGGGTATGCATGCTATTTGCATAAAAATGAACAAGGCTTATTACAATAAGGCATTCAATTACAATCTAGAGTTTGAGCTCTTTTGCTACATTAGTTTTGACAGGATTATTCAAAAGATATTCATTCTTTTTTAATTTGTTGACGGCCCCCTTTGGAGTTTCGGGAAAAAATCTTCACGGAGATGTATGACTTATACTATTATATTTATTAACGAAGAGTTTCGAGATGATTCCTCATGTATTTTTCTAGATATTTAGTAAAATGTCTAAAATCACAAGTGTCCCATAATCAATGGCAATATAGTGTATTACCTAAATAAGATAAACTGTCAATTGAATGCGTTCGAGAGCAAAAATGAATTTAAAAATGAGTCAGAAAATAAGCAATGAGTTATTTGAATACTCTTCAATTTTTCAATCACGATCGCTTCAAGAAATTCTGCTCAAAATGCCCATTATGACAGCATTTTCTGAAATATATTCTGCCTTTATCAAAAAAACTAACCAATACGTAAATATTATATAGTTCCTAAATAAGAGAACCTGCCAATTGGATGTGCTTGAAAGCAAAATTAATTCAAAAATGAGTCAGAATATAAACTGTTTGAATTTGAGTGCACCCTTAATGAGATTTTTCGTTCAACTCCTATTTTTGTTCAATTTGTTTTAGCTATAAGAACTGGTCCCATAAAAAACTTGTCAATATAAAAGTTGTAGATATTATTGAGAAGATGTATAGTAAATTTAATTGCATTTGATACCTTAAAAATTGACGATTTTTTTTTTCGATAACAGTTGCTCCGATCAAAAACTTGTAAATACAAAAAGGTATAATATTAAGAAAATTTATAATAAATTTAATTGGATTTGATATCTTGAGAATTGACGAAGTTATGAATTTTTTTTTCTCCTAAAAACCCTATTTTTTTTCCCCTTGAGCCCATTTTTAACTTTATCAAATATCTATCAATTATCAAATATCTGCCCATTTTTTAGAAGTAATACAAACTTTAAACTGATTCGATATCTTTTTTAATTATGAAGCTATGAGGTTTTTTCGATTTTCACAGAAACCCTCCCGATTTACATTCTCTTTGTTCGATTTCGCCCTCTAACGAACTTGACCGAGATTTTGTGCCCCTTGATTTTTATGTATCAGTTTGGAAGAGATTTGAGCAGTATTAGAGAAGTTATCGTGTCCACAAAAAGGTGATGTAGATAGATAGATAAAAATTTTTACTCGTAGTAATTTTGAAGTTCAGCAGTCATGATCGGTGTAGATTTGTAAAAACATTTCAGAAATTCCAACATGGGAGACACCACAATAGGTAGTATTTCATACGACATCTGCCTAAAAATATCGTTGCTAAAAGAATAATAAGACTTTGAAAAACTTTTTAGCGCAAGGTTTGTACAATTCAGGGATGCCACTCAGAAATTATAAAAAGAGGAAATTATGCGTAAAGTAAAATTTACGATATTTTTCACAACATTTATGCAGGAATTTTGTAAATTTTATTGTTTATAACAAACTAAATAAAGAATTAAATTTATAACAAAGTATTTTTTTAAAAAGAAAGAAATCATCTTTTATTATTTTTTTCCTCTTACAAACCTTTGACAAGTGTCTTTCTAAATGTGAATTTGTCAAAAAGTTTGAAATATGCTGTTAATTCATTTTGCATGAAAATTTAGAGTACTGATATTTTCTTTAGTTCATAATACTTTACATCAATTAAGGTAACCCAGCAACAGATTTAGTGAGGAGTTTTATGTATTGCAACATTTTAAATTAATTTAGATAACTAGGCTATAGATTCTATGATTTTTCCATGAGTAAATACAAAAATGTGCAATTTTTTTTTTTCAATCGTTTGACAAGAATCGCCGTTTTACATCGCGATCGTTTAAAAGTCGTCCTTTACACCTCAATCGTTAAACTAAATTCGCCGTTTTACTTTGTGATCGTTTGAGAAAAATCGCCATTTTATACAGCGATCGTTTGACGAAAATCGCCGTTTTATTTCGCAACCCTTTGACGAAAATTGTCGTTTTATATTGCGATCGTTTGATGACAGAAGCCATTTTACATCGCGATCGTTTGACAAAAATCGCCATTTTACATCGCGATCGTTTGATGAAAATCGCTATTTTATACCGCAATCGTTCGTCGAAAATAGCCGTTTTATTCCGCAATCGTTTGACGAAAATCGCTGTTTATTTCGCGATCATTTGACGAAAATCGTTATTTTATTTTGTGATCGCTCAACGAAAATCGCGGATTTTTAAAGATTAAAAAAAGCGGAAATCCGCCATTTGGCGGAAAAGTGGCATCCTTGGTACATACTAATGGCTGTATATACCAGAAAAATATAAATGGGTAAAAGAAAGTTGGGAGGAATGGGACACTTTTTACAAAAATAAGAAAAACAACTTTAACACACACGCACACACACAAAAAAAATTCAATCTACAGAATCAGGGCTGCGGAGTCTGTGGGGAAAAAGACAGATTTTCACTACTGAAATTTTAATGACTTCGACTCTGGGCATGCTAATATAGTACTGTTGCCTGTTGGTTAAAACTGTAAGAAAACGCAAGAAAAATAAAGCAAAAAAAAAAAAAAAATCACTATTTCGGCATGATTTCTGTTCTAAGGGTTTCGAAAGAAAAGGAGGTGGGAAATCATATTTTCCGCTTTACTAATTTTACAATTTCGCATCCCGCAAACCCAAAAAATCCAACTATCGAAAGTAAAGAAGGAAACAAAACAAATTTTTCTGTTAGGATTCGCAGATTCAGAAAAGAAATGGCGAAATTGCTACAATTTTGTATTTATTTCGTGTTTTACGACCATGAAAATTTCACTATTTTGGAAATAATTAAGATTCTGCGGATTCAAAAGAAAAATAAAGACTTAATTTTCACATTAATTTTACAAATTTGACTTTATTATAATGACTTTATAATACTATTTTCGATTTACTTCTGGTTCTACAGAACGGAAGAATCTGAGGAGAGGGGGGGGGGAGGGAAAATGTTTCTATTATAATACTATTACAAATTTTTTGACTTCCGAAAATAGCAGAAATTTACAATTTTCACGTTGCCTCTGGTTAGAGGTCGGCATGGTCCGAAATCCCCGGCCCGGATTTTTCAGTGTTCAGCTCTGCACATTTATGCATTTGCAATTCACGCTCTGGCCCATGTAAACATTAATAAAAACAAGTAGGAAATTTCACGTCAAACATGGCAAATGAGGTACGTTCGTACTATAAATAGATTTATGCAATAGCTGTTTAATTCTTATTCAAAAATGCCTGAATACAAAATATATGATCATATATCAATTACAGAGCAATCCCACTATTTTAACGCAAGTTAGAGTACGGACAGGCAAACAGAATTCCTAAACATTTTGAACTATGTTGTAAAGTGTAAAAACGCCTTATAAATTAAAATTTGACTTTCAGAAATTTATACCCAATAGACGGTAGCATATTTTAATTATTTTGTGCAGCCGTGTATTTTGCTGCTATATTTACATACGTATATGGCACTAATTCACTAAAATTTAATTAAGACTAAAACACGCTTAAATCTAGTGAAATCACACTTCCAGAGATTATCTTCTATAGATAGCCATGTATTTAATTCTTTGTGTAGCCCTGTATATCATTTTTCTACATTCTATAAATATATCTTGGTTTAGTAAATGCAGTTTAGCGTAAAAATGCATAACTTGTTTAAAAACCACCTTTAAGCCACTTTTGTCCATATTCTGTAACGTGTGCAATTTCTGTTGTGTTACCCTGTATGTGATCTATAGCATTTATAGACACAACGCAATATACAACATTTTAGTAAAACTTAAAAACTCATATCACAACTAAAAATGCACTTCTAGATATCATCTCTAATATACAGTATTTCGGTTGCAGTATAGTATCCGAAATCTTTTGCATGTCCCTGTAAATACTGTGCACTTTCTATGATACGGGATGCAGCTCACAGTAAACTTCAGTAACATATATCAATTTAATTATATGTGAAATAATTTAACATGATTAAAATACTCCGAAAACAAAGTTTCACTCCATACCATTATGTAACGGAATTCTTTGTGTGGCACTGCAAATGATTAATAAGCATTTTTTGCACCGCATATTGCAATAGAGTGTATATTTTAGTACACTTCAGTAAATGCATATCAATTTTATTTTGTTTGAAAGACTGTTAGCACCATTAACCCTTTACCTACCAATGGTACTTATAAGCACCATTAAAATAACTTATAATAAAATTCTTTTAATTCGCCAATTAGTTGCAATACTCTTTAGAATGAGATACAGATACATTACTTTATTTTGTTCCAAAAGCATTTTTGGCTACACAAAACAAAAATGTTTTTAAAAAGATGATTTCTTTTGACTTTGTATCTTTTCAGCTTTCTTGGCGCTGAGGTAGGGGGATAGGGATTTTTCAATTTGGAAATAATTCAATGTTTATATTGTTAGAGCATCATATTTGTACATTTTATAATTCTACAAAATGCTAAGAAAAACAATTTTAAATAAAAGATTTGTGTGGGGTTATAAATATTGCACAAATCCCAAAATATTGCACAAATTCAAATTTAATTAATCCTTGCAAATCCTTCAAAAATTTATTAAATGATTATGTAAATCTTTTAATTTAGTTTAAACAATTTACGTAAAATGCTTTAGAATGTAAAATTTTCTTGAATTCGTAATTCGGTAGATAAAGGGTTAAAATGCACTTAAACATTTTTTCCCTCATTGGCCGTAATGTAACGAAAAACTTTTTACCATCCCTGTAATTAAACTGTACATCCGATTTTCAAAAAATTTGAAATATCTCGACAAAATTTAATAATTTATTTAAAATTTCAAAGCATTCGTTTGGGTAGTTTTTGCTCTGTTATATGCGGACGGACAGACAGACTGAACGACGACTATAACTGCTACGTATTTATATAATTACGAACGCACCTAACAAGACTGGTTGAAGTACGAAAGTAAATCTGGCCCAACCCAATTTCCAACTAAAGTCCAATTTTTATATTATGCAATTAAGATTCTTTTAAACAATACTAAATACATATTTATGGAAATTTATAAGATATGATAAAAATTAACAGGTCATAAAAAATAGCAACAATAATGATAACTTTGACTCAGACTATTACATTCAAATGAGATTCACCGAAAAAATTAATGTAGTTTAGAATTAATATATCATCATATCTCGGAGGTAAAGTATCTCGCTAGTAAACAGTTTTCTAGAAGTTTCTTAGTTGGAATCCTGATGCTGGAACTTGAAATCTTCATATGGATTTCAAAAGAATAAATTTCGTATTTTTGGCCAATTTAAGTGTTTATACCAGGGTTGGCGAACCTATAGCATGCGTGCCGTAATTGGCACACGAGAAGAAATTTTTCGCACGTCGTTGATTGAAATTCTAGATCAGAATTTCAAACTCCAATTCGAAAAATTCTCATCATTATTCTTTTTTTATTATTATAACACATGAGCTTAACTGGAAACAGCTTTTTTTCCCCTTCTAGAAATACTTGACCATATCTCCTCCTCATTTGCTTGATTTCGTTATACTGCTGTTTATAATTCGCATATAAAGCGAGAAATCAGGCAAATCAAATTACTATTTGCTGTAATACTGAAAATTTTGCATAATTTAACGCATTTTGATCTGCGTATATGGCTTTATTTAGCTTTTGCTAGAATTTGTTTAATATTAATCTATTAAATGACAAAAGTATTAAGGAACCTAATAAAACATGTCTTTTTTTTTTCAGATAACTCATTAAAAAAATAATTATATTGCTAAAACATTTGCAAAATTAAATGAATACTATAATTATATTTCTCCTATAATTATTTCTACGATTAATTAATCTTTTAACGTGAAAAATTGTTTTGATTTGAGTTTTCTATATTATGCATTATACAGGGTGATTCCAATTTTTTTTTACAATGAAAGAGGGGTGATAGTACACATCAAGACAAACAATATTAAACAGGAGACCAAGGGTCCAAAACGTTTTCCAAAGGAGATAGCCGCCATTAAAGTTTAGGGACCAAAATTTCAAATAAACATAAAAAATGGAAAAATCGTTCGATTGATTTGTGGTTTTTACTAAAATTAACCTTTATGTCGGCATTTTCTTGAAATTAAATTAAAGATAAATTTCAAAAATTGCCGATAGAGGGCGCTTTAGACTTTGGAGTAACAAACAACTATTTTTTGCCGGTATTTTATGCATCTCATTAAATGTTTTCGTAAGCTTAGAGTCAAACTTAAATTTTGAGCTCAAAATCTGAAAGTGGGAGTGGTTAAGTAGCACAAACTGAACTGTGTTCAGAGGGTTCAAATTTCAAATGATTATAAAAAAACGGAAAATTTGGTTCATTGATTTGCGGTTTTTACTAAAACTATTCTTTATGTCGGTATTTTCTTAAAAATAAATTATAATGATAAATTTCAAAAAATGTCAATAGAGGGCGCTTTAGACTTTGGAGTAACGAACAACTATTTTTTGCCGTTATTTTTTGCATGTCATTAAATGTTTTCGGAAGCTTAGACTTAAATTTTGAGCTCAAAATCTGAATAGTAGGGAGTAGTTAAGTAGCACAAAATGAACTGTGTTTAAGGGGGGGGGGGGTATTCAAATTTGAAATAATTATAGAAAATGGAAAAATTTGTCGATTTCTTTGCGGTTTAAAATAAAACTATTCTTTAAGTCAGTATCTTC
Source organism: Maratus speculifer (assembly GCA_964019185.1). NCBI lineage: Eukaryota > Metazoa > Arthropoda > Arachnida > Araneae > Salticidae > Maratus > Maratus speculifer. The sequence goes on along the minus strand of OZ025293.1, from coordinate 246,432,859 downwards.
TTGAAAATAAATTTTAAAGATAAATTTAAAAAAATTTACATTAGAGGGCGCCTTTAACTTCAGAGTAACCAATAATTAATTTTAACCATTATTTTTTTGTTCTAATTAAATGCTTGCAAAAATTATTAAATGTTTTCGGAAGCTTAGATTTAAACTTAAATGTTGAGCTCAATTTAATAAGATGCAAAAAATAACGTCAAAAAAGAGTTGTTCGTTACTCCTAAGTCTAAAGCGCCCTCTATCAGCATTTTTTGAAAATTATCTTTATAATTTACTTTTAAGAAAATACCGACATAAAGAATAGTTTTAGTGAAAACTGCAAATCAATGAACCAATTTTTCCGTTTTTTTAATCATTTGAAATTCGAACCCTCTGAACACAGTTCCGTTTGTGCTACTTAACCACCCCCACTTTCAGATTTTGAGCTCAAAATTTAAGTTTTACTCTAAGCTTACTAAAACATTTAATGAGATGCAAAAAATACCGGCAAAAAATAGTTGTTTGTTACTTCAAAGTCTAAAGCGCCCTCTATCGGCATTTTTTGAAATTTATCTTTATTATTTAATTTCAAGAAAATGCCGACATAAAGAATAATTTTAGTGAAAACCGCAAATCAATCGACCGATTTTTCCATTTTTTATGTTTATTTGAAATTTTGGTCCCTAAACTTTAATGGCGGCTATCTCCTTTGGAAAACGTTTTGGACCCTTGGTCTGCCATTTATTATTGTTTGTCTTTATGTGTACTATCACCCCTCTTTTATTGTAAAAAAAAATTAGAATCACCCTGTATAATTTAATGCGTATGTTGGTATTACCTTCAGGTGTGTTAAACACATTTATAAAAATCTAATAACAATAAATAATCTTGACACTATTTTTTATTATTTTTAGAATTAAAATATTTCGCTTATAATTTCCTCTTTGTTTACCAGAATGGAAAGTGGCAGTGGAGGTGAGGCAATTGTTGGCACTCTATGATCATATGAATTCCTTTTAGAAAGAAAATGGCACAATGGCACGCACTTGTCAAAAGGTTCGCTGACACTCGTTTATATTATTAGGGTTTAGTTCATCTGACATGCTTTTTTTTTATTTAAACTTTTTTTTTTTTTTACTTTTAGTAATTTAAAATTTTATTTATATTTCGACTAAATTTTTTTTATTCAAATTTTCAAAAATTTTTTGGAATTTTGGATGTTATTTAAATAATTTGATTTGGACATTTTTAATTTGATTAAAATAAATACCTCCCTTTTATAATTATTTTTAAATTAAATTTATTGGTGCTAACATCTATGTGAGAATTTAATAATTATAAATTAACAATTCGGATTAATTAAGTAAAGGATAAGTTTTGAAAGAAATATTAAATAAAACCAGTAATTACAATGGATTTTTTTGTGACAGGGGGTATTTCTTCGTTAATATTAAGACAGTTTGTCAAGTTCTAAGAAAACATCTGCTACAAATTGGAATTTCTATTATTTCTCTATCTTAATATTTTATGTATTGTACCGGCTGTGTAATGGAATTTTCAAGGTGACATTCTTTCTTTGTTAAAGTGAGAATTGACAGGTATGCACAGGTGGTGAATGAGAGAAAGAGGAGATTGCTGAGAGGCGTGTTCATCCGTCAGGGATGTATGTGGATGATGAGCAAACAAGGAACATGTCACGGATCAAGAAAGCAATGTGGAATGTGTCCAATGAATAAGCTCCAAAGGGGGGGTTATATTGGGGAAAGCAGTGATTTGAGAAAAGCAAGTCTTGTCTGAGATCTGGGGTTCGTACCTGGAAGTGTGTAGGACAGAGGTCCTTGTAGAGAGTGCTCTGTGTTGGAGAGCGTAGGCAGTTCGTATCTGGAGAGCAAGGGACACAGACGTCCTGGTGTGTTGTGCTCTGGGCCGGATAGCGAAGGCCGAGTATACATGTGTTGGGAGATTCGAAGTTGATCTCCGATAAAGTGAATCTAACGTGCATTGAGTGTGAGGGAGAAGATGTAAGTTGAACAGTACACAGCCAACCGTTTACTGTATTTAATTTAACGTTGAACCGGATCACCTATATCCGAGTTGTAATTGTATATAATTGTAAATAGTGTATTTCTTGTGTACTTATAGTATAAATAAACTGTTAATTCAGTTAATTGACAGCGTCAGTGTTCATTTACACAATCCTCACAGTGGGTGACCGACATCACCTAATAATATCGGTGGTGGCAGCTATAACTACCACGGACTTTCTTCAAAGTTGTGTGGGCTGAGAGGAACGTCCGACAGAGTTCTTGCATACAAAAATATGAAAATTATCGAACATTTCTCTATAATATCACTAAACACGTTGGTGCAGATAGTTTTTAAATCGAATAATTATTTTAAGGGATATTTAATATTGAAGTTGGTCAAAATATCCATTAATTAGTTTTAAAGAACAAAAAACTATACATATGTATTTAATCATTTTTAGAACATTTTATACCTTAGAAGTTCCCGGTGTGCAGGCTGCATTTATTTTTTAGTTTGACTCATTTTATGAGGATTTATTTCCATTTTAAATTCAAATTTTCATCATTTCGAAAGATTTTTTACACAGTTTAGAAACTGGTATTATTTTAAATTGTTGCCAACTATTAAAACAGCTCTAAAATTTTATTGACACGTGACTGTTATAAACAGAAAAAACTTTCAAATTCAAATTAAATTAATATTAGATGTTATTAGAAAAATATTGAAAATTACGGCATGAAAACTACATTTACACGTGAATTTTAAAAGAAAAAGAAGATTGTAAAATCATAAATTCATTCATATACGTTAAAGTCGTAAAGGGAGAAAAATTATGTTAGAATTAAAAAGCAAAATAAGACAGTGCAAATAATTTTTCATTTTTATTGATAAAAATATTTCGTGTAAGTATTACAAAACAAAAAAAAGGGTTTGTTAAAATTGTTGGATTTAAAACGTTACATTTAAAAATCATTTATTTAACACCGTTATTTTACAGCAATGTTAAAAAAAAAAAAAAAAAAAAAAAAAAAAAAAAAAAAAAAAAAAAGAGAAGCTAAGACTCTGTTGACCAAGTTCATTTTATATTAGCTGATTCTCAAAATCGCCATTGTTTAATTAAAATTCAATTTTCCGTATTTTTTTTTATTTTAAAATTAACTCATTTTTAGAGGTGGGCGGGAGGGGGGGGGGGTGACGAGCGTAGCTCGTAGGGGGCAGAGTCCCCTAGTTACCCCCCCCCCCCAAAAAAAAGGGGGAAAAATCAGTGATAGACAGGAAAGTTATTTATAGCTTTAGTGTCTATTTGAAATACATTAGAAATGTAATGCAGTTAGTTACTGCAAAAACTCATAAAATAAAGGATAATACTTATAAAGCTGCAAATGGAAATTTACGAAGAGGATTTATTGTGATACTCCACGGTGCAGGGTTGGCAAGTTTCTTCCACAGTGGAAAAAACCGCGGAAAAAACCATGGAAAAAACCGGCCGGAAGAAATAGGTTTCTTCCAAGTGGAAGAAATGGAAGAAACTGTTTTTCTTTAAAAATTTACCATATATTTTCAATTTTGTAAGATATAATAAATATCTACTTCCTTTAATCTTATATAAATTAATTTCATTGGACCAAAACAAATTTAAGTATGTATGTTAATTTAATAATTACATTGTTTTTTTTAGCCCAGATCACACACAACACCTATCCAAAGATCTCCAGCCATTGGCTAAATAAAGAAAAGAAATTTTATCCAAAATACGCAGAATCAATTATATGTTATCCATTTCAATTTAACCAACATATTTTTTAATTACTTAAATTTCTGGAACTAGTGGTAAACAGAAGAGATCATTTACTAAAGGTAGAATGAAACATGAAACCAATTTAAATTTTAATTTACATCAATTTTATTAATGTAAGTAATGTGTAATAATTACTGCATTAAATAGAGATGAACCTAAAGTATTGTTTTAAGCCCAAAATCTGAGTTTTGCCAAAAGCGTGGCTGAAAATTCGGCTGGACAGCAACACTCAGTATTCCATAAATCTTGTTTCTTCCTTCGGAAATTTTCAACATTAGTCATTGATTTGAACTGTATCAGCTCAAATGAATGTATTGCAATGAACTTCATTGTTTATAATTATCAGTCATCAATTATGAATCACCTCATAGAAAATAAATAGTTTAAACTGCAATTAGTGTTTCAAATATTCTTTGAGAAAGTTCTAGAATAACAATTGATCATTTACAAAATTCCTTATCAAAGAAAAATCAGGGTGTGTATACCTAAAACTAAAGTAATTTTTTAATTAAATGAAATTCGTACAATTAGAAAATCTGTATCATGGATGAATTAAATATGTATTATTGTATGTGAAAAAAAAAGTTTTCAATAATTACCAGTAGTACATAATTAATAAATACTATACATAATTAATTTACAATTATCTATATTTATGTATGTATGAATTTCTTTAAAACATAAAATTTAATTTCTTAATTTGGTACTTTACGCATTAACGCCACCGCAGCAGAACTTGCGCTAATGGGCCAATAAAGAGCAATGTTGTTCTTCGCACATGCACAAAAATAATGGCGTCAAAAAATGAGCCAAAAAAAAAGGAAAATGCACTAAAAAACACTAAAAAATGACGTCAAAAATCAGCAAAAAAAACAAGGCAATAAGGAATCCGAAAGATAGCTGTGGTGTCGTTAATACGTAAGCACCCTTAATTTTTTTTTTTTTTTTTTTTTTTTTTTTTTTTCAGCTAAAAGTAGGAAGGTCACCTAAATTTGGTTTTGGTCTTAAAACCTGTTCCGGTTGATCCTCAGTATTAAAAAAAAAAAAAATCGTTAAAATCCTTTTTTTTTTCTTATTACAATGCATCACAGTATACAAAAAAGTTTTTAGCAGTAGGATGCTGCAATAAGTTTCTCAACTTAAATTGGATGAATGCAAAAAATAAAGATATGTTTTACAGTTCAGGATAGCTTAAAAGCATTTCAACATACCCATGGATATTTTTAGAACACTAATCTTTTAAAATCAGCATTGAGATATTCATGCTAGATGTTAGTATAGTTACAAAATTATTTATTTACTGTGTTGCATAGTTTAAAATAATGCACTTTTATTTTAAAATAATATATTTTTATATGAAAAATAAACAATTTAGATGTTTTCTTGTTTTTTTCTTTTCATATAAATGGCGCAATTAATAAAAAACCCCATCCCTCTACCTCTAGAGTAGTAAAAATCCATCACCTGAAAATGTCTGCTGAACCTAAAGTTTGTTATTAAAAATGTAACTTATATTGAAAAAATAATATTTTTAATAATAATTAAATTTTCCAATTTAGATTTCATGTAATTATACTTTAATTCTTTTACATAGTTAAGATACTTTAACTTCAAGCATTTGTTTTGGTTTCTGGTGGTTTCTTCCATTTCTTCCAGTTTTTTTCCATTTCTTCCAGTTTCTTCCACTGTCCTGGAAGAAATAGGTTTCTTCCGGAAGAAACCCAACCCTGCCACGGTGAGGACTATTAGATGAAAAATGTGTAAAAATATTTCTTGATGATAACAGGAAAAATATATAGGCTGTAAGAAGATTATAAGTTAAACTTTCATTGAATAAATACGGACTTGGCATTATTAATGTTAGGTATTTATAAATTTACTTTGCATTCAGAAACATTTTAACATTTATTATTTTTTTTATTTTTCTCATGGGAATTTAACTCTGGATTCCTGGCTTACAGAACATACAGCCTGGCATACAAAAAGTAAGGAAGAAATGACTTTTCATTAAAAACAGTCTTATACTTTTTTAGATTTCCCACTAACACCAACAAAAAGCAATTTTAAATTACAAATTTCAATTATGTATTTAAAAAAAATTTTGAAAATTATTAAAAACGACATTTTCGAATTAGCCACATGACAAAGGTACACAGCCAAGCCAAAGAAATCCTCAAAGATTTCACTAGTTATAGCAGCCTTTTTGATGATTATTATTTTTCTGTTAGTTCAATTTTATATCTGTTAAATTTGTGGTTTATTTATTTACTTTTTTGGGGGTGCATTTTAATTTCACTATTGAATATTAGAAGAAACAAATGTTTAACTTAGTTGCTTTGTTTGATATGCAAACAGGTTAATCTTCCTCAATCTGATTGCATGCGAGAGAGATGAAGTTTTTCTTAAATCATGCTCGATCTTTTTATTTTTATTTATTCAATTTATTCTTTTGTAAATACCACAATAGCAAATTTATAAATTAGAATGGCTTTAAAACAAATTGGATTTCAAAGAAGAATTTATGTAGATTTCGTAAGAAACACTACCTATTGCATATTCTTCCCTATGTTGGAATTTCTAAATAAAATACGTCGATTTTGAGCCTTAGAACCCAAAACCATCCTCAGTTAAAAATGTTACATTTCCATATACCTATCTATTTATTTATGAGCACAATAACGTCCATATTTAGGCAGTAATCTCTTCCAAACTTCTATATAAAATCAAGGACAGAAATCAAAATCGTTAATGGACAAAAATAGGCCAACGGGGTAGAAATCGGAAAGGGTTTTGTAAAAACCCACAACTTATTTGTAATACATATCAAATCAGTTTGAAATTATTATTAGTTCTAGAAAAACGGCCAAAACTTTGTGTATGACTAATTTATACCTATATTATAAAGAGGTAAAGTTTGTTTGTAGGAGCTAATCTCCGGAACCGATTTCAAAAGTAATGGTGCCAAAATGATGGTGCTTGCCCGGAATCAAACATAGGCAATATCTAATGTTTATGCCACAACTTCGGAACTACCGTACCGATTTCAAAGGTAATAGTACCAAAATGATTCGTGAAAACCTACATTATAAAGAGGAAGAGTAAGTTTGTTTGATTGTAGACGCTAATCACTGGAACTACTGAAAAGATTTCAAAAGAAATGACACCAAAATGATGGTGTTCGCCGGAATTAAACGTTGTCTATATCTTTTGTCGTCTATACAGTGCTCAGCAAAAGTTTAGACAATGATCGATTACGCTTCTATATTCAGAAATATGTACCGAAATTTTCTAATTCATTTGTCATACATTACTTGTGACTTATCCTTTATTCACAAATAATAAATTTTAAATTTTACTTTTTACATAACATATAATGACAAAAAACACGAAATTAACATTGTGGAAAAAGTATAGACAATTTGTATATTTACAGAAAAATAACTACAAATTAAAATCGAGTTGCACCCACATTGTCTGCAATTAGTGCAACAATGTGACTTTTCGTCGAAGAAACTAAATGCTGCATCACTTGGGGGTCTATTTTGTACCAAACATGTTCAACAGCAGCTCGAACCTAATTAACAGAAAAGTATAGCAAAAAAATTGCATAAACTTTACGACATATTATTTCCACCATATGATTACACGAAATATTTCCAACTGAGCGAAAAATTGCCCAGACCGGGAATCGAACCCAGATACTTGGCTTACAAGGCCAATGCTTTACCGTTTAAGCTGACAGGGCACGACAACCGACATTTTACCTTTTCTTTACTTTCAATAGAAATAGCAGACTTAAGTTGCCAAAAAAATCATTAAAAACTACAAAAAAATTAATATCTCAAAAACGAATTCAGATGCAGTTTTGAAACAAATGGAATTAAAAAGTACTTTTTTCCCCTGTACGATGATGTAAAAAGTGAAAATGTGCGATGCTTAGAAGTTTAAAAGAACTGCAGTACAGATTATCCCATACAATGAAACATCTGCTTTATTTTATATACGTAACAAACATCGCTTTTTAGAGACGAGACTACATGGTAACGGAAGAAAATAAAATTTTGGGGTTTAACAAGAAAAAAAAATCCTTTCAACCTCCTTTAATAATTTGGCAATTTATCTTTTGCGCCAGGTTAAAAAAAATGCATCTAAAAATGATAATATCAATGAAGTTCAGCATAAGCGTATACTCGGAAACATTTGAAAAAATAAAATGTTCCTTTCATGAGGCTAGGTATGTATATATGTAGAAAAAAAATATATAGAACCTCTATTTAACGTTCATAAGAAAATAATGAAAATTAATCTTTTTCCGATTTAACTCCTGATTGGCGATACAATATATTTTTTTAAATTATACTATGATAAATATTCTTTAAGAAAAACTTTTTCAACTTCCCATAGGAATTTAGTTTAAGTAAGTTCAACTTGTATGTGTATACAATGAAATTTAGCAACCGTAATTATGCTGTTTCGAAAAAAAATCAAATGGGTTTTTAAAAAAATTCAAACTGAAAATTAAGGTCCGGTTCTGAGGCAAAATTTTTGGGGCAAAAAATTGAACGGGCCACACGGGCCGAGCCGAGTCGATAAAAAAAAATTTTGAGCCTGCCGGACAGGTATAAAGATTTAAGCAGAAACGGTAAAAATATGAGCTATTTTCAACGAATATGGCTTAAATGAGAATAAGTATAAATGAGCATGACGAGCCGATACCAATTTGACAATATCAATATAAAAATGTAACTTGTACAGTGTAGAGATAGGCAACGGGCAGTTACAAGGTGTATAAACCGGGATTAATGTGTTTTTAGCAGACTCGTGCTAGGCCGAGATCAAGTTTGATTTCATTTTCTATATATAGTCGAGCCGGGACGGAACTAGAATTAATTGCTCACAAGATCTGTAGGGCAGACAACAGGATTTGTAAAATTGTTAATAGCGATAAAGAGGTTATGCTATCGTAATCTTTGGATATCTATTTCTTGCTAGTTCTTAAATTCACTTCTCAGCAACACGAAAGTTGACACATTTTCTGACTAATTTTTAATTGCAAAAATATAATGACAAGCCTGACGAAGGAATTTGCAATCGAATAGCGTGTTTCATTTTTGGTAAATAAAATACTTGTATAAATTTGTTGAAATATAGCACATACTTATTAAATGGTTGCAGATTTTTCTCCCTTCCATGCTGTCGCTTCCGGAAATTCGATTCAAAACGCCAACTTTGACAATATTTTCTTAAATTACTTATACCAAAAAATGGATAATGCGACTCAATTAGATAGTCTCTGAATAAGAACACCTTCTAATCTTATGCGTTTCCGGAAAAAAAAATGAATTCAGAAATGTATTAGAAAATAGCTTCTTTGAATTTGAGAATGAAGTCTGATTTGGATTTTTTAATAAAATGAAGGAAATATTTTCATAAATCGACTTTTATTATACAGCTTCAAAAGTTACGGTGTTTTTGAGTAGCTGTATAATAAAAGTAGATATATGAAAATACTTCTACACTACCTGGCCATTGATGAACGTCCACTTGCGATTTTAGAAATTTTGTTAAATATCTAGAAAAATACATGGAGGAATTATCCCGAAACTCTTAGTGTACAAACAATAGTAAAAGTCATACATTTCCGAGAAGATTTTTTTCCCGAAACTCCATAGAGGACCGTCAAAAAATTTAAAAAGAATGAGTATATTTTGATTAACCCTGTCAAAACTAATGTAGCAAAAGCGCTCAAACTGAAGATTATGATTAAGTGCTTTATTGTAATAAATTGTGTTCATTTTTATGCGAATAGCATGCATACTCGCAGAGAAATTAAGGTTTTTATAAAAATGTTCCCAAATTTTGCCAAGTATTATTTGCCAATAATGTTCAGAGTTCTTAATATAAAGTAACATTATTTTCTGAAAATATGACAAATAATATTGCACATAATATCCAGTAATCATAATTAAAAAATAATAAAAATTGTTTGAAAAATGAGTAGGTTTACTAAATAATGTTTCACTGCGCATGCGTCAGTGATATCAAAATTTCATTTGCATATTATATTAGCTAAATGTGTAGAGCAACTTTTGTGAAAGTCTCAAAATCATAGTTTGAAAATTCTGAAAGTAATCGTCTGTAGAATACAGCCATGAAAGTGGGAAATAGGAAAAAAGGAGGGAAAAAATATGTCCATTAATACAATGTGGCCAAACTCGTATAACCGCCACATTTTAACATTAATCAAACAATAAAAATAAATATAACTGAACATATGATTGTTATTTTCTATTTTAGCTTAGAAATTATTTAAAAAAAATTAAACTAATAATAAATAAACAGATTCATTAAATCAAAAAAGAAAATTGAAGACAGTTTACACTTTAGTTTGCTAAAAATATCCTTGATATTTTTAAATATTTTGATTATAGATCCAAATATATCTGATGAAGTTATGGGAAGCAGATATTAAATTTTCAAAATAAATATTATAAATTATATTGAATGGTTTGACTGTTTCATCACAGAAATTACAATGATGTACAACACATTGGAAATTTCTTGAATAAATAGAGCAAAATATACTGTCCCAAACAGAATATTATGGAAACTTCCTTTTCCTTTTAAGAAACATTGAAAAACTTCATTTGCATAACTATCAAATGCTTATAATAAAAGCTTGCCTTTGATTACTTTTCTGTACAGCAATTCAGAAATCAAGCTCTAAGGATTCGAGTAGACAAAATGTAAATGCCCTATTGTTAAACTTTTCAGACCCCCCCCCCCCCCACAATATGCTCACAATATTTTCTTTGAATTTTTGCATAAATCCAGAGAATGGCCAAAATTGCTTTAAAAAAAGGTGGAAATCCTCCTTTAGGAGGAACTCTTTCATGCCTGAGAATAAGCACAAAATTCGTCGTTCATTAAATGAAGCAAAAAAAAAAATGAGGGATTTTATCCAAATGTAGTAGTACGCCCCATATTGTGTATTCTATATTGACACTAATCAATGAATATATGGATACAACCCCTCTTGTTTTTGCTTCATTTTGAGAATAACGGATTCTCAACTTATTCAATTGACGATTATTTTCAGAATTTTCAAGCTTTCACAAAAGTTTCTCTACACATTTAGCCAACATAATATGCAAATGAAATTTTGATATCTTTGACGCATGCGCAGTGAAAAATTATTTACTAAATCTACTCATTTTCCAAACATCTTTTATTATTTTTAAATTCTGATTACAGGGTATTGTGTCCAATATTATATGTCATATTTTCAGAAAAGAATGTTACTTTGTATTAAGAACTCTGAAAATTATAAGCAAAAAACTGAGCAAAATTTAGGACCATTTTTAAAAAAACCTTAGTTTCTCTGCGAGTATGCATGCTATTCGCATAAAAATGAACACAGTTTATTACAATAAGGGACTTAATCATAATCTAGAGTTTGAGTGCTTTTGCTACATTAGTTTTGACAAGGTTATTCAAAATATATTCATTCTTTTTTAATTTTTTGACGGTCCCCTATGGAGTTTCCGGAAAAAAATCTTCACGGAAATGTATGACTTGTACTATTGTGTTCATACACTATGAGTTTCGGGATAATTCCTCATGTATTTTTCTAGATATTTAAAATGTCTAAAATCGCAAGTGGTCGTTCATCAATGGCCAGGTAGTGTATATCATTTTATTAAAGATTCCAAACCCAAATTCATTCACAAATCCAAAATAGCTACTTTGATACATTTTTGGATTCATCTTTTTTTTTTTTTTTTTTTTTTGGAAACTAATAAGATTAGCAGGTGTTTTTATTCAGAAACTATTATTTAAATTTTTAACTGTGAAATTACGCTTGCAGTTATTAAATATTTAATATGTGAATTAATATTTTCTAACTAAGCGTAGAACCAACATGGTGAAAAATGCCCAAGCCGGGTATCGAACTCTGAACTCTTGGAATAGCGCTCCAAGTGCTCTACCATTTAAGCTACGAAGACAATGCCCAGCTTGGCATTTTTCACTACTATATATTGGTAAGGCTGCATTGCAGTACGAGATGGAATAGTCTTCCCGAGCACGCAATCTTGAGACGTAACATAAGACACATATGCTGGGTTTGTTTGAACCGAATTTGCTCGCGAAAGAAGGATAATAACTCAAACTGCGGTGGAAATCGTGCTTGTCACGAGATCGAAATCACTTGTAGCTCAATAGATAATTTATTGATAATAATAATTAAAAAAAAAAAATCCGTTCGATTTCAAATCGCTTCCATAGTCAGGGCTCCCAATTTCATACCTTTCCATGAAAAAAAGAATTTGTAAATGTGTCAAAACGTTTTGCACTTGTTGAAAAGAGCAGATGAGAGCAGCGTAAATATCATTCTATGCCTTGGAAACTTAAAAATCTGAAAAATGCTATACAGTAAAATATTCCAAGACGGATTCGCACAGGATAGGAGAAAAAATCCATTATAGGCAGGTTTCCTTCTTAGCAGGAACATAGTTTTTTTTTTTTAAATGTATTATATTTTCCTTGTTATTAAATTTATTTTGCAGGAATCAACACATTTCTCGTTTAAGACAGGATTTATAGACAGAGATATTCTAAGTGTACCTTTTCCTGTGCTTTATTTTTATTACCCAGAAATATATTTACTATTCATTGAAAATAAAATTTTTAACCCATTAATGCCTGAATTATTTTCTTCGTTAAAATTCAAAAATTTTGCATTTTCCCACCACTTTTAAAACAAGAATAAATTTTATCTTAATTTATCGAGGAATTTGTTTCGAGAAAGAAAGTATTTATTTATCCTCCTTTTTACTCACTGGTGTGAAACGCGCGTATTTGAATTTTTTCAAACTGTCCCAAAAATGGGACCTAGGTACTAACGGGTTAATGGTAAAATTATAGCAATTTAAAAATATACATTTTTTAGAAAAAAATTGTTGGGTCGGGCCAGATTTTACTGATTTTTCCCATAGGCCGGCCCAGACGGGATGAGCTAATGATTTGCAGCAGCATGCACATGGAAGAATTTTTAGTACGTTGAAAAGGAGTAGAATTCACAAAATCTATTGTATTAAAATAATAATAATAATAATAACAACGGCAATAGGGTAGTTATTGTTAACCAAAACATGATAAATTTTACTTTTTTCTTTTTCAAAATCATTACTGGAACCGCAATATCTAAAGGCTCTGTAGGCTAAATTTGTCTTAACAGAATTTTTTGTTTAAATTGTCTTAACAGAAATTTTATGGCTGAAAGGGCAAACAGAATTGAAATTGGTATATTGACCAGTAGATATAGGTTTCCTGTAAACAGGAGTAGCTATCGATTGAGAATTATCACTTATTATAAGGGTATTTCTGATTAAATTTCTGGCATTTTAAAATCATTCAATGTGGATGTTTCTTTTAAACCTATTAATAAAGTTATTTCTTTAATTAGCATAAATTTCAATACGATATGTTTAAATTACCCTGTGTTGTCTATGTCATTCGCCTGCGAGAACATATCAGTGTTCTAAAAAGCGGAAATTTAAATTCTAAAATTGTCCAACATTGCGTTCAAACGTAACCCATCCCGCAGTTTGCGAACGCCAGTATTTTAAAATCGGGTTTTAGAAGTTATCACGGCAGATTACTCCTCAAAGGTTGGTTCACTTGTTTACGATCGCCAACTCTGAAAGATTCTCGTGCTGTCCAGCTGTCCCGAATGATTATTATCTTTTTCTAAAAAAGTAATAATTAACTGTAACTGTCTTGATTTGTTCCAATGTTTGTTATGCAATGAATAATTATTTGTATGGCTTGTGTATAGCTTGTGTATAGTGTATAGCTTGGCGAAACGCTTGCTCTTGTATTTTTAAATGTTTTTTAGTGTTTTATTTTTTTATATAAAATTTTATTTATTTTTCAAAAATCTATTCAAGGTCTTTCTTAGTTTATATTATTTGTAACGCCTCCAGTCGGCGTTGTGTGGTAGCGGGACGAACTATAGAGACAAGAGGCTGGTGTTTAATTTCACTAATATTTATTGAATTAATACAATGAAGTCTAAGTCCTGTTACAACATTAAAATAATGGGGTCAATTCACAAAGATAGAAATAGTCGTTGGAATCCTTTTTAGGAGGGCTTTACCGCCACTCGTCACAATCTAAGTTTCTATTCAGAGGTGCGCTCCACAAGTCCCTTTTTCCCGGGCACTGACTGCCCTCCGTTTTCGCTCCTGAGAGTCCAGACTCGCGTCCAAACTCTGCTGCATCCAAAAGGTAACTTCCCTCTCCTTCGCATCCACTTCCTCTTTTATCTCCAATTCTACCATTCATTATCTTCCTGACGGCACGCCCCATCGCTATTTTTGCCGGTTGCTGGCTCTCCTTGGAAGAGATATTTCTCCGACAGACGATATCGTAGCAAAAAGCGGGTTCCCAGGCAATTTCAAAGACTTACCATATGGGGGGGTCTTTTTGACAGCGTAACGGCCATAAATGAGTAACAAGATTTGACTGTCAGATACAAACAGCCATACACATACAAGTTAAAAGAAAGCGAGTAAAAAATAAAACAATTTTCAAATATATGAAGAGCGCGCCAACTCAACACCAATATTCAAAAGCATATTCATGCCTAACCGAGTTTTTAATTACATTTTACATACTAAAAGGTGGTCACACTACATGAGATAGTACAGAAATTCATCTCTTCCAATTACCCATCCCAACACCTTTAGCCATTGGTCTTTTACATTTTATATAATTCATGAAAGGATTCTTTGTGGCACATGCTACGAAAAAACATCCTTTTTACTTCGTCGCTATCAACTTGAAAAGCATTCTCTTATCCCTCATTTTTCATCTTTTCATTCACATCTGTATCTATAAACGCAGTTTTTCTGATGTATTCACTCGTCATTAAAGATCGAATTGTTAATACTAGACAATAGACTCAACCCAGAATTAAGTCTCATTTTTATACAATTAAGAGTTAAATCTTGTAATAGTATCCTGTACACTCTTAACTGCAGCAGACAATTTTTAAATTGAGGATACTGATAAAAATTTATGAACAAAAGCTTTTATATAATCTATCTCGTAATAAGCTTAAAAAATACACGTATATAAAAATTACTTAAAACCATGTTTTCTCTCTGACTAAATATCATGAGGAAGTATATTGTTGGGAACATCCATATTTCTTGGGCGGAAAAACATCTCTCCCTCCATTTTTTTTCATCTATATTCCAAAACAAGTCTCCGATAGCCCTAACACCGCTGGATTAGACAGCCGTTTTTTGGCGCGAAATGAAGAAAAGTTAAGAAAAAGATCCGTTTTTAATGGAATTCCTTTGAGCTGTGTACACAGCCAGCAGCGAGTCAAAGCCTATCAACAGCTTGGTCCAAGGCACCTCGCAGAGCAATTCTTAATCACTCCCAGCTACGAGAGTCTTTAAAGTCTAATTCTACCCGACCGTTTTTGCAAGCTCTTCCTTCCGAATACAGACTTTTTTTTAAATCACCAGTCAGTAATTTTTTAAGACTTTTGTTTTCATATTAATCCTTCGTTATGCATCGCTGTTTTTTCTCCAAGGTTTTTGATATTAAAACGGATTAATATTTTGTCGTGCCTCATATTCAGACGTAATCACTAGATAATTTTTGGCACTTTTTTAGCACAACATTTAATCTCCTAGCAGAGAGTTATTTTTGCAGCGCTCTGCAAGAAGTTGTACAAAAACTGCAAACTGGTATAATCTCTTTTGTTAATATGATTTTTTTGACACAAGAAAGATAAGTAGAACTTATTAATTTGAATAAGAAACATCGGCATTTTTAAAGAGTTTTTTAATCATTTTCATATTGCTATAATATCATTTTAATGCAAACAATGTTAAATTCAAATGGCAAGAAACACAGAAAGCAAATTGTATAGGACACTAAATAAATTTTATCTCGCTAGCTATTTATTGCTGCACTTATGTGCGATTACTTAAAAAGCATGTGTCAAAAAAGAAGAAAAAAAGGAAGTTAAGCACCTTCGGATAGATTTTATTTTGCAAGTATTTTTTCCCTCTTAAGTGTTTATATAAAGATTAATAAATGTAAGAATTTTTTAATTGCTAGAAATATGGCTGGCAGAATACTTCTTTTTTATTATTAAGAAATAATAGCAAAAAAAGAAAAAAAAAATCTCTCCTCTTGAAAAATTCCGTGTATTAAAAGTCTGTTCTTCTGTATAGTGCTAAAATAAAACAAGGGCGTGATGTAAAAATAATAATAATAATAATAAAATAAAATTCGGAATGAGAAATTTCGACGGAAATAATAATAATACGTAGCTTACAAAGAAATTTTAGACAAGGACCAATAATACAAACATGCATTGTGTTTCTTGTCCTCGTAGACCAATAGCTAATTACCAAGTCATTAGTTTTAGAGATATAGTTCTAATTCTGGTGTTTCAAATATTGTTCCTCATCATATAAAAGACAGTTTACATCAAAATATTTATTGTTAAAAAAGTTCGAAAATTACTATTGTTGTTGTTAATTTGCAGTCCGTGGCACTTATTAGTTATATTGAAGAAAATTTTATCCATGCTCTAAAAAATAAAACAGTAAAAATTTCCTTTCTGTGCGACCATATTTACCACAGGGCTGCCAATTGCGACTAATTTTTAATTATATCTCGCACCGCTTTTTCAAAACAAAAATATCTCATATACACTTTGACACGATATGCAAGAGAAATAAAAACTTTATAAAAATTGTGGTGCGAATAGAATATAAAAATAGTCGCCAGTGGCAGTCATGCATAGAGTTGATACGCTAAAATTTGTAATTTTTTGACACGATAAAAACTTAAAATTTCCTAACGTCATGCTACAGGTCAAAGATAAGAAGGGACACCCTACATGTGTGTGTATAGGGGAGAAAAGGGTTGCAGTGGACCACCCCTGATATTTTATTACTACATTTTTAAAGCCTTTCTTTTAGACTAATAGATTACAGCACTGAATTGATTACTTATAGCCCTTAAAACAAATCATTAGATCAGAAGGATCCATCTTATCCTGACTGGCTATTTTGAGCTTCTAAATTTTTCATCATCGTACTCTTCTTTATTATTAATTAAAAGTTATAGATAAATAAAAAGCTTTTTTTTATATATATATAAAAGTAAGATAATTGTTTTTATTTAATATTAAAATTATTATGCCAAAAAGAAAGCTTTAAATAATTTTATGAAAATGTACTGAACTTCAACATGGGGCACAGTGGACCACCTACTGCTGGGGTACAGTGCTCCACAATCTACTTTATTACTGTATTGTAGAATTTTCAAAATGTTTAATAATTGCTTATTCTCTAGAAATAAAAGTTGTTTTAAAGTAATTATTCAACTTTAAAATAAAGTCAACAAAAGAAAAATGCCTATATATCATAGTAAGAAATATTTTGGTTTGCATTGTATTTACTGCTTTTAAAACAATACAAGTATCCAATTGACTATAACCAGTATTACTAAAACTATTTCTGGAAGGTTCTGGAATTTCATTAATCATTTTAGAGTTAACAAAAAAGAAATTTGGAAGCAAAACTTTATGGTTACTAATCCGTTGTTTGTATAGAGGTGTCATCGTAAAATCACTCTCACATCCAAAATTATTTCAGGAAAATTTCAGGCTCATAAGCATTTTTAAGTTTCATTTTCAAATTTTCATGATGATGACTTCATTTTATTTAATAATTTCACCTTACCTTATTTTCAATTATTATTGTATCAATCTGTTATTATTATATAATAAAAAATATATAATGAATATATAATGAAAAATATATAATAATTTTTTATATAATTTTTCTGTTTTGATTATGTTTTGTTTGAAAATTTTACTTGAAAGATTTTAATTATGTTATTTTAAAAGGTCATGGGGAAATAAACTGGATTAAAATTAATAATAAAAAAAAATTACATTGTATTTCAAATAATGCTTAATAGTGGACCGCTGTTCCCCAGTGGGTGGACCAGTGTTCCCCGCTTCTGGGGCACGCTGGTTCACTTTATGGACGTATACAAATAATTAAAAAAAATGTGTTTGAAAGTATGTTCTGAAAAAATTCTGAGGCATGTAAAAACGCTTAATGAATGTTCAAGAATATTTTAGGCAGATTGGTTTGGTTTAGTTTATTTTTGTCGTCCGATTATCTACGCTAGGGATATAGGACCAGGGGGGGGGAGGTTTGCCCTTCGTGGGGGTCTTTCTAAGGGAACCTAACTCGTATTTACGCAGGGTTCGAAGAAAACCACGAAAACTCCGAACGGTTAGGCCGACAGCCGCGATTGGGTTCGAACCCAACACCTGCCGTCTACCAGTTGAGATTAGGCAGATTGGACTTTCCATTAAAGAAAAATATAATGTGAACTACAAAAGTGGTTCACTGTGTACCAGTCTTCCCTAATTGACTCACCGGCGCTGTCGGGTAAAGTGATAACCTTAAATATACCCAAAATCAGCATTGAATGATTACATATTTTTAAACAAAAATAAATTTTTGAAAATGAACCTAATGTTGCAGGTCCCACTGCCTTTAGCAGAGTACACTCTCGAATTTGTGCAATTTTATATTTTTAAATAAAAAGCTATCCGGACGAACTTAGAGTTCTGGACCCTACTGCAGCATATAACAGATGCGCTATGCAAGTTATTCGAAGTTTTGTTTTGCAAATAAACTTCGAACTGGTATTATTTCATATTTTTAACCTGGATTTGTACCGATTTATATTTTTAAACGAAAATGAAACTAATTTGTACGTTTTTACAATTGTAAAATAAAGATTTTCCAAACGAATCTAGAGTAGAGAACTTACTGTCAGTGGGTGCAATGCTAAAAAAAATTAGGGTACCAAATTTTAATTTCGATCTTTAAATATATTTTACACTCAATTCTGACGAAGTTGCTGAAGAAAACTAGGGGGGTAAACAGTGCCCTCTATGGCATATTAGAAAAAATTGCAAGATCCCTTTCTGGTCAATCGCAATTCTCTTAAACAATGCAATAATTTCCAGATTATTTTTAATAGTAGATATTAACATTTTTTAAACCTAAGACACCTTTAGAATCGAAAATGTCCCATGGATAAGTTTCTTCTCATATCTGAATGCGGATACGGAATTACAAATTTGCATAAAAAACGAAAAACATGAAATCGACATTCAGGAAAATATATTTATATATCATATAAATCGACATCCATATAACGAACACAATTCACATACATATATTGGAAAAGTATTTTTGTATTTTTTTTACGAAAGATGTATTTCGACCGGGAAAGTACCTCAAAGTAAGTTTGTAATTTAAATTTGAATAGCGGATGCAGACTTTTAAATTGGCAGAAGAAAAAAAGTAAAACATTCAATCAGCATTCTGAAATATATATTTTTAGAAATATTAAAAAAATTTTTAAACAAAAGATACCTTTATAACTGAAAAAATACCCAAAATAAGCTTTTTTTTTTTTTTTAATAAATAAAGGGGAGGTATTTGGAAATCTTTAGAAATCATGCTTTACAAATGGCAATTCACTGCAACTGAAAAACATATATATCACTTAGACAAATCTGAAATCTTTTGACAATTCTGAAAAATATGTTGACTTATGTGAAAAGAGAATGACATTAGATGAATGTAAGTGGTAATTGAAACAAAACAAAAGAGGAGAAATGTCCATTTAAATAATAGCATAGGAAAAAATACAGAAAATGTGGTTCGTGTATTACAGAAAAGTATGCATACTCAGCATAAAAATATACATTGTTACTTTTTATTGTTACAAAAGGAAGCGAATACTTATAAGGACGTTCATGGCGTCAAGTGACGTCCTAAATATGGGATGATATAATTCAATAAGATTTATCAGCATAGGCTTGACAATTTTATCCTAGGAAGTTAATATTGATTCACGTAGCTCATCTTTGCTTTTATATTGTCTGTTGTGGACATAGATTTTGCGAACTAAAATTTCCCCACAGGTTCTCTATGAGATTGCAATCTAAAGAAAAAGGCAGCCAATTCAAAACAAAAACTTTTTTTGCTTAAACCAATCACATGTACAGTGGCTCCTACATATACGGAGGCATTACCGTTCTGAAAAGTGAACTTTACTTTCACTGGAGATACGGAATAAGATGGTCTTGCAATATCCATTAATACGCAATACTATCCATTTTGATGTTCTGAAGACCAGCTGCAGCTTACCAAGAACAGTGAATACTTCTCATATCATTAGGCTATTTCCGGCAAAATTTATTTTAGAAAAGCGCCTCAGTTCCTTTATTAAACTCGTCATCAATATGCGAATCCACCAGGTCCGTCGAGAGTGAATTTCTCTTTGTCATTAAAAGTAACCTGAAACATAAAAGATACATTTGATAGGCATCCAGATTAACGTTTTCATTGTGTCGAAATCAGATTGATCAATTGCAAAACTGCATGTTGGAAAATTTTTGCAAAGAGCTAAATTTTCGAAAAAGTACAAATTTTGACTGGTTAATCTAGTTTCGAATATAGTTTTGGAAAAACATTTATCCGGAATCCTGGAGTAGTTTCTTTGTAAAATTACTTTTTGGAGTTTCTTTTTTTTTATAGTTAATTTAAAAAGAAAATATATATTTTTAGTTTTTATATGAGCAGATTAGTTGATAGAGAATTTTTATATCACAATGGCGACATTATTGCCCAGACTCCAAAATTTGTTAGCCTTTGAGTTTCTTTATCATTGAACATCATCCATGGCATTAACGCAAAACGTTCTCGTGTGATGTAGTTTTATTCGAAACATCAATAAAAAATTAGATAAATGCACATATTACAGTGCTCAGCAAAAGCTTAGACACTGGTTATACTTAACTTATAAATAAAAAATACGAACTCTTGGCGTATCTCAAATGGCTATACTTAGTTTTAAATATATTTTAAGCATTTTAGGACGAAAATAATGGTTTTAATGTAAGATAATATTTAATTTAACTAAAAAAAGTGAAATTCGCACATTGTAAAAGTTCAGACACTTTCTTGATTTTTGATAACTGTTCACAGAAAAATGCAAATTTCAAACTTAACACGTCACATGCATGAAGTATCTAAGTGTTTCTCTCAATAATATCGATTTGTGAAGATGCTGCGAGCTACAAATATTCGGACAGATGAAGTAATTGTAGTAAGGAAGCTGAAATCGAATGGCAAGACTATTGCAGAAATTTCAGCTAATTTGAACCATACAAAATAGTTTGTCTATCAAGTATTGTCTAAAGGTGACTCTTTCAAAGCAAACGATAGATCTGGAAGGCCTTGTGTGACCAGAAAACGAGTTGGTAAAAAGATCCATAAACTGGCTTCTACAAAAATGATGATTGCTAGTCGCAATAAAAGTGAGTCAGGACTTTCTGTGTCAACAGAAACGATTCGTAGCCCACATAGCATGCATGTTCACAGTGACGTCACTGTGGTCACGTCACATCTGTGACCAAAATGCCACCCCTCAGTGACGTCACATTGTGACTGAAATGTGACGTCATACTTGTGACCAAAATGCCACCCCTCAGCGACGTCACATTGTGACTGAAATGTGACTTTCTTAAAAATCTTTAGAAATTTATAACTATCCTTCAAAACATACTTCATAACATGCATGGTCACAGTGAGTCACTGTGGTCACATCACATCTGTGACCAAATTACCACCACTCAGTGACGTCACATTGTGACTCAGATGTGACTTTCTTAGAAAACTTTAGAAAATTACAAAAATTCTTCAAACCATGTTATTTACTGGTAAAAAACGTGGCAATTCAGAAGAATACTGTGCAATCGCTGTTATGTCACACGTTACATGCACCTATCAGTGAAACTTCTATTTAAGGAAATTCCATCGTTACACTTAAATGCTTCGTTATGAAAAAAAATATCGTTGAATAGAAATTCACGAAAATTCATGAAATTTGTATAGTAAGCTACAAATAAAAATGGAAATACACTGGTGTCCAAAAGTTAAGCATAATTGGTAATTAAGTAATTATTTTTAAGTAATGAAAGAAATATGAATCGGAATGTGCTGAAACTCCAGGTGTGTAAACAAAATAGTACGCGTCACATATTTTCGCGAAGAGTTTTCCCCGAAATCGAACAGGGGACCGTCAACAAATTGAAAAAGAACGAAGATCTTTTGGATAACCCTGTCAAAACAAATGTAGCAAAAGCGTTCAAACTGTACATTATGATTAATCGGCCTATTTTAATGTACTGTGATAATTTTTACAAGGATAGTATGTATACTCGTAGAGAAATTAAGGTTTTTATAAAAACAGTCCTAAATTTTTCCAAGTTTTTTGCTTATAATTTGCAGAGTTCTTATTATAAAATAATGTTCTTTTCTGAAAATATGACAAACATCATTGTACACAATACCCTGTCATCAGAATTTAAAAATAATAAAAATTGTGTGAAAAATGAGTATGTTTAGTAAATAATTTTTCATTGCGCATGCGTCAACGATATCAAAATGTCATTTGCATATTGTGTTAGCTAAATGTATAGAGCAACTTCTGTAAAAGTTTCAAAAACATAGCTTGAAAATTCTGAAAATGGGAGCCTTTAGAATCAACTCAAAATTCATTATTCCTAATGGAAGCAAAAAAAATCAGGGGTTTTACCTAAATATAGTTGCACGTGCAATATTGTGTAGGCACTAAACAATGGAATATGGATACAGCCCCTCATCTTTTTGCTTCATTTAGGGAATAAAGGATTTTGAGTTGATTCTATAATCTCCCATTTTCAGAATTTTCAAGCTATGTTTTTGAAACTTTTACAGAAGTTGCTCTATACATTTAGCTAACACAATATGCAAATGACATTTTGATATCGTTGACGCATGCGCAATGAAAAATTATTTACTAAACATACTCATTTTTCATACAATTTTTATTATTTTTAAATTCTGATGGCAGGGTATTGTGTACAATGATTTTTGTCATATTTTCAGAAAAGAACATTATTTTATAATAAGAACTCTGCAAATTATAAGCAAAAAACTTGGAAAAATTTAGGACTGTTTTTATAAAAACTCTAATTTCTCTACGAGTATACATGCTATCCTTGTAAAAATTAACACAGTACATTGAAATAAACCAATTAATCATAATGTGCAGTTTGAACGCTTTTGCTACATTAGTTTTGACAGGGTTATCCAAAAGATCTTCGTTCTTTTTCAATTTGTTGACGGTCCCCTGTTCGATTTCGCGGGAAAATCTTCGCGAAAATATGTGACGCGTACTATTTTGTTTACACACCTGGAGTTTCAGCACATTCCGATTCATATTTCTTTCATTACTTAAAAATAATTACTTAATTACCAATTATGCTTAACTTTTGGACACCAGTGTATTTTAAAACTGTATTTTAATTTGGATAGTAATTTTTGTTATGCAATATAGCCACATAAGAAAAAATTCATTAGTATAATATCTAAAAAACCACATAATAAAGGAAGGGAAACAAAAACTGAATCGCAGCGTTCTATTTCTCGTTTTCTCTTGTATTTCAAATCGAAAAATTTAAAAAAAATTGGAATATTACTTTGTGGCGATCTCTTATGAAAAATACACTGCTCATAAAAACTTTCGCATCTTTTTTAAGTATTCAGATAATGAACCTATAATATTTTCGTGGAACTGGAATCCCTTTCTTAGCATATGGAAAAATTTTCGCATTTTTTCCTTTTTATTTAAAAGATAAAATAAATACATAATTTCATTTCATACAATCCACTGAAATATATTCACCAATCAATCTCAACAGCAATCTATCCTTTTGAATATTGTAATATGAATATTAATTTAAATGTTAATGGCGTCGTTCTAAATGAAGGTTCAACAGAAAATTAAAAAAGTAGATAATTTCATTAAATATCGGCTTCATTAAATTGAAGTTTCACTGTATTTCAAAACTAATTGAAAGTAAAAAAGAAATGCGCAAAAAAGAAAACAAAATTAAACTCAAAATTTTAATTAGGGATACTCTTATAAAACTAATGCGCATGCGCATTAAACTTACAAATCTTCGAAGCTCAAACAAACAATAATAACAAAAAATCTCCTGCTTAAAAAATATCGTTTGGCAACGACCAGAATTGTTGACACTAGTGTATTTATTCTTTAGAATATTTGCAACTGCTCTAGTAGCTTTGTTATGATGTTATGTGCATATTTAGTACGTAAGTTGAAAAAATTTAAAAAGTTGTGCAGAAATACGATCAGGTTATATTTTATATAAAATGTCGGTCCGAAAAAATACAATTTCAGTGGCGTTTAGTTAATATGAGCGCGCCAATGTCATTGTACCTTATTCGGACATTCCGACTTCGAAATTATCTTCCCTATTTGGATTATCAAATTGAAATTAGAAGATAATGTCGATAAGAAAGGGGTAAGAAAAAGTTATTTTTCTTGCTTTTTTATAATGATTTCTGTTAAT
Organism: Maratus speculifer; assembly: GCA_964019185.1. Taxonomy (NCBI): domain Eukaryota; kingdom Metazoa; phylum Arthropoda; class Arachnida; order Araneae; family Salticidae; genus Maratus; species Maratus speculifer. The sequence goes on along the minus strand of OZ025293.1, from coordinate 246,408,500 downwards.
TTCGTAAAAAATATGTTATAAAAGGAGTAAATATATAAATTTAACTTTTTTGAATTCACTTACCTTCAATATCAATCAATTTAATAAATTTAACATTTATTTTGTTGAAACACGGAACAGCATGTCAACGATTTGAAAAAAAAAAAAAAAAACATTTTTAAAATGCACTTTAATCACATTTTTTTAATTACATGTTTAAAATCACATTTTCATAAATTAGAAAATATATACATAATCAAAAGTTAACGTTATAATTAATATATACATAGGAGTTTCGGGTTGTTTTTACTGTTGAAAATAGTGATAAATTAATATATTAATTTATGCACTAATATTGCAAAAATAATTTTTTTTTTTAAACTTTTTTGTTACCTTTCTAAATTTCTCATAATCCCAATAATTTGATAACTGTAATTCCATGATATTTATTATTTTAAACCATGTATCTAAAATAACTAAGATATTGGTTTTGTGATAATAACAATTTTTGATTTTAAAAAATGAGTAATTATCGCATATATTTTATTGATTTTTGATATCTTAATTGTTAAATTGTGTTGAAAATAACAATTTTGTTTCATTAGTATGTGTTCATTAAATCCTAGTTCTAAATAGTCATACAAACAATTACATGTACTTTATTTATGGGATGTACAAAGTACATTGCTGATATTTTTAGTGTTTGATGTATTTCTATTATTTTCAATAAAATTTTGTCTAATAATGGGAAATGAGAGTGAGAATACTTAAATATTATAGATAGATTCATCTAATACGAAAAAATGAAATCTAATAATTATTAATAAGGAAACTTTTTTTAAAGAAATTCCTTAAGTATGTCCTTTACCGGCACATCTACATTATATGACACATACAATATATATATATATGAGTTTAACTACGAATTTAAACCTTGGTGTAATCATACATGTTCACAGTCCACTATAGAAGGAAATTACTAAGCGTAATACTAGAACTAATTGCCTCATCTTCATTTGTACTCTATTTTCAAATGAAAATCTGTATATTACGAATATTGCGCATAAACTTCACGTAGTTTTATCGAAAGATAATTCTGTATTATATTTAACTGAATGATTTTAATTGGTAAATTAATCAAATGAATATTAATTTTCCAAAATGACTAAAAAAGCGTTTAGGTTAGTATTTGAACTAGAGACCCCCGACGTATGCTGCAAATGCTCTTCCAACAGAGCAACTTAGCACGCACAATTCACCCGGAGAAATAACATTATATACTCATACGAATAGTATTGTAAGGATTTAACTGCTGTAAGAATCTAATTTGGCTAATTAGAGCTAGACAATGGACTGGCACATCGAAGTCTGGTGATTGTGGAAGCACTTAAAAGGATTAAGGTCCTTTTTTTCCCTGTAGACAGCAAGTCTAGCGCGGCCTTTTTCATGTGACGTTAGCATATTAGTTACGGCTACTATTGATTAATCGCCAAACCACCCTGAGAACTAAAAGTCGGTTGAAATAGTTTCACTATGCCCAGACGGACGATGGCAATCTGTCGCCAAGGCGTATCCCAGCTGAACCAATAACTTTGATCTGGGAGGGGCCCGAAGGAGTTGCTCTCCTGATGGGAATGAGAGAGGTTGGGGAATGATTCTCGACGATGGAGCTCGCTGTAAAAGGCGTGTGGTAGTTTTTCATACAGAACCCTGAGTTCTTAGAACTGTATATTATTTTGTGATATCTTGAATAAAGTTATTTAACATGGAAAAGGATTTGCATCACTTCGTCGCTACCAAATATTTACTAAACCATATATAGTAATGCAAAATCCTCACAGTATGCATTTTTCATACGGGTAGTTTGAAAAAAAATTAAAGTATTATTACATAGGGTATATATAATAATAATAAGTATGCATTCGTATTCACTGTGTGAATTGTGTTTGCCAGATTCTTCCAGGATAGCTCAATCGACAAAGTATTGGCAATTTGCGCGAAAGACTCCTTAGTTCGAATCCTGACCTGGACACTTTTGCAATCAGTTGGAAAATTACAAAAAGATATATATATATTTATAGACATCAGGATTATTGGTCAGAAATATTAGCAAGCTGTACAGTTTTACATGTGTGCTGATACCTGTAGATATTAAAGCGAGTAAAAGTTTTTTTTTAAAGCTTCAAAAAGATTAAACACTTTGAACAGCATACTACAAAATGTGTGTCAGTTATAAATAAAATTCAAGCTATGCAATTTTCAGCATGTGGAGGGAGGGGAAATATATAAATGTTTATGAAAGGTAATATTTTTAAATTTTGAAAACAACACCAGAGTTGTAAGACATGTGAGGTAAATCGATTTTTTAACTTTAATTTAGAAGAAAGTCTCCTTACTGCAGGTAACTATTTTTATATATTATATAGTATTTGTTCCTAAATTGTCAATATGATTTTAGGACTCAAACCCTATTTTAACAGGAACATGGCGTGGAGTTATAGTTTCAGCTGATCCTGTTTCTTTTAAATTGTTAGAGAATCGTTAAGAAAAGTTAAATCGTCACAGAATCATCACAATGTTAACGAAATTTTTGTCACAAATGATCGACACCGTGAGTCTAAAATAATAGGACAAACTTTGAGGGAGGTGGTAGAGCTCACTATAACAAATAATTATGACATAGAAATTTATGACTGGAAGTGACGCGTTAAAACGCCACACTAGTCACTGCAAAATACACGGATTATAATGTTAAGTGTATGGGAGCGTTATTTTCAAATATCTCTCTAAAATTTTAATATTTTCGCATAATTTTTTTTCTTATAGGATAGCTGAGGACGATCTGCAACCAGGCTGGTTTTTACTTTTTTGATTTTGGTTACAGATTAAAAGAAAAATACTTTAACTTTCAGAACCAGTTTAAACCGGTTCTAAAACTGAAACTATTTTAATATAAAAAAAAATATAACCAAAATCAAAAAAGTAAAAATTAGCCCGGTTGTGGATCGTCCTTAGCTATCCTATGGAAAAAAAAATCATGTAAAATATTGAAATTTGAACAAGGTATTTGAAAACAACGCCCCCCATAGACTTAACATTATCATCCGGGTCTTTTTTAATGACTAGTGTAGCGTCTTGACGGGTCACTTCCGGTCATATATTTCTGTGCCATCATTATTTGTTATAGTGAGTCCTACCACCCCTTCAAAGTTTGTTCCATGATTTTGGACTCACCCTGTATTTCACAAATTGGTCACAATGTGACTTGAAAACATTGTCACTTTCGTCACAGTTTCGTCACAATGCTAATGACAAAATCGTCACAAATGACACACTTTTCACAAATTGGTCGCATTGTGACGTCACAAAGTGGTCACAATGTGACGTCACAAACAAGCTCTAAAACGGCCATAACGACTTCACATTTTAGTCACTGTGACTTCACATCGACGGTCACAAAGTCACAGTGTGACTTCACAACGACGTCACCGTGACGTCACCATGTCTTACGGGAGATGAATTAAAGAAAGAGAAAAATTAGTTTACATGAAAATGATAAAACAACCAGTTTTGCAATCTCACTACAAAATGATGAGAATACAGTGGGATCTACAAGATATATCATATGGACACAAGTGGTGTACTGTGATATTCAGCAAGGTAAACAAAGCGCAATTTAGATGGCTCAGATGATTGCGCATGCTTTTGGCATGACTTGCGTAAAGAGTCTTGGACTTTTTTTAGTCACGAACAAGGAGGTGGGCTTCACTTTAATGCTCAAGCATATCTGGAGTTCCTCTATGGTTGTCAAATCTCGCAAGACTACATACATAAGTTTGGAGAACTGTTTACAGCCATTTGGTGAAATTTTAGCTGGTCCAAAGTATGTATTTGAGCAAGAAAATACGTTTATTCATGTAATATACAAAACAAAATTATATACAAAATAATAACAAGAAACTTGATTTTTAGTTTTTAAGTTCTCAAGGAAGTTTTATGTGCAAACTCATATGAGGCTTGTATGCAGAAATATTACATTTGTTACAATTGCAACGAATGTAACATTTCTGCATACAAGCCTCATATGAGGTTGCACATAAAACTTCCCTGAGAACTTAAAAACAAGTTTCTTGTTAATATTCTCATCTATTCCAAGATAATTTGCCAACGAAAAATTTTAGTTATTTTTAACTATTAATAGTGGTGTAATATTAAAATGGTATGGTATGTTTAAAAATATTTTTTCCATTATTTCTGGTTTTAATGAAGGGGGCCTTTCTAATAAAATGTAACCTGATTTTGAAAAAATTCTTTCAGATAATACTGATACCGACATCACTGATAAAAACTTTTTGCTAAATCCGCAAGCTCTGGGAAACTACCCGTAAGACATGGTGACATCACTGCAACGTCGTTGTGAAGTCACATTGTGACTTTGTGACCATCGATTGTCGATGTGACGTCACGTGACGTCGATGTGAAGTCACAGTGACTAAAATGTGAAGTCGTTATGGCCGTTTTAGAGCTTTTTTGTGACGTCACATTGTGACCACTTTGTGACGTCACAATGTGACCAATTTGTGAAAAGTGTGTCATTTGTGACTACTTTGACATTAAAAATGTGACGAACTGTGAAATTTTTTTTAGAAAGTCACATGTTAGTCACATTGTGACGTCACTGAGTGGTGGCATTTTCGTCACAGATGTGATGTGACCAAAGTGACTCACAGTGACGTCACTGTGAACATGCATGCTATGAGGGTATGATATGATCAATGGCAGATCCAACGATGAGGTCATTGAGGTCATGACGCCTCCCCCCTGAACTGCAAAAATATTCTAAAAATTACTTTAAAGTTTAAATATACCTTAAATTCTTACCTCCCTCCCGGTTCGATAATGCGAATCTTTCTTATTTTGTAAAAGGTCTACTCAAATCAAAATTAGGTAATTTCTGACACATTTGTGAAAGCATTTGTAATCTCGTGAAATTTGCAAATGTACTTATTCGGAAACTATATGTTTAAAGAGTATTTTCTACCTTTAAATAATAGTAGATTTAAAAAAAAATCTTTAAAAATTCCATGAAATTCGCATTTTAAACTAAATTTCCAGATACGACTGCCAATTGCTCCCTCATGACAACATTTCTGTCAGAGTTTCCCCCAGAGGGTTTCAGGGGGGCGCTCCGCCCCTCCTGCCCTTTAGTTTAAAAAATAGCGCCCCTTTTGCCTCTCATCCAAAAACTAGCGCCCTTCTGGTCGCTCATTCTAAAAAATAGCATCCTTCTTGCCCCACATTTGAAAAAAAACAGCCCTTCAGCGATGATGCGAATGCGTTATAGCGCATAAATTACGCAAAAAATAGCTCTTACGCGTCTCACGGAATGCGAAATCGCGAAAAAATGGCAAATTTTGTTAAAAATCGCGAAATAGCAACTAATTCCGGCAAGATTCGTGAAAAAATGGCTAATTTCGTCACAAAATAACGAAAAAACGGCAGATTTCCTCAAAAAATAGTGAAAAAAAAAACCCGACAAATTTCGTTGAAAAATCGCGATAAACAAAAATTTTTTTTCAAATGTTTCCCGAAAAACGGATCATTTTGCCTAAAGATCCCGAAAAACAGCAACTTTCCTTAAAATTTGTGATAAAATGACAGATTTCGTCAAAAGATTTGAAAAAAAAAAAAAAAAAAAACCGGCAAATTTCGTGCAAAAATCGCAATAAAACGGAAAATTCTGTCAAAAAATTCGCAACAAACTGCCGATTTCGTCAGAAGATCAGAAAAAATGCAACTTTGTTAAAGTAGCACAAGAAAAAAAAAAAAAGTTAATGTCAGAAGTGAAATTTTCTGTTCTATAAACTAATTTTCCTGTTTCAAAATTGTGTTTTTATTGCTCCAAAAGCGAATTTTCCTGATTCACAATCATTTTCGTGCAAAGAAAATTGTACCAGGAGCATAATTAGAATTTGATGCCACCCTCTCTCAACTTTTTCTTATGACAGCTCAAAAATTACGTTTGTAGTATAAATTTGGCACCTCCTAAAATTTCCGCGCCCAACCCCCCCTCCCCCACAATGTTCTGTTCTCAATCCATCACAAATTTGCCGCTTTTTTTCGCGATCTTTTCACGAAATTGTCTTTTTTTTGCCTTTTTTAGCAAAATTTGCCGTTTTTTTCGTGATCTTACAACAAAACCTGCTTTTTTTGCGATATTTTAACAAAATCGGCTATTTTTATGCAATCTTTTAACAAAATTTCCCCTTTTTATTTTGGATTTTATTCTGGATTTTTTGACGAAATTTCTGTATTTCCACGATTTTTTGAACCGCTAAATTCTAGATTCAATCCTATAAAAGTGCCCTTAAAAATCAAAAAAGTGCCCTGAAGAATGTAAAAAGTGCCCTTTTCAGAACAGTAGCGCCCTGCCCCTTTTTAAATTTGGGGGAAACTGTTTCTGTGGCTGTCAAGTCCTAAAAATTATTGTGAAATGCTAACTTAACATTTTAAAATCATTTTTTGCATTTATAAGAAAATGAGAAACATTTCAATTTCTTCATATCTGAATGAAATCTGTTTAAATTATATGTTTTTAGAAGTACCAATGCAAATTTTTGTATTTATGAATGAAAATAAATTAGCGAAAGTATCAGAAAAAATCGTCACTTTTAATTTAATACCTTTAATATAATAATTGATTATGAAGTGATGTGAACCCCCCCCCCTCCCCCCAAAGAAAAAGTGCCAAAACCCCGCTCTAAATAGAGGACTGGATCTGCCCTTGCATATGATGAACGACGCTTTACCAATATGTTTTAATTCGTTGTTGAGCCTTCTTTAACTGAATACTTCACTTGGCATAAACATAAATAAGTTTGCTTTATCATTTAATGTTTCAATAAAATATGTACGCAGTTTACTTCTTTTTCTTTTCATAATAAAATAAATAAATGATTCCACAATCTCATACATGGTTCGTACGGAAGCCGTTATTTTCCAGATGAAATATCAGTATTTCTTTAATAAAAAAATATTTCTAGTTCAAACGCGCGAATTCGTTATATTTAAGGATAGATTTTCTTTAAGAAAATACTGGTACAAAAAAAATTTCCTGATCGTGAAATTCCAGGACCGATAATAACCCTACCATACGAAATCCAAATAATTTTAGATTGGAGAATAACTGACGCCGAATCGCCCGAGTTCGAATACAATTTCGCATCTTTACCGCACTCAACTGTCAGGCTGCATTCATGAATTATACAAACGTAAGCAGCGTTTGAAGTTAGTTTCACATTGTTCGGCAATCGGCAGCGTATTCACACATACGATAAACGAGTCTTATTTCTAAGTAAAGATTCGATACTTCATATCTTAGAGAATATCCGTTACTTAGTAACGAATATGTGCGGTTTGCAACAGTTCTACACATGGTTTTTAAAAGAATGAAAATATTAAAACAATAAATTCATTATTATGTGTTGAAAGTCGTTAATAGAGGAAAATGAGTCATTTAAAATTACCAAATAATTAACAGTCGGCAAAAGTTAAAAATATATTTGCGCGAGGCATTTATTCCATATTTTGAGATAATCTTTTCAACTATTATCGAGAATTCTAAGACAGCCGCAGGTAATACACATTTCCTTTCTAATAACAAAAGTATTTTCACGTAAATATTAAAAAGAAAAAAAAATTGGTGAAAACTATGTCAGATTTAAAACGAAGTTTAAAAATATATTTACATGACACATTTCACACTTCTACATGATATTTTAAATTATTGTTGCCAATCCTAAAACAGTGAAGATAAAAATATTTCCTTTCGGGCAGCAAAAAATTTTTCACATGAATATTACAAAGAGAAATAAGACTTAAAAACAATAAATTCATTAATATACGTTAAAATCAGTAAATAAGGGAAATTGCGCCATATTTGAAATGACCAAACAATAACAATGCAAAACCGATTAAATCTAAAAATATATTTGCTCGAGACTTTTACTTATTTTGAGATAATCTTTTCAACTATTGTTGTGAATTCTAAGACAGACCAAATAATATTTTCTTTCTAACAAAAAAAGTATTTTTACGTGAACATTAAAAAGAGAAAGAAAACTGAAAATTACGTCAGATTTAAAATGATGTATTTCTAATGTCTCATTTAAAAGAACTTTCTATACAGCGTTGTTAAAAAATACCGAGTGACAAAGACTGTTTATTTAATTTGTTATACATTAGCTTATTTTCAAATTTTAATCCATTTTTTTTTTTTTCTAAATAAAGATGAAAATAGACATTGTATCGCTAAACAGCGTCTGATTTGGCCTTAAAAATTTACAATGAAAGTAAAATGAATAGAAATCCATTTACACGGAGATCGCTACTGTTTTTTAAAATCAATCGTTTTAAAACTGAAGGAATTAGCGTGCTTTTAGAATCTGGAGTGCCTAGACGGATGTAGGCGAGCGCAGTTCGTACGGGGCAAAGCTCCCTAGTTTATTTAAAAAAAAAAAAAAAAAAAAAAAAAAAACTTAGATTTATCTTAAGAAAAATACGCCTTTTTTTCTCACTTTTGAGTCTCACTGACTCTTAAATTCGGTGAGCCATGAGCTGCAAAAGTATACAAAAAACTGGGCCCAGACCGAACTTTCAGTTTTTGCATCATGTCGAATCAAGATACTTTCGTTTGGGCCGAGCCTGGAAATTTCAGCCCATGCAGGCCAGCAATGTGCATCTACATCTGTATTCCGTTGCATGCTAAAAGTTTAAGCATAATAGATTTGAATCATTTCTAACAATTTATATAATTGAGGTTTTAAATTATATTTATCCTGCCAATTTTTTTTATTTATAAAAGTACTGTCGGACGCTCCTCTCAGTCCACAAAACTTTGAAGAATGTCCTAGGTAGTTTTAGCTGCCACCACCGATATTAATGGGTGATATCGGTCACCTGCTGTGAGGATTGTGTAAAATAACACTGACGCTGTTAATGAACTGAACTAACAGTTTATTTAAGATATAGATATGTACACAAGAAACAATATTTACAACTATCCACAATTACAACTCGGATATAGATGATCCGGTTCAACATTAAATTAACTACAATAAACGTTGGTTGTGTACCGTTCAACTTACACTTTCTTCCTCACACTCAACGCACGTTAGATACGCTTTATCAGAGATTACTGCAGAATCTCAATACACAAGGGTACTAGGCCTCACTTCTCGGCCTATAACACTATCCACCGGGACGCCTTGTCCCACGCTCAAAATATACACTATCCAACAGGACCACAAATCCTGAGCGACCTATCGGTCTCAACGCCAAGCGAGAACTGTCTCCAACCTCTCCGTCCAGAGTTGACCTTGTCAGAGATCTTCCTTCCCCCAGCAGGGCCTCTTAGAGTTCCTCCATTGGTTCAATTCCGCATACCAACCTTGAGTCATGACCTCTCCTGTTTACACATCACTCCAATAGCTAGATGACAGCTGAGGCACGCCCCGCGGCCATCACTTTCATTCATCAACGAGTGCGTTATCTGCACACCTGTGTCAACATCTGTCATTCGTTATTATAGAAAAGAAAGAAAGGTATTTCGAGCTTCACGGATACACAACCCACAATACATAAAATATTCAGATAAGGAAATGTTATTCCTTTCTAATTCAGGGCAGATGTCTTCTAGGAACCTGACAAGTACTAAAGAATAATTTAATATATGTGAACAATTTTGTACGTAATCATTCATATGCTTGTATTAAGGGGGTAGTAAGGTTAATTTCAGGGAAAAAAAGCATATTTTCTATCATTTTTTGTAAGGATACAATTAATATTTATTTATTTGTATAGTTATAGTATGATTATATGTCCTTTAAAGAGTATTCTGTGAAATTTTCATTAAGAAATATTAAAAAATAAGCCGATGACAGCGAATCTTCGAAGACGTCCCAAAAAAAAGTTGATTCGCGGTGAACCGCATAACTCATGACTGGATCAACTGAAATTAAAAAACCAAATTGATTTAATTAGTTGATAAGTTTCCTCAGGGAACGCAGTCGAGTTTTTTTTATTTATTATTATTGATTTTTTAATTTTTTACAAGGCTCGGAAGTCAAAATAATGACTTTTCATCAAAAAAATCTGATATTTTGTTTTTTAAAAGTAAGTTAAAATTAAAAAAAAATAAACTCGACAGCGTTATCTCGTAATTTATATAAAGAAAGAGTGTGTAAAATTTTAAAAAGATCGGTTTAGCAGATTTTGAGCTACAGAGTTCACCGGCTTCGAAAAAGCGAAGTGTTAGAAAAACACGTTTAAAGTTTCACAGACTTTTTGTCGAAATAGATATTTGTAAATTACTGCTTTTTTCATATACTTACACAGAATCATCAATGCCAGGCCCATAAAGCGAAAAGCTGTCGGAGTTGATGTCCAGAGCATCTTGTTGCTCTTGTCTACAACTCTTGTCCTGCCTTCTTTGCTCTCTTTTGCAGCCTCTCGCTCCGCTTTACATACTCGAAGACAATCTTCAATTTGCGCCCATTCATGAGAACTTGTTCCAGTTTTTATGCCCATTTCTTGCAAAAATGACAGCAGAGAAAAACAGCCTTCATTAAATGTACATGCTGCAACATTAGCTGCAATTTCAACGACGTTGGAGGTGAAATTCACTGTTTTTGGTGTAATTTTCCAAATAAATTGATTAAGGCTTTCATTATTGTTCTGAGTAGTGATGGGCGATTCTCGAAAATTTCCTACTCGATAAAAATCGTAATCGTAAAAAAGCGCATTCGATAAAGTCATCGATTAATTTTGAGAATCTACAATCGAGATGTTTTTACAATCGATTATTAAAATCTTTGTTATTACATGTTTAAAAAGCATAATTTAATAAATACATGGAAACTGAAAGCAAATGAATTTAAAAAACAACAACAAACCAAAAGGATGTTATAATGGAGCCGCAATAGTAGAAAAGTCATGTAACGGCGTTCCTTGGTTTCAATAAGTTGTAAAGTCGCGAGTAACTAAATGCCCAAAGAAAAAATAATCAAAAGCACTCCTAGTGAAAGAACATGAACTAAAAGGATATTAAAAGTGATCAAAATCTTTTATTGATTTTTGTACATATACTGAGATGCGATCTACAATTCTCCCATTATTAGAAGACTCTCTATTGAAATTCATTAAACGGACCACACGGGGGTGGGGGTGGGGGGCAAAGTAGTGCAGGAGCAATGAAAATGCATAATATAAGTAAATGGTCATTAGGCTTTCCAACAATACTTGGCATGATGGGTGTCTGTTAAATTTATTAAAGAGTTTCCCGCGGGGGGCAAAGTGGGGCGGGATGAGCGCGGGAGGTATATAAAATAAAATCGTATTTACAGAGCTTTCTAATGATATATTACGAAAGAGGAGTCAACAAAAGATATAAAAACACTACCCTTAGAATTCCAACTATTGCAACACCCGGAATACAGCCTGTCCTCACAGTTTGTGAATTTTTCATATATTATAAATTATATATTGGAAGTCTCTATAAAAAAAATCAGATCTGAATTCACAAAAACGAAATGATATTTAAAAAGTTTGAAAAGCGCTTCTGTAAGGAGGCCAAATTGAGGAAAAGAGAAGAAAGATTCATAATATGAAAGAGTGGTTTGAAAACTTCCGTTGATTTATCATATGACCGGTCCATAAAAAGCTTCATATTTACTCCTCACTATTCCACTATTTTTTTCTACCCTGAATACATCCGGAAATCACGCAGCCTCGCTTTTAAATGTTTATATTTAATAAAATATTTTTACCAAAGGGCTCCATCAAAAAATCACATTTAAAATGAAATTTATTTTCAAAATAGCTACGATTTAAAAAATTCACCCTCATCGCTCTCCTCCCCCCTGCGGAAATTCAACCCCAGGAGGAGAAACATTCATAATGTGAAAGAGTGATTCGAAAAACATTCCAAAAATCAATCACATGAAGGGTCCAAAAAAGTTTGGAATTTACTCCTCACCCGCAGGTTTAATTTTTCTTAACAGAATACACCCGGAAATCACGCATCCCCTACTTTAAACAGGCATGAGATTGACAAAAAAGTAAAAAATCTGAAAACTGCGCGGACGACATTTGAACAATAATACTTATGAATTTCAAGTGGAATAAATATTATAATTGCTATTAAAATTTATATATTACATGAAATAATGGACTATTATCTCAAAGTACAAAAGCAAAAGGAAAAAATAAGGAAAAATATAAAATTTTCCTAAAAATTTAATTGGTGAAATTTTTTTAAAAATTGAAGAAAAGTCAAACTCAGACTAAAGTCTGAAGAATCTCATCCCTGTTTAAAATGTTTATAATTAGTAATTTTTATTAGAAGGTTCCATCAAGAAACCACTTCTAAAATGAAAGTTATTCTCGAAATAGCTACGATTAAAAAAATTCACTCCCCGTCGCCCCCCCCCCCCCCGTCCTGAAATTAAACTGCAGGAAGAGAAAGGTCCATAATATGAAAGAGTATTCCGAAACCTTTCCTATGACGGATCCATAACGGATCCAAAAAAAGTTTGAAATTTACTCCTCAGCCGTGGCCGTAATGTTACTTTTTCTACCCAGAATGCACCAGGAAATCACGCACTCCCCATTTTAAACTTTTGTATTTATGAAATAATATTTACAGGAGCGCTCCTCTGAAAACCACATCTAAAATGATATTCATTGTCAAAATAGCTAAAATTAAAAAAAAAAAATCACCTTTTTATCGCTTCCCCTCCCCCTCCTGAAATTCATCTCCAGGAGGAGAAATATTCGTAAAATGACATAGAGGTTCGAAAAAATTCCGATGATATATATATATAACATGACGGGTCCAAAAAAGAGGTAGAAATTTACATGTCACCTGTGGGTTCACTCATTTTTCCCAGAACACACCTAAAAATGACGTACCCCCCCCCCCCCCACTTTAAAATCTTTATATTTAATAAGTTATATTTACCAAAGAGTTCCATAAAAGAAACCTCCACATCTAAAATGATATTTATTGCCGAAATAGACACGGTTTAAAAAATTCACCCTCTTATCGGTTTCTCCCCCTCCCCCCCCCCCTTTCCTCCTGAAATTCAACTCCAGGCGGAGAAGGATTCGTAAAATGAGGTGCCAAAACATTCCGATAATGTACATATAACATGACGGGTTAAAAAAAGAAAAAAAGGTTTGAAATTTACATGTCACCCGTGAGTTCACTTATTTTTCCTAGACTACACCTAAAAATGATGCAGCCCGCACTTTAAAATCTTTATATTTAATAAATAATATTTACCGGAGAGTTCCATAGAAAAATCCACACCAAAAATAACATTTATTGTCGAAATAGCTAAGATTTAAAAAATTCGCCCCCTCATCGCTCCCCCCTCCCCACCCGTCCCCTCCTCCCGCCCCTTAAAATTCAACTCCAAAAGTAGAAAGATTCATAATATGAAAGAATAATTAAAAAAGCTTTCGAATACGCCTCTCATTTCAACAAATTTCATCGTGATAAAGTCAGGCATAACGAGAAAATCATTTCATCGCGATGAAAATTAACCTCGATTGAAATAGGTTTATCGAAGGACTTTAACTTCCAGATGAAATTTAACCTTGATAAAAGCGGCACTCCGAGAATCTTGTGGTTTGCTGATGAATGCCTTTTTCGATAAGGATGATTTTCGTTCTCGCTGAGAATAGAGATGACGAGCTTTATCGAGGCGTTTTGTCGATGAAGCTTTGTGAAATGAAAGTTTTATCGAAAAACGAAGTACAGAAAGCATATGACAAGAGAATATGACAATAACTTGTGAAATGAAGACTTAATTTTCAAAGTTTCTGGTATTTTAGTCTTACCATGCTGTCACGTACGTGGTACCCCCCAATAAATATTGTTTATTAAAAAAAATCTAAGAGGGGGTTGGAGAGGGGACGAACATATGTTTGAAACAGTAGCGATTTCTACAATGCTTATCAATTTAAGTGTGGGTTTTTTTCATCGAATCATTCGGTAATTATTTATCAATCGTAAAAAAATTTAAATGTCTGCTGCAGGAAATTGGGGGCGAAAGGGTTGGACTGACGGGGGTCAGGGGAAAGGGACAATTTTCACTTTTTAAGCCCGTCATAGTATATATCACCTTGAAGATCTCGAATTACTCTTTCATATTATGATGCTTTCCTACTCCCCCCCCCCCTTCCGAATTTGGTTCCCACGGCGGGAGGGGGAGGGTTGGCATTTTTCGAAGCTTTTTGTGTTTTTATCATTTTAGATCGAATTTTTTAATTGAAAACGTCCTTAGGCGTATTGGAAATTTTTTTGAGATGGAAAAAAACCATTGAACTAGCCACATTGTTACTGTAACCTAGGCACACTGTTTTAAAGTTCCCTCTTTGAGGACCTCTTCCAAAGGTGAGGGGCTTGACCCGCCCCCGCTCCCCCAACATACACTTTAAAATATTGCTCATTTTTTTCTCTATCAATTTTAACTTAAAAGTTTAAGCTATATGGCACAAGCGGGGGTATTGACCCGCCCCCCCCCCTGTTGGTTATTCACCAACATAATTTTGCTCATTTCTTCACTTCATTTCAATTTTTAAAAGGCTATAACTTTGTATGGAAGCTACAGCAGCGAGAAAAACTATAGCATAGCTAACTTTTCGTCGCCGTTCTTTTTGCAGTTTTGCGGTTTTCCTTATAACACCGGTTTTTTTTTTTTTTTTTTTTTTTTTGGGGGGGGGGGGCATTTTTCATTTTTTGATGTAATATGTTCATTGAAAGCTTGTGCTTCATACATTACCAATTTAGCATAAAAAAGTTTCTCCCGTCATTCTGGGTCACGTTACGGACCCATAAGGGGTTGAAATTTAAATTTCTCAAATTCTTCGAAGTTTTCTGTAAATCGGCATCTGGAAAACATCGTGCCAATGTGGTGCGTGTATGACATCTGCATCATATAAATATTGTTCACCACTGCTGGGACTCTGGCCTCCTCTCGCGTGTAGGCGTTATTTTACCGCGGTTACTTGGTCCTTGTATTTCCTGCACAATAAAATATTTCCTGACGATTAAAAAAATACACACGTAATTGTTCAAGTTTTGACTTCTGTCGGAAGTTCCAAAATGTTTTTTTTTTCTTTTTTTTTTCGGATTTTGCAATAAATAATATTTATAATACACTATATTGCCATTGATTATGGGACACTTGCTATTTTAGACATTTTACTAAATGTCTAGAAAAATACATGAGGAATCATCTCCAAACTCTTAGTGTATAAATATAATAGTATACGTCATACATCTCCGTGAAGAGTTTTTACCGAAACACCATAGGGGACCGTCAACAAATTAAAAAAGAATGAGTATCTTTTGAATAACCCTGTCAAAACTAATGTAGAAAAAGCGCTCAAACTCTAGATTATGATTGAATGCCTTATTGTTATACACTGTGTTCATTTTTATGCAAATAGCATGCACACTCGCAGAGTAATTAAGGTTTTTATAAAAATGGTCCCAAATTTTTCCAAGTTTTTCCATTATAATTTTCAGAGTTCTTAATATAAAATAATATTTTTTTTCAGAAAATATGACAAACAACATTGTACATAGTACCCTGTAATCAGAATTAAAAAATAATAAAAATTGTATGAAAAATGAGTAGGTCTACTATATAAATTTTTTACTGCGCATGCGTCAAAGATATCAAAATTTCATTTGCATATTATGTTAGCTAAATGTATAGAGCAACTTTTGTAAAAGTCTCAAAATCATAGCTTGAAAATTCTGAAAGTAATCGTCTATAGAAAAAGGACAAAATCCGTTGTTTCCAAAATGAAGCAAAAAAATGAGGGATTTTATCCAAATGCAAGTAGCACATGCCATATTGTGTATTCTATATTGACACTAATCAATGAATATATGGATACAATCCCTCTTGTTTTTGCTTCATTTTGAGAATAACGGATTTTCGACTTATTCAATTGACGATTATAGTCAGAATTTTCAAGTTATGATTTTGTGACTTTCACAAAAGTTGCTCTATACATTTAGCTAACATAATATGCAAATGAAATTTTGATATCGTTGATGCATGCGCAGTAAAAAATTATTTAGTAAACCAACTCATTTTTTATACAATTTTCATTATTTTTTAATTCTGATTACAGGGTACTGTGTGCAATGTTTGTCATATTTTCTGAAAAAAAATAATATTTTATATTAAGAACTCTGAAAATTATAAGGAAAAAACTTGGAAAAATTTGGGATCATTTTTATAAAAACCTTAATTACTCTGCGAGTATGCATGCTATTTGCATAAAAATGAACAAGGCTTATTACAATAAGGCATTCAATCACAATCTAGAGTTTGAGCGCTTTTGCTACATTAGTTTTGACAGGGTTATTCAAAAGATATTCATTCTTTTTTAATTTGTTGACGGTCCCCTTTGGAGTTTCGGGAAAAAATCTTCACGGAGATGTATGACGTTTACTATTATATTTATACACTAAGAGTTTCGAGATGATTCCTCATGTATTTTTCTAGGTATTTAGTAAAATGTCTAAAATCGCAAGTGTCCCATAATCAATGGCAATATAGTGTATACATGGAATTTAGAAAATAAGGAAGTTGTTGTTTGGCATGTGACCACTTACTGATCTTATGCACCCGATGTTATATATTTCCCCTCCCCCACTACGTTACCTTGGGGGGGGGGGGGCAGTTTTCAAAATTTAACGTTCGATTCAAGCTTACGTTTGGTTGTTCGTTCAATTCGAAATTTTTTTTCTTTCTTTTTCTTTGTTTACAAGATTTTGCTGTGCGTGCACACCGCGTTTGGTATATGATGCCATATACAATGAGGACCCAGTTCGAGATTTCATATTAAAAGATTGCGTATAAATTGGATACACCAATGAAAGGAGGGGCTCACTAGCGAGTGAATCCGTCGTGTCTTTATTAACACCGACTCATTCACCTGTAGTAGACTCTTGATAAAATTGAATCCTGTATGGTATAAAAGCAACTGCAAACTGGAGTCATCGAGAAAATTTTTTACACAATCGAAAGTTATCGAGATGTTCATACAATCGAGAAAATTCGAGAAAAACTTCTCGTTATCGCCCATCACTAGTTCTGAGTGAAACCTCCAACACATCGTTCCAGAAGTGCATCTTTGCTTAAATCCTCAAATAGGTTTGATGGCTTCTAGCACATTACTCGGAAGTGTGGTGTAACTGTGTTTGAATGACTCCAGATCTTCTGTAGCTGCAGCCTTCTGCCATTCACACCATGAATCAGCACCGCTCGGACATTTTTGGTGTTGCGGATTATCGTCGTGTTGTTGTAGTGAAAATAAGTTGGCCAAATGGCATCTCTCATTTTTTCGACTGAATCGTGATTGCGTCGAATGTCGAATTTTTGCTGACGCACTGTTAAGCTTCGACACTGTCTTTCTTGCGTTTATGTGGCGGTACAATTTTTCTAGGTTTATTTAACTTTGAACCGGTATTTTTCCGATCTTCTCGGGTAATTTTTTTTGGCATTTTGCGCTTAAAAAACTCAAAATCACAACACAAAATTACGGCACACGTGTACACACGTGTACGTGTACCTTCGGAAAGGTCCATTATTTTGGCAGTATGCCAGGACAGGCCTTTGAAACCTGGTCAAGCAGTAGCAGCTACTTGGTAGCTGATTGTTGCGGCCACATTCCTCAGTGTGAGACTTACAAGTGTATATCTCCGTCAGTTTTACTTCAATTGCTTTCAAATTTTCACAGAATAATCTTAAGTTGTTGTACATTAATATAAAATAAAAAAATAAAAATGCAAAAAAAAAAAAAAAAAAAAAAATACCTTACTACCCCCTTAAGCAGTAGATTGTAATACATTCGTGTAATTCTAGCATACATACCATGAAAAAGCATAATCGAAAATTAGTCTCCAAAATACTTTTCAGGATAATAAATTTCACAATTAAGCCTGCATGGAGGACATTATTAAATATAGCAGAGTTACATGTTTCTTTAAATACAGCATTTGAAAGTAAAATTCGGTGTTACTGTACTTCCGTAAATGAGATTTTTGTGCACCATAATGTCCATGAAGTTTCAACATAAAAAGAAGCACATTCTGTGTTTTATGCATTCACTTCCAAAACTTAAAGTACAACTTTTTTTTTTGCGCGCCTAATTTGCAAGTGAATGAATGTATAGAAACAACGAATTTGAAGGAAAGTGCATTGTTATTTATTGAATGCGACATAGAAATTTACATACGTTAAACGCAATGATTATTTCCAACAAAAAAAAAGCACTTTTGGTGGAAAAGTTCTAGGAGAACAGTACATCTTATGTGGTAAAATATCACAGAAACATTACAAAAATGGATTCTAATTAATGTGTGTACCCCTGACTTGAATGCACAGGCGGCATCCACTACTTGTCAATTAAATTCTCGAACCCTGAAATGGGAAGCAAGGACCAGACACCGAGTCAGCCTTGTTACAGCTCATCTAAAGACTTTGGAGGGGAACTTGTCTGCCAAGATAGTCCCAAAGATGTTCTATGGGATTCTAGCCTGGATAGTGAGCTGGTTATTCGATTCGATCCAAAACGTGATCCTCAAAAGAATCCTCAACAACAAAATCTCGGTAAGATCGAGCATTATCATCCTTCAAATGAAATCGTTACCAGCAGGACCAGCAAATGCACGGACATATGAATCAAGGATCTCATCCCGATATCTCACGTGAGACAGACATGAGATTGGAAAAAGTTCAAAAAAGAGGAAAAGCGCGTGTACCGGAAAATGAGAAATTATTTTAAATTGCGCGCGTTAAAGGCAATTACGAAAGTTGTTTTATTAGGGATAAAATTATCAATATTTTTGTTTAAATCCTGCTTTATTTTACTTTATATAAATTATTTCTATCTGGGAGGAGGGGTGGGGCAGGGGGGGGTAGAGTGAATTAGTTTATGCAAATACTACTATAAGTAATTCAGAAGTGAAAGTTTCTGTATTAAGTTTGTACTTGTGATGCAATGTTTTACACAGCGATCATAGCTAGTTGTCCACTTCGAATTTTAACATCATTTCAGTTAAAATATCATTTAACAAACATGGCAAGCTAATGTTTAATTTGCCCCTCAACTGCAAAAAAGTTGTTGAAAACATTAATATTGCAGCTAATTTTCTGAGATTCTTTGACGAAATTCGCATTTTTTCTGCAATCCGTAGAAAGAATTGGCGTTTTTTTTCCGCGATTCTTTCACGAAATTTACGTTTTTTCTGCGATTTTATGATATCAATCTCGTTTTTTCGACGATTTTAAGACGAAAATCTCGTTTTTTCGGCGATTTTACGACGAAAATCTTTTTTTTCGGCGATCTTATAACCGAAAATCTTTTTTTCGGCAATCCTATGACTGAAAATCTCATTTTTTCGGCGATCTTAAGGCCGAAAATCTCGTTTTTTTCGGCCATCTTATGGCCGGAAATGGTGTTTTTGTCGCGATCTATTGACGAAAAACGTTTTTTTCGACGATCCCATCAGGAAAATCGCGGTTTTTTTCCGGCGATTCTATCACGAAAATTGAGTTTTTGTCGCGATCAATTGACGAAAAACGCGTTTTTGTTCTGATCTTTTTCACGAAAATAGCAGTTTTTTCGCGACCTTTTAACAAAAATCGTATTTTTTTCACGCGATGTTTTGACAAAATTAACGTTTTTCCGCGATTCCTTGACAATATAAAAAAATTCAAAAAAGCAGAAAATGACAAAAAAGCGGAAAATCATGGATCCGCGGAAGAATCTCATGCCTGGAGAGTCAGAGTTCCCTACCCAAATCATGATTCCACCACCTCCGTAGCTGTGTGTTACAAAAGTGTTGAATTGACGATTGGTAAGTTGTTCCCTCCAGATCATCAACCGCCCTGTATAGCTCTCTAGTGTGAATCGGGACTCGTCTGTGAAGTGTACTACAGAAGCCCATAGTTGTTTGGTTCAGGAAACGTGTTCTCTTGCCTAACATAAGCGGACACTTCTCTGTCGTTCATTGAGGGGAGACACATACAACAGGTCGCTTTGCAGAGAGAACTGAATTGTGGAAGCGCCTTCACACCGTAGTAGCGGAGATTCTTCTCGCTGATGCAATAAAATGGCCTGCGACGAATTATGGTACAGTGACAGTAGTTAGTTTTCTTCTTCGGCCGAAAATAGCTAAACAGCTGTCTTCTACAGGAGTTGTAACTCGATATCGGGCTGGAACACGTCTTCTGAACACAGAATCTTCGGATTGATTGATCCCAGGGTCGTTGGACCACACTGCTAAACACATTGAGACGTCTGGCAGCACTTGTCTGTGACAACCGCATTTCCATCTATCCGACCGCCCGCCATCTAAAAGAATCGGGTATACGATTTCAACTAGACTGTCAAATTCTATTGGCTATTGTCAACAACACTGCCAACAACAATTGAGAATTAAAAAAACTTACAAACGAAACTACGAAAGTTTGAGCTTTGCATATTTTTCTCTCATTCTTATAAACCTGTTCTTTGCTATAAAAAGAAGTGGTAGTTATCGTTTTTGCATAAGTTTTTTAAAGTTCATTATTATCATTCATATAAAGTTAGTATTGCTGCCATTTATTTTATGGTGAGCTTCGAAAACCATGTTGTACCTAACTTTTGGAGGCCAGTGTTTTCTCTTTAATTGAAGTGACAGCGGGATATGTTATATTCCACTTAATTTTAAATAAGATTAATACCATAATTTTTTTAAATAGAGATTTGCTTTTAAAACTTTGGTAAAGAAAAGTTGTAAATGAGCCTTTCCTTATATTATGTATATATATATATATATATATATATATATATATATATATATATATATATATATATATAAACCTTTTATAAATACATCTATTGCAACATAGATATTCACCAAAATTTGAAATTCAGTAAGACCTACTGACAAACTGTATTTAAACATCTATAATGGCAAAAAAATTAAACACCTATTTAAAACAAACAGTACAGATCACCATTAGAATTATGAAGTTCTATCAAATGATTATTTACAGAAATATGAAAAGCAATTGGATGAAAAACAACTAAAAACATATATTGTAAATCATTTGTCAGGGGTATATAATTTAAAATATAAGCAATAATCCAATGAGTTTCTGTAATAGATCAAGTTATAAGTTAAGAAATTTGACTTATGCATCCTACTGAATAGTTGAAAAAAAAAAAAAATAGAAAAACAAGGCTAAACTTGAAATGTATTAATATGGAATACCGTATTTTCGGGCGTATGAGCCGCTGCGCATACGAGTTTAAAAGTATAAAATATTGTAGGTGCGGCTCTTACGCCGGGGCGGCGGGTACGATGATTTTTTTTTTTTTTTTTTTTTTTTTTGTCAAATGATTTTGACACTTTTTTTTCGTTTAATCAACAATTATATGCTCTCAAATTGGTATCAAAACATTTGAAAACGTCTCTCAACCGCAGGTGTCCGTGATGCGTTAGTTGTTTATTTTTAAACAATCAACATTATTCAAAAATAATGTTGGTCTCACCGGTTCTCATGTTAAAAATTATTATATTTTCCCCTCATCTATTAATGATTTTACCTGTAGGATATTGGAATGTACAGCTGTCACATTTTTTTCTTCTAATGATCCTCCTTCCAGTTAGAAAATAAAACTGCCCAAAGAGAGCTCAAATCCCGGTATAGAACTCTTTTGAAATAGACTTCCTATACATAGTAAAAACTTTAGAGAGCAAGATTTTTCTTTATTTTTTTCAATAACTCACTCTTTTTTTATCCGGCAAAAATAATCCAAACTTTGAAACCGGTCGAATCAGCAAGTTTTTTTTCCCCCAAATGAGTTAATTCAGGTGATAAACAACAAAAACGGGCCTGGCGAATAATAAAAAAATAATAAAAGGCCGACTTCCGTGATAAACATTTAAAAGAAGCCAATAGAATATAAACAATTTTCAATGCATATGACTTTGCAAGAATAAGTTTAAATGTGCTACACGAGTCGATGTTAACTTGGCAACTTTAAGGGCTATTTCACCCACGTGCAAACATCGGCTAACTAATGTTAATCTCAAAGAAAAAAAAAGTGTCATTCTCATTCCATTATTTTTAAATGATATTTTTTGCTTTGGATAACGGAAGTCAATCTCCACAAAGAGTCTTTACTTTTTCGATTTTGTTTACAGGTTTTTTTATTAGTATACTTTCACTTTCGAAACTGGTTCTAAAAGTCAAAGTATACCACTAAAAACATCTGTAAACGAAATCGAAAAGGTGTCTTCTTAGGGATCAACATCTCAGATATAAAATACAAAGAAATCATTTAAGCATATTGAAATGCAAACGCATTTGAAAAAAAAAAAAAAAAAAAAAAAAAAAATCCATAGGATTAACATTAGCGAGTAGATGTTTTTACTTGAGTGAAGCAGTCCGATCTATAGGGGGGGGGGGGGGGATCAGCTCGGTCCGGCCCATATAAAATAATAATAATAATTAATAAATAAAAATAACAATCCGGCACCCGGAAAATTTAAAATATCCGCATCATCCAAGTGAATTTTTTCAATAGATTAATTTTTACTATGATATGGTTAAAAATTGTTTCGTACGAAAAGTTCTGAACAAAACTACTTATTTTATCCTTTTTTTTTCCTTTTACTATGTTTATTTTTAAAGAAGTGCCTAATAAAAGCACTCAAGTAAGTATTTATAACTATAAAGCAAACGTGCAATTTTGTTATCTCTTGTTTCTGCTAATAAAAAAAAAAAGAGAGAGAGACACTGGTTATTTAAAGTCACCTTTTCTCCTCATCCTCTTCATGACTCAATGTGCGGACATGTTGCCCTTTGACCTTGATGCGTAAGTCGGCTAATATCGCATTGCTTCTGTTTTGTTTCTTTGAATACAGTAGAAAAAAAAAGAACGAAAATAGTTTTTTTTTACGCTAAGTGGATTTGTGGATTTTTTTTTCTTTTCTTAATTTATATCTTCATAATATAATCATCGAAATAACTTAAGATGAATATAAAGTCTAAATTTGAGCAAGAAATATTTAAACTTACAAAATTTTTGTAAATGAACAAGGATAGATGCGTATGTACCAAATAAAAAATAAACTAATCTACCACAAAAGGAATCATTAAATCAATTATCAATAGTTAAAATATTAAATAAAGATATGCAGGTATATATTTATATAAAGGAATTTGTAGTGCTGTAAGCTATTTAAGAATCGATTTTTTGCCGCAGGCATGATAAACAATTGTGGATTGTATTCGCTGTGGATAATGATTTGTAGTATTATACAATGGTTATATATATATTTATTAATCAATTGTGGTTTAACATGTGTAATTTAATTTTAGCATATGTGCTGTGTTTCAATGTAATTCGTATTTTATTATTTACTTCACCAATTTACTTGATCGTCATTTCTTTACACTGAGGAAAAAGTTGCTTTTTTTTTGGGGGGGGGGGGGGCATGATATTGTTTTAAAATTATTTTTTAACAGATCTCGAAAATACGGTATCGCCGTGATCCCGCTGATTCTAAAATGTTGAGGTTCAACTGTATCATATTTTCGTTAAGAGGCTACTTCAGTCAAGCGACCCGCTCGTTAATGCTAATCCTATAGGAAACATTTATAAAGATATTTCGTTTGAATTTAAATATTTTTTAATGATTTTTGCATTGATTAACTCTGATAGATTTGTAGAAAGAACATTTTTCGCTTTTTGCTTACAGGTATTTTTCAATGAGGGCACTTTCATTTTGGGAGTCGGTTTCGAAAGTGAAAACAATCTTCAAAATCGAAAAAGTATAAAACGATCTGCATATAGATGGACTTGAACTATCCAATGCCCAAAAATCATTTAAAAATATTGAAATGCAAACACGATATCTTTATAAATTTCATCCATAGGATTAGCATTAAGGAGGTCTTTGTGTGTGACTGAAATAATATCTTAACTTAAAAAAAAAAAAAAAAAAAAAAAATCCTACACTAAAATTAATTTGAAAAAGTCTTTGATCGAAAATCTGACGGATTTTTGCTGGAAAGAACTAGAACTTTGTGGTGTTAATAGTGTTATTTATGACGGCCGATTATCTGCAGGAGGGATATAGGCCCTAGGATAAGTGCCCTCCGTGGGGGGTCTTTCTAAGGGAACCTAAACCGCATTTACACAAGGATGACCAAGATTCGAAGAAAAGTTTAGAACTTTGTGGAAAGAACTAGAAGTCTGTGGAAAGAGCACTTAGAATTGAACGCTACTAGGAAAAGATGCTAGGGAGGAAGCTAGCATCCTGCTGCGCTCCTCTCATTGGCGCAAGTAATTGCGCCTATTTCCGATTGGATTTTAATTGCGTACTACAAACACGTTTTTTTTTTTCTTTTTAGCTGAGAATTATTTTACGGTACTGTTCTGCTCTTTTTGTCTGACGCTCTTATTTAAGCAATTTATTTTTTTTTTCAAGTGAAAATGGCTCCCAAAAAGTTAAAAAGTTACACCGCCGCTTTCAAGCTTGCTGTGGTTGATAAGGCAGAGCTAATAGGTAATCGTGCTGCAGGACGAGAATATGGAGTTGATGAGCGTTGCGTAAGGAGATGGAGAGCTGAAAAATCTATTTTGAAGGAAATGCCAAAATCTAAGAGGGCACGAAGAAGTGGCGTTGTTGTTTGGCCAAATCTGGAGAGAAATTTAGCCAAGTGGGTAAAGGAGCAAAGGGAAAAAGGAATGCCCGTTTCAACTGTTCAGATACGGTTTCAAGCGAGGATTATGGCATCGAACATGGGATTTACAAATTTTAAAGGTAGTCCCAACTGGTGCTTTAGGTTCATGTCGAGAAATAATTTGTCTGTAAGAACCAGGACAACTGTGGGACAAGAACTGCCTGCAGATTGGGAAAAGACAAAAGCATCTTTTTTAAAGTATGTCGCTGAAAAAATCAAGGAAAACAACTTTTCAACAGCACAGATTATTAATATGGATGAAGTTCCATTAACTTTTGATTGCCCCCCCAGTAGAACTGTTAACACCATTGGGGAAAAAACAATCGGCATCGTAACAACTGGTAATGAGCGAACCTCATTTACCTGTGTTTTAGCTTGCGCTGCGAATGGAGACAAATTAAAACCACTAATTATTTTCAAGCGCAAAACTATGCCTAAGGCAAATTTTCCTTCCGACGTCGTAATACGGTGTAACGAAAAGGGATGGATGTCGGAGGAAATCATGTATGAGTGGCTGGCGGAAGTGTGGAGGAAAAGAAAAAATTCTTTTTTTCAGCCTAGTGGGCTTCTTATTATGGACTCAATGAGTGCCCACAAAGGTGATTCCGTAAAAACTGCTTTGAAAAAAGTCTCAGCCGAGCCAGCAATAATCCCTGGCGGATTAACTAAAGTTTTACAGCCTCTTGACTTGGCTGTGAATAAATCTTTCAAGTCCAAAGTAAGAAAACTGTGGGAAAAATGGATGATGGAAGGGCTACATTCATTTACAAATTCTGGAAAAATGCGCAAAGCCACTTACGAAGAAGTAGCGTCGTGGGTTTCATCGGCATGGAAAGACATTAGTGCTAAAACTATTATGTCGGGCTTCAAAGCAGCCAATATCATGGAAAATACAGTTAGTGATGATTCATCTGAATCTGATGATAGTGAAGATGAAAATTGTGACGTATTAACTGATAAACAATTTTTAGAACTATTTAATTCCGACAGTGAAAATTCCGATTTTGATGGATTTGAAGATTTTTAAACATGTTGATAAAATCTTGTATATATTTTTTTCTATATTTTCACTTCATTCCAATAATAATTTTTCATATTTTAAAGATATTTTGAAGTAGTGTTCTCTTATTATATGTAATCCAATATTTTTTTAGAAAATTTTATAAATATTACAAAAAATTGAAATCTTAATATTAAAATTACATACCTGCTATTTATAACGGATCAGTGATAGGAAACGTTATTAAATTGAAAAACAAATACATAATAATAATAAATCAACAGTCAAGGGAAAAATGATTCTGCAATATTTACAGGTAAGATTATAATATTATAAATAAGTTTCTGATATTTATTATATTTTTCTCTGTTTGTTATTGATCCAGTGACAAAATGTTGCTTTTTTGCAGTAATCTGAGGAGTTAACATAAACTAGTATGCATTTAAAAAATATTTTCTTATAGCAATACGCTTTATTACATCACATTTTTCAGTAATATTTTTACTACAGTTTTTAAGGCATTTGCATACATTAAATCTAAGTGTCTTTCGTCCAATGATTTTTTTCTTCAACAGCTTATTTTATTTATTTTATTTTTTTCGTCAGTGTCTCTATACGATATTTCTTTACATTTTAAATATATTTTTTAGGCACTTAAGTGAAAAAAAAAATTTTTTTTTAACTGTTCAAGTGAAAATGTTTTATATACTGTAACAGTCTCTAAAATCTGGAAACCTCAAATACAGATAGCATAAATGATCATCAAATGTTTTATATTTATATAGTTCAGTTATCCTATCTTATCGACAGATGGCAGCACCAAAAATGTATTTAACTTTTTAGTATAATCTAGATTATATTCTGCATTTTGCCGACAGATGGCCGTACCAATCATTTCTTCTAATTCATTTCCAAGTTTATTTATCTTGATATAGTAAAATAAGAAAACAAAGAAATATCAACAGAAAAATTCATAAACAGTTTATATAAAATATTAGGCCTGGAACAAAGGAATTTTATTACAGAGATTGAGCTAATATCATTGTAATTGGGGAAAAAGTAATGACCAGTAGGCCTAAATTAAAGCAACTAAATACTAACATATAAATAAAATCGTAATCGTGAAAATTCTCTGTGTATATTTAATTTTAATAAGATTAAATGCTTGGCTTTGCTGTTAAATAACTTAATGTGCCATTTATGATTTTTTTTTATAAATATGTGATTTTTTTTCTTTTTTAATGATGATTTTCAATAATTTTTACTTACATTTTAAAGTTGTTTTTTGAAGATCACTAAAATTCGGAAATAACTAAAAGCCGCGTCTACGAACGATTTCGGAATTTAGAGATTTATACTGTATAAATATCAGCAGCTTGGGTGCGGCGCTTACGTCGATGTACTTTTTTTTTTTAACAGATTGTCATTGGTGCGGCGCTTACGGTGGGTGCGGCGGGTATTCCCGAAAATACGGTAATAATAAATAATTTATACCAGCTTACCCTATAAAATAATATAGTTGTTAAATCCTTGCATTAGCACATGTTACATGCCGTCAAATAAGGTAATTTTTACCACTAGTATAAAATTTATCAGTTACAGTTACTAAAACAAATAAACAAAAAAAAATATGAAAATATTTACTTTTAAATAAATATTTAGTTTCGAAAATTGTGGAAATCAACATTTCAAAAACACAATTACCTGCCCCTGAAAGCGTTAAATTATTGCAGCAGATCACGACTGTTTCATACATAACGACTGCAACATTTTTTATATGTTTGTTTACTATATAAAATGTGTTTTCAAACAGGATTTTTTTTATTGTTATTTGCTCTGCTTTTTTACTTTGAAAATTAAAAATTTCAAAAACTTTAGTTCTTCAAATTCATTTTGTACTTGCATATATATTTTTTTAATGAAATATATTTTGTATTTTAAATGTATAAAAATATATTCATTTTAAACATATTTTTAATTTTTTAAATGTAAAAAGTATTTTGGGATTTTCGGTTTTAAAACCAACGTATTTGTATCGTAAAAGATTTTTCGACGTATTTTGTTTATTTGAGCTTACATATAGATCCTTAAACTTATTGATTTTAATATAAAAGTACATAAATACACGGGTTTCATAAAGACGTTGTTTGGCTGTGTATGAACTCTATATATTAATTTAAAGGAATAACTTCTAGTAACACCTCAGAAACAAAATTTGTTTATTTTATTCAGAGGCGACCGCTATTGAAATGTAAAAAAGTATAAATATGTAGGTGACAACTGAAAAGTTTTCTGAATAGAAATTTCCGCTATTCAGGAGTGTTCTTTAGAGAGATTTTATTATACTACGTAGATGTGACATACAACATAGTTAAATTTTCCTTTCAAAAAGTTTTTACCCCCTTCTAAATTAAAAAACTAGTCGGATGTTGCAATCCCAAAACTTTCTTCTAATGCATGCTAATATTTGCGGAAAATTGCAGCATACTAGTGCCATTGGTTACCAAAATCTAGTCAACAACAACTTATGGAAACTTATTACTAAATCTGAAGTTTAATGAAAATCCGCGCATTAGTTTTTGAGATAGAGCTACTGCAAAATTTAAAAAAAATTATTGCATAACAGCACCACATATTGGGTGATATACACCAAAATCTAATCAGAATCATTTTTTTTTATAAGGACTAACTGAATCTGAAGTTTGATGAAAGTCCATGCATTAGTTTTTGAAAAACATTTATTGCAAAATCGTGAAAAATGCAGGAGAACAGCTGTAGGGCAATTTACAAAAAAACTAAACAACTCTAATCTATATCAGGGACTAACTGAATCTAAAGCTTTAGAAAATTTCGTGGATTAGTTCTTGAGATAGAGCTATCGAGATAATCTTGAATAATGAAACACAACAGCGCTACCTGTTAAGAGATTTGCACCAAAACGTAATCAACACCATCTGATATCACGTACTAACAAAATATAAAGTTTTGTGAAAATCCATGCACTAGTTTTTGAGATATGGCTATTGTGGAAATTGTGAATGATGCAGTATAGCAGCGCCACCTGTTGAGCCATATACAGGAAAAGCTAATTAGATCTAGTTTATAACAAGGTCTAACAGAATCTAAAGCTTTGTGAAATTCCGTAAATTAGTTCTTGAGATAGAGCGCCCACAAAATTTTTGTCACATTCATGCACATGCAGACATTTCGTAAAAACATGTTTTTCGGATTCTTCGACCGTGTAAAACGTGACCGACTAAAATGTGTAAATCCGTCGAATACCGGATTTCGAAAATTTTCACGAATACAATACTTTCATCTTGTTAAGATAGAAAGTAAAAAGTCTTCGTTGCTATTTGAATTAAAGAATGCAAATGAAATGATTATTTTAACAATTAAATCTATGTTTTTTCCCCAAACGAAATATTGATTAGTAAGTAAATATAACTTAAATAGTAAAACAATCATTCATTTTATTTACTCATTTATGTTGTAACATAATCACATAAGATATTTAAGTAAAAAAAAAAGTATTTTCTTAAAAAAAAAAAAAAAAAAAAAAAAAAAAAAAAAAAAAAATTGCAAGAAAAGATTAATAAATAAATAAATAATAGTTTGATTCCAAAACTTTGAATTTTTCCACAAAAAGAATTGTTTCCCTTTTCATCACAAGAAACAGTTCGCATTTTCAGCCAGATTGCGGGAAAATACGTCACTGTGAGTCATGCTTGATTCCTGGTTTAACCATGAGCATTTGCAATGCGAAAAATTTCTTTAAAATTGTATGCAAAATGCTCTAAACTAACAACCAACAGCAAATCTTTATTTTATTTCAACTTCAACAGTTTTATACTTAATTTATTTCAATCATAAACATTAAATAACATATAAATTAAAAACAACTTTCATTTTGAGTCAAGAAAATGATTTCCGCTGCAATTAAATATCCTAAGAAATAAAAAACATACAGATATATTTTTACCTTCTTCAGTGATAGGAGTGAGCAATTCATAAAATATAGGACATTTTTCGTACAAAATATAGGACATTTTGAAAATAATGTAATTGAAAATATTTTACTATAATATTTATATAATTATTATTCGAAGAATACTATATAATACTTTTTTAGCACATACTCCATGTTAGTTTAAAATTTTCACTAATTAATGATATTAAATCAAGATGAAATATTAAAAAACAAATATAAAATGAATTTTTCCATTGTTCTTAAGTCTCCTGCTTGAAATCACCGCTAATTTATTTTAAAAAATTAACCAAGGTCATGAGATATGTCATACGAATACTTTCTTTGATCTTAATTGTGGCAAAAAGGAGTCTTAAAATTTCACAAAATAAATATTGTGTTCCATCTGATGGCTGAAATTAATAATTAGAGCCATACGAATTATCCATAAAATCTTGGAACGACAAATCCCTTCCTCATTTAAAATCCAAATACTCAATCAACTTTTTTTAAATTTGATATTAAAACTTTAGCTTTTTCTATCAGTAGAATCCAGGAAGCGAAATTAAGACTATTCACTTTGTGCTTTGTTGTTTTGACATGATGCATTAACTGTAAATAATCACTGTTGCTGATGGGAACCAGACATGGTAATCATTTTTATCCTTCACACATAATTCAGCGATTTTTTTTTTTTACACCCATCAATCTGATCTATCCAAGCATCAGAGAATTTCATCAATCTATGTTCACATTGTGTCATTGCGTTAATGGAATGAAATAAATATACTTTTTCTAGATTAAAATAAATAAAAACCATATATTGCAGCTGAATATAGAATAAGGATAAGAGAAACTAAAATAATCGCAATGAAACAGGGACGTGCACAGAGAAAATTGTGCCTGGGGCAAAGTGTCAGTTTGTCCCCCCCCCCTTCCAACGTTCTTGTGACAGGCCAAAAATGACATTTGTAGTACAAATTTGACGCCCCCCTAAATTTCTGCACTCGGGGCGATTGCCCTCTTTCGTACGGCGCTGCAGTGAAACATAAAAACACATTGAACATTAGAACTAATTCAGCGAGCAAACCGATGCACATGAAAATCAAGTCATTCAAAAACATTTCTTTACTGATGTCACATCCAAAAGAGAAAAGCCCCACAAGTGGCCGAGAGGTTCGGACCTCTCAACTGGTAGACGGCAGGTGCTGGGTTCGAACCCAATCGCGGTTGTCGGCCTAACCGTTCGGAGTTTTCCGTGGTTTTCTTCGAACCTTGCGTAAATATGGGTTAGGTTCCCTTAGAAAGACCCCCACTGAGGGCACTCCCCCTGATCCTATATCCCATTAGCGTAGATAATCGGACGACAAAAATCAACCAACCAACCAACCAACCAACCAAAAGAGAAAAAAATGGACATCGAAGCCTAGAAAATTAAGCAGAGACATCAATGTTTAATCTCCCTGGGTACTAAGTCATGTTTAAAAATTCAGCAATTTATGCCACAGCCTCCTTCTCATTTGTACTTTGTGTACTGACTGAAAGTATGAGCAATGTGTGCAGGATTGAACTATTGCTGTCGCACGGAGATACAGGAAAAAACAGGAGCAATTGTAAATGCTAGCAGGTAATGATATTAATACGAAATATATGAAAAAGTAAATAAATATAGGAAGTAGAGGGCAGTTAAAGAAATATAGGACAATATAGGACATTTTTGAAGATTATTTTATAAATATAGGAAATACAGGACAACTCTGACCCCTGCTTTTTCTATCTTTACAAAAAAGTACTGAATTCATGAAAATTTTCGAAATCCGGTTTTCGATGCATTTACACGTTTTGGGGTCAGAGAACCCGAAAAACATGTTTTTACAAAATTATCCGAGTCTGAGTCTGTCTGCATAGCTGACAAAAATTTTGTGGGCTCTCCAAGAACTAATGCACAGAATTTCACAAAACCTTAGAATCTCTTAGATCTTGATATAAACTAGATCCGATTAGCTTTTGGTGTATATCGCTCAACAGGTGGCGCTGCTATGCTGCACTATTCATATTTTCCGCAATAACCAATCTAGTGCATATTTTTTATAAAACTTTAGATATAATAACTACTTGATATAACATGATGCTGATTACGTTTTGGAACAAATCGCTCAACAAGAGGCGCTGTCAATGTGCATTGTTCGTGATTATCACAACAGCTCTATCTCAATAACTAATATGCGAAGTTTTCTAAAACTTCAGATTCTGTTAGTCCCTGATACAAATTAATTAGTTTTTGATGTAAATCGCCAATTTTGGTGTAAAACAGATGACGCTGCTATGCTGCATTTTTCACAATTTCGCAATAAATGAATCTTAAAAATTAATTAATGGATTTTCATCAAACTTCAGATTCAATTAGTACCTGATAAAAAAATTGATCGTGAATAGTCTTTGATGCGCATCGCCCAATATGTGGCGCTGTTATGCAGATTTTTTTTAAAGAGTTTGCAATAGCTCTATCTCAAAAACAAACGCACCGATTTTTTCCCAACTGCAGATTCAGCTATAAGTTGACATAAGTTGTTGCTGACTAGATTTTGGCGTAAACCACTTAACCGGTGGCGCTGCTATGCTGCATTTTTCAGGAAGTATTAATATGCATAAGATAGAAGAAAGTTTTGGGATTGCCACACCTGACTAGTTTTTATACGTATCTACATCTTATGTTTGCCTTCAACTAAAAACGATCTAGAGAGTTCATATTAATGCCAAGTATTAGATATTATATAAAATGTTTCAAGAGAAAAATGACATTAAGAACTTTTTAAAAATAACAAATAGTTGCGTTTAAAAAATGACGCAATATCAAATTGCCAAAGCTTTATAATTTTGTTCCGACTTTCTATTAATTAAGTTACCGTATGTAAGCCAAGTGCCTACATATATTTTATGCTGATAGAAATCTTTCCTGTATTTAAATACAAAATAACGTGTTTCTGAAAATTTATTAAAAATTATGCATGTTGGGCCGATGATAAAATATGTATACGAAAACGGTAAAATGTTTGAATATTAATTTAGAAGTTAACTGCGCATTCAGGTGCTTAGAAATTTTTTTAAATTATACAAAGATGGCTACTTAACTTATGATACATAATTTTTTAGCATTTTTATCTTCAGTAACACGTTATAATGTATTTAATACCGGAAATTATTTTTCCAGCATATCATATGTAGGCTAGCTTACAAGGAAGGTCTCCATACGGGAAAAATCTGGAAAAACTACAAAGTGTTCTTTTCATGAGGATATATACGTTTATAAAAAAAATTTGGCGGAACCTCCATACAGCGTCCGTAAAAAAATAATGAAAATTTCGTTATTTGGCGATTTACCATCGGTTGGCGACAGAATGCAGTTTGAAAAAATACTTTCTTATGACAAATACGCTTTAAGGACATGTTGAACTTGTTTAGGTAAATATAATTTAAATAACTTTAATTTTGCCAGTTTTAGTTTGTTTCAAGCATAATTTTATATCGATATTAATGTGCATTGATATTCAAAATTAACCATTAAAATTTGCGATTTAAAACGAAATTCAGAATTTAAATTCTTTAAAATTGCTTCAAGCTAAAAGTTCAATTGTCAAGCCAATTTCGTTGCTATGGAAACATTTAATATTCAATATGCTTAAATGCACGAAAATAATTTTTTCGACCGACTTCAAGGAGGAGGTTATGATTTCGACTTTTATGTATTTGTTGTTCACTCATAACTTCCCTAAATATGAACCGATTTTGAAAATTCTTTTTTTGTTTGAAAGTGTAAGATGCTCTTGTGGTCCCATTTCAATTTCATCAAATTCTGGTGATTAGAACTTTTTAAAAAACAAAAACATTAAAAATTCAAATTCTTTTTGAAGCAGTCGTCCAATTAGAAGCGTTCATTTTTCAGACTATTACTCTTTTACCGATACGCTATCTTTTTATTTCAAAGTGCGAAGTTTTGACTAGACAACGATCGGGATACAGATAGATTTTGTGCTCTTAGAAAAAGGAGATTGATCAATTTGAAAATTTACGCTGTTAGAAATATGCAGCTGTAGCTACACTGTTAAAAATTCGAAACTTTGCTGCATCGTCACTTCACCGCTTTTATAGAAAAATATTACTCCACTGTATTATAAAGCATTCTCATTGGCCAATATAGAGATATTCTATAAAAGCGATCGAGTGACGATGCAGCAAAAGTTTCAAATTTTTAACAGAGTACGTAATCACTCCACCATTTGTATAGATCTCTATTTTGACCAATAATAATGCTCCATCCGTCTGTTGATTAGAACTTTTAAAAAATAAAAGTTTAAAATTCAGATTTTTTTTCTGAGCAGTCGTCCAATTAGAAGTGTTTCTATTTCATGCTGTTACTCTTACGCAGATACATGATCTTGCGAAATTTTGACTGGACTGGATTCAAATGGATTTTGCTACATTGCGAAATGAGATTGACCAATAAGAAAATTTACTTACTTTAAGCAACGACAATTTCGCAAAAAATGCAGACTTCTAATTGGTCAATCTGTTTTCTTTAATAGCACGAAATCTACTGGATCCCACCCAAGTTCTCTTTCGCTGTTAGCAAAATGATATTGGCCAATTAGTAGCCTGCATTTTTGCGAACTTTTCGCTATTTACTTCAAACAGTGGAAAGTTAGCAAAAATGAAGGCTACTGATAACTCAATCTCGTTTCGCTAAAATTCGCTAAAATTGGATCAAAGCCACTGTTGCAGAGATGCCAGTTCTTTCCAAAGTGCGAAATCTTAACTGGATCAATTCGCGTATACACCAAAATGGAAAATCTACATCGATGCTTATCGACATCGGGAATAGGTACCAAAAAGGTGAAAATCCACATTTAAAGTACCTATATATGACAGAGCGCAAGTGCCTATGTATTAGGGTCATTTCTATGCCGGATGTTCAAAGAAATTAAAGTGCACTGCTATGTATATCGACACTATCTTCAGATTCAGACTCAGTTATAGAGTTAAACATCTGAATGCTTCCAGATTTTCTTCTGACTGAATTCCTCGATACCAATGTGGTAATATACGGGGATATTTGATAGGTTAAGTCGAGTCTAGAGAAAAGAAAATGGCGAAATATTTTCATGAGCTTGCTATTAAAGTGAAGCTAGTTAACTTCTTGCCCTCTTATAATAGTACTCATTCAGGCAACTATCGTCAAGTTTTGGAATGGTAAATTTCCACATTTTGTGTAGTTTGAAAAACCGTGTCTGTCAAATCACAGTCTGAACATATACTGTTAAAAATATGATACTTTTACTGCATCGTCACTCCACCACTTTTATGAAAAACGATTACTTCACTGTATTATGGAGCATTCTCATTGGTCAAAATAGATATATTTTATAAAACTGTGGAATGACGATGAAGCAAAAGTTTAAAATTTTTAACAGTGTAGAATGTTGCCACTCTCATTTGGAGGTAGTCAAGTTCCTGTTATTCGATTCGAACTCAAAATACAAGCACCAGTGCTCATTTCCGATGTCTTTATTGATGAATTAGATGACTGCAGACTATTTATTAATAGTGAATTTTTGGTAGCATCTTAATTTCTAGTTTTTATGACTGAAAGAAGAGTATTTTAATATGTACTAACGTATGGAAATACTTTACTCTGCATTAAATCGTGGAAGCACTTTGACGCGCTCTGATTGTGTAAGGACACTTTACTGATGGATTTTCAGCTTTTCGACGCTTTCCTTCGATGTTCGTAGATTTCAATGTGGACCTTAAGATTTGTTGGTTTTAGTAAATTTCCGAAGTGCGAGATCATTGCAAAGTTCTAAATCTTAACTGGACAAGTTCTCACGTCCAATAAACCGGAAAGCCACATCGATAAACTGACATTGGAAGTATGTGCCTAAAATATAAAAATCCACTACTGTACGTGTTGTTCCGGATGAAAAACTACTTCCATAAGTCAACGCACAATATTGCGCATTGGCATGTGATGCGAAATTGTCTTCAGATTCAGATATGGTTGCCGGATTAGATATTAGAATGATTTTAAATTTTATTCAGGTAGGATTCCTTGATATGCAAATGACGATACACGGGATGTATTGTTTAAGTGAAATGATTCTGGACAAAAGCGAGTCACTAAGCATCTTATTGAGTCGACCATAATCGTCAATCTTGATAATTTTTAAAACGTATACAATCCAATTCTTCCAGGCAATTATAATTAAGATCTGTAATAGAAAATGCGTAGCATTGCTATACTTTGGACAAAAACGACTGTCGAAGAAGTGTCTGGGCATCGAATGTTTTCACTCTCAGATAGAGGCAGCTAAGTTTCGGTTATCAGTTTGAGATTCTTCATACATCATCACTGTTCCTTTTCCATGCTTTTATGGGAATTAGATTGTATTGTTTGTCTGATGAAGAATAGCGCGATTTGTCATAAAATATTTCTTTTTACTTTTTCTCACTGAATGTTGAATAATTTTGATTATACTAGAAAAACACTTTACTATACATTGATATATGGAGTCATTTTGCTGTGCTTATATATGTAAGACAGCACTTTGCCTCTCTCTGATGCGTAAGATCACTTTACTTGATGGATTGTCAGCTTTTCCAAACCTATTTCCGAGATCCGCAAGAATCGATGTGGACTTTAATGTTCGATGAATGCAGAAACTTTTCGAAGAGCGAGATCTTATCAAAACAAGTTACCACAATCTAAAAACAAAGATCCACAAAGATACCAGCCGACATTGTAAGTTGCTCTCGAATAGCTGAAAATGAAATAGGAAACTGACCAATAAATTGAATACATCAAGGTCCAGGAAAGTTCATCAATTAGTCATCGCATTTCGAAGACGCATCATATGTCAATACACACAATTGACTATTACAGTACGAATAATTAAAAAGTAGGAAATAAAATACGCTTTTTTCAAAAAAATATCAACCGACTCGAAAAAAGCGCTAAAAAGAATTAAATAATTCTTTAAAATTCTCTAATGACAAAAAAGTTGTCCAATAAGCACACATCGGATATCAGGTACCGGCATAAAAACGGTTAAATTTAATATATATAATTTAATATCCACTAAACATAGATTTTAGAGAGAATATTTTTTACAAGAGATGAATTTACATATTTATGATTTAATTTATGAATAGATACATATAAAAAGTAATGAATTACTTTTTGAAGTTGGTGCCAAACTGGCTTAAATATAATAAGAATTGTGAATATATTGTGCCTAGCAACATAACGAAAATGGTTATCAATTGTGACTGTTTGGCACAGACTTCAAAAAGTAATTCATTACTTTTTATATGTATATATTCATAAATTAAATCATAAATATGTAAATTCATCTCTTGTAAAAAATATTCTCTCTAAAATCTATGTTTAGTGGATATTAAATTATATATATTAAATTTAACCGTTTTTATGCCGGTACCTGATATCCGATGTGTGCTTATTGGACAACTTTTTTGTCATTAGAGAATTTTAAAGAATTATTTAATTCTTTTTAGCGCTTTTTTGAAGTCGGTTGATATTTTTTTTGAAAAAAGCGTATTTTATTCAATATGAATTTTTTGGTAAACGGAAAAAAAGTGACCGGAAAAAAAGTTATCGGAAAAAAAGTGACATAAACTACAAAAGCGGAAAAAAAGTGACGCGGAAAAAAGTGACAAGGAAAAAAAGTTACCGGAAAAAAGTGACAAGGAATTGATTTTGGGGATTCATTGATTAAGTATGAAAGGGGGATCGGGGGAGGGGGGCTCATTGTTTAGGCAAATGGGTTTTTCATGCTGAATTAACTGTTTTGGTTCAATTTTTGGATATACGTTCATCCTGAAAAGACGCTTGCCTGATTAGTTTTGGGAAGGGACGATTACTCCCCCCCCCCCTCATCCGTCCTCAATTAGATGAATGGGTTTTTACGCAGAATTATCCAACGTGTGTCAAATTTGCATATAGGATCTTTTCGATAAGGCTTATGTGTAGTATAAAATGCCTGAAGAGATTCTAGGAGTTTAAGGGTTAAGTATAGAGGGGGAACGGGGGATAACCTTTCTTAAATTAATGGCTTTTTACGCATTATTATCCGATTTGCTTAAAATTTTGGACATAAGTTCACCATGATAAGACGTATCTTAGATTAGTTATGGGTTCTTCTGCTTATTATAAAGGGGGGGACCAGCAATTCTCCCCCTCAAACTGGATAAATATTTTTTTATGCAGAATTATCCCATGTATTTCAATTTTAAATATAGGTTCTTTCTGGTAAGGTGAATTCCGGAATAGTTTTAAGGATTTAATGGCTAAGTATAAAGGGGAGGTGGAGGAAACCCCTCTTAAATTAAATAAATGGCTTTTTATGCAGAATTATCCGATTTGCTTCGAATTTTGGACATGGGTTCATTATGATAAGACGTATTTCTGATTAGTTATGGGGTTCTATTGGTAATTAAAAAGTAGGACGGGTGATTACTATACGCACCTTAAATTAGATTAAAAAAATTATGCACACTTATGCGATTTATTTCAAATTTTGGATATAGGATCTTTCTCATAAAGTGAATTCTTGAATAGTTTTATGGGTTTAATGGCTATGTATAGAGGGGGAACGGAGGATAAACCCCCTTAAATTAAATAAATGGCTTTTTACGCAGAATCATCCGATTTGCTTCAAATTTTAGATGTATATTCATTATAAAAAGGCGAATCTCTGATTAATTATGGGGTTCTTTTGATAATTAAATAAGGGAAGCGGGCGATTAATCCTCCACTCTTTAAATAAAATAGTTTTTTTTTTCTTTCACAACTATTCAACGTATTTCAAATTTTGGATATAGCTTCTTCCTGATAAAGTGAATCCCTGAATAGTTTTAAAAGTTTAATGGCTAAGTATAGAGCGATGGACGGGGGATAACCCACAATTAATCAGGACTTCGCCTTATCATAATGAACGCTCAATCAAAATTTGAATCAAATCAGATAATTCTGCGTAAAAAGCCATTTATTAATTTAAGGGGGGGGGGGGTATCGTCCGTTACCCCAGTGTTTACTTAACCATTAAACCTTTAAAATTATTCCGGGATTCACTTTATGAGAAAGAACATATATCCAAAATATGAAATATATCGGATAAGTGAGCATAAAAAACAATTTAATTTAAAAGGGGGGGGATAATCACCCGCCCCAATTTTTAATTGGCAAAATAACCCCATATGTAATCAGGGATACGCCTTATCATAATGGTTCTATAATCCAAAATTTGAAGCAAATCTGATAATTCTGCGTAAAAAGTAATTTAATTTAAGGTGGGTTATATTCTATTCCCCTTCTATACTTAGATATTAAATCCTTAAAACTATTCAGAGATCCACCTTATCAGAAAGAGCCTATATTTAAAATTTGAAATACATGGAATAATTCTGCATAAAAACCTATTTTTCTTGTTTAAGGGGGATATAATTGCTCGCCCCCCTTTATAATAAGCAGAAGAACCCCATAACTAATCACAGATACGTCTTATCATAATGAACCTATGTCCAAAATTCTAAGCAAATCGGATAATTATGCGTAAAAAGTTATTAATTTAATTTTAAAAAGGTTATCCTCCGTTCCCTCTCTATACTTAACCATTAGAACTCCTAAATCTCTTCAGGCATTATATACTATATATAAGCCTTATCGAAAAGAACCTATATGCAAATTTGACACACGTTGGACAATTCTGCATAAAAACCCATTCATCTAATTGAGGACGGATGGGGTGGGGGGAGTAATCATACCTTCCCAAAACTAATCAGGCAAGCGTCTTTTCAGGATGAACGTATATCCAAAAATTGAACCAAAACAGTTAATTCAGCATGAAAAACCCATTTACCTAAACTATGAGCCCCCCCCCCCCGAACCCCCTTTTATACTTAAGCAATGAATCCCCAAAATCAATAATTAAATCCCCCAAATCAATTCTTTGTCACTTTTTTTCCGGTAACTTTTTTTCCTTGTCACTTTTTTTCCGCGTCACTTTTTTCCGCTTTTGTAGTTTATGTCACTTTTTTCCGGTCACTTTTTTCCCTAGATTCGAATTTTTTGTATATGAAAATATTTTTCCAGTAATAAAATTTATTATTGTTATTTTGTCATATTGATTTTATTTTCTTCTATGTGTATCTTTCTACTAATTTGTCATCTGAATAGCTTCCAGCCAGTCGGGTGTATTGTGAGTCGAATTCTTAGCTTTCAGCACGACTCATAACAGAAACTGGCTGGATGTTTTTGCTTTTTTGTTAAACTATACACCCCTGATGACGTAGTTTAATGGAAAAGCCTTCTACTGCCTTTTTATCCATTTATTTTTCATTATTTTAGTAATATGCCTTCTATTTCACTTCAAACTTCAACTGTTTTCAATAAGATGATTGTAAAAATATTGGTTTCATTGGTTTATTGTATGGTAATATATGAATTACTCTGGTTATATAATGTCCATTTATCCACATATTTCTTAGTAATTTGGTAATCTGCCTTCTATTTCTCTTCAAACTTCAACTGTTTTTAATAATATGAATGTAAAAATACTGGTTTCATTGGTTCTTTTATTGGTATTGTCTGAATAACTTTGGATGTATTTATAAAAGTATTTATATATAGCACAAACAATATATATATATATGCAATACAAGATATATATGTGTGTGTGTACATATATATAACACATTAAACTCTTTCGTTGTTTATATTTAAATTCGTTAAATACTATTTACACGCATTTTAAAAATCTAGCAGTTTTCAGTTGCATTAAATCGTTTGCTTTTGGCGAGGAAAAGGGCTACTCGCCAAATCGCGTGATATCCATGCCAAATATTCGAAAGTTTATTTTTTACATAATTTCTATTGCGATTCCGCCACTAATTTTGACTGATCCTTTATTACATACATAAGTAGTTTAATTAGCATTTTTTTTTTTTTTTTTAAGTTTCTGAGTATGCCCACTATAGAGACCTTCCTTGTTAGTTAAAATGTTATACATTTTTTTAAAAGAGGCAAAACAATAAACAAATAAATAACAGTATAATCATGGATATTTGATATCACACTACTTTTTAGACGACTTTCATCCTGCTTTATTCTCTTTTTTTAACCTTCCGTCTACCAGACAAAACACCCATTTATCTACGGCAACACCTAATTTTAATTCCAAACTTGCAAACGGCACCAGTAATATTTTAATATAATTTTGCTTTTACAATGAAAGCTTAAATTAAGGAATTCGTAATATCTAGACAAGTCCTTTATAAATTCCGGTGTCAATCGACAATTTCTCATTTTACCATTGACACCAGAAATATTGCTGTCGGGTCCAATGGACCCGTCTGGTAGACGGAAGGTTAAGTTTTTTTTTTTTTTTTTTTTTCTAAAATTGATTTTCTTAGATAATGTTTGCTCTTCATTAAAGAGGAAGGAAAACAACAATTCAGTTGATTCTTCTTTCAACTTAGCAAAACAAGCATGGAGTACTTCTTCCTCTACGATGAAACATTCCAGTATCTAAAATGTTCATACAAAAAAACACTGTGGAAAATTGTTAATTATAATAATTTAAGATGCCACATTAGAACAATTAACCCAGAACTGGAAAAAAGGGGAGGGGTAGTACAGTCTCTGACATCTGAGGCGCGTTGTGAAGACTTTTATGAGACGTCAAATCCCCTTCTTTATGCTCTACTTTTTCACATACCTACGATTTAAAATAACATACAGTATTTTTTTAAAGTACAAATAAATTAAATTACTTTAAGGAAAATATATTTCCGAACTGACAGCTACCTTAGGAAAACTAATAAATGTTAATAAAATTGGATACGTGAGTGTTTAGCCCTTTCGGGGTGTACTATTAATAGTACAAGTTTTTTCGTTGAGTATTATTTTGTCTTAATTATTTTGTTACTTTATTTATACAGAAATGATAGCATATGCCTTTCTTATTATGACTTCATTTATGTTTTGATATTTATTAATGACAATAACTTTACTTGATATA
Source organism: Maratus speculifer (assembly GCA_964019185.1). NCBI lineage: Eukaryota > Metazoa > Arthropoda > Arachnida > Araneae > Salticidae > Maratus > Maratus speculifer. Next base: position 246,366,629 of record OZ025293.1, on the reverse strand, counting down.
CATATAACTTTTACAGAAAAAACTTTTTTTTAAAGTTTTTTTCTGTAAAAAAGAATAGATTTCAATTTTTACAGAAAAAACTGTTTTAATGAGCAATTAACTTTTTTCTGTAAATTAAATAATTTTCCACTGCCGCCAAAACTGACAGCTTTTCCTGTCAATTTGATGGATTTTTTTTATACAGTGTAGATTACTTTTTTGAAAGAATCATGTGATAAAACGAAAAAAATATTAGAAAGTTCTAATATATGTTAAACCCTGTTGTAGTACGATATTTTCCAAACGTTCTCCAAAAATTCTTCCTAAGCCTATTATCATATAAATTGGATAGTATACAAAATAAATACATTCGTTTCATTTCAGACAATGAAATAATCTCTAGACAGTGAGTCTATTTGGATAGTTACGATTAACATGTTAAAGTAAAAATAATTTTGTTTTCAAAATGGAAAAAAAAAATTAGGATTGGAAAGGGTTAAACTGTGTATAATAAATAAAGCGAGTTTAAAATGTAGTTGAGCGCAAATAGGAAAAAGCTTTTCATCAGAATATTTATACAATTATTTCTTTCCTTATCCCATATATTTTCATTGAAAAAAAAATGAAATTTTAAATGACGAATATATGATATTTCCAGTGGCGTATTCAGGGGATGGGCTGATGGAGCTAAAGCCCCCTCATTAATTTTTTTAAAACAAAATTTAATTACGAAAGTTTAATCAAAATGTAATGAAATCTGCTAATATAGAATTTAAAAGAAACTAGAAAAATATTACGTTTTAGGCAAATTTTCATTTTAAAAAGTGTTTTTTCGCAGAGACCACAAAATAACATTTTCCGCCAAGTTTTCGATATACGCTGTGTTTACATATCGTAAAAATTATATTAGTTAAGATGAAATCCTGTTTAAAAGGAAAATCCAGTCCCGTGCAATCTCATCCTAGCAAGCTCGATTGTATAATGTCCGTTACCTGCTATGGTAAAAATTTGTTTAAAGCGAAAATGTTAACTTTTTTTATTTCTTCTCAGAAATTTTTACTGTATCTCAGCTCCCTCCGAAATGATTAGTCTGGATACGCCACTGGATATTTCTGTACTGTATAAAGAATTTTTTTTGCTGGGTAGAAGTATATTCGTAAATTACAATTTTCTTATACATTTCTGTTAACAACTATACCTTCTGAACTTCTATACCTTCTTAAATCAATGAATTATAAAAAGGTAGGATTTAACTTCGTACATCAATAAAATAAGAATTTCCTTGGCTTTAGCTGAAAGGTGATTTTAAAATATAGATGACTCTTCGTAATCTAAGACCGCTGGATTTCCTTATGAATCTCGTTGAAGCAACATTTTTTATATCAAATTAAGTATAGGAGACAATTACAGCTACTCTTTTACAGCGAAATACATAAAAGATATTTAAAGAACCATACTTTTTCTTTACAAGCAGATCAGAAAAAAGAAAATGTTGAAACCGTAAATTCACATTAATTACTATTTTATTTCTCTCTCTCTTGTTTTGGACAAAGTTTCTGCTTTAGTTTGACTTACATAATTAAATTTCGAGAAAACACCCACGAATAAATAAATATGCACATGACCAGATCAAGCAGTAACACACCTTAGATTTTAAGAGGCAAAACAACAGTTAATATTAATTACAGAAACAAAGATCGATCGATGTACTGCTATAACTGTTTCAAGACAAATTATCACTGATATGCAACGTATTTTTTAATTAAAAAAAAATTACTAATTATTTCATAACAAGATAGTTTACCCAAACTCGTACATACGCGGAGAAATAGGGGATGGAGAGAAACTCTCAAATCTATCTCCCACAGCAAATCTTAAAATTAAACTATTAAAAACGAGAATCGTTTCTTTATCTTCTTCAAGCAATCATCTGATCTTTACGTAATCGAATCCTTTTTGCATCTTCTTTTTCAAGAATTTAGAATCACCACAAAGAATTAAACATATGAAACTACATTAATACCATAGAAGACCGTACCCGTTCGTTCACCTAGCGAATCGGTATAGTTAAGAAACAAAGGAAGCTGGAAATCCTTACTTTAAATGCATTTGAAGAAAAAAAAAAAGATGAAAAAAAAACATTCAAATGGCAGCTCAGGTAATCCTTCTCCAAAATTATGCGATCAGTGGAAAGAGGATTAGGGCGAAGATTGCTTGATCATGGTAGATAAGATCTCGGTCACGAGCTTTCAAAGTCGGGCTAATCTTTTCTCAGATATGCTATGATCACAATAGCACGCGGCGGCATTAAGATCAGATTTCACAGAAATTTTTGAAAGGATTGGACATTTTGCGAAGGCGAGACTAATCCCGCGCACCGGCATAAAACCGAAGATTCGCCCCGACGATACAGGGGAGGAGGGAAGATGTCTTCGGAAGGATTGTTGCAAAATCGACAGATTAAAAGACGAAGAAAATCCATACTTTTGCACAGGGATGAAAACGTTTCATAATCCGATAAAAGAGAGAGGAGTCTCGCTAGTATTAGACACTCAAAAAGACGACTGCAGATGCAACGTCATGCACGACAATTAAATATATTTAGTCGGATCCAAGGACGGATGTAAAATCTCGAGATTCGGCTTAAGATTGAGAAAGGCAATTAGGAAAGAAGACTTAGAAATGGGGAGGGGAGGAAATAAAATATACTTGCATGATCAAGAGAATGCATTGAATTAATATTTCGGATAAAATATTCACTTTCAGTGCAACTAGAAAATGTTTACACAGCAATTATGCAATATGAAATTAGATTTGCTTGTACGGATTTTAAAATGAAATATACCAAGTCATAAATTATGAAACGAAAAAAAAAAATGTTTAAATAAAAAGAGAGATCCCTCTTCCTTCATTTTCAGTTTTTCTTTGAATGCATAGTTAGGGTGGTTGGCTGTCCTTAGAAGAAAAAATATTTAAGAGGTAAAGTTTTTTTGCTATCGATTGATATACAAAATAGTGCCATAAATGTAACTATCAGCTGGAAAAACAGTCTACATTGTCAAAGGTTAGATTTAGGTTAAAGTGGGATGGAAACGATTTTTTTTAAATTCCTTTTTAACTTACGCAAAAGCTTTGATCTGAATGTATGTCTTTCTTTGCGATGCAGTTATATAGTGAATTTAAGTAAATTGCAATGGCACGACCAGTCAACTGCATAAAGGATTTTATTAAAAACAACTTATTTCACTCCCTTCATAAAAACTCACTCACTATCTCTCTCTCTCACACACGCACATATTAAATCTCATAACTCATTACACCCATATAAATTAAATTTTAAAATATTTAATCGTAGGAACATTGTTTACATAAATAATAATGATGCTAATAATTATTAGCATCACAGTAGTACCTATGCCAATTTAACCCTTTGCGGCGTAGTGGTTTCATAGATATACCACTTAATTCCCAAACGCCACATTGGCACCGGAATTTTGTTTCAAAAAATTACTGTTTATTGAATGCGTGAAATAGAGCGCTTTCTTATTTACAGATAAAGTTGTTTTCAAATTCCGGTGTCAGCAGGGTTGGGTTTCATCCGGAAGAAACCTATTTCTTCCAGGACAGTGGAAGAAACTGGAAAAAACCGGAAAAAACTGGAAAAAAAATGGAAGAAATGGAAGGAACTACCAGAAACCAAAACAAATGCCCAAAGTTAAAGTATATTAACTATGCAAAAGAATTAATGTATAATTACATGAAATCTAAATTAAAAAATTTAATTATTAAAAATATTATTTCTGCAAAGATAAGTTATTTTTTCAATAACAAACTCCAGGTTTAGCAGACATTTTCAGGTGATGGATTTTTATTACTGTAGAGGTTGGGATTTTTTTAAATTATGCTATGGTTTTTTTTTTTTTTATTATTAATTGCTCCATTTATATAAAAAAAAAAGAAAGAAAGAAAAAGAAACTACCTACAAATTGTTTATGGGTCATTCCTTGTTAAATCAACCAAACAATTTCAATATTCAACCTGACCATTTCCGATTTCAATGAAACTGCCAGGGATTATTCTCTATGATGATATAAATTAGAGCATATTTTTATTTTTTGTTTATCGCTTTAAATTTTTATACAATTAATTATTTAAATTTTGAAAAATAATCATTTTTTGATTTGCATAAATATTTTCAATTTTGAATTTCTCAAATTCTATCAAGCATAGAAAATTTTATGTCCACTCATTTCAAAGAGGAGTTTATAAGGTTTAATTTGATATACAAGTCGACTATGTATAATTAAAATAAATAAAATCTGAAAATTTTTTAGATAGTCATTTTTAAAAATTTTGAAAAAATTGTATGTTTGTTGTAATATTATAAGCTTTAAATTCCGAAATTTTTAGAGTGGGATCTCAATGGGATCAGGAGTTATGAAATAAAAGCTGAAAAATACCATACAAATCATAAATAAATAACAAAATAGACAGAATTGAATTGCTATTTTAATGGTAATTTTTGCTTTTATTTAATAACTCCTGATCCCATTGAGATCCCATTCTAAAAATTTCAGAATTTAAAGCTAATAATATTACAACAAACATACAATTTTTTCAAAATGACTATCTAAAAAATTTTCAAATTTAAAATTTTAAAAATTTAAAAATTTTATTTATTTTAATTATACATAGTCGACTTGCATATCAAATTAAACCTCATAAAATCTTCTTTGAAATGAGTGATCATAAAATTTTCTATGTTTGATAGAACTTGAGAAATTCAAAATTGAAAATATTTATGCAAGTCAAAAAATGATGATTTTTCAAAATTTAAATAATTAATTGTATAAAAATTTAAAGCGATAAACAAAAAATAAAAATATGCTCTAATTTATATCATCATAGAGAATGATCCCTAGCAGTTTCATTGAAATCGGAAAGGGTCAGGTTGAATCACTGGTTGATTTGGCATGGAATGACCCATATTTTTCATATAAAAATTTTCAGGTACATGTGCGTTACTTTAAACTGTGCAATACCGTAAATAAATAAATTTGTAATTTTATATATTTTTCATCTAGCATGAATATTTTAATGCTGATTTTAAAAGATTAGTGTTCTAAAAACATCTATGGGTATGTCAAAATGCTTTTGAACTATTCTGAAGAGTAGGACTTGGAAAAAAAAAATCTTCATTTTTTGCTTTCATCCAATTTAAGTTGGGAAATTGATAACAGCATCCTACTGCTAAAAAAACTTTTTTTGCAATACTATGTTGCATTATACTATAAAAAAAAAAAAAAAAAAAAAAAAAAAAAAATTTAATGACTTTTTTAATACTGAGGATAGACCGAAACAGGTTTTTAAAGCCAAAACTGAATTTTGGTGACTTTCCTACTTTTTGGCCAAAAATGATAACATCCAAAAAAAAATTTAAGTAATTAAATTGTATGTTTTAAAGTAATTAACACATATATAAAATACATAATTGAAATTAATTATATGTATAGCATTTATTAATTATGTAAAACTGTTAATCCAAAAACTTCATTTTCATATACAATAACCCATAATTGATTCATCCATGACACAGAGATTTTCTAACTATACAAATTTCATTTAATTAAAAAATATTTTAGTTTTAGGTATAGAAATCTTGATTTTTCTTCTATAATGATTTTTGTAATTGATCATTTGTTATTCTACAACTTTATCAAAGAATATTTGAAATCTAATGCAGTTTAAACTAAAAATTTTCTATGAGATGATCGATAAATCCTGACTGATAATTATAAACAATGAAGTTCATTGCAATGCATTCATTTGAGTCTATACAGTTCAAATCAATAACTAATATTGAAAATTTCTGAAGGAAAAAACGAGATTTTTGAAATACTAAGTGTTTCGATCTGGCCGAATTTTTATCCATGTTTTTGGCAAAACTAAGATTTTGGACCGAAAACTAAACCGTATTTTTAATTAATCTCTATTTAATATAATAATTATTATACATTATTTACATTAATAAAATTGATGTAAATTAAAAGCTTTTATTTAAACGGGTTTCACACTACTATTCACTACTAGTTTCAGAAATTTAAATAATAAAAAATATGTTGGTTAAATCGAAATGGATAACATTTAACTGATTTTGTGTATTTTGGATAAAATTTCTTTTCATTTAGCCAATGGTTTCTAGATAAGTGTTGTGTGTGATCTTGGCTAAAAAACTGATGTAATTATTAATTTAGCATATGTACTTAAATTTGTTTTGGTCCAGTGAAATTAATTTATATTGGATTATAGGAAGAAGATATTTATTATATCTCACAAAACTGAAAATATGCGGTAAATTCTTAAAGAAAAACAGTTTCTTCCATTTCTTCCACTTGGAAGAAACCTATTTCTTCCAGCCGGTTTTTTCCATGGTTTTTTCCGCGGTTTTTTCCACTGCGGAAGAAACTTGCCAACCCTGGGTGTCAGTCATTAATTCCAACACTTAAGCAATGAATTTGCCCTGCGCCACAAAGGGTTAAATCATTCTGTCATTGCTAAAACTACTACTACAAAAAAAGGGAGGTAAAAATAGATCTAATCCACTGTATATTTCTGGAAACGATATTAAACAAAAAATATGTAATATGGAAATTGAATTCAATAATTCGCATAAATGGATGGACAATAAGGAAACCCATATTTTAAATAAAAATGAAACATCTAAATTTATACTATAGAGTATTTTTATCTATAGGTTTATCTTCACATTTTAGTGATATTTTTTATCTTAAAGAATTAATCTTCTTAATCTTAAAACTCAAATAATACATATAAAATAAAAAAAAATGATGCCCAGTTAAACTGACGGCATAAAGCTCACAGGCTATGTAGACTAATTGTATATTACAGCCTTCTATAATAATGCCTTTCGAAAAAAAAAAAAAAAAAAAATAAGGAAGGAAGTACCGCCCCCATTTCCTTCCTTTATACTTAATAATTGAAGCCCCAAAAGTAATCAGGGATACGCCTTATCATATAATAAACCTGTATCCAAAATTCGAAGCAAGTCAAATTATTCTGCATAAAAACCCATTTATGTAATTTAAGAAGAAAGGTTGTCCCCCGTTCCCTCCTTTATAATTAACCATTAAGCCTCCAAAACTGTTCAGAAATTCAACTTATCAGAAAGAACCTACATCCAAAATTTAAAGCAAATCTGATAACTCTGCATAAAACTCTAGTTAGCTAACTTAAGGAGGAAGTAAGCGTCCGTACCCCCCCCCCCTTTATAATTAACAAAAGAACACCACAACAAATGAGCAAAGCTTCTTATTACTATGAACCTGTATCCAACAATTGAAACAAATCGGTTAATTCTGCATGAAAAACCATTTACATAAATTATGAGGGGTAGTTTCCCCTATCCTCTCTATATACTTATCCAGTGAATTCCAAAAACAAATCAGGGAAGCGCCTTTTCAGAATAAATATATATACAAAATTTGAAGCAAATCGGTAAATTTTGCGTTAAAAACTTAAATTAAGATTGGGGGTTTCCGCCCCCCCCCTTTCTCCCTCTTTAAACTTATCCAATGAACACCCAATACTAATCACGGAGGCACCTCATTAGAACGATCCTACATCTAAGATTTGAACGAAATCTACTAATTCTGCATGAAAAAAAACCATTTATATAAATTAAGGGGAGGGGCAATAGCCCCCGTCCCCCTTCTTATACTTATCGCATGAACTCTCAAAACTAATCAGGGAAGCGTCTTATCATAATAAGCCTATATCCAAAATTTCATGTAAATCTTTTCAAAAACATGCATTAAAATATTTAATTGCTATAAAGGACGTCAAATACTAATAAAAACATTAAAAGATCTTAATAATTTTTACATGTTTCGATTGAATTTACTCAATCATCATCAGAAAAAACAAAATACAAATAAACACAAAGATGGAAAATGACAGTAAATCATTGTCTCATTTATTGTCATTTTCCATCTTTGTATACTTGATACAAATCATTAAAAATCGACATATAGCTCAAAATTATAAATTATTGAAAATAAAAAAATTACAACTTTATCCTTATATTGTGGTTATTCCTATATTCCATAAAGAGTCTTTAAAATTTTATAAAATAACAATTGGATGTAATGCATACAATAATAATGCTAGTATATATTAATAATACTTACTAAACTGTTTCATCTTGCAAAATAATTTTTATAGTATAAAAAATAATTTACGATTTGCAAATAATATAAAAGATTTTAAAAATATATACATCAAAATATTTGAATTTAATGATTTATTCAGTAAAATTGATAGAGCACACATGTACAGAATTAATTTACTATTCAAAGAATATAAGGATTCTCTCAATTTAATAAATAATATCTTACGTTACTTTTAAAAGTTAACTAAATGTATTCTTTATCATAATTATATGCAATTTAATGATACTATATCTAAACAAATAGTAGGGGTCCCTCAATGGTGGAGTCGTATCATCTATCTGGGCCGAGCTGTACTAACCAATTAAATATTACCAATAAAATATGTAATTATTTATTATCGTAAAAATTTACAGTATAGTTGTAATGATATGATAAATAATGAAATTAACTTTCTCGATTTCAATGTTATACTCTGTGATAAAAGAATGCTCTTTGTTATTTATGATAAACGTAACGATTTTGCATTCGAGGCAAATTTATTTACTCATTATAATTCATGCCTACATAAATCTGTATATGTAAATATTTTACTTTACTTTCACAGAATTAATAATATAAGGATTCTCTCTCAATTTAATAAATAATATCTTATGTTACTTTTAAAAATTAACTAAACGTATTCTTTATCATAATTATATGCAATTTAATGATACTATATCTAAACAAATAGTAGGGGTCCCTCAATGGTGGAGTCGCATCATCTATCTGGGCCGAGCTGTACTAACCAATTAAATATTACCAATAAAATATTTAATTATTTATTATCGTAAAAATTTACAGTATAGTTGTAATGATATGATAAATAATGAAATTAACTTTCTCGATTTCAATGTTATACTCTGTGATAAAAGAATGCTCTTTGTTATTTATGATAAACGTAACGATTTTGCATTCGAGGCAAATTTATTTACTCATTATAATTCATGCCTACATAAATCTGTATATGTAAATATTTTACTTTACTTTCACAGAATTAATAATACTAGCAGGGGTGACCGAGCTCAGCTCGGTCAAAATTAACTTTGTGTTCAACTCGATATAGTATTATTACTGTAAAACATGTTATTAATAATAGTATTATTTACAAAAACACTCAATAAGAAAACTATTTTTGTATACACATGTTCATAAATTTTACTCTATTTTAAAATTTACAACGAAAGGACATCAATCCAAATCACTTTTTTAGCTCGATTCTGATTAGTTTAACTATGCATCTCGAAGACTTAAGAATGTATAAGAAATTTCTTCACATTCTGAAAGACAATATTTTTTGCCAGATATAACCAAATTTGGACACATACTTTCATTTGGCGCCAAATATGTGTTTTGGTTTCGTAACCTTAATTGTCGATTTTTCGGCCAAATTTCGCCAGTATTTTGTCAAATATCGCCAACTTATTGGCTTTTGCCATAGTCTCATGATCCTGACCCTTATTACCCAAATGATCCACTAATCACATGTGATCAAACATGTGACTTAGTTCAGTGGTCTTCAGGTAATAAAAAACAGTAGAGTATAAAATGAATCAAAATCGTTTAAGCCATTTCTTAAGTAAAATTAGCTTGACAGCATTCAGCAATGAAGCGATATGACCCACTAATATAATTTTGTTTAATATGCAACTCAGCTCAATAGTCTTCTCGTGACAAAAGACTTTCCGTTGCAAAATTTAGGTAAAATTGACTGAGTCGTCGTTATATATAATTAGAATGACCCGAACCCATTAAGACCTAAAACGACCCACAGTAGTAGGAAAAGGACAGTTTAAGCTCATGCGGAGGGGCAGAGGGGCCGTCCCGCAGCAACCGCCCCTCCGCATCCCTCCGCGTCCCGCCTGCGGTGCCGCCGCTCGAAATCATACTATAAGATGAAGATTAAATTTATATATGAATTTTGAACAATCGTAATTTTAATGAGTATTATTAATTAAGCGAAACAATTAAAATCTCATTTTTTAACCATTTTATTTAGATTTCTTCAACTACAAGATGAGATTATCAATTTAACTCAAGAAAGTTAAACATATATTTGAATTTTGCTTCATAGACATCTTAATGAGTAGTATTAATTAAGTAAAAGCAATGGAAAATATCAAGTTTTATAGAAAAAGACTGATTTCTTACTATTTTTATCAACTTAAAAGAGAAAACTTAAACGTACATTTCAGTTTTTCAACATCTATAATCTTAATGAGTATCGTTAATTAAGTAAAAAACAATAGAAAATATCAAGTTTTAAAGAAAAAGACTGATTTCTTACGATTTTTATCAACTGCAACATCACTGTATCGACTTACAAGTTGAAAGTTAAACATGCATTCTAGTTTTTCAACAGCTATAATTTTAATGAGTATCGTTAATTAAGTAAAAAACAATGGAAAATATCAAGTTTTATAGAAAAAGACTGATTTCTTACTATTTTTATCAACTTAAAAGAGAAAACTTAAACGTACATTTCAGTTTTTCAACAGCTATAACCTTAATGAGCATTCATAATTAAATAAAAAACAATGGAAAATATCGATTTTTATAGAAAAAGGCTGATTTCTTACGATTTTTATCAACTGCAACATCAGTGTATCGACTTACAAGTTGAAAGTTAAACATGCATTCTAGTTTTTCAACAGCTATAATCTTAATGAGTATCGTTAATTAAGTAAAAAACAATGGAAAATATCAAGTTTTATAGAAAAAGACTGATTTCTTACGATTTTTTCAACTCAAACTTCAGACTATCAATTTGGTAGAAAGAAATTTAAGCATGCATTCGAGTTTTGGACAATCATTTCCTTCATGAACATTATTAATTAAGCAAAACAACAGAAAATATTAAATTTTTAACTGATTTCTTCATATTTTTTTTTTTTTTTTATATATATATAAAATCAGAATACACAACTTAAAATAGAAATTTAAACATATTTTTTAATTTTTGAACAGTCGTTACCTCAAAGAATTTCAATAATTAAACAATTAACAAAGGAAACTAATGATTTTTTAACGAAAAAAGACGAATTAAACGAATTTGGTTAACTTTTACTCTAAATGGAAATTTCATCATACTTTTATATACTAACTAAGTAGAATTTTAATGCATAAACGAACACATTTCAGTAAATATTCAACGCACACGCAAATATGAAAACAACACCTGCTTCTTGTGACGTCATATTGAAACCAAAAGTTATTCCTCCGAAGTCCCTCACCATACCTTTTCACCCCCATCTCCCCCAATTTTTTACCTTAGGTAGGGAAATGGACAATGCAATGACCTCTCATTCTTGTATATTTAGAAGTCTGGGAGAAAAAAAGAGAAATTTTATACACTCCAATTTCATAACAGTTACCGCAATATCCCAAAATTTGAATTTTGGAAGACATAATCAGTATAATTAATTAAACAAAATAATAAAAATATTATTTTTTAAGATGAAAAGGTGAATTTAAGCGAATTTGATTAGTTTTACAATAGTCTTTTGAACAACAACTTGGAAATATAGATTTCTAACAGAAGAATTAAACGTATATTTTAATTTTAACAACAAAAACTTAACAAGTATCATTAATTCAACAAAAATAAATATCAATTTTAAAGAAAAGACGAATTTGAATAATTTTACACTAGTATTTTCAAAAGCAACATAGAAATATCAATACTTATTCACATATTTCACTTATTCACTGTATTCAGTACTATATTTAATAAATATGGATACAATTTAAGAATTTTCTAATCTATAATTAAATATTAGCTGTATATTTAATGTTACCCATGTTTTCAACATTAGTTCATAATCGTGAATTTTGTATTTTAAATACCATGTATTCAGGTTCAGATTATTTTCACTTGAAATCATACAGAATTTTTTAACAGAGTTTGTTTTTGAAATCATTGAAGCAACTGTATTTAATATTTTTAACACCAATTTTCTAAGATTTTCTAACATTTTCCGATTATACATTCTTCAGAAGTACATTTCTAAATGTTACAATCACTTTACATATCGAAAAGATATCATTGAAGCAACTGTATTTAATATTTTTAATACCAATTTTCTAAGATTTTTTAACATTTTCCGGTTATACATTCCTCAAAAGTTATTATTACGTATTCTAAACAATAGAAAATATTAATTTTAAGAATAAAAAGACGAATTTAAACAAATTTTATTAGTTTTACACTATTTTTTCTCACCTCCAACACGGATATATCAATTTTAACAGAAGAATTAAACGTATACTTTAGTTTTTAACAACAAAAGTTTTACACTATTTTTTCTCACCTCCAACACGGATATATCAATTTTAACAGAAGAATTAAACGTATATTTTAGTTTTTAACAACAAAAATGTAATAAGTATCATTAATTAAACAAAAATAAATATCAATTTTCAAGAAAAGACAATTTTTTACACAAATTTTCAACTTTGAAATACATTTGCTTACATATATTGTTACAGTATATTACTAAACTTAAACTTTTTAAAAAGTTTGAATGTCTTTACAAAGGTTCATACTTATATTTTTCACGTCTTGACTGCATTCGAAATCTTACAACAAAAGTATACTTTTATTATTATTATTATTATTATTCTAGAAAACCTAAAAAATCGTTTCTTGCTGCTTTAGACACTTGACATATTAAAACTACTCTACCCATATAATTAATCAAATTAGGACATGATTCATCTTACACTTCAAAATTTCTGAATTTTTACAATACTTATTTTCATCCAACTTTATTCTTGATCCTATATATTTTAATAGCACAGAATTTTAACATCTGTTTTTATCTACTTATCAAAAAATTATTAAAACACCCAACAACATTTTCCAAATATGAATATTATCTTTACAATTTAATAATGCAAAACATACACGAATACAAAGTTTAATTTTTACAAACATTTCATATTTCAAATCAAACTATTCGAAATTTTCACAACATAAGAGCAAACATTAGACGAACTTTTTAACATTAATATTGCTTACATCTTTTCATCATAACTTTTAACTATGATAATTATCCATTTTTAGGTTGATTGTCGAAAAACTGTAACTGAAATTACATAAACTTAATGTAAAAAACCATGTTCTCACACAATTTCTTGAAATTCAACAAAGAATTGACTATTACTCCAATACTTATCTACTTCAATCTCGACTCTCGATAGTATATAGATATTGCATCATTACATACTTACAACTCTTTTCAAACGTTTATCAGAAAATCAAGTCAATCAAAGTCTAGTAGTTATTACATACCTGTTCCTCAGAAATATTACTATCATATGAAACAGTAAAGAAAATTAATAGATATTTAATATTTAATAACTTCATACGTGAAATTACGTATGGTATAACTTCATGGTTTTAATGCAGTATGCAATGGCGAAACCATTGCATTTGCTATTAAAAACAACAAAATTTTTGAAGCTTTTTTCATAACTTTTTTGAAATTTTTGCAACATTTTTTTGCAATTTTTTTACTTTTTTTAACAAAAATTTTTCATTTTTTTAACGTTGTGATTTTCTTTTTTTTACTTTTGTAAAAACTTATTTTGAAAAAAAAATTTTTTGTAAAAAATGTTTTTGAAAAAAAATTTTTTTGAAAAAAATATTTTTGGAAGTTTTGGTTTTTGTAAAAAAAAATTTTGTTGTAAATATTTTTTTTCAAAAACTTTGTTATGAGTTTTTCACTTTGTGGTTTTTGTTTTTACATTTATGTTTTTTCTTTTCACTTTTACAATTTTTTCATATTGTAAATATTTTTTGTTAATATTTCTAGAAAACAATGAAAATATTTTGTAAACTTGCATATTTTTTCATACATCTGTTTATTTTTGTATGTTCTTATGCATTTTTTAAGTTGTGAGAGTGTTATTTCACTTAAAATGTTATGTATTTCATTAATGTAATAGGTATTAGAAAAATAAACACAACGATATATGCATATAAAAGAATATTTAATGTGAGCATTTAAAGAATACACTGCAAAATAACATCTATACATTCATACTGGTTAGAAGAATCACAAAATTACTTTTCAGCAGTGTGTATGTCTTCCAAATTTTAAGTTTGAGATATTGTGGTAAATGTTGTGAAAATATGATGGATAAATAGCCTAAATATCTTCCTTTATTTCTAAATTCTTCAAAAGTCTGACTAATTTTTGAATATCTTCGCTAAGTTTACATATATCTGATGATGCTTTATATGATGATGTGTGTATTTTTGATTCACGTCTCCTTGAAAACAGCATTTATGGTAATCTTTCCAAGTGTAAGGTTTTTCACCTGTATAGATTTTTGTATGTTCTGTTAAATTCCATTTACTTAAGAAGTGTTTGTAGCAAATAGAGCACATCTGTAGTAGAAATAAATGGACACAGTTAGGATTCTCTTCAATAATATAGGTAAAAAGCACTTGTTAAAGTGTAGGTAGTAAGACAAATCATTTTGTATTTACTCTAATTACGTTTCATATACGAATTCTAGTATTTCTCATATAAGTACTCACATATGTGTTATTCGTTAACGCTACATGTGCTAGGGATGAATCATTCGGGTCATTAATTTCTGAAGTTTGCTGCTGTTTTGATTCATCTTGTTGAAACATCTGTATAATGAAAGAAATATATATTTAGTAAAGGTTTAATGTATAAATAATCGCCTATTTATTTTTATTAAATACATGTATATTGCAATCAATTTCGTGTACATTTAATATAAATTAAATTTTCTTCATTTATTCATATGATAGTAATTTCTCTGAGGGGTACATATCTGATAATTTTTAGAAAAGTGTGAAACACAAATTATTCTATGATAATAAGCATTGTGGTAAAATTCACATAGCTTGGTTTCGAAAATAGGTTATTTGAAATATGAAATGTTAAAATTAAAGATTGTATTTGTACATGCTATGTATAATCAAAAACTATAAATATATTATTATTTAAAAAACTCGATGGACGATAATTCAGATGCAAGATGAAAACATTAAGATCAAGTGCAAGATGAAACATATAATTTGATTAATACTATGGAAGTGCTAACTCAAGATAAACCATGTATACTATATATCATTAAAACTATAAAGATAGTATTTATATTTTAAGCAACTTGATGCACGATAATTCAGAAGTGTGAGATGAAACATCTGATGAATTGATTAAAAATATGAGTAGATTAGTTTTAATACATTAGATGATTATAGCAGTAAGAAATTTCGTGTAGGAGCAATGCGTACATGATGAAAATCGAATGGAATCAATTGACTTCAACTCCTGATCCAAGTTAGTATTTATCTCACGTGTGTAATGTGGAAATATAAAAGGTGAAGAATCAAGTTTGATGTAAATAAATATTGTGGTATTGGTTTAAAAACTAAAAAAGTATTGAATTTTACTGAATTAGAAAGCATAAAATTTGATTAAATAATGTTTTATGTAAAATATTAAGTTTAAATGTGATAAAATTATGAAAATCAGTTTGTAAACTCTCATTTTTATAAGTACTACTATGAAAATATTCTTTTAATATAGAATTTCTGCTTATTAATGAGACTAAATTATTTTTTTTTTTAATTTTGAATATTTATTGAGTGTATGTAATACTAGGATTAAAATCTTACAAATTCGGTGTTAAATTTTTCAAGAAATTGTGGTTTGTAATCCAGAAAAAGGTGCGATTTTAATAAATTTGTAAATAAGTTCATTATTTATTTTTTTTTTTTTTTTAGTTATTTCTCTAACTTGTCATTCATTTGTTAATTTTTGTAATTTTTGTAGAAAAAATGCTTTGAATTTTCGGTAATCTGTACTATTTTTTTGTCCAACAGTTGATTTTTTTGATTATTAGTATTCTTATTCAGCAGTAATTTCACGTATGAAGTTATTAAATATTAAATATCTATTAATTTTCTTTACTGTTTCATATGATAGTAATATTTCTGAGGAACAGGTATGTAATAACTACTAGACTTTGATTGACTTGATTTTCTGATAAACGTTTGAAAAGAGTTGTAAGTATGTAATGATGCAATATCTATATACTATCGAGAGTCGAGATTGAAGTAGATAAGTATTGGAGTAATAGTCAATTCTTTGTTGAATTTCAAGAAATTGTGTGAGAACATGGTTTTTTACATTAAGTTTATGTAATTTCAGTTACAGTTTTTCGACAATCAACCTAAAAATGGATAATTATCATAGTTAAAAGTTATGATGAAAAGATGTAAGCAATATTAATGTTAAAAAGTTCGTCTAATGTTTGCTCTTATGTTGTGAAAATTTCGAATAGTTTGATTTGAAATATGAAATGTTTGTAAAAATTAAACTTTGTATTCGTGTATGTTTTGCATTATTAAATTGTAAAGATAATATTCATATTTGGAAAATGTTGTTGGGTGTTTTAATAATTTTTTGATAAGTAGATAAAAACAGATGTTAAAATTCTGTGCTATTAAAATATATAGGATCAAGAATAAAGTTGGATGAAAATAAGTATTGTAAAAATTCAGAAATTTTGAAGTGTAAGATGAATCATGTCCTAATTTGATTAATTATATGGGTAGAGTAGTTTTAATATGTCAAGTGTCTAAAGCAGCAAGAAACGATTTTTTAGGTTTTCTAGAATAATAATAATAATAATAATAAAAGTATACTTTTGTTGTAAGATTTCGAATGCAGTCAAGACGTGAAAAATATAAGTATGAACCTTTGTAAAGACATTCAAACTTTTTAAAAAGTTTAAGTTTAGTAATATACTGTAACAATATATGTAAGCAAATGTATTTCAAAGTTGAAAATTTGTGTAAAAAATTGTCTTTTCTTGAAAATTGATATTTATTTTTGTTTAATTAATGATACTTATTACATTTTTGTTGTTAAAAACTAAAATATACGTTTAATTCTTCTGTTAAAATTGATATATCCGTGTTGGAGGTGAGAAAAAATAGTGTAAAACTTTTGTTGTTAAAAACTAAAGTATACGTTTAATTCTTCTGTTAAAATTGATATATCCGTGTTGGAGGTGAGAAAAAATAGTGTAAAACTAATAAAATTTGTTTAAATTCGTCTTTTTATTCTTAAAATTAATATTTTCTATTGTTTAGAATACGTAATAATAACTTTTGAGGAATGTATAACCGGAAAATGTTAAAAAATCTTAGAAAATTGGTATTAAAAATATTAAATACAGTTGCTTCAATGATATCTTTTCGATATGTAAAGTGATTGTAACATTTAGAAATGTACTTCTGAAGAATGTATAATCGGAAAATGTTAGAAAATCTTAGAAAATTGGTGTTAAAAATATTAAATACAGTTGCTTCAATGATTTCAAAAACAAACTCTGTTAAAAAATTCTGTATGATTTCAAGTGAAAATAATCTGAACCTGAATACATGGTATTTAAAATACAAAATTCACGATTATGAACTAATGTTGAAAACATGGGTAACATTAAATATACAGCTAATATTTAATTATAGATTAGAAAATTCTTAAATTGTATCCATATTTATTAAATATAGTACTGAATACAGTGAATAAGTGAAATATGTGAATAAGTATTGATATTTCTATGTTGCTTTTGAAAATACTAGTGTAAAATTATTCAAATTCGTCTTTTCTTTAAAATTGATATTTATTTTTGTTGAATTAATGATACTTGTTAAGTTTTTGTTGTTAAAATTAAAATATACGTTTAATTCTTCTGTTAGAAATCTATATTTCCAAGTTGTTGTTCAAAAGACTATTGTAAAACTAATCAAATTCGCTTAAATTCACCTTTTCATCTTAAAAAATAATATTTTTATTATTTTGTTTAATTAATTATACTGATTATGTCTTCCAAAATTCAAATTTTGGGATATTGCGGTAACTGTTATGAAATTGGAGTGTATAAAATTTCTCTTTTTTTCTCCCAGACTTCTAAATATACAAGAATGAGAGGTCATTGCATTGTCCATTTCCCTACCTAAGGTAAAAAATTGGGGGAGATGGGGGTGAAAAGGTATGGTGAGGGACTTCGGAGGAATAACTTTTGGTTTCAATATGACGTCACAAGAAGCAGGTGTTTTCATATTTGCGTGTGCGTTGAATATTTACTGAAATGTGTTCGTTTATGCATTAAAATTCTACTTAGTTAGTATATAAAAGTATGATGAAATTTCCATTTAGAGTAAAAGTTAACCAAATTCGTTTAATTCGTCTTTTTTCGTTAAAAAATCATTAGTTTCCTTTGTTAATTGTTTAATTATTGAAATTCTTTGAGGTAACGACTGTTCAAAAATTAAAAAATATGTTTAAATTTCTATTTTAAGTTGTGTATTCTGATTTTATATATATATATAAAAAAAAAAAAATATGAAGAAATCAGTTAAAAATTTAATATTTTCTGTTGTTTTGCTTAATTAATAATGTTCATGAAGGAAATGATTGTCCAAAACTCGAATGCATGCTTAAATTTCTTTCTACCAAATTGATAGTCTGAAGTTTGAGTTGAAAAAATCGTAAGAAATCAGTCTTTTTCTATAAAACTTGATATTTTCCATTGTTTTTTACTTAATTAACGATACTCATTAAGATTATAGCTGTTGAAAAACTAGAATGCATGTTTAACTTTCAACTTGTAAGTCGATACACTGATGTTGCAGTTGATAAAAATCGTAAGAAATCAGCCTTTTTCTATAAAAATCGATATTTTCCATTGTTTTTTATTTAATTATGAATGCTCATTAAGGTTATAGCTGTTGAAAAACTGAAATGTACGTTTAAGTTTTCTCTTTTAAGTTGATAAAAATAGTAAGAAATCAGTCTTTTTCTATAAAACTTGATATTTTCCATTGTTTTTTACTTAATTAACGATACTCATTAAAATTATAGCTGTTGAAAAACTAGAATGCATGTTTAACTTTCAACTTGTAAGTCGATACAGTGATGTTGCAGTTGATAAAAATCGTAAGAAATCAGTCTTTTTCTTTAAAACTTGATATTTTCTATTGTTTTTTACTTAATTAACGATACTCATTAAGATTATAGATGTTGAAAAACTGAAATGTACGTTTAAGTTTTCTCTTTTAAGTTGATAAAAATAGTAAGAAATCAGTCTTTTTCTATAAAACTTGATATTTTCCATTGCTTTTACTTAATTAATACTACTCATTAAGATGTCTATGAAGCAAAATTCAAATATATGTTTAACTTTCTTGAGTTAAATTGATAATCTCATCTTGTAGTTGAAGAAATCTAAATAAAATGGTTAAAAAATGAGATTTTAATTGTTTCGCTTAATTAATAATACTCATTAAAATTACGATTGTTCAAAATTCATATATAAATTTAATCTTCATCTTATAGTATGATTTCGAGCGGCGGCACCGCAGGCGGGACGCGGAGGGATGCGGAGGGGCGCGGAGGGATGCGGAGGGGCGGTTGCTGCGGGACGGCCCCTCTGCCCCTCCGCATGAGCTTAAACTGTCCTTTTCCTACTACTACCCACTAATTGAATTGTTACGTGCATGTGTCCTATCTCAATGGTTTTCTTTTGCCCGAAAACGATATAATAGAAAATATACACAAAATGGTGAGAACAATTTTCTAGGTAAAATTAGCATGACCCACAAATGACACTTATATCGAAATCTCTCGAAAATGTGACTTAGTTCATTAATTTTTGCGTGCCAAAAAACGTTAAATACAAAATTTAGATAATTGAGCCAATTTTTAGGTATAAATAGTTTGACCTTGACTCATTATGACCCAAAATGACTCATTAATCGAGTTTTCTCAAACATCTGACCTAACCCAATGATTTTCTTGTGTCAGAAAACGATAGAATATAAAATTTAGTTAAATTTGCGCGAGACATTGTCTAGATCAAGTTAGAATAACCCAAAAGTGACCCACTAATCGAAATTTCTCGAACGTGTGGCATAGCCCAATGATTTTCTCGTGCCAAAAATATGCTGTATACAAAATTTCGTTAAAATCGATTCACCCGTTCTTTAGATATAGCTTGACCATGACCCATCATGACCCCAAATGACCCTTATAATCGAAATCTCTCGAACATGTGACTTAGCCCATTAGTTTTCTCGTGTATAAATATTGTTACACTCAAAATTTCGTTAAACTCGATCCTGCCGTTCTTTAAACATAAATAACTTGACCCAGACCCTTTATGACCCATTAATCGAAATTTCTCGATCATGTGACCTAGCCCAATGATTTTCTCGTGCCAAAAAATGTTGTATACAAAATTTCGTGAAAACTGATCCACATGTTTTTAGATATAGCTTGACATGACCCGTTATGACCCATCATGACCCACAAATGACTCTTACAATCGAAATCTCTTAAACATGTGAGATAGCCCATTAATTTTCTCGTGTCAAAAAACTTACATACAAAATTTCATTAAATTTGATACTGTCGTACTTTATATATAAATAGCTTGACCCAGACCTTTTATGACCCAAAATGACCCAGTAATCGAAATTTCTCGAACTGAGACCTAGCCCAAAAGTTTTCTCGTGCCAAAAAAACTTTGTATACAAAATTTCGTTAAAATCGATCCACCTGTTCTTTAGCTATAGCTTGACCACGACCCATTATGACCCATCATGACCCACAAATGACTCTTATAATCGAAATCTCTCGATCGTGTGACTTAGCCCATTAGCTTTTTCGTGTCAAAAAACTATTACAGGCAAAATTTCGATGAAATTGATTCTGCGGTTCTTTAAATATAAATAGCTTGACCCAGACCCTTAATGACCAAATATGACCCATTAAATTTTTTTTTCGAACATGTAACCTAGCCCAATGTTTTTCTCGTGCCCGAAAACCATAGAATGCAATTTTTAGTCAAAATTGCGTGAGAAAATCTCTAGATAAAAATAGCATGACCCACAATGACCCCAAAAATGACGCACTAACCGAATTTTCTCGAACATGTTACCTAACCCAATGGTCTTCTTGTAATCCAAACCGATAAAATATAGAATTTGGTCGAAATCGTTAGAGCCGTTTTATAAATAAAAATGGCTTGACCCACAATGACCCAAAAATGACCCACTAATCAAAATTTTTCGAACATGTGACCCAGCTCAATTGTTTTCTCGTGCCAAAAAACGACTGGATATAAAATTTCCTTAAAATCGATCCAGCCGTTCTCTAGATATAAATAGCTTGATCCTGACCCATTATGACCCAATAATCGAATTTTCTCGAACACGTGACCTAGCCCAATGGTCTTCTCGTGCCCGAAAATGGTAAAATCCAAATTTTTGCGAAAATCGTTAGAGCCGTTTTTGAGATAAAATTTACCCACACACACACACAATTTTTGCTCGCATTATAGTATAAGATAAGGATTCTCTCTCAATTTAATAAATAATATCTTATGTTACTTTTAAAAATTAACTAAATGTATTCTTTATCATAATTATATGCAATTTAATGATACTATATCTAAACAAATAGTAGGGGTCCCTCAATGGTGGAGTCGTATCATCTATCTGGGCCGAGCTGTACTAACCAATTAAATATTACCAATAAAATATTTAATTTTTTATTATCGTAAAAATTTACAGTATAGTTGTAATGATATGATAAATAATGAAATTAACTTTCTCGATCTGAATGTTATACTCTGTGATAAAAGAATGCTCTTTGTTATTTATGATACACGTAACGATTTTGCATTCGAGGCAAATTTATTTACTCATTATAATTCATGCCTACATAAATCTGTATATGTAAATATTTTACTTTACTTTCACAGAATGAATAATATTTGTTCACATAAATTTAAAATGCATAATTTAAAAAAAGTACTGGATCTTGCAATAAAATATAATTATCCCTCGAATTAGATTAAATTAACTTTACATCTATAATGATTAACATTATGGTTATCTGTTTTATAGTTATAGGAGATTAGTTTCTTTAGGATTATTAATGATTATTAATTTTTAATGTGTCATTTAATTTTACTGCGTTCTTTCTTACTTTTCTTCTCATTTTGCTTCATGTAGATTTATGGGTAAAACATTTAAGTATTGTTGTGTGCGTGGCTGCAATATAAAATACTTGAATTAATCTTACCAATTAAAAATTATTTGATTGTAAATCTACACATATGTTATCGATTAGTTTGATAAAATTTAGTATCTAGGAATGATTAGTTTGAGGTATTATGCAATAGACAGCAATACTAAAATTTTAGAAATTATCTTTTTATAACATTTTAAATTTTAGTTTTATGCAATAGATTGGCAGCACTAAAAAACAACTGGAATATTTAACACTAGAGGGTGGTATATTTTTGTAAAATAACATCTAAAAATATTAATGGATTCAATTAGTGTATTAAATAATATGAATATTAAATGTTAATTTTAATTGTAACTTAATAAGAGTGAATTAGTATTTTATTTATAAAAAAAATATATTCAGGGTTATTTCCACAAGCACTTGTGTAGGTCACATCAATTGTAGGCCGAATCCATGTCGATTCAGGCAGGGGGGTTACCTTCATAGTCTCAGAAGTTCTTTGATTGAATATATGTTAAAATTCAGGAAAAAATAAAATTCCCGTAATTTTTGGTTTTCCCCAAAAAAATGTCTGGACCGAGATACAGGGTGCCAAAGATAGCATCCCCAGCACCTTTTCCCGTTTACGATTTTCGAAAAAAACTTTAAAGTGCTCTATCTCTGAAACGATGCAAGATATTTCGTTGCAGTTTATTTTATTTTAAAGATACTATTTTTCTGCTTAAAAAGATATACTCCATTTTGAAATATGTATTTAATTATTTTTACAGCAGCCTTCTAAAAAAAAATTTTTTTAATCAAAAATAATTTTTTTCTCAAAAATGCCAATCTTAAAAATTTTGATTTTTTTTACTGTTAGTCAATACCATTGAGTACTACCTTCACTGTAAAGGAGAACTTCCACTTTTGAGTTTAACAAGTTTTATAATCATTTCAAGAATTTAGAGAATTTTACAGGAACTGCATGACAAAAGTTCCAGTAAAAGTCTCTCAATTTTTGTTTATTTGTATCATGTGTAGCCTATTACATATCCCAAACAAGTTAGAAATCACATGTCAAACATGGTAAATGAGGTGCATTCATACTATGACTAATTTTATAGATATTTAGATCTTGGTGCAATAAGTATTACACTCTTGTGAAAACTGGCATGAATACAAAATTTATTATGTTTCTATATATTAAATTCAGTAATATGGAAGTAATATGAATCCATCTTAAAAAGAACATAATCACCAGGGCAACCTAGAATCATTACCTATCATGGGATATGTTTGAGTTAATTATGTGTGATAGGATTTAATAGGATGAATAAAATATTTATGATCTTTATTTCAAAGTTTTAATTTGACTTTCATAACATTTGACTACCTTTTTCACAACATTTTTTTTTTTTTTTTTTTTTTTGAAGGTAACATTTTTTTGTTCGAAATGATATATTCAATTTTGAAAAAATGTATTCATATTTTCTGATGCAGCCTTTTGATTTTTTTTAATTAAAAGAAATCAAAAATGCTAATCCTAAATTTACTTATTTATTTTATTTATTTATTTATTTTATTTGACAAGTTATCGAAACACATGTAAAATTTTGCCATATATTTTACCAGTTCCTGTATGACAATCACATACTGGTCTCAGGAAATCAAAATCTTAGTCTTGTTTGGCATAGAATTTTATTTCTTTTTAAGTATAAGAAACTGACAGCTTTAAAAATAGCTTACAAAAGAAAAAAAAAACATACACTAAAGTTTACAAAATATAAGTTTCACAACACATTACTTTCAGTGTACTCTGCTTAGAACTGAAATTAGAAATTCATACACTTTATAATTTGTTGAACAGTATCTGTATCTCCCTTTGATATTTAGTGATGCCTTCCTGTTTAACTAATAGGGTCTGGGGCTTCCATAATCCTTAAAACGTTGTGAATAGGAAGTGAACACTGGTGGTGGTGTTACTGTCTAGCAGGTGGAAATCTATATCCAACAGCCGATCCATGTGGGAGCATAAAGTTAACGACAATTTCATAAACAACTGATTTCATTTACCTTTCCAATCCACCACTCACAATAATATACACAAGCAACAAAAATTCCTTTTTATAAATTGTGAATCTGAATATTTTGCAATTGTTTCAGAGATCTTGGTTGGACAAATGAAATTTCTTCTTGTTTGCTGTTCAAAGTTTGAGCAATTTAGATACTATGACATTAATAGATGAATATACCCATCACTATGATATTAATAGATGATTGTTCATTCTATTAAATTCTATCATACATAATTAAATATCACATGATAGGTAATGATTCTAGGTTGCCCTGGTGATTACGTTCTTTTTAAGATGGATTCATATTACTTCCTTATTACTGAATTTAATATATAGAAACATAATAAATTTTGTATTCATGCCAGTTTTCACAAGAGTGTAATACTTATTGCACCAAGATCTAAATATTTATAAAACTAGTCA
Organism: Maratus speculifer; assembly: GCA_964019185.1. Lineage (NCBI taxonomy): Eukaryota > Metazoa > Arthropoda > Arachnida > Araneae > Salticidae > Maratus > Maratus speculifer. Next base: position 246,341,855 of record OZ025293.1, on the reverse strand, counting down.
TAGTATAAATGCACCTCATTTACCATGTTCGACGTGTGATTTCTAATTTGTTTAAGATGTGTAATAGGCTACATATGATACAAATAAACAAAAATTGAGAGACTTTTATTGAAACTTTTGACGTGCAGTTCCTGTAAAATTCTCTTAATTCTTGAAATGATTCTAAAACTTGTTAAACTCAAAAGTGGAAGTTCTCCTTTACAGTGAAGGTAGTACTCAATGGTATTGACTAACAGTAAAAAAATCAAAATTTTTAAGATTGGCATTTTTGAGAAAAAAATTATTTTTGATTAAAAAAAATTTTTTTTAGAAGGCTGCTGTAAAACTAATTGAATACATATTTCAAAATAGAGTATATCTTTTTAAGCAGAAAAATATTATCTTTAAAATAAAATAAACTGCAACGAGATATCTTGCATCGTTTTAGAGATAGAGCACTTTTAAACATTTTTTCGAAAATCGCAAATGGGAAAAGGTACTCGGGATGCCATCTTTGGCATCCTGTATCTCGGCCTAGGAATTTTTTTGGGGAAAACCAAAAATTACAGGAATTCTATTTTTTCCTGAATTTTAACATATGTCAAATCAAAGAACTTCTGAGACTATGAAGGTAAGATTTTTACTTTGGCTGCCTGAATTGACATGGACTATGCCTGTAGTTGCTAAATTGTTGGCCACCTTTATTTTTAAAAGGCTTGCATGGTCTTATTCAATTAATGAAATATCTCCGATAAAATAAGTCATTTTTCCTTTTTAAAATACTGGTATTAAAAATCGTTGTATGAGACTTACACGACATGTGTTCATGGAAATACCCTCAGATATATTGATTAAAAGCAATTATCTTAAACCAAAAAGTTAAACGGTAATTTTTAATCATATATGCTAACGGTTAAATTAATCTTATATGATAGTATGAATAATTCTGGTGGTCTGTTTTTAAATACTAAAAAGGATTATATTTTGCCACATTTTTTAATTAATTTTTGTTTAGAACAAACGGCACGCGTTTTCCAGAAACTATGTCATCTTTTTTTTTTAAGATTTTTTTTCTCTCTGTTGTTGTAAACTGCAAAGATCTTTCAGAAAACACTGTCAAATTGTGTTTTGTATCAAATTTCCGGATATGACAACGGAAGAAATGAAAAAAAAAAGTCATCACGTGACAGAAAGTTTATGACTCAATAAGTTATTTATCAAAAAATGGAAAACGCAATTCGATTCCATCTTTCTTCAATAGTCAGGTCTGAAATTTTCACGCCTTTACCTTCAAAAATGCACCAGAAAATTTCTAGTCAGTTGATCAGGGAATTTGCGAATGGCCTTAGCATAACAAACTGCCTTGTGTGACTTGAAGCGCGGTTTAGGCTCTTTGACTTAACGTTAGCGTCACGAGTTTTTAACCTGGTATTTGACATTGAGCGAACATGACATATTACGCTTCAATATTAAACTATTACTTTTGAAAATATTGTTGACTCATTATGTGGAATATGTATTGAGTTGAAAATCCTTTAATAGTCTCGTTATGGTTGTAGTGTTTCAGCCAAAAGTATAATTATCTTGTTGAAAAGATTACAGTATAGCGGAGAAAAAAAAAAACATACTTTTTTAATGAGTAAAAGAAACAGATATAGTTTTAATTTGTGTTTTATTATAAGGTCTTAATATTATCACAGATTCGCTGTTGCTTTCATTTTTCATATCTTTCCTGACATTTAGAAATATTTCTAATGCCATAATTGAATTATTAGTGAAATAGAAGAAAACTCAAAAAATTTTAAAAGCACATTTTATAAATTTGAAAAGTTGTAACCTTCGTAAACTACATGCTGAAGGACTTCCTCCTTTTAAAAGAAGGAAAATTTTTGAAAGAATTCATAGATTGAAATATTTTTACACATTTTCTACTATTGAGTTACAATTTCCCCCAAAATTAGAATATCTTAAAAATCAAAATTTTAACTATATTAATATGTCAGCAAACTGTTTTATATATTCTTTATTAATTTTTATATTAAAAAATATTCATTATATTTATAATGCAAAGTTAAATAAATAAATAAATAAATAAATGGATAAAAGTTAAGTTCTTAAAAATTGACAAGAGTAAATTGTCACAATGTGAATTTTTCATAGTCAATAAGTATATTAACGAAAATAACATTTTCCATTATTTAAAGTTATATAGCTTAAACTTTAAAATGTTAGTCTTAAATTTAATCTTTAATTTTTTGCAAATTATGAATAATTCATATTAATGCGCAGTGTTGGAAGATAGCAACAATGATTGTCTTTTAAAGACCACTGTATAAATAAGAAAGATGTTGCAGACATACAATGTGATGATAAAATTTTAACGAAGGTAAAATTCAAAGTTTTATCTGCATTTCAATAAATAAAATATGCTGCACCACGGCATTACACAGGATATCCCGAAAGTCCTCGACACACTTAAATTCAATATAAAATCAAATAATACTGATAAACAAACTTTAACGAATTTTCTGTTTCTCTGTATACGTTGGGTATTTCTTAGATTTCAAGCCGCTGAAAAATAATATGTTTGTAAAAATTTTCTATCACCCTCCAATTTTGAGAAATTTCATTTATACGGTTTGGAGTATGTAGGCATCGTATAAGCATTATAATTATATTATATTATCCTCTTTCATGTATTTGATTCACACAAACATTCCTTTTTCTTATTACAACGATAGACGATACAGCAAGAGAGCAGAAACAGATGTCCCCCTAATAAATTTTGTGTTAGCGACCTTAAACAGGCAGCTCTAAGTCACCACCACAGTATTTGACTTTAACGCAAATCCGTGACAGTTGAAACTTTCGGGACGAGTGTACTACTATTTCTTTGTTCTGTAAGACTTAATTTTGATTATAACTATCCTATTTTCCTCTACAATATGCAAAACATGTCTAGAGGATGCGTTAATGAACTTGATTCTTTTTGCTATGTGTGCGGGGAGCTAACTTTGAAAAAGTATCGATGCGCTTTCACGCCGTTAATAAAGACTGCCTATCATATGTACTTTGGATATAAAGTAGGTGAACAAGATAAGAAATGGGCGCTTCATTCTTGTTGTACACGATGTGCTACAAACCTCCGGGCGTGGATGAAAGTTACAAAAAAGTATGTCCTTTGCCATACCCATGATATGGCGCATGCCGAAGGATCACATAACTGACTGCTACTAATGTATTACAAAAATTAAAGGATTCTCTGCAAGTAAACATAAAATTAAGTACACGAACTTAGATTCAACAATGTGACCAGCATTACATAATGATGATTTACAAATGCCGAAACCTCCAGAGAATTTTACATATGACGATGCAGCAGTAGAAATGCAAATTGATGAAATTGAAACTTCTCCTCTACATCTGATATGAACTATTCTCCTGGCAGAAATGAAGAACCACACCTAATTACTCAAAAAAAAAAATTAAATGATTTTGTGAGACTTAAATTTATCAAAGAAAAACTCGGAATTATTTGGATCAAGATTGCAAGGTTGGAATCTCCTGAAAAACAATACAAAGATATCTATTTATCGAGATTGACATAAGAAATATTCGACATTTTTTTCAAGAAAAGATGAAATATGCTATTGTAATGATATAAGTGGCTTAATGTCTGCTTTAAATTGTCAATACAACTCGGAACAATGGCCTATAAGAGAGCAGCCACAGATAAGACATTTACCGCTACATAAAGTATGAAATTTCTTATTAATATCATTTATTTTACAAAAAATCTATTATATTTTTCTGAAACTTTATAAACAATGCATACTTTCAGTGTTTTAAATATTAGTTTTAAGCTTTACAAGTGTTTATTTAAAAGTTTGTCATTACTAAAATACCAAATGATAAATCTCATAAGGTGTATGTGTTGAATAAATACTACAAAATTCAGCTTTTCAAGATTTTGAATTTTTTAAAAATCTGTGGGCGATCGAAACTTTTTAATGGCATATTCTTTCACAGCACCACCTAAAATATAAAAGTCACCACATACTTAGTTAGAAACAGAAACCTTGTTTATCAGTGTAATTGGCGTACAGCCGTGCGGTTTAGACTAAAAGGCTTCATGTTGAAAAGTTTTTTGAAGCAAAAGAAACAATCTTCTATCATAGATGGCGCCGCTTGTTAGTATGCATTGGTTAAAACATGGATTTTTCCGATTTTAAGATTAGTTTCGACGCTGTGACAAAGATGACGATTGCCACCGAAGAATCTAATTGCCTAGGTTGGTACTTCGAAACTAAATCAAACTAATCTAAAAAATCAGAAAAAACGCATGCTTCAAACTAAACATACAGTCGCGCCATCTATGATTGAAGTTTAGAACTAATTTTTTCATCCGCCTGAAGAAAACTTTTCATCGTGAGAACTATTTTAGTCAAAACTCCATCCCTATACCACAATTACCTGGTTTTACATTGAATTTTAAAATATGCCAGGGATTTTTATGACACCCTGTATATTCCCTATATTTTAATTACAATAAGAATTAATAAGAAATATTCATTTTATTTGCAATGCATTAAAATCGATAAAATACATAAAGTACTATTTCAATAGAAAGTTTCTTTGTTTATATCAACTGCCTGTAAATAGCGCTAAAATAGTACTTAGAAACGAAGCTCAATCTATATGCACGAAAATTCTTGTTTACGATGTTTGTATTAAACACAATTTTAAAAATACTTTGTCGATTGCGCAAATTAATTCAATTTTGTTAGTTCTGAAAGCTTTATAGAAAAATATGATGAATAGACGTGATTCGAGGGAGAAGAGATCTGTAATATTTACCCATTTCAAATCGAAATAAAGACTAACATGTCTCCATGCCCTTTAACCCCTTGGGAACAAGCGACCGGTATACGTGCTGCCCAAGGTTATTAAAATCCTCTATTATTCTCACCAGTAAATATTTGTTGCAAGTTTTGCCGTATTTAATTATCGCGATTCAATAAGGCAAAAATCTGCGCTTTAAAAAACAGGTGATAAAATATTAAAAATTCTGTAAAAGCCGCTTGTCCCGAAGGGGTTTTTAGATTTGGAATTTGCGTTTCTGAATGGCAACAGAATTCGTTTGTTTATATCTTTTAATCCGTTGTTTATAATGCATACCCTCCCCCCCCCCCAAATGTGTTCGTAGACTGGGTCCACTATGACTGACTGGTTAAGTCACCGCTAATTGCTTGAAAGAGTAGGTTAGACTTCCGCTGGCTCCGTTGCAAGTTCTCTGTAGAACTACCCCGGTCGTAATTCTTTGGTATTGTAAATCTCGTCCTTGTGTAATGCAATAGAAAAAGGAAAAAACAATTGTGGTTTGTGTTTGTGTATAATAAGGATCATTCGAGGCGAAAAGCCATAGTTGCTGTAGGCCCCAAAGCTTTTTCTAGTACGATGGAACTCTCTATATCAGTGTTCGTGGAACTCAACCGAAGATAGCAATCTGATTTGTTGATGCTCATTCAGGTTTCAGCAAATTGTTCTACCAGTTTTGGCGAATTTGCTACAATTTGGAGAAAACAACATTACAAATAAAAAAGTATTTTGCTACTATTGTTTTCTATGGCTAAGAGACATACCAGCAGATGTCATCAGGATGATCTTGCATACTGTGGAATCTTTGGAAACTTGGAAGAATTTCGAAATGTGACAAGTGTGGCACTAAAGTTAGGTGTCGCTCACAGCATCGTTTCACGAGCCTGGAAGACATTTTAAACGATGGGAAAAGCTGTCCGAAGATTCAGCAATGATCTCCTACGAGCAACAACAGCGGAGGACAGTTATATTGCCCTAAAAGTGAATATAAATAGGCGACAGACAGCTGGAGAAATCGCAAGGCAGACGGAGCAGACTTCTGGACATCGAATATCATGTTTTACCATGGCTACGAGGCTGCGCAAAGATAGTCTATATGTACGATGACCTGTACGGTGTATACCGCTAATGTCTGCTCATCGGAGACGCCGATTTCTGTGCTTCAGGAACACAAGATGTAGTACAACAGGAATAGGATTAAATACTCCTAATGGATTAGAGCCGATTTAGTATGACGAGCTATACTGGACATATACACATCTGGAAAAAGCAGGAAACACGTAATCACCCCTTCAGCATTAATCGCCCATCACTAGTTTGTACAGTTAAAGGGATTAATTTTCATCGCACAGAAAGATTAAAAATCTTAGACATTCAGATTTTAATTTTTATAAAAGAAATATTAAGGATATATTTTCAAAGAAAAGGACAGAGTACCTTATTCTTAGAACATATAACTAGCCACTTTTAATTTATAATAATTACTATCTTGCACTAGCAGCTATAACAAATATATGCATAAATTAAAATATAATTTTAGAATATAAATTATGATATTCCATGTGTTATCAATAAAACTCTCATTTTGATGCAATGACCGATATCATTTGTAACTCTGATACAGTTGTAACCCCACTGTTGCCAGCATCGTTATGATGCAAGGTTACTAAAGTACGCTATTGCGAATTGTTATTACATAGATTAGAATGAAGACGTTTCCTACTTTAAAACTGAATTAACCGTGCTCTATTATAAAGTTGGTCAAAAGAGAAAAAAATAAGAATTTTTGCGAAAGTATCGCAGATATGTGAGCGAGGTACCATTCGACTGGGAACTAACTTAAATATTTTAAAATTATCATTGAAAATGTAATTATTTTTTTTTAATTTCAATCAAATATAATCTTATTAATTAGTGTAAACAGCCAAAATTTCAAGGTCAATTTTTGAAGAATTTCGTAATATAAAAGTATCCCCCCCCTTTTTTTTTTCTTTTTTGATAAATAAATTACTTATCGAGTTATAAGTTATTGTTGTGACGAGCGGTTTTTCTGAATTCCGGTTCAAAAATGCTACTTTCAGAATACTTTCTGCAAAATCCTTTGTCCCAAAAATGAAAAATATTCGATCAGTTTCCGAATAGGTATACCAGCCAGTTTCATGCGTTTCCGAACAATAATAATGTAACGTAATGTATCAATTAAATAACATTTTATCAATTTAATAATGTATCAATCAAATGTATCTTAATGCAGCTTCTTTGAGAGCAGCCTTAATTATATTTTGTTCAATAACACATGTAGAAGTTAAGTTGTTCTTTTCTAATGCGCTTTTTCCAGATCCATGAGCAAGTATAGTATGCTTTAAGCTTGCCTGTCCAAATGCTGATGAATAATTACATTCATTTTGGAAATATCTCAACTTCTTTACAGGGATAAGCTATATTCATTTACAAATCAACAGCTGATATAGTATTGTTACCTTTTTTTTTATATAAATTTACATGTACAATATTTTTAAAATAAACATTACAAAATCAGTAAAGGAAATATTCGGGTGTAAATACCACGGTAACTGTTTTTTAGCTTTAGATTACCATGTAACTTTTAAATGCTTCGGAATCCTTTTTTTAAAGAGAGGGCTTATGTTTTACTCAGTATATGCCATCGTAATCAAAGAGTTTTGCTAAGCCAATAAAATAAATTTACCAGATAAGAAATGCTGCACGTGAATTAATTGAAGGTTTTGTTTAATCAAATCAGTAAGCAATGAATAGTTTCGATTGCAGTTTTCTTTTTAAGAGCTTGAATATCTCAAAATTGCTTTTTCTTTTTTCACATTTGAGCTTTTCAAATAATAGCAGCTACCCTCTTTTCTGATATAAAAAAACTCAAAATGATAAAAAAAAAAAATTAAAGTTAACTAAAAAGCCCAACTGAACTAATTATACTGATGTCCGTAGTATTTGTGATGTGTCCTTTTTTGATTTGTTAATTTGCCTCTTATCTTAGGGAGTACTCTGAATTCTTCGAGTCTACTGTGGCTGCCTGCTTTCTTTTAAAAATAAAAGCCACCCGAATGCATTAAATATCAAGTTCGTCTCTGATATATATTTAATTGATCTGGTTACTTAAAAAAATTGCTTGAATTTAGGGAACTGAGCTTAAGAATATAACAAGGCAGAAATTACATCTATGACATTTAATGAACTTGTAATAAGAATACTTTAAAATTGCAAGAAGACAAGTCCTAAACTCCGCGTTTGATGGCTGAAGAAATGGTTTAAAGTTGTCGGTCTTTTAACCTTCTTCATTTATTTTGCAACTTACGCTCCCACGGGATTCAAATTATAAAACGTGGAAATTCCCTATATTGTCTCTTCAATGCTAAATTTGATGGGGAGGGGGGGGGGATCCGAATTCCTACCATTTTTTCTTCATTAAACCTCAACGGTGATAAAAAATTTTTTTACAGAGAAGCATAAATTTATTTTAAAATTTAGAGTTGTGCTGCATCTAAAATTTAAATTGCTGTAACATCAAAATTTGAAGAAAAAAAAAATCTATTCAACAGATAAAAGAAAACAAATGCCATTACCCTTTCTCAAATAGGTCTTCTCAGCATTCGTTCCGACTTCATTTCCATAAATGATAATGTCAGAATATTTCGCATAAGTGCATTAGATTGAATTGTGCGAAATTAATAACTTCACGTGTATTGTGTTGCTAAAATGTTTGAGGGTTTTTTTTTTTTTCATTAGTTTAGAAAAAGTCAAACGTACATTTTCTCTGTCTTTATTTAGTCTCCGAAACTGAACTTCGTGGAAAATGTACAGGACACTCTGAAGGCACGTCTTGTAGCACGCCTTTCAAATTAAATGTTATTTACGAAAGAGTGGGTAAATATTAACCCAAGAGCTCATGTATTATACACAGTTGAGATTGTTGTGAAATTAATGGTGTAAGTGCATTACATTTTTCCAATGCACGCCATCTATTTCTTCATCTTTGGAATCGATGCTTCTGTACAATGGCAAGCCTTACTGTTGTGAGATGTCTTATTAAGTCTCCTTTTTAAATTCTGAATTCGTTTTTGCACAGGTGTTTTATTCATTCATCAACATGGTGGATACTGGTGTCTGTGTGGTAAGATTCTTCAGGCTGTTCCATTTTGAAGGTGCTGCAAAAAAATGAAACGGTCCGTAAGTTTTGCACGCTATAGTACATTAACCAATTGAGAAACCAATGCAATCGGGATACAAAAACGAAATAAAAAAAGGTCACAAATTTATGTACAATTTCTTATGCATACTTAATAATTGTCATACGTAGCACAGATCCAAAATGAAAGACTCGTACACAGCGACTAGATACATTTTTTTCTGACATAGTATTTTTTTTTTCTCCTTTAAGCCTTTAAATTCCTATTGTCACATTAACCTTTTTTTTCCTACTTTTTTTAAATGATATTTCTTCAAATCCACTAAGCATTTCCAGCAGGTTGACACTTTTAAACAGTTATTTATATTTTGAAACAAAAATTAAATTATTATTGGAGAAATTTATAATCTTTGTTCTTCCCATCTTAACGATGTTATTATTAAAACTCATCTCAATAAATCACGACTTATTGGATGTAGTAGCTTAACAAGACCCTCTAAAGAAACTAAATCAATACCTTTAGCACAATCTGTGATATGTAAGGTACCCTGGGGTAATAACGCCACGTTAAGGTTCTACCAATTTTCACGACTTAGTTTTAGATTGTATTTTTCAAACAAATATAGGATCTGATACAGCAACTCATTGACTATCTATATAAAATAAAATAATTTAACAGATATGTATTCATAAAATGTAATGGCGTTTTTTCTTGACCAATGCTATTTGGCGTTATTACCCACCTATATGGGTAATAACGCCATGCAAACGAAACTATGAAATAAGATGGAATAATTGCATGTAGATAGCCCGATTCTAAAAATACAAACTCTACAAACTTAGAAATTGACAAATTGCATTCTAAGCTATTGAAAATGTTCAATTTTTTGTAAAAGTGTAAGAAAAATAAAGGTGTGGTGTGGGAGGGGGGGGGGGATGAGGCAAAAGATTATCAGACCGTGAGCTTCTTTTTGCTTAAAAAGGACCGCTTAAATAGAAATATGAGAAACATTGCACAGTTTTAACTGTGTTTATTTGAATCAGTATTTAGGATGTAGCTCGGCCACTGTAGGGAATCAACCGGGGTATTAACGTAAAGGATTGGCGTTATTACCCCGGTATAGTTATTGCACAGTGCATTTTAAATTACAAATTATCTCGAGAAGATATCCAAAATCTTCAACAACATTTTAAAAGTACATGAAATGCACTACAAATTTAAGTATTTAACAAAGTATTTCCGGATAAAAAGATAGTCTTCACATCACAAAACGTATCTCGCAAATTTTCGATCAAGCGTTAATTTTAGTTGTTTGTAAAAACAATAAGACCTAAAAAATGAAACAAATTAACTCGAAAGCTGTTTTTTGCGATTTGTATGACTCAAAACCCTTCTGCGCAGAGCACATGGGTGTCATTTACCTGATTATTTCATAATTATTCAAAATATAAGCACTTGGCGTTATTACCCCGCCTGGCGTTATTACCCCAGGGTACCTTATATTAACACGTTAAGTGTCACGTCAGTCACCGGTGACTGACACTGAACTTTCCTTTTTGCCGCGTCTATCACCGATGACAGACAGTCTAAAATATTTTATAAATCTAAGTTATTAATTTACGTAATTCCTGAAAATTTATTTAAAATTTACTTAACTTTTACTTATTTTATGACTATACTTTCTTCAAAAATACTTAAAACAGGAAGTTCAGTGTTAGTCATCGAACGTCAGTCAACGTGTTAAGCATACAACGTTGATACCTGTATTCGGAATAACTTGTCCGGAACATACAACTTTTGTTTGAATTTATATTTGACATTTATTTATAAGAGTTTTTGCATTCAGTTAGAATCGACATATTTTATATATTCATATTTTAAAGAATATTTAAATAAATTATGCAAATATTTATTGAATTAAGTTATTTTTTGATAAATTTAAATCAAATTATTAAAATATGTTCAATTAACTAGGTGAAAATTGGGAAATTTGTCCAAAGCCAAACAATCACAAATGTAGCGAGTCAAACATTCCGTATTTTGGAAAAAAGTAAAAATACACATAGCCATAGCTGTAACAAGTTCTAATTAATTATCTTATATTTTAGATCATTAACCCTTCGGCCCAAGCGTCCTATACAGATTGTAATATTTTATCAGGAGAATTTCAAATCAGATCTTTACATAATTTAATCACAGAAAATCTTTGATTAGAAAAGGCGAAATTTACTGATAGAAAAAATATAAAATTCTGAACAGCTTTATGTTGAAAAATTTGAATATAATTGCAAGACGTTATCGCCAGAAAACACTTCCGCTAGTGAAACTATGCGATATAAATCGGTTGATACTAAATCACTGAGTTGTAAAGGTTCAAAATGAAACTAAAAGAAGTGAAAATGGTGCATACAAGGTGCGAATCTAGAAATATCTAAGTTTAAAATGAAGAGAAATTATTGATATTTCAATACATACAAACATAGAGATAAAAAGAAAGTGTTTAAAAAAATTATGGTGAAAATTATGCATTATAGAGTAACTGCAAGTTACGAAATTAAAATGGAATGTGAAATACCGAGAGAAATAACATTTCATATTTTTGCGATGCTAGCGACAGTCAAAGCTTGTGGAGCTATGAATAATCAAAACAGGAAAAGCTAATACTTGCCATATAATGTCAAAATCGATTTTTGCTTTCTCCAAAATGCCACGTTATAAAAACTTGAACTAATGAGGGCAATAAGTGAAAAGAGAATATGAAAGTATTCAAATGCGATCTTTAGTGACTATTGCCCTAAAATTATTATTATTTTTTTTTTTTGGACTAATTCGAAAATAGTTCCAAGCCAAATAAGTTCAGCCAAAGATTTAAAACGATTTATTTGTAACAGAGTAACAGAAATTCAAAATGCATCAGAATTAAAATACTGGAACTATTGTATCGGAAAGGAAGATCTTGCGACTTAGTGATTAGAAGACTGACAGTAAAGTGTTTCAATAAAAACTCACCATGGAAGCTAGAACTGCCTTGGTTAAGGTGCTTGACACAGATTAGTCTTTGCAATAATAAATAAAATAAGATACTAACGATACATCAGAACGTTGCAAAACATTCTAGTGAATGAGCGCAGCAGAAAACAAACAAACAAAAAATAGAAAAGTTCAGTATCTTATTAAAATTACTAAGAACAATTGCTATTGATAATTTTTTTTTATAAAGAAAACTAGAAAGTCAACTATGAATGGTGATCCCATATGTGATACTGACATTCAAGAAGCTGAGATATTTTGCAATACAACAGTTAAACAACTTTTTGCATCCGAAATTCACTCACTTAAATCGTCACGAGCAATTTCGAAACATTCTAGCTCATTATCAGCTGCACCATTTCATGATGAAAATGATTAAGATTAAAGGGAAGATTAGATGAAAGTAACTGTACTTATGGAGAAAAGCAACCGATCCTTCTTCAAAAGATCTCTGAATATACTAAATTACTAGTATTACGCGAAAGTTTTTATGGTGGAATTGCGAGAAAATAAGTTACTTGAAAGTTATATATGATATAACTTGAATATGATACGATTATATACTAGAATATGAAGTAATTCTCAAAATTTATATTGTATATTAGTTTCAATTGTTGTTTGTAAAATTGGATCAAAATATTTTATAATGAAAAATTGGTGTAAGATGCGGAATGTCAAGAAATATCCTTATAATTAAGAATAAATCAAAATAGTTTAATTTTCGGCAGAAAAAGAAAATGTGCAAAATTTAAAGGTAATTGTATGTATTGAAGTAATATATAATTATTGATTGTACATATTTATTAAATATGCATAATTATCAATTAATTATGCATATTTATTATATATTTACAATTATTAATTAATTATACATGTGGCCCAAGTTGGCTGTCTTCACCTTAGATCGAAAACTTTTTAAGTAAAGTAAAACGCAATTCCTCGACAACACAGAAAGATCATCTAATTGTACGAATTTCATGAAATTAAAAAATATTTTAGTTTTACGTATACTCAGCTCGATTTTTTTTTAATAAGGATTTTTGTAAATGATCATCTGTTGTAAATACATATAAAATATGACGGAATAAAATTTCGCTTTGCTTTTAACATAAAATGAATAATGCTTACTTAAAAAGCGATTAAATAAACAAACAGTTATAGATGTTAAAGTTTTATTTTATTTAAAAATCTTAGTACTTTCGAACCTTTTCCAAACAGGTTCTTCCTCAGAGAATATTTTCATTAATAAAATTTTTTTATTAATGAAAATATTCTCTGAGAAAGAACCTGTTTGGAAAAGGTTCGAAAGTACTAAGATTTTTAAATAAAATAAAACTTTAACATCTATAATTGTTTATTTAATCGCCTTTTAAGTAAGCATTATTCATTTTATGATCATCTGTTATACTAAAACTTTCTCGAAGAGTATTAAAAGGACTTCTAAGGTTTCAAACTGAAATTTTTTTATCATTGTTATGCCTGTAGCTTTTAATGAGCACCTGAAAAAGTTTATATATGCATTGCTTGCTTTATAATTTGCATTCAGAACTTGAGTCAGTCATGACTGATAATTATAAACAACGAAGTTTGTTGCAATAAATAGTCTCATTACAGCTCAAGTCGACGAGTCATGTTGAAAATTCCCGAAAGAAAGGAAGAAACTAAATTTTTGTAATACTAATAGTTTCGGCCGAGTTTTGGTCCGGTTGAATATTCTGCCGCATTTTTGCCGAAAATGAATTTTTGGCGGAACTCTGATTTTGGGCTGAAAACGAATTTTCGATCTATCTCTAATCATAATTACCAGATATTAAAATATAGAATTTATTAACAGACACTCCAGCTAGTGAAACTAGGTGATATAAGTTCAGTTGATATTGGAATACCTACACTGTTAAAAATGTTGCCCTAGTTTGAACCAAATTTTGGTGCTCAGTAGCTGCCACCATAAGATGGTGAAATCTCGCACCAAAATTTGGTGTTTCCTATTTCCACCTCGTTGCAACTATTAGAACTATGCTTCAACAGGAGCTCCAAATATTGGTTCAAGATTTCACCATCTTAGAGTGGCAGCTACTTAGCACCAAAATTTGGTTCAAACTAGCACAAGATTTTTAACAGTGTATATCTAAAGTTTCAAATGGAAATAAAAGAAGCTCTAGCGGTGCAATGAAGGAGCGAACTTTAAAATACTTATTGGATAATTAAAGAAATTGTTAAGTTTAAAATGAAGAAAAAATATTCATTATTTAAAGTGACTCAAATGTAGGAAAATAAAAGTTAAATTTCGTTTTAAAAAATTGTAATGCAAATTATTCATTACCTTATACGTCACATATATACGTCAGATGCTTGCCGCGAATAGATTAAGTAAATTAGATTTCAAGGCAATGTCTTCATTAATTTACTGTTGGCATAGAATATTATGATTGAAATACACCGAGATTTTAGGGCCCATGTCGGCTTGTTAGATGTGATCATTATTTTGTTGCACGACAACAGAATACAACCTTAGTGAAGGAGGGCAGGGGTGATTCTGAATGAAATTTTTTTTTCGGAAATTCGCATCGCATTTTCGGAAATCGGCGGGGGGGGGGGGGGGGGGTGAGTCCCTCCCCCCTTTAGCGATTTTCGGACAAAATCGGCGTTTTTTCGCTATCTTCAGACGAAATCGGCAATATTTCAGCGAAATCGGCGATGTATAGTGATCTTTTGCCAAAATCGGCGGTTTTTCCGCGATCTTTTGACGAAATCGGCGTTTTCCCGTTTTTTTTAAAACGAAATCAGCGTTTTTTCGACGATCTTTAGGCGAAATTTGCTTTTTAACGCGATTTTTTGTCGAAAACGGCGTTTTATTCCCGCGATCTTTTGACGATATCGGCGTTTTTTCCGTGATCTTTTGATGAAATCGGCGTATTTTTTCAAATATTCTTTTGACAAAATATTTTTAAGCGATCTTTTAACGAAATCGGCGTTATATCCGCAACTTTTAGACGAAATCTGCGTTTTCCCGCCGTCTTCAGAAGAAATCAGCGTTTTGTTTGCGATATTTGGTGAAATTGCCGTTTTTTTCGCGATCCGCACGGGAAATTCGCGTTTTTCATCGATCTTTTGACAAAGTTCGTTCAAAAAACGTTGACGAAATCGTCGTTTTTTTACGAAATATTGACGAAATGTATGCTATTTCGGCGATCCTATCACGAAATTTGCATTTCTACGCAATTGTTTTTTCCGCGCGCAAAACCGTACAAGTTGGCAACTATGCGGAATTTCAAATTTTCGGAAGAGGATGTCTTAAATTTTCGGAAATTTCGGAATTTTCGGACGAGAATCACCCCTGAAGGAGGGTCCCCGACATATTTATCATCTCCAAACAGAATTTTTTTTTTTTTTTTTTTTTTTTTTTTTTTTTTTTCCTAATTAGTTGCGTTTCGCATGGAATCTTTGAAAAGTAATTTTTAAAAAAAAGTCAAAACTAACTATTGATTTTTTGGAAAAGAAAACACAATGAAGTAATTTATTATTTTTATCATTGTATTTGATCTTTACGCCAGCATATGACGAAAGTAAATTACTAATTTTTTGTGAGGGATTGGGAATTTACACTTTATTTCTTATATCACCACTAAAAAAAAGTATAAAACAACATTAAATAGTAAAAGGTTATTTATATATATAATTATTAAATCTTTTGCTTATCAGCAAAGAAAATTTCAAACAAAAATTAAAAATATAGTTCGAACTTTCCCAGTTTCCCCCTTATATTATTTAAGCATCTTTCTGCGAGATTTTCTAAAAAGCCGTGGCTGCATAGAATCCGATTTTAATAAAATTTGAGATACGTGTTCATTTCATATTCAAATGTATGTGTGCACAATATTTTAACGAAAAATAAATTATTTTATCAATTTTGGACATTTAAAAAACTTGTGATATAGAATGGCTTGCGGATAATCGTCGAAAGTTGCAAGTTTCAAGTTCTATATTTTGAAAACTATTTAACAAAAATGATGTTTTTTTATAATATTGAATTCTCTGGATATCAATCTTTATATTTATTGAGTAACAATAATTTGGTAATATCATAATTAATCATAAATTGGTTGTAAATATTAAAATTTTGTAGTTTTTTTAAAAATTTTGAAATGTTATAAAAATCAAAGGATTTAAAAAACATCTGTGAAATTGATGCAAGATGTAGTACTATGTATGAAGATCGAATTCTCAAAGTTTCAAAGTTGTTATTTATTTCCTTCATCTTCAAAAAAACTTAAAAAGACAAAATCATAATTATTCCTCTTATGTTACCTCAAAAAAATAATTAAAGGACAGCTCCTACATCAACAATATTACACGTACATAAGAATCAATAAGTCCATGACACACTAAAAAAGTTTCAATACTGCCTTTTTAATTTCTAACATAACAAAAATGGGTTCAAAAAACTAATATTTGAGACATTCTAAAGACAATCTTTCTTTGAAAACACACGCTTTTTTGCAAATTATTTGCTAAAAAAGATGCGTGCTGCCATCTATGTTTGCTACTTGAATTTAAGATTAAAATACAGTTATTTTAAGAAGAAAATCGTTTTTCTTCTATACAAATTTAAAATATTCTTGAGGCAAAACTAAACTGAAAGCAAGAATAAAACTCCGTATACTTAAAATATACACTTTTATCTGTAATATCAAAGAGTTTAAAACTTTTAAAAGCTTTTATTCGTCTCCAAAAAAAATGAAAAAAATTTTGACTTTTTAATCAGCAGTTTTCACTATTTATTTTTTTTTTCTCATAAAGGAATGAAAAAGGCAAGAATTAAATTATAGATGTATTAAATATATTCAATTAGCTATAATGGCAAAAAAATTTGAATTTGGAAAATGTATCCATTTTAAAACATAACTGAAATATTTTATTTTTTCCACGGTTTTAATTATTTATTTATTTTTAAATTATAAAATAAAAATACAATTACTAAATTATGCTAATCTGTTACTTATAGTTCTTTCTTAAGTGTAAATAATTTTTATTACAATCTTTCCATTCCTACGGCAAATAATCAAACTTGACATTTCAAGCATGTACACAAGACCTCGATTTCGTCTCAACTTTAATGTAATTTTTTATACTGAAATAAACTAGTCTGAACTCTACGGCACGCCACACACCAATGAAACATGCGTCAAAAATCGTGCAACATGACGCAGTCAAACCGGTTTTTCCTTTGTTATCAGGGTGAAATTGTCGTATGTCGCACGTTTTTTCGTCCAATGTCTCACTGGTGTGTGGCGTGCCTACTACTTAGCGTTTCCTCGTAAATGATTGTGATCTACTTATATGATGATTTTCAATAAAATCTGTGACATGTCAGCCACACCTGATTTGCTCATTTGGTGTGGAATGACCCTGCTGTGATATGATGTTGCGTTCAGTTTGTTTTGAGGCTATAAATGATTTTGCGACATAATAATTTCAATGAGAAGTGGCTCACTCAAACCCAATTTGACATGCTACCCATTATTTTTACTTTCTTCTATCTTTACAAGAAAGTATTGGATTCATGAAAATTTTCGACTTCCGGTTTTCGACGGATTTATACGTTTTAGAAGGTCCTGAACACGTTTTGACTATTTTTAGAAAATGTCTGTCTGAGTCTGTCCGTCTGTCTGTGTGTCTGTATGTGACAAAAAATTTGTGGGCGCTCTATCTCAAGAACTAATGCTCGAAATTTAATAAAATTTTATATTGAGTTAGACCTTGATATGAATTAGTGTCTATTTTTTTGTGAAAATTGGCCAGCAGGTGGCGCTGCTATACTACGTTTTTCACGATTTTCAAGATTGCTATATCTCAAGAACTAATGCACAGAATTTCACCAAACTTCAGATTCTGTGACCCCTTGATATACATAGACGCTGATTAAGTTTTGGTGTAAATTGGCCAGCAGGTGGCGCTGCTATGCCACGTTTTTCATGATTTTTATGATAGCTATATCTCAAGAACTAATGCACAGAATTTCACCAAACTTCAGATTCCGCGATACCTTGAGATACATAGCCGCTGATAAGGTTTTGGTGTGAACTGCCCTATAGGTGGCGCTGCTATGCTACATTTTGCACGATTTTCGCGATAGCTATATCTCAAGAACTAATGCAGAGAACTTCATCAAATTTTAGTTTCTTTTACACTAGAATATATAACATAATTAGACGCTGATTACATTTTGGTATTAACCTTACAACAGGTGGTGCAGCTATGCTGCATTTTGCATGATTTTTCCGATAGCTATATCTCAACAACCAACGCACAGAATTTCATCAAACTTCACATTTTGTTACAAAATGACATATAACATAATTACACGATAATTACGTTTTGTTATAAATCCTTCAACTGATGGTGCTGCTGTGCTATATTTTACACTTTTTTTTTTAAAACTAGCTATATCTGAAGAACTAATGCACAGAATTTCATCAAACTTCAGATTCTTTTACACCATAACATAATTAGACACTTTTTTACGTTTTGGCATAAATTGTTCAAGATATGGTGTTGCTGTGCTACGTTTTGCAATTTTTTTGTTATAACTATATCTCAAGAACTAATTGACGAAATTCCATCAAATTTCAGATTCTGCTAGGTCTTGACATCAATAGATGCTTATTAGGTTTTAGTATAAATTACCCAACATGAGGCACTACTAAGCTCATTTTTTCAGAATATTAATTAAATTTTGCGTTTTAGGCTTTTCGGATACCAGAATCTCATTAGGCTAGGTCAAATGTTCGAGGAAATTCGATAGTGGGTAACTTTGGGGTTACCACGTTTTTTTTTTTTTTTAATATTAAAATGTACTTATGAGATAGAAGAAAGTTTCGGGATTGACACATCCAACTAGTTTTTAAAAAAGGAATCAATGCAGTGCTTTTTTTCGTGGAACCCACTTTGTGAAAAGTTATTTTTGTGAAAATTATTTTACTTTTATGAAATGCATTTTATTTCCGTGTAAAATAGATTCTGCAACAAAATATGAAATCCAGTTACTGAAATTCGAACCAAGCATTTATAAATACGTTTTTTAAGTCCTTCTGCTATACTTTAACTTTCTGGTGAACTTGTTTTCTTTGTAATTTACATATTTTAAAATATAACATAATAAAAACAATGAAGAGTATGTTTTTATGGAATAGAATTTTGCGAAGAAGTTTTATTAAAAGGAATTTATAGGCCCCAAGTTTTGCTTGGATTGACTCCTGCATAATTTAACTTTTCTAATATATTTCTCTATTCTATTGTGTACATAATTCCAAAATGGTGTTATCTGTTTGACAATATTTAATAAAATGAAGGGATATTTTTTCACAATCTGGCAGGGCTTGTTGATTTAAATCAGCTCGATTTTAACCATGAATAAAATCACGATTTAGATAGTTAAAAATTCCTTAATTAAAATAAGTTTTTCTTTTAACTTATTTTTAAATAAATGTATTAAAGAGATGTAAACAAACATAATAATATTACTTTACTATAATTTAGTTTTATATAATGCAGATAATTAAACAGCTTTTATAAAGAAAAATTTTAATCCTTGTAAAAGTAAAATACAAGTTTAGAAAAAAACTCTTTCAAATTTCATTTGAATCAAATTATAAAGTAATATTGTAATAGTAAGGAAATTTAAGCAGGAATATATAAGTGAAATATTTATTTATTAGTGTTTAGAAAAAGTTCTGCAAGTGAAGTAAAATAAAATTGTATGACTTTTTTTGCTCTGCTTGGCGATGTTTCTTACATTAAAGTTTGTGTAAAATCTGAACAACTCAGTGAGTTTTCGTTTTAATCGAATATAACGGATCTTCGTAATAATGGAAGGCACCTGTTATTTATCGAAAAGGCTAATACTAAAAAAAACTATAAATTCATGATCAAATAACTTTTCATCGCAATAACTTCATCTCCTTTAGTCGGATGAATGTTTCTGTCTTTGGTTTGGTATATTTGAAAATCCGAAATCGACTGATAAAGTTGCTAAACTCATTTTCTGTACCAACACTAGGGTTGTTAAATACCCGGGTTTTTTCAGAAAAAACCCAACCCACTGTGTTTTTTCAGGGTTTTGGGGGGGGGGGGGTTCAGGGTTTTTTCAGGGTTTTTCGGGGGTTATTGGAGGTGGTTCAGAATGCTTGAAAAAAAAAAGTACTTATTACTAAATTTAAAGTAGCTAATTGATTATTACATCAATGACAGTAATCAAAATTATGATAGATAAATTGATTATTAGTAATAACTTATAAAGTATTTTTTATTATTACTAAATAATAGAATAAGCCAAGTAATTCTACATGTCTACATAATTAAATTAGGATTCTAAGCTTATATGGTATTTTGTTATGAGTTTCTATTGTATAACATAGAACGGATTACACATCAAAGTATTTTTTTAATGGGAAAAAATTTGTTACTTATACATGCCACAGAAATTAACTAACAATTATTTCTTTTAAAAATTGTGATGGTATAATTAGGGTATTTCTTTTCTTTGGGGTGGGGGGTGATGGTTATAAACTTTATGAGTGGTGTACTGATATTAAGAAATATATTACAATATATTATATATGTAATATAAATACATTATGTATATGTAATTTAAAGTTGAAATTTTGAAAAAAAAAAACACTTGGGTTTTTTCAGAAAAAACCCACCCGGGTTTTTTGGCTGGGCAAAATCATAACAACCCTGCAACATTTACAAAACAAAAAACAAAAGTTAGCATCTTAGTTTGTTTAAAAAATTTATGTCCTGCAGTTATTTTTATTTTAACTAAAATACTTAAAGCTGAATTAATTTGGCATTTGATTTGTAGTTTCCCGTGCATTTTGCGTAATAAAGATTTTTCTATAGCCTAAAATGTTACCTTTTAATCATTTATGTAAATTGCGTAATATTATTAACCACTTAACAACTTAACTGATCAATATTTTTGAAAAAAAACTTTGAAATAATGCCCATTTTTGCACTTTTACAGAATTTTTAATCTTTTATCATAGGTTTTTCAAAGCGGAAATTTTTGCCCAATTGAATCAGAAAAATGCTCGGTTTAAATAAAGCAAAATTTACAATAAATTTAAGGATGAGAATAATAAATCATGATTGGCAAAAGCACGTTGCCCGTATGAGATACGGGCAAATCAGAGAAGTTGTTAATACATACTGGTAGTACTTATAACATGAATATACAGGGTGTTTCGCGACCAGACCGACAAACTTTGAGGGATGATAGTAGACACGAAGACAAACATCATTAAATAGGAAAACATGGGGCACAAAAGTCATCTGTAGGAGCTAGGGGCCATTAAAATTTGAGGTCCAAAATTTCAAACGATGATAAAAAAAACGGAATAAAAGATCGATTCGTTTGCGGTTTTCACTAAAATTATTCTTTATATCACGATTTTTTTAGAAATTTTTTTTAAAGGTTACGTTCAAAAATTGTCGATAGAGGGCGCTTTAGACTTTAGAGTAACCAACAACTACTTTTTACCGTTATTTTGTGCATGGGGCTGAAATTATTCTAAAGTTTAGACTTTAACTTAAATTTTAAGCCCATAATCGGAAATATTGGGATCGGGTAACTAGCGAAAATTGAACTGCGAACAGAGGGGGAGATTTTGAACGCTCATAAATATTGGACAAACAAATCGATTTTGTTGCTGTTTGCGTGTAAGTCATTCCCTTGGTAATTACTTTATTCAAAAGGACGTACAGCTTTAGTGTCCTCATTTTTTGATAGAGGCCGCTTCCGACACTACTCTGACATTTCAGTGGCATTACTCCTGGTTGTTTTACTACCAGACCAACATACTTCCGGGAAGTGTTAGGGATAAAAAGACGACCCGGAATCACATAGGAATGTAACGTTGGAAATGCCTTTTTTCAAGTTGCAGTTAAAGAAAGCAGAAAAAAAAGTAACAGAAACAGTGGAGAAAGAGCGACACGTTAATGTGACAGAAAACAGTTTATTTAAAGGTATTACTAGAAAAGGTGTTCGAAATTACGACCAGTTCGGCAAGTTTAACAGCGACGGTAAAT
This sequence comes from Maratus speculifer, assembly GCA_964019185.1. NCBI lineage: Eukaryota > Metazoa > Arthropoda > Arachnida > Araneae > Salticidae > Maratus > Maratus speculifer. The sequence goes on along the minus strand of OZ025293.1, from coordinate 246,319,716 downwards.
GGTGCTGCGGTATCTTTGCGGTAGATGGCGCTAAACAATAATGTGCCTGAGCAGTGATCACTTTAAAGTGATCATTCGCGAACCGTTTCCAAAAGTAGCAGAATGAAGTATTTGGACGATGAACAGCACGATAGGGCTCCTCCACATTTTACCAATGACATTTGCCGACACTTCAAAGTAACATATGGACAGTGGTGGATAGGTCGTGGTGGCCCGGTTCATTGGCCTGCCAGATTGCCGGACCTATCATGTATGGACTTCTTCTGCTGGGGTCAAATGAAAAATTGGGTGTACGTAACTGCCGTACCATCAGTTGAAGACCTCGCAGCTGGTATTTCTGTATCTGCCAGAAAACTATCGGAGATGTCAAGAATCTTTCAAAGCGTGAGAAATTCCACGCGACGCCGCTGTCAAGCATGCCGGACTACTTATGGTCGTATTTCGAAGACCTTTTGTAGTAAAACATTTAAATAAACTGTTTTCTGTCACATTGACTTGTTGCTCTTTCTCTGCTGTTTGTTTTCTTTACTCTGCTTCCTTTAACCTTTGCTCGCAAAAAATGCTTTTCCAACGTTACATTCCTATGTGATTCCGAGTCGCCTTTGCATCGCTAACACTTCATGGAAGTATGTTGGTCTGGTAGTAAAACACCCAGGAGTACTGCCATTGAAATATCAGAGACGTGTGGGAAGCGCCCTCTATCAAAAAATGAGGACACCAAAGCTGTACGTCATTTTGAATAAAATAATTACCAAGGGAATGACTTACACGCAAACCGCAACGAAATCGATTTGTTTGTCCAATATTTATGAGCGTTTAAAATTTCCCCCTCTGTTCACAGTTCAATTTTCGCTAGTTACCCGATCCCAATGTTTCCGATTTTGGGTTTAAAATTTAAGTTAAAGTTCAAACTTTAGAATAATTTCAACCCCATGCACAAAATAACGGTAAAAAGTAGTTGTTCGTTACTCTAAAATCTAAAGCGCCCTCTATCGACAATTTTTGAACGTAGCCTTTAAAATTTTTTTCTAAAAAAATCGTGATATAAAGAATGATTTTAGTGAAAACCACAAACTAATCGACCCGTTTTTCCGTTTTTTGTCTTCGTTTACAATTTTGGAACTTAAACTTTAATGGCCCCTAGCTCCTACAGAAGAGATTTGCGCCCCATGGTTTCCTATTTAATAATGTTTGTTTTCATGTCTATTATCATCCCTCAAAGTTTGTCGGTCTGGTAGCGAAACACCCTGTATGTATGTGTATACTGCATAATTATCATTTTTTTAAATTAAGAAAAGTCATAAGAAATAATGCTATGCGAAATTTAAAAAAATTGATTTAAATTAAAAAAAATTAAAAATTACGAAACCTGCAATCTAGTCGAAACTAAATCCTTCAAATTCATTTTATGTGAAATGATTTCCATCAAAATGTGCAAAGTTTGAACTATTTATGTATTGAAATATAAATTTAAATAAATCAAACATGTATTTTAATAAATGGAAAATTGCATTACTTAACACCATAACAGTTATTATGATACAGAAATATAATTCAATAAAACAGTAAAATTATTCACAAGAGTTCAGAATAAGAAGTTACCACATACATTTAGCTCAAGAAATAACGTGCTTAGAATTCTAAATTAACGATAAAGCCAAATTGTTTCAAATTTCACTGTAAAATAAATTATGATGTCACATTTAATACTTACTAAATTAATTATAACTGAAGCATATCATTTAAAAAAAGGAAACAAGTCTCAAAAGATATAATATTTTAAAGAAAGTAATGTCCAATATAAAAGTTTATCTGTATATTCAGCATATCAATCGTATTCGGAGAACAAAGTATTTTTTCTTTAATAAAAAATTAAAACATACAAAATATTGTGAAAAGGTACCTAATAAAAAATTTAATACGTTGATAATTTTGCCTTGAACAGAAAATTTTCTTTAGAACAAACAACGCATTATTTTTCTTTTTAGCGTAATAATTACGAATATTTATAAGAAAAACAGATGCTTCAATTTTAATACTTTTGAATTCCCCCAGATATACAAGACGAAATAGGACCTCCAGAGGTACAAAAATATTTCGCAATAAAACTATTCCGGAAATAATTGTAGCAAATTCAAAATAGACAAAATACTGTCCTTATAAACGGCACTGGTTAAAGTTAAACCTTTTTTTATGTATACAGGGTGAGTCAAATATCGAAGCAATAGGCTACCTCCTAAAATATTACTCCTAGACCCACACTTCCAATTGCAAAGTTTCATAAAAAAGGGGTGATTTTTTTTAATAAGATAAGTTGCAACTCCATTGGGGGGGGGGGGGTATTTTTAAAATCACGAAAATTAATTTTATATACGGCCCCCAGAGGATAAAACTTCCAATTAGAAAAAAAATTCTTATACATTCCTGAATTGAACCCCCCCTCCCCAAAAGAAATTCATCTTGATATCTACAAATCTCCGAATGATATTAAAATCCAAAATTTTCCAACATTCATGACTTACACGACTTAAGCATACCTCTGAGCGCAGAGATATCAGTTCATTTGAAATACAATTTAGGGATCGACCATAAATTTACGCATTATTAAATGTTGATCAAAGACAATACTTTAACTTTTAGATATAAAATAAAAGCATATAGATTTTTGCTTTAAACTTCCTTGAAATATCCTACATGTCTGCAATATCTCGAGCTTGGTGCCAGCCTCGTAACTGGCACGACCCATTGGCCGGACCGTCTTATTAAACACTCATCAAAAGTATTATTAAATTAAGTGATATTAGTTAAACTCTCATTAAAAGTGTCTTAAAAACTTATTGCGCAGGCAATAAGTTTAGTAAAAATAGTAATAGCGATAATGATACTTCTATTAACGGAATCATTGGAAATATATTTTAATAAATTACACAGAAACATTTTCAAAAATCTATTTTTTACTATTCAGCTTCAAAATGTATGATGGTTTTAAACTTATTTTTACTTTTTTCTATCTTTACAAGAAGAAAGTATTGGATTCATGAAAATTTTGAATTCCGGTTTTCGACGGATTCACGAGTTTTAAGACTCAGAGATACCAAAAAATATGTTTTTACAAAATGTCTGTCTGTGAGTCACTGGTCCTGTATCTCTGTATATGACAAATTTTGTGAGCGCTCTATCTCAAGAACTAATCCACGGAATTTAATAAATTATATTTACTTGATCCTTGATATAAATTGGTGCTGATTCGTTTTTGGTGTGAATCGCATAATAGGTGGCCCTACTGCACAAGCTTTTGTGCGATTTCCTCAATAGCTGTATCTCTAGAATTATACGCCTAGTGTCGTCCGTAATTAGAGGCACCTTTTACGCATCGCGCAGTAGCAATTTTAACAAGAAATATATGAAGTTGACAGGGCCAAAACAACGAAAACAAGAAAAATCATGCGTTAAGCATAGATTATGAAGTACTTCCAAAACTTCATGAAATCTTTAACAAAACATCGTTATTTAGGGAAATAAGGGTTTATAGCCAAATATGTATTCCAATACTTTTGAACAGTCGCGTATTTGATCTGTCAGTTGATATATATACGATATAATGGGAAAATTTAGTTTAGCAAGAAAGTGCCTAGTAACTCGAAATTTCTTTTTCAGCAATTTATACTAACAGATGAAAACCTACTTTAATACTTTTGTTCAGCCCTGTAGTTTACCTTGTACTTTTATTACATGTCAGTTTTAAGCTAAAATCTATTTTAAATTAAAACACTCTTAAAACAACTGAAATCATATTTTCAGAAATTATCATTCATAGGTGTCCATGCATCCAATACTTTGCGTGGCCCTCTATATCATTTTATCTACACTCTGCAAACATTTCTTAGGAAATTGTATGCAGTTAAGCGTAAAAATGCATAGCCTATTTAAGAACCACCTTTAAGTAATTTATGTTCATATTCACTAACGTTGGCGAACTCTTTTGGTTAGCCCTGTATATCAACTATAGCATTTATACACACCATATAATGTGCATAGATTTAGAGAAACTTAAATGCACATCTCATAATTAAAATGCATTTCATCCATCCATCAGCCATCATCGAATACATATACAGTACTTTGGAAAAAATATACTATTTGAAATCTTTTGAGTGTCCCTGTAAATGCGATGTACTTCATTTTATGCAAGACAGTATCGCATAATTTATATTGAGCCTCAGTGATACATATCAATTTTATCATACATGAAACAGTTTAATATATTTAAAATATGTCTCACACAATTCCCCCTTTTTACCATTATCTAGTGGAATTCTATTGTGTGTCCCTGTAAATAAATAATAGCTATATTTCACCGCATATTTTATAGAATACATATTTTAGTTCATCTTGTGAATGCATATAAATTTTAACATGTTTGACAGGGTGTAGCATCTTTAAAATTCCTTTGAAACAATTTTCCCCCATAGGCCGTAATGTAAAACTTTTGACTCTCCCTGTAAATAAATTAATCATGGTGGAAACTTCATTTTCAATAGAGTTCGTGCTGAGGTAAACCTCAATAACGTCCAAAAATTTCAGGGCAATCCGAGTATATTTACGGGAGTTAGAGCGCATACAGACGGCCATCCGGCCAGACAAACCGAATGCATAAGCACTTTTCAACTTTGTTGGAAAGTGCTAAAAATTAAAATCGACGTGATATATATATATATATATATATATAAAGAGAGATTTAAATCAACATACACATTTAAACAGTAATCAAAGAAGGTGAGAATGGCAAAACTTAAACAAAATCTGAAATCGAAACTATACAGGACGGAATTAATCACCTAGAAACTTTTAAAAAGCATTTTAAACGTTAGGAGTCGATCTTTGTTTAAAACTAAATGCACTTTTATGCATCAAATGTTTTTATTTCAGTATTTCTCATTTTTAAACTGACATAAGTCAATAACCGTCGGTTGCGGTAACAGTCCAGCGAGTTCAATAGTTTTTCAACATCTCAAAAAAAAAAAAAAAAAAAAAAAAAAAAATGCTCAACGCGCCGAAAGAAGTTTTTACCCCGAAAATTTACATTTAAAAATATGATTTATACACAAAAAATTGCATCGTTATTTTAAATACTTTTATTAAAAATATATATATATATTTAAAATGCTGAATCAAAATTGAAAATTAGACATTTTCATTTAATCAAAAGAAAGAAATTCAACGCGACAAATAATATTTTGAGTTATAACAATTTTGATTTACTCTAAATTTTTTGAAAAAGAAAATTATTAAGAAATCTTATAACGTTATAATGCTTACAAATTATATGGTTAACCATCAAAAAACATTCAAAATTCTTACTCTATAAATAAAGAAATAAAATAAATGTTACCTGGACACATTACAGCAACGTTGTTTCTTCAATTAGTGTCTGATCCCTTGAAACTTCACAATTTATTAAAATTGTCATAACTCTCTGAGTTTTGAAGATATCGAGTTTTTTTTTTTTTTTTTTTTTTTTTTTTGGGGGGGGGGGGGGGTCAATTCAGGAATGGATAAGGAAAAATTTTCTAACTGGAAGTTTTATCCTCTGGGGGCAGTATAAAAATTTAATTTTCGTATTTTTTAAAATAGACCCTTCCCATGGAGTTGCAACTTATTTTATCAAAAAATTGACCTTTTTATATGAAACTTTGCAACTGGAAATATGGGTCTTAGGGCAATATTTAAGGAGATAGCTTATTGTTTCGATATTTATGACTCACCCTGTATAACAAAAAAATAGATAAATGGAAAGAAAGATTTTAATGGTCTATCACATAACAGTACTTTCCAAGAATAAAATTATAAATCACACGAGCCGTAATTTTCCAATTGAGTAAAAGCTGATGATTTTATTTTTCATTATGAAACAAGGATAAAAGCAATATATATATATATATATATATATATATATATATATATATATATATATATATATATATATATATATATATATAGCGAGCTAAGGCAAACTTTACATTGGAAAAAAGGAACTGATCTAAAAGCTGACTGTAGAGTAGCAAAAAATGATCGACACATTCTTTATTTTTCACTAAACATAAATGGGATTTTAAAAAAAATGAAAATTCGAAAAGTATCAATAAATAAACACTAGAGCATATCTCCAATTTAAGCTATGAAAATTGAAGCGTAAAAAGTAAGTTTGCTCAGTGAAAAAAAGAAGCTATTCAAACTATTCAAAATAACTTTTAAGCCAACTTTTTGTAACGGACGTTAAAAAACACACATATACGGTTGGTAAATATATTTAGACCCTTACCAGTGATGCTCTAATCCGCCATCCATACTCAACCTGTGGTCCGGCAACCTTTCATGTGTAATGTGTGGCCCGACATACATAACAATCTACATTAAAAAAATTAATCGATGTACATAAAAACTAAATAAGACCTTAAATGTTGTTTTATATTTTTTCACGGAAAAGCACAGTCTGCCTTGTTTTTCACAATTTAAAATTATTTTTAAATTTTTGAAATGCCGCTTTCTTTGTCAAAAACCATTGTTCCACATTATTTTAATCAAGACTCGAACTAGAATTATTAATTTAAATTTTACTATTACAACCTTGATGGAAAAAATCTATAAAATTAACTTTTCTTATTTTAAAATTAAAAATCAGATGTGAATTCAAAATAGGATACACACATTACTTATCCCTAACAGGGTTAAATGTAATTCTAATTGTGTTACAGCACAGTTAGTTAATTTGGAAAATTTGCATTGACATATTATATTTTTTATGCTTTTTTTTTTGTATAGCTAATATTGCTTTTTAGAGTTGGACGTTTGTCGCAGAAAATACTGGAAACCAAAATCTTTTACAGCACTATTTCCAAACAAGAAATTTCGCGACATATTCCTATAGAATTTGCAACAGAAATCTATCAAAGTTTATTGCTTGAAAATAATGATGTTAAAACTTTATGGCAACAGTTCTTTCGCGACTAACGTTCAAACACATCAGTAAAAATAAGTTTATTACATAGCTTTGTTATACTTACTTTGCTATCTTACCATTTTAATTACTTTTTTTTTTTACCGTTTTATAAGTGACTTGTGGCCCGCTTAACATCGGAAAAGAACATTTGCGGCCTGCGAGAAAAAAAAAGGTTTAGTATGGCTTCTCGAACTCATTTCGGACAACAGTACGTTTCTCAACCGAGCAATGTGACTGCGCAAATGTAATTTGATTTGTATATCATCTGATTCTTTTATGTAAAAGCCGAGCAGAGATTATTTAACATTCGAACAGGCATTTAAATATAACTATTTTCATGTTATTTTTTATTTATTTGGGAAGTGGAGAACTTGCTACACTGTTAAAGATGTTAAATTATAACTTCTGTCTTGCACTTTTCTGGCATTGCTTTTGAGATAACAGAAAGTAAGAAAAAGATATACTTCAAATGTAAATTACAAAAAAAGTTTAAATTAATACACTTACTTAAATTCTGAAAAAGCAAGAAAAGAACAAAATTGAAATTAACAAAATTTGAAAACGCCCTATTCTCAATTAATACCCCACATGCCCTAACAACTCTTCTTCATCTTCTTATCTTTTCAAGGAAATTTTATGAATGGGTCACAATTTAATTTTTAGTGCAGATCAGTTTTTGTTCACATTTATGTTTGCAGCTTACAGCATATCTATGGTATCATTGTCATTGCAAATATAATCGATTATATAAATTTCATTTTCTAGAATAATTGGTAATTAAATGTCGACAAACATAAGAAAATCTTCATCCGAAAAGCTCCCAAATGGGAAAGGGGGGGGGGATTTAAATTTATGCTTATAATAACTTTAAAAGAAAAACACAACCGTGTTTAATTTTTTCTAAAAATAGGGAATTTAAATGGCATATTTTAAATTTACATTTATTATAATTAAAAACAATGTTTAACCTTTTCTAAAAGTAAACAAATTTCCGAAGAAATAACCTTTAAAATTTTTGAAATTTACAGTTATTTATAATTTTATGTTAAGAAGAAGACACTGCAGAGAATTGGGCAATTTAGCCAATTAGAGAATTAGATTCATGTCTTCTGTACAAATTGCCATAAAATAACCTATCCGCAAGCCATTCTAGCAAAGATTAATTTTGAGCAAGATAAAATGAAAATATAAAGAATATATGATAACGCAACAACGATAATTTTTCAGATAATATTACGTCATTTTTATATAAGATAAGCTATAGAGCATTACATTTTTACATTATCAGAAAACAATTAATATTCGAAGATGTAGCAAAGAGTTTAAAAAGCGAGTTACAAAATCAATGAGATTTAAAATGGCTTGGTTGATCCTTAAATCATTTCGAAAGCGATTTATGAAGTCAAACGAAATTTGTAAATCGTTTACTTCATAATTTATATGCGAAGATTTCGAAGATGTACTAGAAAGATTTTAAAAGGATTACAGATGATAAAACCCTTTCAGAACAAAATGAAATTACATGTCTTCTGTAAACAACAGAACGATTTAGTTAATTTTATAAGCATGCAGTTAAGCTTCAAAATGCATAGATATCTTGTATTAAAAGATAAGGAGTTTAAATAAAATTTATTTTCAAGTAATACGATGTAGAAATGAAAACTTGCACTGTATTAATATTTAGCTGTGCAGCGATGAAAAGTGGCAGAAATAATACCGTAACACAGTAAATTAAAATACCACGCATAGCGCTGAGATAAAGATTTTCCGAGATTGCTTCTCTTCCTTTTTTTTTCTTCTTTTGTTTGATAGAATAACAGGATTAACTATCTCGTAAGTATGCACTATTCATACTATTATTATTGATAATTAACCATACAGTTATGAGATATTGAAAATGTAAACGACAGAGACAGATATATAACTGGATATTTCCAAAGTAATTTAACTCTTTCCGGTACGAGCAAATTCTATTAGTAAAATGAGAAATTATCGATTGACACCGGATTTTACAAACGACCTTTTTTAAAAATACCTCAATTTAAACTTTCATTATAAAAGCAAAATTTTACTAAAATATTATTGGTGCCTTTTGCAATTTTGGAACTAAAACTACGTGTACTCGGACTGGGCGAACCGTGCCAGAAAGGGTTAACCCTATCATGCATATAAGTTTAATAGGAGGACAAATAATAATTGCATCATTAAGCAAAAAATTTTTGAGAATTCATTTATAGTGATCTGATTTCTGGACAGATAGCAAACAATGAAAAATAAAGAAAAATAATTTATGCATGAGAAGGTTAAAAATAAATAGTTTTTTTTTTTTTTTTTTTTTTTTTTCCCTTTGAACTCTCGCTAGAATATATAATATATATATAACTTGTATACATATAAAAAAGACAATGTAAAGAAAATATATTTGTCAGGTTTCTGATGCGTAAACACCATATAGGATTACTGTTAACTTTTTACTTATGTATTGCATTTAACATGTATAGACTACTGTGAACTTAATATGTAAAATAATATATTTTCTTATCTTGAAGTTAAACTGAAGATAGTATTGTTTAAACAAATGTATTGAATCAATAAATTGGAGTTCCTCTTGCCATTCAAAATGAATACCTGACATAAAGCAAACAAAATAATTTCATTGCCTATCTAGCGAGATAATGGACGTCACGGGAAAGTGATATTTTTAGGTGAGACGGACCCCGGTAAGCTGCTTTTTCGGTAAACGAGTGGTGGAGAGAAATCATCAGTTCCTGAAGTTGCATGGTTAGTGTTTTTCCTAGAGTTGTGGAGAAAGAGTGAGTCTCTTGGCGTATATAATCAGAGTAACGGAGAGGTCAATTGTGATCCTTCGATAAATCTTTAGGTACCCTAGTATAAGAGGGATATAAGTGGACCAAGTGCGCAGAAAGTACTTATTGTATGTAACATATTATCGGACCGGATCGTCTATATCAGAGTTTGTAATTGTAAATATTGTTTTGTACATATATGTAAATAATGGGTAGATAAATTTGTTAATCTTAATTGAATAAGTTTAACATTCTTTTTTGATAATCTTTTTCACAACGTGCCCGATATCACGTAGTTATATCGGTGGTGACAGCATACCAAAATAAAGTAATATTCTTCGAAGTTATATGGACTAAGAAAGAGTGCAACAGTATTGATGAGGAAAAAGTTAAGTAAAACAAAGAGTAAAGTTGGTGTTAATCAAAACTACATTTGTGTGTTTAATAAAAGTATTTGAACTTAACAGAAATTGGCAATTAGTGATCAATTAGAAAACATTAACAAATTTATAACGATTCCTGCAACAACATGGAAAAAAAATTTCATTGCATTGATTTTCAACAACATTTGAGAAAACCTCTTTGCTCCCTTGTTAACAATACCTCTGTGATAAATTTACAATGTCGATTTTATCTTAAGATATTTTATAAGATTGTTTTACATATTTTTTTTTTTCAATTAAGATACCTTTAAAATTCTTTATGCTAAAATAAACCCATATTTGTGTAAATAAAAAATACTTTGTATTGATATGTGCCAGTGACGTACCCAGGATTTTATTTCGGGGGAGGGGGGCGATTTAAATTTCTACAATTTTCTAAATCTTACGAAACACGTTGAGTTGTAAACAGAAATAATTTTTGGCAATAATGCGGCAGCCAAAAGGGGGATTTTATTCTGAAATTTTCAAAAATTTAAGGCATGAAATTCCAAAATTGTTTTTTAATTCCGTCATCAGTCCGAAAATTTAGAAAAAAATAAATTGCGACCTTTGACAAATGGTCGTCGAAAAAAAATTGTCAAGCTTTTGCAGAAAAAAAAAAATCTTCAATTTCGTTAAAGGATCGCGGAAAAACGAACTCTGTCAAAAGGCCGGGGATATTTTGTCATACAAATTTTGTCAAAGGGTCGTGAAAAAAAATCAAATTGCGCCAAACGATCCTGCAGGAAACGCATATTTGGTCAAATGATCGCGGAGGAAACCCATATTTCGTCGAATGATCACGGAGAAAATACGAATTTCGTCAAATGATCGCGGCGGAAGCGCAAAAATTCGGCAAATCATCGCGGATAAAAGAGAAATTCTTCAAAAGGCCATAGAAAAAAACGCAAATTTCGACAAAGGATCTCTAAAAGAATGCATTCTCTCAAAGGCCGTGGAAAAAACGAACTTCGTTCAAGAATAGAAAAAAAATGTGAAAAGACTAAAGAAAAAAAAAATGTAAATTGCGTCCGCGGCCCATGTAAAGTCCGCGGCAAAACGCGAATTTCGTCGGAAAGAATTTCGTCAAACAGCCGCGGAAAACATGCAAATTTAGACAAAAATCTTGAAAAAAAAACAAGAATTTCGTCAAAGGGTTGCAGAAAAAACTGAAATTTAGCCAAAGTGCAGAAGAAAATACGATGATTTTGCTAAAAGGATGCGGAAATATACAAATTTCGTCAAAAAGCAACGGAAAATGCTAATTTCGGCAATGGTTCGCGGTCTTCCGTCAAAGGGCTTGAAAATGAAAAAAAAAATTTAATTTCGCCAAAGGGCCGCAGAATAAACACGAATTTTGTCAAAAGTCCGTGAAAGAGATGCAAATTTCGTTGAAGGTGCGTGGGGAAAAAAGCAAATTTCGTTAAAAGATCACCGGAAAATGCGAATTTCGTCAAAGTCTCGATATGAAAACCCGAATTTCATCAAAGGGTCGCAAGAAAAAACAAAGCGATCGCTTTAGAAAACAGCACACATACAAACATCTACCTATATTTTAGGTATAGCGTTTAAATTGAAATAATTTATTGAACAAACTGTTTAAATATGTGGTTAAGGAGCTACTTGAGTCACCTAGAAAGACTTGCTCGTTAATGCTAATCATATGGAAGAATTTTTTTAAGGTATCTCATTTGCATTCTAATTTTTTTTTTTTTTTTTTTGGGGGGGGGGGGGGCATTAGATAGCTGAGATTGATATTTACATCTGCTCTTTTTTTTTACTTTTTCTATTAGGTTTGCAGATTTTTTTCAAAAGGGTGCTTTCACTTTCAAAATGAATGTGTGTTAATAAAAATATATCTGCGAGCAAAATTCAAATTATATAAACGTTCTTATAGTACAATTCGATGGTACTTAGCCAATATAAAAATAGCTGTTTAAAAATATTGAAATGCAAACGAGATATGTTTAAGAATTTCTTCGATAGGATTAGCATTACTGAGTTGAGTAGCCTCTTAATGAGAGTATCCTTCAGAGTACCTAGCGGTACTTTGGTCCATCCCATAAAGGTTTTATTCTTTGTATCGAACAAACAATTCAAGATATTTGGAGGTTTTGCCTTTGAAAAATATTTTATACCCTACTGTAAGGCATTTGAATAGTTTGAGGTAGTTTAAATTCTTTTTAGTGGCAACACTGGATGTGTTTGTAAACAAATGTTTTCGAGTGTAAATTTCTATTCTCCAAACTTTCGATAGTGAAACAATCTGCATAAGAGCCACAAATAAAGTAAGTCAAAATACTACCTTTAGTAATTTTAACCCATGTATGATCACAGTTTTTCCTATTCCCTTTTATTTTGAGATGAAATGCTTACGTTTTCACAAAGCTAGCATGAAAACTAGTATTTCGGGACTACTTTGTGCCAGGCCTTTTTGGTCAGAAAACAGCCCCAATTACTTAGAAATGACTTTTATACATACAAATCTATTTAAAAATGTTAAAAAAAATGTTCAAATATTACAAAGGTGCCACCTGTAAGGCATGGTGACGTCACTGCGACGTCGTTGTGAAGTCACATTGTGACTTCGTGACCATCGATCGTCAATGTGACGTCACGTGACGTCGATGTGAAGTCACAGTGACTGAAATGTGAAGTCATTATCGCCGTTTTAGAGCTCGTTTGTGACCACTTCACAAAGTGGTTACAATGTGACAAATTTGTGAAAAATGTGTCATTTGTGACTTCTTTGACATTAACATTGTGACGGAACTATGACAAAAGCGACGATATTTAAATTGCCAGAAACATGTTTTTTAAAGTAAATAACATGTTTTGAAGAATTTTTGTAATTTTCTAAGGATTTTTAAAAAAGGTCACATCTCAGTCACAATGTGACGTCACTGAGTGGTGGCATTTTGGTCACAGATGTGATGTGACCAAAGTGACGTCATTGTGACGTCACTGACTATGCATGCTATGAGGACAAGTTTCAATAAATGTTATCAGTAACCAGAGTTCAGAGAAGAAAGGAAGGGGGAAGGGAGGCAAAATTTCCAAAGTTAATACTTTCTTTTTTTCCACGATTTCTGGTCGAAAGTTGTGTGTTTTTCGCGATCTCTTTGGGAAATTTGCGAATTTTTTGCGATGTTTGGACGAAAACTTCAAATTTTTTACGACTTTTGGATAACATTTGCGGTTTTTCGCGATTTTTTGGCTAAATGTGCGCGTTTTCGCGATTTTTTCGAAATGTGCGTGTTTTTTGCGATGTGCGTGTTTTTCACGATGTTTGGACGAAATTAAAAAAAAAATTACGATTTTTGGATAACATTTGCGGTTTTTTTCGCGATCTTTTGACGAAATGTGCGCGTTTTTAAGCAACTTTTTAACGAAATGTGTGCGTTTTAAGCAACTTTTTTGGACGAAATATGCGCGTTTTAAGTGATTTTTTGACAAAATTTGCGTTTTTTGCGATATTTTTATTAAATTCTCGCTTTTACGCGAGTCTGACAAAATTAGCCTTTTTTACGCAAGCCATAGAAAAAATTCCCGTTATTTACGCGATGTTTGGACTAATTTCATGCTTTTCCGCTATCGTTTGGAGTAATTTCGCGCTTTTTCGCTTTCTTTTGACTAAATTTCCGTTTTTTTGCGACACTATGACGAATTGCGCGGATTTTTACACGATCTTTTGACGACATTGTGTTTTTTTCGGGATTCTATATCGAAATTTGCGTTTTTTCAAGCGATCTTTTGATGAAATTGGCGATTTTTTTATCCGTAATTTTTATCCGATGCCCGTAATGCCGTAACTTTTGTTGCATATCCGTAATAATTACGGACAAATCGTAATACTTGGCACCTTTGAATATTACTGTAGCAAAATGTTACATATATTTTCGTTCCAGTTGTTGAAGGTAACATGACGAAAATTGTTTCTCATTTCTTTAATATTTACAATTAGTTTATTGTGTTTAATTATTTAAAAACATATTTAAAATATTTATTTTCGAGTTTGTAGTGTTAATTCATTAGCAGATGCTATTGCAAGGGGGTAAAAATGCATTCATTTGCATATGAAATGTATTCATTTTATATGAAACTAAGTGAATGGACTAAAGAAGCTCCCAGCAAGTGCTACTTTGTTTCGAAACATAAGATATAGTTGAACAATAAAAAAAAAATAATAATAAATTCCTCTTTAAAACCATACAATTTGCTTCGTTGTTTCATTTATTGACAATTCGTCACATGAGAATAATAAGGTTCTATCTGTGTTTTTGAAAAAAATGACTTAAAGATATAGAACGGTTCTATTTACATCTATGAAGGCATTTTTACATCAAAATGATGTTATATATAATATATAATATACAATTACAATTATATTATGAAAATATTTTAATCCAGAAATGCCTTCATTGATACAAATAGAACATTTCTATATTGATAAGTCATTTTTTTCAAAAACACAGATAGAACCTTATTATTCTCAGGTGACGAATTGTTTACAACTCAATTATGACGTTAAAAATTATATATATATTTTTAATAATGGAAATGTGAGCGAAACTAGGAAAAAGTAGCCCCAGTTGACGCTACTGCTTTATATTATAATTAACCCTTAAATGCATGGGATAGAAAGCGTTCCAAAAAATGCGCAATTCAAAAAATCGGAATTCATACCAGAAAAATCTAAATAGTAAATTTTTCTTTATTTAATTACGAATGGTCTGTCATTAAGTAAAGTGGAAATTGCTCTTTTAAATTTCTGGTGAGAATACGGAATATGTGAATAAACCCCCCCCCCCCCCCCCCCAATAAATCGGGAACACTTATGGTATCGAAAATGATACAATATGCATTTAAGGGTTAAATCTTCCTAATCATTACTATGTTTCGAACATACGCTTTCTCTCGATAATTTTGAATCTCAGCAGCAGCTCATTAAAGAATATAAAATCATATATGAACGTTTATTAGGAAAATATTTACGAAACTTAATTTCCAAAATGAGTCTCACCCACTTTACTGACAATTGCTGTCTTATAATGTGGATAAACGTTAAATTCTATTGAAGCACGTGAGTTCGGATTGCGTTGCAAGATTAGCATTGACCTTGAGAATTGCTGGTTCTTTGAGCAAAATAATTCGTTAACGCCTACATCATAAGCAGCATTTACAGCTGCTTAAATATTCAATTGCCACCCAGTAGTAAACTAAACACAGTATTCATGTATTCAAAATACTTTAACTGACTGAGATTAGGATCATATTACAATTTAATGCCTGACAGTGAGCTCAAAAGTTATATTTTAAGTGTGTGGGATTCTCAGAAAATTTACAGACTTACGAGGTAAAATTAAAGAAAACAAGACAAAGAAAAGATGACTAATTAAAATTTTATAATTACTTTATGGGGAAGAGGGCCTAATAAGAGGGTTTTATTAATCATCATGAAAAATAATGCGTAAAAAATTTCACATAATAGGAAAATTAAAACCTTTACTTATAAATAGATTACGACTCATCTGAGTTTTTACTTAAGCTTTCCCGATCTGATATCAACATTTCTAAAACTCGAAACCTTTCATTCATTAGTTCATTAAAATAAACGTTATTTATTCACCAGATACTTTATTTGAAGGTTATGCTATCCGCATACCATACAACAGCATAGTTGTAAAAAGGTTACAGGCCAATTTTACCCTCATAAAATGACATGTGCTAACAAAAATGCCTTAAAATGATGTTTTTATCACGTTTTTACAGTTATGCGTAAAAGAAACACTTGCGAATTCAAACTAATCGCAGATATCATGAAAGCATAAAGTTATTTTGTACGTATGGAAAAAAAATCTTATTACAAAAATAAATTTTGCGTTCCAAACAGCTTTTGCAAATCAACCCTACTACAAAATTATGGGGGGGGGGGGGGGCTTATCTGTTTAGAATTGTAATAAATTAAAACCATTTGAAGATATAAACTTGTTACTAACATTTTAGTGTTAATATTTTTAAAAGATCAATTTGATTTAACACATATTACTTTGCAGTTGAAGTCAAACAAAAATCTTGCATAAACCTGTTAAATATGATGTAAATATCTAAAATCACGGCGATTTCTCCCTATCACTCTGACTCCCCACCGCAATCCACCTTTTTCAACTGATAAATTATTATTTTCACTAATTTTTTTTACCCCTATGATGTAATGTCGAATAAAATGTTCTACTTACAAATGCTGTGGTAGATTATTTAAACTGAGATAAATGTATAATTATGAAAAAAATTATCACACATGCGAAAGGTTCCCCAAGTTAAGGTGCACACAGCTCACAAGCATATTTATTAAGAAAGGGGAAAATGTACCCTGACTATTTGTACTTTTGAGTGAAAAAAGGACATCTAAAAATCTTTATCAAGTAAAATCTTATAGTAAAATATTTGCAAGATGATCAGAGAGGTGGAGGCGGGGACAATTTACAACAATGATTAACAATCGGATATTTCAAAGATATCACCGCTCTCAAGTTTACCTCACATATTTTCTCAGAATTCTGCACTGGAATTACATTAAGGTTAGTTGATCATGTATATTCAGTAAATTTTTAATATCAGCCTTTTCGATAACTGTAAAGCTTCCTTACACCATTCTAAAGAGACAGAAATCCACTATATTAGATCAAACAAAAATTGATTAAATGGTTCTGATTTTGCTCAAACTTTAATATAATAGGCATCACCAAAGTAGAGCACATAAAGTCGTGGATCATTCCATGGTAATTTACATTATATTTAGAGCAATTTACTGCAATATATATTAATTTTAGTAATATAACACCAAGAAATATCCAAATGTAAAATTAACATGATTTGTCAATGAAACCATATCTGAGGGTCAATTTGAATAAAAATTACCTAAAAAATGATAATGAAAATTACACTTTAGATGATAACTTACATTCCATTTTCAGTAATGGCAGTTACTACAGTAAATAAAACTACCAAAATTTAAGAAATAACATTTAAATTGGGTAATTTTCATCTAAATTAGACTTTGAATAAATTTAATTAGCAAACCATGTCGGATTTACATTTTGAATGATTTGTGTGTGTGTGTGTGTGTGTGTATTATTTTACTAAAATTACTGAAAATAGTTCAAAATGTAATGCAAGTTACATGTTACATTCCAACCATGGAATGACCCTCATGCAATTTTACTCTACCTCAACTTTCATAAGTTTTTTTAAATACTAATAAATAAATATTCCAATAATTAATACATTTTTGTTGAGATTTCCTTACTGTTGCAAGATTAATTCAAAATAAATTTGAAAGCAATTTTTTCCCCAAAATTTTACATTGTATTTTACTTTTTGGCAAAGATTAAGAATTTATGTTTCTAAAAGTTGTTTGCTATAAAACTAAATTGTTTTAAAATACATAGTTATGTTTGTTTATATATTTAAAAATAATTAAAAAAACTGATTTAAATCAATGATTTAAAAAATTCATTTTACTTAAATCGGAATTTGAATCGATGATTTTCAAAAAACACTTTATTTAAATCGTCATTTTAATCATGATTAAAATCAAGCTGATCAACGAACCTTGAGTATTATAATTATTGGTTCATTTATATAGTGTTGATTTTCCTGTGATTTTATTAAGTTAATAATTGCAAAAACTTTTATGATATATATGTTACTTATATTAGAGGGAAAATTGTTCGCAATGAAAAATCCCACAAAATAAGTTTTATTCATTCATCTTGCATCCCTCTCGTAGTTTCTCTTATAAATATTGCTTCACCGTTTTTTTAACTAAATTTTTCCAATTTTGTTTTAATCAACTATTTTATAATATTTACGATATTATAATATTAAACTGTTTTGGTTTTTATATGTATATTAAGATAATCGTAGACAAAACAATTTAAAATTTTTATATATACCATATGCCCAATCTAAAAGATTTAATGTTTGATCCATGATAAAATAAATGCAAGGGAATAATTCTAAGATATTGCTATTTGTTTTAAATTAGAGAAGTTAGGCTTTATTTAATGGAAGGTTCATAAATGTTTAATACGAAGGCACTGATTGAGAAAATTATTTCTATAAACGGAAACATCTAAGTAGGAACTGAAATTAGTAAAGTTAATTACATAAAAAGAAAAATAATTTTGTTTATCAAATATTAAATGTTAGAGTATTATTGTGTGAAAAATTTATGTTAACATTAATAAAATTAATACTACAATTATTGAGATACATAATACTTATTTTGAGATTAGAAAAATAATTTGCAGGAAGAGATACAAATTTATTATCATTAAAAGAAAAAAATAATTATGGATCATTTCCATGTCAAATAACCCAGAATTTTCTAAAAAGGGCACTCATCACCATTCTTAATAAAATTCCATAAATTTGCAGAACTTTTAATAATTTCAAAAATATTAATCATATTAAAATTGATCAAACGGTTTGAGAGTTGAGCTTTTAAATCTCTCTCAAGATGGCCGATTTGCCGCCATTTTGAATAGTACATGTGACAACATAAATTTCTACAACTTCTTTCAAATTTAAGATAGAACTTTAAATTTTGTTGTTGTTTTGTTCAGAATAAAGTAAGGTTTATTCTGAAACAGAAATCTGCATTAAAACAGATTTTTGTGTTGATTCTTATTGTATTAAAATGCCGTCAGAAAATAACTTTTCGTCATTTTTAAATAAACAAAAGATGTAATTTTAGTGGCTGATTTCTCCCAAAACTCCCCTTCAATTTTCATCTAACTGAATAAATAGGCAGTTCAAAATGTTTTGATTCATTTTTTTTTTCTTTTTTGCGGCTTGCAGGCATTTTTATATATATATATAAGAATTTCTATTTCACTGACCTTTTAAAAGTAACGGAAAATACAACACAATGTTGATGTTTCTTTTAATACCAGAAATATAATATTTACATCGATAAGTTTCATAAGGTTTTACCTTACATAAGGTATAAACATTTAATGTGGCTAAATAGAAGGGGGAATCCCACAGGAATAAATGGGAATGTAAATGAATTCTTTCAAGAGATAAGACAAATTGTAATTGAAACTTTTCAATAAATTATGAGTAAAAAAGAAATGATGGAAAAAAATCTACAAATAGTCACATTTTATAGCAAAATCATATTTTTATAGTATAGAAACTATGATAAAATTACAATTCTTCAATAAAAAATAAAGTAAACAAAAAATATCATACTTTAAAATTATACAAAATAACATTTAGAACATACACAGTAAAAAGGCTATTAAAATATAACTACTGTAGATTTTGAAATTAAGTACTAATTTCACAAACAAAAACTTAATCAAGTGTAGTGATAAACACAGTTTAACAATTTTATCTAGCCGCTATTGAAATTTTTTATTTCATTTTTCTATAAGAGCTGGTTATATCGGGATCATGTTAAGGCAGTATTTAAAAAATATATATTTCCACGATCAACAACTCAAAATGTTCTGACACATTTTCAGACTCATTTTTAAAAGTAAAAACATAAAACTTGTTAACAAGATTTTTTTTTTTTTTTTTTTTTTTTTTTTTTTTTTTTTTTAATATTTATATGTGACCTGTGCTTTTATTTTTCGTTAGAACTTGATTTCAACAATTATTTTCCCAGTACGACCATTTTTTTTCCAACTCACTCTACAGTGCATATTTTGAAATGTATTCTGCTTTTATGGGAGAAAAAAAAAAAAAAAAAAAAAAAAAGGAATCAATACAGCACATAATATAAAAAAAAATCTGTAATAAATGTTTATACCTTTACCTAGAAGTAATCAAGGGTGCAAATTATGTCCGATCCGGATATGACAAGGGTATATTTTTCAGAAAAATAAAATTTCGATTTTAACAATTACAGAATTCCATGAGATAGAAAACTTTTCCCGACAAATAAAAAAATCCGTATGGTGACATTCACAAAATCGATCTCGGAATACAGTAAACTCGTGATATTAGAATCCTCGATTTAGCGACTCCTCGCGATTTAGCGACCTTTGGATGAGGTCCCGACCATTTTCCAATACTTACAGTGATTTTCATCGCTTGTTTTAACGACTTACAACTATTCCGAATCTTGATTTAGAGATCTTCCCGAAAATATGCAAAAATTGCGCAGTGTGTTCAAACTTTCTGAATGTCTAAAAAAATCATACAACTAAAATTTTCCTTTTTCTGACCTTTCCAGAGGTTGGTCAGCTCTATTTAATGTTGATTTAAGGGAGAGGGACATCCAACGAAAAGTTACTTTCTAACAGCCTTTTAATAGTATAAGCTGCACAAAAATCTGTTGAAGTGAAGCGTTACCTTATCCTGAACAAAATAAAAATATGAAAGTTCTAGCTTAAAACCTAAAAGAGTAAGACTTATGTTGTCACATGTTCTATTCAAAATGGCGGCAAATCCGCCATCTTAGAAGAAATTTAAAAGCTCATAACTCACAAACCATTTGATCAATTTCAATACGATTGATATTTTTGTAATCAGCATTAGAAATTCTACGAATTCACCGAATTATATCAAAATTGGTTATGGGTGGTGCCAATCTCTGGGTGATTCGACACTGAATGACCCCCTATGCCATCTATATAATTAAATAACAAAATATTGATAATAAACTTTCTTTCATAAAATTAAGATAAATTCGAAATCATACAGGAAGCGGATGCCCCCCCCCCTCCAAGGGATACCTTATATTTTCAGTGATTTCTTGACAAAATTTGCGTATGCTCTTGAACTTTAGACAAAATTTATATATATTCTCCGCTCTTTCGACAAAATTTGCGAATTATCACACGATCTTTCTACAAAATTCGTGAATATTTTCCACGATCTTTTGACAAAATTCGAGTGAAATCGCGTTTTCCCTGCAAATCCTTTGATGAAAATAGAGTCTTTTTCGCGATCCTTTGACGGAAATCGCGTTATCTCCCGCGATCGTTTGAATTAGATAATTTTTTCCGCGATCGTTTGACGAACGTATAGGGTTTTGAGATTCTTTGGAGAAATTTGCGTTTTTTCCTACAATTCTTTGAACAAATTTGCTCAATTTAATGCAGTTTGTACTCGCGTTTTCGTCGTATTTCATCCGTTAATCCCCTATAATAACGGCAAAATTTTTAATGCATATTTTGCACCGATCCCAGGGATAATAAAATAGCATGTCTGAGATAAAGGCATTCATGAAATTTATTTTGAATCTTGAGGATAGTAATAGTGATATTATTAAAGCTGTCGTGCTTAAAGTGATTATTACTCAACACTGTTGTTAATAGGATTGCGACATAGTTTGGCCAATATATTGCACATTACAGGAATTGCATTTAATGTGATATATGACATTAAAGGCTGTACAAAAATTGACATGAAAAAGATTATGAACAAGTTGTGACAGTTCTGCAGTACGACAAGGCAAACAACAAGAAGAGGAGCATTTGCTAAACTGAAGGTATGGTGAGGGTTAAGGAAATAGGTAGTTGGATGACGATCCATGGCCAACCCTATAATTAACCATGTACCAGGCATTGGACTAAGAATTAAAACCCAAATTGCCAGTCGCTAAAAATTTACTAAGAACTGACATAATGAATGATAAATAACATGAAACATAGGATAATAAATTGGTATAAAATCTACAATTGAAATATATACTGTCTAGAATATAAAAAAAAGAGGACTAAAATCTCATAAAGAAATGTTTACGCTTCATCTTTCAAGCCATATTTGTCCATATATTAATGTTATTTTCATAGAAAAATAATTCTGCAATCTTAAACATTAAATAAAAAGATGAAAAACAAGTCAGTCTTCAAATATTCCTTAATCGCTACCGTTAACATTTCATTCGCCAACGCAACGGATTATCTAGTAGTTTAACATCTAGCAATGAGCCGCAATAGGAATATGTGCTCCTCTTTCGACGAAGTGTGGGATAAAAATTATCTACCCTATTTGCACAGATACTTTCTCTTACAATCTCTTCAACACTATACATTATGATAGGAAAAGGGGGGTTTCGTACTGAAGGGATCAGTAAAAATAAACAAATAAAATAAAAAAAATCCTCCGATTACTTTAGTACGATGTGGAAGACAGAAAATGGAAATTTATTACTTTATAAAAATGCGAAAAAGAGCAATCCTTCACATCTTTTTCGTTTGTACTAAAATTATTTTTAAAGGTAAGGCTTTATATTTTTATAAATGTTTTTTCATAATGTAGCTATTAAACTTTCAGATTTTGTTTTTAAACAATGGTTATAGATGTAGAAATCTTTTCAATTCCTTAACTGATTTGCCCATACGCCGTTCGGGCAAGACGAATTTTCTTAATTCATCATTTAAAGCTTTTTGACACCACTATTTTTTCTTAAGTACAATTCCCTACTATTTAATTTCAGAAATGTTTAGACTAAATATTACGAATATTTAAGCTTAAAAAACTGGTGTTAACCACATTTTCAATTTATTGTACGCAAAAAAAGGAATCAGTTAAGGGGTTAAATGTCGATGTTAACAATAAACAAAAATAAATAGATAAAAAGACAAGAAAGCAAAAACAGAAAAAATCATAATGAAGAACAACTTCATGCATCAGCGATTTCTTTGCAGTTTTATGATTAAAAAAGTGTGACTTAAACGAAGATAACTAAAATAGAAATGAACTGTCAAAAATCAGTTTTAAAACAACGAATCAATTCTATTTTGAACATTGTGAGTAACAAAGAGGTTCTCCTATATATGTTTATACTAGATAACTCTTGACCCACCCGACTTACAAAAAAATATGTAAAAACAAACTACTAAAAAATAGGTTTTTGACAGTTGAACATTTTTGACAAAGAGGTTTTTGCATCAAAAGTTTGCCAACCCTGACTATAAATACATTACATCATACTGAAACATAATCAATCGTTTCTCAATGAAGATCCTTTTCCTCACGGAGTTGCATCTATAAAATTGTTTTAAATCTTCAACTTTGTTATCCTTTTCTACAGTATCATTAACTTTTATAGAAAATTCTATTCGATTTCTTAATATTTGAATCAGAATGACTCACAATTCCGTGCGTTCAGAAATGAAAATGACGGTGTAAGAAAATAAAGAATTTGAATTTGAGAAAAGCAATATATAAAAAGATAGAAAAATTGTATTATTCCAAATTTTGAGGGCAAAATGTCCAACAAATATTTCTTCCAAAAAGCCTAAAATGGAACAGAGGCCGAATATACGTTACATTCCTAAAAATATTAATAAAATTTAAGTTTTACCACAAATTTATCTAAAGTATTATACAAACAAACAGAGGTCCCATAAATAGACAAATGTAGTTTTTAAGTCACTACAAACATTATAAAACTAAGTAATCCGATGCTTTTCTAAATATTTTAGAATTCGTCGCCCACTATTCTGCTGCAAGCATCGGTTTTATATTATTTAAAGACAAATATGCATATAAAAATATGTGTACGCAACTCTTTGTAATGATCTTGGTGCAGGATTATTTTATTAACATAATCTTATTTTCTACCTTATTTCAAGTCCTTTTCCAATAGGTAAAAGCTAAATAGAATTAAAATTTTCTAGGAACACCCTGTGGAAGTATGTTAATATTTTATATATACCTTTGTGATACCATGACAATAACAATAAAAGTTTCGAATTAGAAGTATGAATGAAGTATTTTGAATGAAGTCAAATATATTGAAATTGTATGGAATCAAGGTATTTAAGTAACTGAAAAATATTTTCATGCTTAAAAACACTTATCTGCCTATATTTCTAGATGTCAACTCAAATACACAGACACTAGAGGTCTGCACGGGCCGGAATTTTCAGGCCCGGCCCGGCCCGCCCGTAGGAAAGTTATTTCGGCCCGGCCCGTTGTAAAACTCAAAAGTTCGGCCCGGGCCCGGCCCGGCCCGTTTAAATTTTTGTATTTTAGGCCCGGCCCGTACAAAAATCAGCGAAAACAGGCCCGGCCCGGCCCGTTTTGGCCCGTTACAATTTCTACGATTTCTAAAAAATTCAGATTTTTATCATATAACAAAGATTTCTTTAAAGAATACTGCATACATATCTATGGAATGATTTTACAGTATATTTTACAGCAAATACACATTAACAACATTAATGATTACTTAGATTCTTAGGCTTTCAACATTCGAATAAAGAAAGATTCATTAAAAAATTAATATGGCTTAGAATAAAAGAAAAAAGAAAGAAAGCTAAAAACATCGTTAATTTTGAAGCTGTTTAATTAAAGAAGATTTATAAATATATTTCTATATTATTTTATTATAGATTTCAAATCCAAATTCACTCTTAAATTCAAAGAAGCTCCTTTCTGATACATTTCTAAATTCATTTTTTTTCCCTCAGAAACGCATAAGATTAGCAGATATCTTTATTCAGAAACTATATAATCGAATGCCGTTATCCAATTTTTGATACAAACAATTGAAGAATACTGTAAACAAGTAAAATACTGTCTTAATTAGCGTTTTGAATAGAATTTCCGGAAGCAATAGCAAGGGAAGGGAGAAAAACCTGCAATCATTTGAGAAACTATTATATCTCAACAAGGTTATACAAGTATTTTATTTACCAAAAATGAAAAACGCTATTCGATTCCAAATCCCTTCAATAGTTAGGCTTGTCACTTTTATACTTTTACAATTTAAAATTAATCAGAAAATGTGTCAAACTTTCGCATTATTGAGAAATTAATTTAAAAATCATCAAGAAGTATATATCCGAAGACTAAGCTAACATAAGTTCTTTATGGCTGTTAATAATTTTACAAATCATATTTTCTGCCAATAATTAAGTCTAGCACCGGTTCGGCCAGTCTATTTGTAGAAAAATAATGCAAGCGTGATCTCGGACCGGCATGAGTCAGCTAAAAAAATGTTAAAACGGGTTACACATAATGTAATTCTCCGATGCCGATACACTGTGCATTTTTATACTGACGCTGTCAAACTAGTATGGCCACATTTATACTTATTCTCGTTAAAACCATTTTCGTTGAAAATAGCTCATATTTTATCGTTTCTGCTTAAATCTTCAGAACGGGCCGGCAGGCCCGAAATTTTTTTTTATCGGCCCGGCCCGGCCCGTCTGGCCCGTTCAATTTTTTTGCCGGCCCGGCCCGTTTATGTTGTTTGTCTTCCCGGCCCGGCCCGTTGAAAAAACTATTCTAAATCTGCCGGCCCGTTAGAAAATCCGAAACGATTCCGCCGGCCAGGCCCGGGCCCGTGCAGACCTCTAACAGACACATTTAATAGTCCATGGAAGTTCGGTGCTCCTAAAAAGTAAAACACATTTAGGTTATTTTTAATGAAATAAACAAATCGCATAACGGAAATGAAAAATCCAATTAGGTCAATAAATTAAGCAGCTGAAATAAGAAAAGAGGACTATTGAGCAAGAAAGTAAAAAGAGGAAAAAACAGCATCTTTGTCGCATTCATTTTGGCTTATCGTATTAACTGATTGTTCACTCGGATGGTACAACACATACACGATGATTCTATGTCAGATTACCAATCCTAAGGCGATTACGAATATTCCATATTCGACGAATCCTGGCACCTCGCACATAACTGGCAAGCATATCGAAGAATGATAACACGCATTCAGAAAAAAAGAAGCAATACATTTTCGAAAGTTCACAGAAAAACTTCTTTTTTCTGTAATTGATTTGCGATGTTTCGGGAAAACCTTAGCTTCAATGAACCGATAGTAAGTGTGGAAAGGATACGGAAGAGTTGAGACTAAATACATACAGAAATAGTGGAAGAACTATGAAAATTAACTGAAAATGTCGTCGAAATAATTTTTTTCTTTTGCAACTCAATTTACTAAAACAAATCGATGTTTATGCGTTTATAATGCTATACGTATTTCAATCATTCGGAAGAGTTATTGAAACATTTCTGTAATAGTGATATAATAACCAAGGAGAAACTTTAGGTAACCTTAGGGCTGCCAGAGCAAAGTGTACTTAAAAAATAAATGAAAAATATTTTGAAATATCAAACATATCTAAACGGCGAATTTTTTTTGAGGGTGGGGGGGGATGTCATTTTTAAATATTTGTAATTAACATTTTCATTCAAACTCTATATTCTAAGAGGAATTTAAATCCCAATAATATTATTCTGCTATCTAGACCTTTATTTCCAAACGAAAATTGTGATTTCCTTCATAATAGTCTTTCAGATAGCTATGTGATACAGCAAACTAGTCGGATGTGGCAATCCAAATACTTCCTCCTCTCTCATTCACATTAAGAGGTTACCTTATTCAAATGAAAAGACACGTTCGCTAATACTAATCATATGGAAGAAATTAATAAAGATATTTCGGTTGCATTTCAACATTTTTAAACTTTTTTTTCTTCATTGGATAGCTGGTATTGATCAGTATGCAGGCCATTTTTTACTTTTTCATTTTGTTTACTGATATTTTTTATAAGGACGCTTTCATTTTCTGAACCGGTTTGGAAAACGAAAGGACCCCCTTAAAAAATCTGCAACCAAATTCGAAAGAGTAAAAAACGGCCTGCATGCAGACCAATCTCAGCTATCCAATGCAAGAATTAAAAAAAAAAAAAAAATCATTTAAAAATATTGAAATGCAACCGATATATCTTTATAAATTTCTTCCATTGGATTAGATTAGCATTAGCTAATCGGTCTTTTCATTTAACTGAAAAAGTCTTAATATTTCGAAATTCGCTGACACACTGCCAAACTTAAATGGCAATTTAATAAATTGCCATTTTATTATTCAAATCCTCTTTATTTCTCCTTTACCTGCAAAATAACATAATGCAAATTTGCAAGTAACATTTTCAAACAAGAAATTATATATATATAATACCATTAAAAGTAGACAAAATTCACCAATAAATTTTATCAATAAAACAATAAACCAAAACGAAGAATTTGAATAGAATTGAATTACAAAAAAAGTGAAACGAGTATATCTGAATAAATAAATAAATAAATAAATAAATAAATAAATAAAATAAAATGAATGCAAAGGAAATTTGTAGTCCACAGAGCAGAATCGTCAGGCCCCAATTGCTTTGGAACTACAAATGAAGTGTGCGGTTTCATCCACGTATTAGCCATGAAATAGCAAAATAATACGTTATTGGGGCTACCAGCACACAAAAACCATATTATTAAACAAGGAACATAGAAATAAATAGTTGAAAAAAATGAAAATATACATATATTAAAACAATAGCGTGCAGCAAATAGTGTCAGTAACAAGAATACAAATTAACCCTATTTATGCACGTGGAAATGATAAACATGACATTCATATGCAATTTCGATAAAAAGTATGAAAACAAGATATTGAGAAAAAAAGAAGAAACTTATAAAACCAGTTTGTTAGTAATTCAAGCGACGGATCTTAGCAGGAAGAGCAGGGTTGCTCTTTTTTTAAATTAGAATGTCATGCGCGCCAAATGGCGAAAAAAGTGATTTGAAAAAGAAGAAACAAAAAAAACTTGCTATGATTTATCCATAACGAACAAAAAAGATAAAGCTGAATGGAAATATAATTGAACCGGAGAAAATAATGATCGATATATACATAAAATTAAATTAATAAAATAATTAAAATTAGAATTAGGTTATAACAATCATATTAACTTATAACTTAAAATACCATTTTGTTACTTTAATCAGTAACATTTATTGTGACTTTACATAGTATAAACTCATTATCTTAATATAGGATAATAAAAATTAAAAAAATATAATAAAATAAAATAAAAATAAAAAAATAAATTAATTAATAAAAATTAAAAAAATATATAAAAAAATAAAATATAAAAAATAAATAATTATTAAAAAAATAAAAATAAACAAATAAATAAAAATAATAGTAATAATAATAATAATAATACCAAAAATTATATCAATAACATTAAAATTAATTTGATAATTAAAATATAACTATTTAACTATAGATAAAAATAAACAAATATCCATATATTGGTGTCAATTAAACTATTTAAAAATTATGTTAAAATAATGTAAAAATAAATAACCCACTCTTTTTTTTTTATTAACCTTTGCGTTTTTATCCAGACAACACCACCCTCCTCCGTACTCTAACATCTACACGCCCAACCGACCTATTTATATATTTTTTTATTACTTTTATAACATTTTTAATTTTTTATTATTATTTTTATGTTTTATAATTTTTTATACATTTTTTACGCAAAGAATTAATTATAAGATCATGTAATAGCTAATTATAAGATCATGTAATAGCTAATTATAAGATCATGTAATAGCTAATTATAAGATCATGTAATAGCTAATTATAAGATCATGTAATCACTAATTATAAATTAAAGAATATATGAATTTTTTAGGATAACCATTATTTATAGCATCATAAACAAGCTTTTTAATATTAGTATTAATTAAATGGGAAGAACATAGACATGTTATTCTATATATTAAGTAAAAAAGGATTAAGATACAGGTGAGTAACTGCAAATAAGGTGAAATTGTTGAATAAAATAAAGTTATCGTCATTAAAATTTGAAAGTGAAACTCTTAAATACTTATAAATTTTAGTCAAATATTTTTTGATTTTAGGGGGAATAAATTTCTGATTCCAGATTTGCTTTACGAGACGCCTAAAATGACTAATAAAATTTTGAAACCTGTCAAATTCTTTTAATAACAGACTACAGTCAATGAGATTTTTTAAGCAGCTAAAAAATCTTATTGTGTTAAATAGACATTTTTCTTTGTTTTATTTTAAAGTTATAATTACTTTAAAATAATATTTCTTTGTACAGAACAAGCATTTATTAAATATTCTCAAAATTTTGCATTACAGTAACAGAGATGATTGTGGACCATGATGATGAGGATAGTATGCTATGGCGACCAAAACTAGTTTGCAGGAAGAAATTAACTATTTTAGTGCTTTAAACTTTGATTTATTCATTTATAATGTATTGTGCCAAATAATTTCTCATTGTAATGATAATAAATACTTATAAATGAAATCCTTACAACTACTCGGTAATGTACTCTGTACAAAATTTGGCCGAATACCGAGTAAATACAGAGTACTCAGTACGGCCCTAATTTAATTCTCTTTTATTTTCATAATTAGTGATTTTAACTGTCGGTAAACCCTTTGAGCATTAACTGAAAAGTTAACTGTAATCACACTGTTTACCACATTTTAGTTAATTGTAGCTATTAATAAAGTAGGATCACTCGGGGTAATTCCTGGTCATCGAGTTTCTTAATCATTTCCGCTTTCATTATAAAATCAACAATTTATCGAACAGTAAAAAATCTTAGATACTTTGAATCTTTTGCTTTGTAATGTATGATTTAATTATTCACTTAGCTTAAATTTAAGATTAAAATCAAAATTGCTACGCAAATTTCTGTAACAGTATTGACCTTGATTTTTTTTTTTTTTTTTTTTCACATTTTCCTACATTAAATAAAAATATGAAAACGGTAACGATGACACAAATCTTTGTAAAGATTTGTGTCATCGTTACCGTTTTCATATTTTTATTTTATTTCAACCATGGCATACCAGTCTTTAAAAGTTATAAATTTTTCTTATATGTTAAACATTTTTGTATGGGAATGTCAAACTAAGCCCATATTTGTGAGGCAATTCCTGGTTAATATTTAATAATATAATTTATAATATTTATATTTGATATTTTATCTATTATATAACTCTGCACCATAAAAACTATTGTCTTACCAACTTTTTTTAAGAAACCAAAAGTGTAAAGTAGCATTCTTAAATGTAACAGAAACTGAAAACAGTGTGCTTTGAGGATGAGACACTATGACTGAACAATTAAGTAAAAATACCATCTCATTTCGAAATGCCAAAATGGTGCAAGGAATATACATAATGCAGTAGAAGAATCTAATTATTATGTTGTGTATTATAATAAAGATCCGTATTGAATTTTTGTAAAATTTCTTGAAAAAGGAGCCAGAAATTTCATTTGGCCTAAGTCAGACAAAGTGGAAAACAAACATTCAGTTATATATTTTATGGATCGATAAATTTGCAAGGTATTAATTAATCCATTCAAAGTAGATAAAGAAATAAATACTTCTTATAAATGTTGTAAAAATGCATAAAAATTCTTCGGCTAGTTAATGTTTTTTAAAATATACAAGAGTTCTTTGCTTATCAAATAATTTTGTAATTATAGCCAAAACAAAGTCTATGCTGTATTATTCTATAATTATGAGATGAACAAAACCTTCACAACATTGATTCTACTTATTTTAATATTCGGTCATAAAAATTACTTTTGATGCAAATGTTATTTTATTTAGACCAAAGTGAATGCTGATTGATAATTACTCCAGAAGTGACCAAGAATTACTCCATTTTGGGGGCAATTCTTGATCACATAAAAATTATAATTATTATAAGTAATCATTTTATTATATAGCCATCAGAGGGGGTTTATTCTACAAAAAAAATTGGGAACAATACCTTAATTAGTATTCAGAATAATTGGATGTTGTTGATTTTTGACCAAGAATAACTCCAGTGACCCTAATTAAAAATAAAGGAAAATAAAGATGATGAAAAATTTTACTTTTAGAATCTCAAAACAACCAGTTAGGGTAAAAATGGTTCATTTTGAGCTAATGATGTGTTTTGAAGCTATAAGTAAACCATCCAGTGCTGTAATAAGCCCAAAAGAAAAGCTCTAAAAATTTTAAAATATATAAGGGGTGGTACACAATGTTCTTAGGTCCACTGTACCCGACTCTTCTCTGTATTATTAATAAAAGATTTATTTAATCTTTTGGAAACAACCTATCATTATTATTTATAACAAATTTTAGTCTGATTGGCATTGATTCTATAATATTTTTTGGTTAAATTTAGAATATTAATTGTTTTCTCAAAACATTTTTTTTTAATTTTCCCCCCTAATTTCTTGATCTATTAATGACGATACATTCTCAACAGAAAATATTGGCGACTCGAGAGCTTTTTGAAGCATTCAAGGAAATTTACCAAATAAATATTCTTTTGTTATTTGCACTATATATACGAAGTTACTGTCTTATTGTAACAACAAAGAGTCTTCTAACAAAGTCTTCTCCAATTCCGAAATTCGATATATGCTTCCAAACAAATGATGTCGACTTATATTCATAGGCGCCGACTTCACGGGGACGAAATAAACAATCAAGCATGCTTTAATCATAAATTTTAAAAAAGGATATGATCACCAAGATTAAGACGAAAATAACATTGTAAAATTAACGGTGGAAATTTGATTTGCCTCCAAGTCGGCACGTATCTATATGCGCATTATACATATAAATACACTTTGTACTACATCGAATTTCGTCAATTATTTTCACTTTACCTGTACCATTCAAAGGTAATCTTCAAATCTGATTACTAACATCATACTGTTTCACACTTAAAATCACATTTGAAAAATCGAAAACAATTATTTTCTTCAGATATGATATCGGTCATCATAACCGAATAAACAAAATTAACTATTGTAGGTGAATAATGTTTTTAATTCTAAAGGGTTATCAATAAATTCTTTAGGAAACTAATAATTTTTAAGTACTTCATTAATAAATGGTTTTAATTGCCACTTCTAATATTTCAATTTATGTTTTTTTTCTACTATAAGGTGTGAGGTGAATACGAGAACATGTAGCAACGGCTTTAGCTCAGTATTCATTGTGACGAAAGGATTTCTTTCAATTGGCTTTCGTATGTTTTTGCTGCCCCTTCAAGAAATAGTTTTAGGTTGTCCAATTCTAGTTTGATTTTCGATCTTTCCAGTGATCTGTAGTTTTCCATAACTGTAGGAAATCATGGAAAAAGTGGATAAGAAAGAATTTGCAATTTGATGCAACAAAAATCATTACCCTTTCCCCTAAATCAATAACTTTTTCTTTCATGTATAATCAGAGCTTTTTTTCTTTTCCGATATGATGAAACTTATAATATTTCTCGACATATAAATTTATGTCAATGAGCACATAAATTATAATAAGAGTTTTAACCAGCATTCTCTTTCCTAATTATCAGGCAGCTAATAATAACTACGCAAGTTCTGTTCAAATACCCCCCCCCCCCCAAAAAAAAATGCATTTTTCAAATTTCAGACGTTATTAAATATTCACACAATTTCTTTCCACAATCTGATTTATAAGTGAAGTGCATTTTATTCTGCTAGAATTCACACTCAGAATTGTAATTACAAGCAATGTATCTCTAGCCTAAACAATATTTTTGTTGTTCCAGATTGCAAGTGTTCCTTTTGATTCTTGTACTAAATCCATTTCGTATCCCAATAAAGAGCTGAGAATCAAAGCTTATTTGGACTTTACATAAAACTACAGTTATTTTCGATAGTTAATTTATAAGAATTTACCCAGATGATATATTTATATCCCGCGTATACACTCTCCGATCACGTAGCTTTTCAATTTTCCTATTTTTAGGTTTATTCGCCGTAAAACTTTTTTTTTTTTTTTTTTTTTTTTTGTGCACAAAAACCATTATCAGATACATAGAAAAAAAAAAGATTATTGTAAAATATAACTAATAAATCTTAAAAATCAAACCAAATTGTTTTCGCAATATTGCTCTTGAAAACGGAGAATGATAAAAAAAAAAAAGTTTGTTTTCGTATCAATAATCAGGTTGAAAATACACTAAAAAATTAGCGGCAGATAAAACTGTGAAACATTCATTTTCATTTTTTTCCCCCTCTCCAAGACAATATTTCCTCACAAATCGGATATTTGGTAAATTATATACATAAAACTACTTCATTCAAACGATAAATTTTGTGTTTTAAATCAAAATTATGAATAACTCGAACATACAGAAAATGGAAAGGTCAGAAGAATATCATACAAACTTTAATATAAAAGTCTCAGATGAATAAATTGTAACACGTTACCTATAATTTGTTATAATCAACAGATGCATATTATCTAACATTTATAAAATAATTCATTGAAAAGTGTTTTACTACGTATTTTTCAAATAGTTATAACAGCTATTCTTGAATGAAGGTAATCCTCCCCTCGTCTCCTCCTTTAATTAATAGAGAATAATCAAAGTGTCAAGAAAATAAGGCTTCGGATAGTGATAATTTAGATTCAATGGGATTTTTTTAAAAAGAAAATCACATAGAAACAGATTAACAGCAATTAAGAGGATGATTCTTAAATAATCTTTTACACTTTCTTTCTAAATGTGTAAGCAAATTCTGCAGATTTATTCAAATGCGTGATAATAACGCGCATTTTTAAAGAGAAATCGAGGTTTCTTCTTCTTTGTCATGGAATAACAAAAACTACAAAACTAAACAATTACACGAAAGGGAATGTGAATACAACAATATCTTTAATCTATGAGCTTTTATGAAGTAGCAACACATTTTTCCCTCTCAAATAAATTTGGGACGAGCTATATTTGTTCTTAGTAAACATACCTTTAAATATGTATAAGGTGGTCTGGTGTAATAACGCCAGGCGGGGTAATAACGCCAAGTGCTAATATTTTGCACAGTTAATGAAATAATCTGATAAATGACACCCATGTGCTCTGCGCAGAAGGGTTTTGAATCATATAAATCGCAAAAAACAGCTTCAAGTTAATTTGTTTCATTTTTAGGTCTTATTGTTTTTACAAGCAACTAAAATTAACGCTTGATCTAAAATTTGCGAGATACGTTTTGTGATGTGAAGACTAAATTTTTATCCGGAAATACTTTGTTAATTACATAAATTTGTAGTACATTTCATGGACTTTCAAAATATTGTTGAAGATTTTGGATATCTTCTCGAGATAATTTGTAATTTAAAATGTACAGAGCAATAACTATAACGGGGTAATAACGCCAATCCTTGGCATTAATACCCCGGTTGATTCCCTACAGTGGTCAAGCTACATCCTAAATACTGATTCAAATAAACACAGTTAAAACTGTACAATGTTTCTAATAATTCTATTTAAGCTGTCCTTTTTAAGCAAAAAGAAGCTCATGGTCTGATATTCTTTTGCCTCATCCTCCCCCCCACACCATACTTTTATTTTTCTTACACTTTCACAAAAAATTGAACATTTTCAAAAGCTTAGAATGCAATTTGTCAATTTCTAAGTTTGTACAGTTTGTATTTTTAGAATTGGGCAATCTACATGCAATTATTTCATAGTTTTGTTTGCATGGCGTTATTACCCATATAGGTGGGTAACAACGCCAAATAGCATTGGTCAAGAAATCACGCCATTACATTTTATG
Organism: Maratus speculifer; assembly: GCA_964019185.1. Classification (NCBI taxonomy): domain Eukaryota; kingdom Metazoa; phylum Arthropoda; class Arachnida; order Araneae; family Salticidae; genus Maratus; species Maratus speculifer. Next base: position 246,285,080 of record OZ025293.1, on the reverse strand, counting down.
AATACATATATGTTAAATTATTTTTTTTATATAAATAGTCAATGAGTTGCTGTATCAAATCATATATTTGTTTGAAAAATACAAACTAAAACTAAGCCGTGAAAATTGGTAGAACCTTAACGTGGCGTTATTACCCCAGGGTACCTTATATAAGATTTTACTTTCCCCTATTTTCAGCGCAAAATACGCGTCCTTAATAATCTGAAATCCCACTTATTTTTTGCAACAAGGTCATTACGTTTCGATACTACTGTTAATTGATAATTTTGCTTTTTGACATACCCGAATGTAATAATGAAAGTATGTGCATTTGCAGGGGAAAATACTGACTAAATATAGATTTGTTTAAATTACTGACCAATAATTGAAATGGATGAATGACACCTGCAATTGCGAACAAATATATTTATAAATAAAGTGAATTTTCGCATATATAATAAAATGGATATTTTTTAATTAAAATTCCGGTGTCGTCGTTGCATTACCGGAATTAAAATTTTGTGGTTTTGTAGAGGAACCAATGGACGTCAAAGCGTTTAAATTGTAATTTAATTATAGCAGCAACTAGTAAGATATCTATAGAACGAAATTTAGAACAAAAAATATTCGCAAACGAAAAATCAAGATTTTTCAAAAGATCAAATTAAATTTCAAAACAAATTGCCATGATATTCCAAAACAATTATCCACTACCATTCAATTTTAAAATAGCAGGCGTTCTACAAGAGGAGTATCATATTTTTTCAAAACAAGCTCAAGATCTCATGCTATTTTTTGTTCCAAACATGCATTGAAGCTAAATTCAGGGGATTTCTTTTTCATGCACAGGAATTTACAATATGCATAATATTCTACATTTATTCATGTATAATAATCTACATACATTCATATATACAAAGTCTCTTTTTATTCATTTAGGAGAATCAACATTTATTCATGCATTTACGTATACAAAGTTTTCATTTATTCAAATATAGTGATGAGCTCTCCTATATGAAAATTGTTAAAGTTTCAAGTGAGCTCTGGCCATTTTTTTTTTAATTATAAAATCATTGACCCTAATTTTATGACCAGTATTACAGCACTCCTTAATGACCACATTTTAGCCAAGAAGCCTGCGTGCAGTGGCACTGACAGTGCGATAGTGATTTTTTGTTCTAATAATTCTTTCCCAAGTGTACAGTGGCAGACAAAAATCAGTGCTAAATTTGGGAGTAGGTAAATAGCGTTTTTTGCAACTCTTAAGCAAAATTGCATGCATTTTATAGCCAAAATCATATGTTAAATAATGATGATCTTTAAAAACTGACAAGCTTAAATTTGGAATAAGGCTTATTTTTGAGTTTGGGTTTACATTAAGAACAAACTGAGAAATTATCCTAGGCTTATATTGTATTTTTAGAAAAACATAACAAAGGAGTTTTTTTTTTTAACTACCGAATCCGCCAGCATTTCGCAGTCAAGCGATAAAAATCTTTCATATATTTAAAATCGTGTTGAATGAATTTATCTATATTATGAAGAGCAATAATGTTCGTGTGCAACGCTGACGTCAATTTGACAGTGGCAACCAGTTGACGATTAAATTCAACTTTTATTGCATGTTTAATTTGAAAATATCGCACATTTAAAAATTTTACACTGTCAAACATTGGGGAAAATGTTCATCTAAATGAAAACTTGGACTCACTTGGAAACTGTATCACAATTAATTCATTTTCTTATTGTTTTCAAATTAATTTCAAGCATGATTTTTTTTTTTAATTATCTCTACCGCGTGCAGATGATTATGAAAGATAAATCAGTTTGCACTTAATATAAATAGCTCATCATTTGATTCTAAGCTATATTCCATAACGAAATTACAACATTCATCAATCAATAAATAAAACACAAATTTAAGACGCATAATCTAATTTCGCTCTTAATCCACTGAAATGAAAAACATCAAAAAGGTTGATTGTAAATGTCGATCGTTTTGAGATTTCTACGGCTATTAACTCCTGGCGCGAGTTCAATATAAAAATGTCCATTTTAATAGGATTCAAAACTTTATTTGAATGCATTATTGCTGTTTTGCATGTAAATAGAATTTTTAGTATTGTTAGTGGGCATTCTAAAAAGTATACATTAAATGTAAAAAATAGAATAATCAATTGTATCGTCTAGTTGCAAAACCGGCCAACTCCTTAAAATTGAAAAATATTTTTCTTCTGTTTTTTAAGTTCTAAGTAAACATACCTACCTTTAGAAAATAACCTATGCCAAAGCATGTGACATCCCTGTGTTATAAGCGTTTGAAAATCACGGTGCGTTGCAAAACCGGCCAAATCCTTCAGTCGGTGAGTTTTAAAACCGGCCATCTCCATATTCCCTAGTAGGCCCTTCTCCTCCCAACAATAACCACTCACTTGTTCATTAGATTATCGTATTTTCTCTCAACTGTGACTGCTCTCCTTTGGTTCATGGAAAGTTTAATAATTTAGGTTCGTGTTTTCTCCAACTATGGAAAAGTGTTTGTGGAAGAAGTGTTTCCTAATCAGCCAAGGAAGAGGTAAAGTAACAAACAAAGTTTAAAGGTGATTTATTTCTTGTGATAACCAGGGGCAAAATAGTATGTTATGACGCACTAGGTTAAACTCTTTTACGCCCTTCCTCCCTCTTCATAAAACTGTAGGGGGAACTGGGGTACATTGATACATGGGGCACATTGATACACCCCCTCTACCGCTCACAGGGTCATTACAGGAAGTTTCACAACAGCTCCAAAAGATGATGCTAGTGTATTCAACTACATACAGAAAATCTTGGAATGATTCAGTAGTTTGATGAAATGGGGCGGGTGATTTATTGTTTTTGTTGTTCAAAAGTAAATATGAGTTGTACAATTGAAATGCTATTATACAACTGTTCCAGTATTTCCAACCAAAATGAATACTCTCCCTGGTAAGTACAGCTACTCTTTATCAGTTCTTCATTATTTATTGTTAGATATATTGTGAAGTGTTGGATTTGAGACTCATTTTATTCAAAATCGCTGTATGGGGCACATTGATACAGTCTATGGCGGGGCACATTGATACAGCCTAAATCCTTTAATAGTTCATATTTTCATTATCTTTTATTATTTTTTTTTTACCATACACTCCTTAATCCAACCTTTTTTTTCACGAAAAAATTCTAATATTAGTTTTTATTGAAGTGAAATAGCTCTAATTTCTTTATATTAGAACATTTTATAGTATTTTTGAAAACAGAAGATGTAGGAACTTACCCAGCATCTAGTGCTAGTAGAACTAATAAAAGAAAAGGACGCCATTCTGGCAAATCTCGGATTTATATCGATTCTCCAGAGAAAAAAGTATTTTCGACATACGAAATGTTAAGTAAGAGAAACAAACTGCAGAACAGAAAATGATACTTATATTATAAACAGAATTTTTAATATAATTATCCTTTCTTTTCTGTTTATGAACCTATTTATAAACAGAAAAACTGGTAATTTTTTCATCTTTCATAAGAAAGAAGATAATGCTGGGGTTGAAGTGCTAGATATGACAAAGTTACCACAACCAACAATCAGACAAGAAACAGCCAGAACATCAGGTCATAATATATTTAATTTTGATTGCTTTAATATTGCTTAAAAATAAATTGTGGGTGTTTTGAATTTTTATAAATAAATATAAAATGGTATAAAATTCATTTTCTATGAAAAATATGCATTGGTATTATTTTGTCGTCATTTTTCTCAAACGTATCAATCTGCCCCGGGGATGGGGCACATTGATACAAATGACTTTTTTTGATTTTTTTTAAATTACATGCAAAAATACTATATAAAACAATGATTGTACATTTTTATAACATACTACACAAGTTTTGCTGTCACCTCATGGAAAAAAAACTTGAATTTTCTACTTTCTTGACACCAAAAAAAATCTTAGAAAAAAACTGTATCAATGTACCCCAGTTCCCCCTAAATGATTTTTTTCTGATAAATTTAAGAATTTTAATACATTTAATTAAATATTCTTCCATTTAATTTTTTTATATAAAATTTAGTATTTTGAGGATCGTAGATAAAGAATAAACGGGCTTTTGTTACACTTAAAATACGAGGAGTTTTTTTATGTCCTGAAAGTAAAATAAAACAGTATGACAAAAGAGCCATTGATCCAAATGATCTGAAATTTCACAAATATGTTGCCAAAGCAATGAAAATTTTTTAGGCGTCGTTAAAAAAAAGAGATAGCACTGTATATGCAGTAAATTTAGGAAATTTTTTCTAAACTAACAAAGTGCACACTCTATATTCAAGTATATGCACTTGAAAATTTTTATATAAGCATCAAACAAAAAAGTTCTTAATAATGGAAAATCAGGTTTATATATGCAAAATTTTTATAATATATTCTTGTTAAAAAATTAAAAATTGTTAAAGTTCTTTTTTAATATACATATTTTAATTACGACAGTTCACTTCAGATTAAATAAAGATATCCGTAAAGTATTTAGGAAAAATTACAAATATTAATATACATTAGTTTCTAAAAAACATATGACATAAACATATCTACAATGAAGTTTGAAGAGCGAGAGAGAGAGAGAGAGGGGGGGGGGAGAACGTACGTTGACCTAAAGGTGCTTTGGTCAAAGAGTATATGAACAGATATCAACAAAAATACTTAAGTACGCTGAACGTAATTTAAAATAAAGCGACAATTAATATGAAAATTATATGCTAAGTTTTCACAAATTTGACATCTAACAGGACGGTGTCAACAGAAACGATTTCATTAATATTAAAATTAAATTAGGTTTTCAAATTGCTTTGTGTTCGGGAAAAAGATCTCAATATTTCAATTTCAAATCTACTGATGCCCCAACGCGAAAATGTTTTTTTTAGGTAAACTATAAGTTCCATACTTAGGTCAACTGATGTTTCATCTTGGCAGAATAAATTGTTATGGATAGAAGAAAAATCTTAAATAACAAAAAATATTCACATCGATGTCTATAATAAAACACCTTTTTCAAAAGTTACATGAGAAACTAGGTAAGAGCATATAAATTTCCATTGACTGCAGTTCCAAAATTGAAAATTTAAATAGCAGACTACAGAGGAATACCTTAATAAAATATGCACGTCGACAAACCCTTGAGAAGAAAAAAAAGCATTTTAAAACATACTTTATAATGCTCACTAGAAATCAAGGCAATTTCACTGCTGAGATAAACACGTAGATATCTCTACGATTCTGTTTCATAAATTTTGCGCTAAAGGCTACATTTTTTGTAACATTCTTTGCTACAAGTGATCCTTTAAAAATATTTTTGCATCACCTAGTATAAAAGAGAGTGGTATAGTTAAATAGAAAAGTTTCTCTTGCGCTCATTTTAATCTGATATATCATTTGCAAGCTCCTAAAATTTTTAAATTCCGGGTTTGTGGCAAATAAAAAAATGGTTGCTTTTAAAAGACATTTTTTGAGGAAAAATTGAAAATTTTTAATATTACTATATATATATCTTTAAGCAAAGACATCGAAAAGATATAGAAAATATAAATCAATCAATTTCTCACAAGTAATGAGATTGAAAGGTTAAAAAAAAAAAAAAAAAAATATTCACAAAAAAATATTCAACAGTTCAGAATAAAACTAACAAATACCAAAACTCGCTTCGTTTACCCTGAAAAAGATTGTCTTGGCTACCTTCTAAAGAGGTGCATAAATAAGATATCGAACTGCCATTTCCAAATAGGTGGAATTGTCAACAGCTTTCAGCATCGAGTAAAATGTCAAATCCTATAGAGTCCGACATGCGAATTTATTGGATGTTTTCAGACGAGAAGATTATTTAACAAACCTAAAATTCCTTAAGAGCAGCAGTAGGTGAAAGTCAGAAGAAAATAAAAGTATTGAAGGCCAAAGACGGATGCTATTTTCCCGAGACAACAGATTACAAAAGCATCCAATAGCGATGTCTTTCAATTACCTCTCCCTGTATCGAAAATACTTGATCAGAAATCAGCTAGAAAAGAATATCTGAAATACGAACAAAGAATGGGGGAAAGACTCGAGGTGGATTGGAATGTATCAATTTTAAAGAGTAAAATAAAGGTGGCCGTTGAAATTGGAGAAAAAAATCATCCTTCCCAATCGACATCGGAGATGGCTGCCTACTCCTTTTATTGAGAATCATAAACAAGGGGGTGGTAATCTGGTTTAAAATTTTGCAGTGAATACTCCGTTTTCATTTTCTGTCCGAACGGCCTCTTACAAATAAAGCAGGGCATCCTTATTGAGAATTTTCTATTAATTTTCTCAAGGCGAGGTATAAGAGAGCATTTTTGTTCTTCCCCTTAAAAGGAGAAACTTTTCCCTAACACTGAAGACAAAAGTTAACTAAGCTTTCAGTAGTACTAATGCTTGCAACAAAACAAAATAACTCAAGAAATATTCACGCAAAGCTTTAGTTCCAAACGACAAAAGTCTTTCGTTAATTTCTAAAATAACTAACTTGGATTTACGCCATTTGGAAAATTTTTAATCCGTCGGAAGAAACATTTGTAGTTGATCAAACGATGGAGATTACTCTTTGTCAAAAGCATATAGATTAGAACTTTGCATTTTTTTTTCGGCGGCAAACAGAAATTATCAGCAGACGGAAAGATTTTTTTTTACGTCTATTAAGTGGAAAGCCATTTAAAAATGTCCGCTTCAATTCAGCATGCGTGCATTAGTCCTTTCAGAGATTTCTCAATCTCTGAAATGCGCCGACGCTAACGAACGAGCGCCTGTGAATTTTAATGCTTTTGAACTCGGTGACGAAAACTTTCAAATGGAAGGAATTAAAACCGTCGGGGGCGAAAACACCACGGAAAAAGACAATGGAAACGCCGGGCGCCGGCCCCACATAATAGAAAATTACTTAAGAGCAGAAGATTTATTTAATCTGATTTCGGTTTGTTAGCGTCTCTTATTAGAACTTATTCATTGAAAAGACACTTCGAAACGAAAAAAGCAACTTTAAAACAACGAACAATTTTCTCTAAATTTATAAATGTCAAGCAATTTAATAAATTTTGGTTCGCACGCGCTCTCTTTCTTTCTTCCCAGCAACCCCCAACAATTTCACAAGTTTTGCTGCCATCATACGCACAATATTTTACTCTAAGTATTTTAGATCAAGGATTTGTTTCTTGCTAACAGAAAAAGAAAAAAAAAATTCTTCAACTAATGTCACAAACAAAACTGTATAAGGTCATTGTGCCTATAAATGAAATGCAATTCTCTATAGTTTTTTTTTTTTTTTTTTTTTTTTTTTTTTTTGGCATTTAGAGTATATTCGGCATTTTATATATATTTTATTAAGCAGAAAATTACTGAATACTGTACCTTTAGTCCAAAACTAACTTCTTTTGTACGTATTTAAGAATTATCTGTAGTACAAAACCAAAATATACCATTGTCGCATTTACGGTAGTTAAAATCTAAATGAGATGCTCATGTTCCTAAATGCGATAATGCATTTCACACATGACAATTCAGCTGAATAAGTCATTCAATTTTTAATTCATGTTGCAGAAAATAGCTACATAGCAACTGTGAGCGGTCTCACAAAATTCGATTGAAATATGAATAAAATGCGCGATTAACTCATAAAATAACACTGCGCACTAAACCGGTTTTACCATAGAGTAGGTGTGGGGGGGGGGGGGGGGAGTAAAAAAATAACGCACTAGCTGATTCAATATGGAGAAAATTTCTACAATCCTGACCGCTATGTGGCAGTTTGGTCCCAAGTGTAGTAGTTGTGTATTCAAACCATTTGAAAAAATGCATTCAGTGATAAAAAAATGAGGTAAGTTTAAATTTTTGAATTTTGATCTAAATATTTCTAAAATTTCACGTTGTTGTATAGCTAAAAATACCTCAATTTTTACAAATCCAAAAATTCAGTGAAGAATGTATGCTCATACCCCCTACTCTACTTCGATCGCATTTCTTTAAACTTGCGGGTAGCCAGTTAACACTAGAACGCCCGAAAGGAGTCGATTCGACTCCAACCATGTAATTAAATTTCAATTAGAGCCAGAATTTTTTTTCTTGAAATAAGTTAAATTTCAAACATGCAGATTTACTTTAAATAAATCAATTAAATAATTTTGAATAACAACTCTGGTGTGAAATATTATTATGAAACTTCAGCAGAATGGGATAAAAGTACGCATCCATCTTGGGAAGGAAGATTCGCACAAGTTTAAGATGCGGGACTTTGCCCTATTGCTTTAGCTAGATGCAAACCTTTCCACGATTACGTTGTGGAAAGCTTTATTTTTTATAAGTTAGTATTGTATAAAATATAATAGCTATTTAAGTATTAAAAGCTAAAGTATCGGCAAAGCTATCCTGTCAATGGGTATTATACTACGCGAACCTTTTAACGAACCCGGCATTAGTGTGTTCCCATAGTCCGAGAATAAGGATGATTTTGGCGTGTCAGAAAATCTTTTTTTATTAAGTTTGTTTAAAGTATTTGTGTTTACTCCTAATTACAATTTCGGATTTCTAGATTTGCTATTTTTTGTTGTTGGGGGGACGGTGATGGGATAAATTTGCCCGAGTTGATGTTACTAATTCTTTTGTGTTTTTTAAAGGTTCCGCAACGATTATTTTTTAATGTTCATAAAAGAATAAATGTTTTAATCCAAATGTACTAAATTTTTCCATCTGTGATTTTAAAATCTTAAGCGAACTTCATGCGATTTAACGAAGTTTTTGCAACCGAGTTTCCAACATTATCAAAAATAAATCCGGTTTTAAACTTCCTTTCATTTATTTTTTTCCACGTGATTCAAATTTATCTTAAACGGAGGTAGGTTTCAACAGGGACCAGTGTCCTTGCAACAAAAAGAAAAGTTTTAAATTATGTATTTTGTTAAATGTTGGTAGAAACCTATTTTTGAATATTTAATACTTTTTCATTTTTATTTTGCTTTATAGTATGTTTAAAACAGGGTTGTTAAATACCCGGGTGTTTTTTTTTTTCAGAAAAAACCCAACCCACTGTGTTTTTTCAGGGATTTATGGGTTTTTTTTAGGTTTTTGGCGGTTATTGGAGGTGGTTCAGAATACTTGAAAAAATATATACTTAGTACTAAATTTAAAGTAGCTAATTGATTATTACAATTATATATAAATCAATGACAATCAAAATTATGATATTAATTATAAATAGAAGTTTTCATATACGTCCATTAAAAACATTTCAAAAATATGCATTAAAATATTTAATTGCTATAAAGGACGTTAAATACTAATAAAAACATTAAAAGATCTCAATTTTTACATGTTTCGATTGAATTTACTCAATCATCATCAGAAAAAGAAAATACAAATAAACACAAAGATGGAAAATGACAAAAAACTATTACAAATGAAATTTAAAATTTTTTTTTTTAAAATAAAAATCACGCGCGTTATATTTTAATTATGTATCACGTTGCTTAATTTTTAAATTATTTAACAATTCAATCCAAATATTTGGGATTTGAACTGACAAGGAGTCATTGCAGACCATTGAGCTTCTGACGTAAATTTCAATACTCTCTCTAATAAAAAGTTGCAAATAAAAATCTGACCTATAAATTAATCTACTTTCATTAAACAAAATATCTATGTTTTCTATTTGATTTAGCCTAGATAATGCGGTTTTACCTCTATTAAATTTTACGTCTGCAATGTGTTCTTTACATCTTACTTTGAATTTCCTTTGAGTCATGCCAATATAATAATTTTTATAACCACCTACTTTAAGAAATGGAATGATATAGACACCTGATCGGTCAAATTTATCAATGGGGTCAATTCTAGTTGTTAAAATTGATTTTAATTTTGGAGGGGTCAAGCAATTAAATTTAAATCAAACTTTTTTAATTGTGTTTTAGCAGACTCGAAGAAATTTGGATAATAATTTATAACAACCCTTTTCATGTTATTTTCATTGTCGTTTTTTTTTTTTTTTTTCAAAAACTGCATTGTTCATTTTGTTAATAAACTTTTTAATTAATTTATTAACTATTTTAACTTGATATCCGTTGTTAATAGCTAATGTTTTAATTTTATCTAATTCATCATTTAAATTTTCAGTAGAACAAATTCTAAAAGCTCTGTTAATAAGGAATCTAAAGGTAGATAATTTATATTTTCAAAAACTGCATTGTTCATTTTGTTAATAAACTTTTTAATTAATTTATTAACTATTATATAAATTATCTACCTTTAGATTCCTTATTAACAGAGATTTAGAATTTGCTCTACTGAAAATTTAAATGATGAATTAGATAAAATTAAAACAATAGCTATTAACAACGGATATCAAGTTAAAATAGTTAATAAATTAATAAAAAAGTTTATTAACAAAATGAACAATGCAGTTTTTGAAAATAAAACCGACAATGAAAATAACATGAAAAGGGTTGTTATAAATTATCCAAATTTCTTCGAGTCTGCTAAAACACAATTAAAAAAGTTTGATTTAAATTTAATTGCTAGACCCCCTCCAAAATTAAAATCAATTTTAACAACTAGAATTGACCCCATTGATAAATTTGACCGATCAGGTGTCTATATCATTCCATTTCTTAAAGAAGGTGGTTATAAAAATTATTATATTGGCGTGACTCAAAGAAAATTCAAAGTAAGATGTAAAGAACACATTGCAGACATAAAATTTAATAGAGGTAAAACCGCATTATCTAGGCTAAATAATATAGAAAACATAGATATTTTGTTTAATGAAAGTAGACTAATTTATAGGTCAGATTTTTGTTTGCAACTTTTTATTAGAGAGAGTATTGAAATTTACGTCAGAAGCTCAATGGTCTGCAATGACTCCTTGTCAGTTCAAATCCCAAATATTTGGATTGAATTGTTAAATAATTTAAAAATTAAACAACGTGATACATACTTAAAATATAACCCGCGTAATTTTTATTTTTAAAAATTTTTTTTAATTTCATTTGTAATTGTTTTTTTTATCATTTTCCATCTTTGTGTTTATATTTGTATTTTCTTTTTCTGATGATGATTGAGTAAATTCAATCGAAACATGTAAAAATTAAGATCTTTTAATGTTTTTATTAGTATTTAACGTCCTTTATAACAATTAAATATTTTAATGCATATTTTTGAAAAATTATTAATAATCAATTTATCTATCATAATTTATAAAGTATTTTTTATTATTACTAAATAATAGAATAAGCCAAGTAATTCTACATGTCTACATAATTAAATTAGGATTCTAAGCATATGTGGTATTTTGTTATGAGTTTCTATTGTATAACATAGAACGGATTACACATCAAAGTACTTTTTAATGGGAAAAAATTTGTTACTTACACATGCTACAGAGATTAACTAACAATTATTTCTGTTAAAAATTGTGATGGTATAATTAGGACATTTCTTTGGGGTGGGGTGGGGGGGGGGTGTGATGGTTATAAACTTTATGAGTGGTGTACTGATATTAAGAAATATATTACAATATATTATATTTAAAGTTGAAATTTTGAAAAAAACCACTTTGGTTTTTTCCTGGGTTTTATCAAGTGGGTTTTTTGGGCTGGGCAAAATCATAACAACCCTGGTTTAAAACTTGTCTTACAAAAACTTGTCTTGTGTTCTGTCAAAAAAATATTAGTTTAACTTATGTAATGTTTATTGTCCTCATTTTAGAAAATTAGATGTTATGAATTTACGAATTTACAAATTTTATGAATTTACGAATGAAAAGAACTTCATGAAAATGTTAGAAATCTATATTTAAAATATCTCCTCGTGACTTTAATATTTTCTATTTCTCTTTTGTGCGTGTTGTAAAAGAGTTTTTTTCTGAGTCGTCAAAATATTTCTAAATATTTTATGTGTTACAGTGTTTTATCTGTTATGTGTTAGAGGACGAACTGGGAGTAAAATTTTAGCATTTCATATAAAATTAAGTTTTGATTTTAGAAAAAAAAAAATTCAGAACTAAGGGGAAAAAAAAGATTTTTTAAGAAAAGAACACAGAAAAAAAGTTTAAAATATTAATTTCCCGAAGAAATAACTTAAATATAAGAATACATCAAATGCCCATAGACTTAACATTACTGAGTTAATTAGAAAACTGAATGAAGAGCAATCTTAAGACTGTTCTCAAGTTTCAGGTCCAACAACAGAAAACTTTCGCACACATTTCAGAAGTTTTTTAAACGAAAAATCAAGAATCTAGCAGGACTTATCATAGAAGCAAAATCTATAATCAAAAGGCGTTTTCCATTTCTTGATAAATAAATTAGCTAGAGAATTAAGAAAGACTTTAGTCCGGTTTTTACCTTTTTTGACAGAAAAAGACAAGAGTAATTCTTTACTTTTATTTTTATATTTTTAGCCTTGGGTAAAGTATGACTCTTAAAGGGCCTTTTTTCCAGGGCTGCGGAGTCGGTGGGAAAAATGGCCGACTCCAACTCCGACTCCGGAATTTTTAACGACTTCGACTCCAACTCCGACTCCGGAAATTTTAACGACTCCGACTCCGACTCCTGGCTTCCTGGCTACCTAATATACTAATGTTGATGCTGGCTAAAGTTATGAGAGTACGAAACATAAATAAGGCAAAAAGTCAATATTTCTGTAATCAGTTTTTTAATATATATGGTATAAATTTTAATGAACATCCATGCATTAGTGATTGAGCTACAGCTATTTCAAAATCGTAAAAAACACAGCATATCAGCGCTACCTGTAGGGCGATTTACACCAAACACTAAACTATACTAATCTAGATTACAAACTAATTAAATATAAAGTTTGGTGAAAATTCGAGCATTTGTTTTTGAGATAGCCTGTTGCAATATCATGAACAATGCAGTATAGCAGCGCCACCTATTGAGCGATTTGCACCACCTAATTATATCAAGGACTAACTAAATCTAAAGTTTTATAAAAATCCGTGCATTAATTTTTAAGACATAGCTACTATGGAAATTGTGAATAATGCAGCATAGCAAAGCAACCTGTCTAGTGATATACACCAAAAATTAATCAGATCCAGTTTCTATCAAGATCTAACAAAATCTAAAGTTTTGTGAAATTCCATCCATTAGTTCTTGAGATAGAGCGCTCCAAAATTTTTGTCGCATGCGGACTCACGAAGTGACAGACACTGACAGACATTTTCGAAAAACTATCAAATCATGTTCAGTTCAGGATCTTCTAAAACGTATAAATCCGTCGAATGCCGGAAATCGAAACTTTTCAAGAATCCAATACTTTATTCATGTAAAGATAGAAGAAAATAAAATTGAAGATGAAAATTTTACTAGTTTGCAAATAATCTGGGATCTACTAGAGCTTTTAATAAAAAACAGTTTTCATCTCCTGTGTACGCTGGGCAGTTTATTGGGATTCTTTAACTTGGGTAGTCCGATATAATGAAAAATAACAATAAGAATTCCTTGTATGGATTTAAATTTACATTTTATTGGTTTAATTTCACTTCAAAATGCTTAAGAAAAAAGCTGGAGTCGGAGTCGGGCTGTTTTTTACGACTCCGACTCCTTTTTCTCAAAAATGGGCCCGACTCCGACTCCACGACTCCGACTCCGCAGCCCTGCTTTTTTCAGTCCTGATAAGGAATGTTTTATTATTCGTATGCAATTCTTTCTAACATTCTAACACATTCACAATTATGTATTTATACATATTGTATGCAGAATAATACTCTTTTGTAAGCCAATTATTATGCTCCAGATACGAAAGCTACATAATAATAAATTGTAACCGGCGTGGCGCAAGAAGCTCATAGACTGGCCTCAAAAAGTTAAGGTACAACATGTTTTTCGAAGCTCACCAGAAAAAAAGAAAAATGGCAGATTAATCTTCATAGTTCATATGAATGACAATAATAAGCATTGAAAAAACTTAAGCAAAAATTACAGCTACCACTATTTATTTTATAGAAAAGAATAGGTATTTGTAAATGGGAGAAAATATGCAATTACGAAGCTTTCGTAATCTCGCGTGCAAGTTTTGTTGTACTTGAACTATTGTTGTCAGTTGTGCTCACAACAATTAGTAGAGTCTAGAAATGTCTAGAGAAAGTCGTTTGCCCCATTCATGAAGGTGGCGGGCGGTAGGATGGATGGAAATGGGATTGTCACAGGCCGATACTGCTAGACGGCTCAATGTGTCTCGCAGTGCAGTTCCAACGACTGTGGGATTAGTATGAATCTGAAGATTCTGTGTCCAGAAGACATGTTCCAGGCCGCACACGTGTCAGACGTGGCCGCACACCCGCAGAAGACCGGTTTCTAGCTCTTCCGGTTAGAAGGAGAAGACTCACTACTGTGCCGCAACTCATTGCAGACCACTTTGCAGCATCAGGAAGAACCTCCGCTATTACGGTGTGAAGACGTTTTCACAATGCATGTCTCTATGCATGGCGACCAGTTGTGTGCCCCCCCCCCCACAATAGACGACAGAGAAGGGCCCGCTTATAATGGAGAAGAGAACATGTTTCCTGGACCAGACAACAGTGGGCTTCTGTATTCTTCAATTACGAGTCCAGCTTCACATTGGAGAGCGATTCAGGACGTCTTCTGATCTGGAGAGAACAAGGCACTCGATACTATCAATCAAACACTGTCGAAACACACAGGTACAGAAACTGTGGAATCATGATTTGGGCAGGGATCTCACTCTGAGGTCACACTGACCTGCATGTGTTCAATGGAGGAACTCTGACTGGTGCAAGATATCGAGGTGAGATCCTTGATTCACATGTGCGCCCATATGCCGGTGCTATTGGCAATGGTTTCATTCTAATGGATGATAATGCGAGACCACACCGAGCTGTGGTTGTTGAGGATTATCTTGAGGATTAGGGTTTGGAGAGAATGGAATGGCCAGCTCACTATCCAGATTTGAATCTGATAGAACATCTGTGGGACTATCTTAGAAGACAGATTGCGGCTTTAAGTCCTCCTCCAAGGTCATTAAATGAGCTGGAACAAGGCTTACTCCATGTCTGGTCAACGTTGCCGCCAATGCATTAAAGTCCGGGGTGCACATATTCCGTATTAGAACCAGTTTTTGATGTTTTCTGTCACATTTTAGTGCATAATACTGCGATGTACCTATTTCTCCAAGAATAGAATTTTCCACCATGTGTGCTTTTTTGTTGTAATTTCCTTTATACGTTTAACTTAGGTAAATTTCTATGTCGCATTCAATAAATAACAGTTTAGCGCACATTTCTTCGAAATTTGTTGTGCCTATAATTCATTCATTTGCAAATTAGGCGCAAAAAACCGGTTGTGCCTTAACTTTTGGAGACTAGTGTATTAGAAAAGAATTCTCAATACCAAAAATATGTGCAGTGTTTTATTAGGAAGCCAAATAAAAATTTTAGTGAAAGTTAACATTTTTAATAACTAGCAAAAGCCATGCTTTGTTTGGATTCGCGAAGCATTATTTTATAAAACAGATATTTGAAAATAACAATAATTTTTTTTATATTATTTTTGCATCTTTATTAAACAAAAACGTTATTTTATGTTTTGGCGCATTTTAATTTTTTATTTATGGTGTAAGACTGGCATAATAAGATATTTGCGAAGCAAACTTTTACAAAATATTTTTCAATTTTCAACTAAAAGCTCTTTTAAAGATGTTTTTACAATTTCCAGTAGCCACTGGAATTTTTTAATTGTTTGAAATATGCATGTTTCCAGTCTTTGTAATCAACACCCGATAATCTTTGATAGCTATTTTAGAATAATATATTTGAAGAGAGCTTGAAGAAAGTTAATTCTTCAAAATCCTATTTTCTGGAAAAACATTTGAAATCTGCTTTCGTTGATACTATGAATTTTTAACTGTAAAACATTTTATTTTAATTTCTTCGTTTTTATACATGTTAGCGTATGAGAATTTTTGATATTGTAGAATTTTTCGTAAGGAAAATTTCTATTGAATGCTTAATTTTGAAGGATTTCCACTCTCGACAACGTTACGTACGTTTTTAAGCCAACTGGTGTCTATATATCCACAATATCTACAACTGCTTCATCTAATGTTAAACCCTGGGATTTATGAATTGTAACAGCAAAAGCTAACTGCAGAAGAAATTCTTTCCTTGAGCAATTTATGCTTCCATTTTTCCAGAATTTAATTATTGGGGGAATCGGTACGCACCAATTCTTATAAGTTAAATTACTGCAGTATTCAAATTTATCCATGATTATTCCCGATATCTGGTCTGGTGGCTTGTGCTTTTCTTTAATACGTGCAACAAAGTCTAAAGTCCCGTTCACTAAACTTTTTTCGGTCCACAAATAAGAACGTAACATTACTTTAGATCCAAATGATAAAGTAAGAAATGGTCAAAGTCTATTTGTCGTTTCTGAATCAGCCAACTTTGCTTTAGTACATTTATAAAGAGCTGGAATCGAGCCAACAACTTCATGCAGTTCTTTTAATTTTTCATTTATATAACAAATTTAACAATTAATTTTATTTGTTTACAATTAGTTTGTTGCCAGTTTACAAAAAAAAAAATAATCCATACTACAATTCATTTAGAATGTTTAAGTGTCATCTGTTCAAACGATTTTGCGGAATAATAAAAACATGTTTTATTTAATAAATTAATCATGATTCTATCTATAATCACTTACTCCATGATTTATACTTTTTTTTCTGAAAATATACGCGTTTCAATTTTTATTTGCTAAAATGCGTCCGTATTGGAAATGCATGTAAAATAAATTAATTAAAATAGTTTTTTTAACGTTTTACTGTAAAAAAAAAATTATATTGTGCAATTCTACAGATCATAATTTATTTTTGTGTTTAATTTGAAGTTAAAATATTGAATAGCTTTTTTGTAAAGTGTACGACAAATTGTAATTTGAGTGGCCTAGTAGAGGATTCGCTTCGCTCATCCTAATAAATATAAAATTTTTATTATTTAGTATGCTTCAATTTTTATGTTTAAAGTAAAAATAAAATTTTGAAACAATCTAATTATGTCCTTAGAAATTTTATTCCAATTTCACATTCAATATAAATTTCATCACAGAATCATATCATTTTTTAAATAAATGCCTATGAAAATAGAATGAAAAACCATTTTTTTTCCTCAGTATGTTCTTTAAATAACAAATTTACATTTTAGGATCATATTGAAGAAGTTGTTTTAACCCATTCCTATAATCTACTTGCAATTTCGTTTCCAGATAATCGATTTATCTTAAATTATATTTTAATTTTATTCATTTTAACTCACATTTATATTGAATAATTGATGATTTTTTTTCCTTGTTTTTGAATGTAACATTGTTCAAATATTGAATTTATACCATTGATTAAAGGACAAATTAATTCAACGACCGATTAATTCTTCGCAATTAAAATAAGAATATCGTATGTATGCAGAAGCATGAGAATTGTATCATGAATATTATATCTGTGGTTTCCGTTAATAACCAGGTAAGACACATTTTTGAAAAAATTGAGATAATTTGGGAAAATGTAACTTTAAAAGAGTACTTTCATCTACCATAGTACTGAAAAATGAAAATGAAATACTTCCCGTCATAGGTTGACTATAAATTTTCATTTAAAAATTGAAAATTTTTTAATTGGTTCTCAATTAATAAAACCATTTTTATATAACTATTTTTGGGGGAAAAAGAGGTTCTTATATCCTAATTGAATGTAGTGAAAATTATTAAGTTCTTATCTATTTTATAAAAGTAATGATAAAAAGACATTTGAAAACTTTAAACGTTAATTACTCAAAATATGAAAAATGTGCCTTACTTGGTTATTACCGGAAGCCACAGATATTGTCTATCCCCCAAGAAGGATATATCCTCTAATAAAGAACTTCTTTCACTTGTTTTATTTATTTAAAAAAATAATTGTCGGTATTTTATATCATCTGCATATTTAATATGTACTTAAGATGAAATTTTTCAAAAAATTTAAATCCTCGAAATTTTTATTGTATGTTTAATAGTTTAAAAAGTAAAACATTTGATTGCACATCGAAAATCGTACCTCCAGAAATGACATGAGACTTTCATATGCCAAGTCACCATACGAATAACTCTGCGGGTTATGAGGGTTACTGACTAATTTGTTTCTACCACCAAAAATCTCGCCAAAATTCTTATGTGCGAATAAATAAATTTTCTATTAGCATTTGTCATGTTTATGAACATACAATAAGCTAAATAATTTTTTTAACCAGTTACTCACTTTTCAACAGAAAAAACTAAAAAAATTCAAATTTAAAGTGGCTTTTCTTTAAAATTCAGTAAGAAACTATTTTTGCGCGGACCAAAACTTCATATATATGAAGCGTTCCAAGACCTATGGAAGAGGTGTCCGCAAGATTAAAAGCGGAATCAAAATATACGCCACCTACCTGCAGGGGTGCATAACAAGAGGATTATTAAGTAGATTGCAGTTTCTTTTGTGTGAATAGCAACCAAAACTTTGTTTCTATAAAATGTTACTTTAAAATATTGCGTAGAATAAGTTTTAGGTTTGAAATATTGTAAATAATTATAGAATAAATAAGTGTAGTACGACTAAATATTAACATAACATATACTAAGATGAAATATCGTTTAACTATGCGATACAAATATCGCTGATTAAAATATGTTAGATTTTAACCCTTTGAGCTCTGATGGAAGAATTTTCTACCACATAATTTTAATTCCAAAATGTCACAACTGCACCAGAAAAGTTAACCAAATTTACTTGAAAAGGTTTAATGCATTTTTTGTGTATATCGTTAACCGGCTTTTTTCTTTGCAAAATACTGATGCCAAAGTGCCATTTGGAATTTCGAAAAAATTTGCCCACCAGAGCTCAAAGGGTTAATTATGTTTTCAATGTAATGAAAGATGACTCAAATTTAGTAAGTAGTTATTATATAAATGCAGAATTTTGAAGTAGTGTCACATTTTACTAAATTCTGGATGAGCTAAGTTATACAAAATGGTATACACCGTAGTATTTCCTATGATAATATATTTATCAATGTTTAGAAATGTATAGAATTTAATACTAAATATAATATTCAACTTTAGCTCCCTTTTTCATTTACCAATTGCAGACGATAAAAATCCAATGTTTTTGTGGTCGTATCAACTTTTATAATTTAACTTGCAAACATTTCATTCTTTTAATGTAAAAACCTATTTCATTATACGTATATTCGGAATAACTTTAAATATATGTATTAAATGTTTAAGCAAAGAAACATTGTTAATTTATTTGTTTAAATATTTTACGGTTCTAGACAATAAAATATTTTGAGAATTCATATTAAAAAATTCAATCACAAATTTCCAGCTATTCTCTCAATTATGACAGATTAATCAAGTCTACGAGATTTAAGGCAAATTATTTTTGTTACAGTGTGTTTCGATAAAATCATGTACATTTAAAAAAATAATCGCAATGTCATTTTAATTTCGGGAGAAAAAGTACTAATTAGTACTCATAAGTACCATATAATGCTACGAAAAATATTGACTTTTACCCTAAAATTAAAATAACAATTTTTTTAAATACACATATTTTTAATAAAAAAAATCTGTATTTTAAAAAAGTCGCATTGTCATTTTAATTTTAGGGTAAAAGGCAATATTTTTCGTAGCATTATATGGTACTTATGAGTACTAATTAGTACTTTTTCTCCCGAAATTAAAATGATATGGTGACTATTTTTTTAAATGTACATGATTTTATCGAAACAAACTAACAAAAATATTTTGCAATAAATCTCGTAGACTTGATTAATCTGTCATGATTGAGTGAAAATTCAGAAAATATGCGCAAGAAATGAGGAGATAATAAACATTTGCGCATATATGACGTCAAACCCGCGCATTCATTAGCACCCTGCCACCAGCTGGCGCAGCTATGTTAATTTACGACAGATTCCAGCATTGTCTTGGAACGCTTGATATATATGCAGTTTTGGCGCGGACATGCACATCTCACCAGTATAATGTCCGTTGACAGGTTAGCTTTACCGAGAGATAGTTAACTACCTTTTCCTTTTTCTAGTTAACTTTTTTTTTTTTTTTGACATAGAAAGTAGGAATCTACCTATACTGCAAATAAAGGCGCCTTAAATTCAGACACATATGTGACTGAAAAAGTAATTCAGACACTTGAGTGTGTGAATATAAAATTTGAACCATCATAGGTGTCTGATGAAATTAAGACACTTAAGTGTCTTACTATGATCATGGTAGTGATCATGCCTATGATTAAACACTGTAAAATGAAATGTCTGAAACTCAGACATATATGTTTTAAAATGTAGTGGTCAATTTTCAGACGTTTTAAAGTGTCTTAATTTTTTCAGACACGTCAAGTACCTGAATTTAAGACATTTGAAACATCTGAATAACATCTATGTTTGATCAACCTGCATGCTCAACAATAGGCAAGTTTTTTTTTTTTTTTTGTACAGTAAAAAAAAAGAATATTTGCTAAATATGGAAATTGCACTGTCAATTCAGACATCAATTTACTTAATTTAATGTAAATTTTCTTCTGTAAATTCCAGAAAAATGTCCTTTGTGTCTGTATTTCTGTATTAAAAATTTATTGAAAAGATAGTTTTTCAACGACAAACCACACATTTCAACCATAGTTTTCAAAATTTCCGTATATTAGACATGATTACTTACATTTAAACAAGTGGCTCTCAAGGGATAGGCTCACGGTGGGGGATTTATTGATTCTAGCTGGCCAAAAGTCGATTTTTAAAAGTTCATTCTAGCGTAATTTATTTTTGACTATTATAGCTTAATTATTATGACATTGTACCCTGCTATAAGTTTTAATATAAATACATTTGTATGGGCCATAGACTAGTGCAATGTTTATGCTTCTTAGTTGGGAAACATTCTAAAAATGCAACTTTTGTGTTACTGAAGGACCTAGAACTATCAGATTTGGCATATTAATTATTTATAAGATATTGGGTTGGGGAAAAAGTAAATTCGTTTTTTCCCAATAGATAGCTTTAAAGTCGCATATCTCGAGTAATACTTACTCAATTAAGTTATACTATACAGCGTTTTAAAGGTAACAGTCTCTAGAAAATTCTAGATATAAAGGTAGCGTCATCTGTTTAACCAGTCAAAAGTTATTGCGTTTTTACTGCTCAGAACTCTCAGAAATTCTACAGTGACGGAATTATTGTTTTACCAGAAAAATGGCAAAAGGTCATCGAACAAAATAGCACATAAATTTTGATTAGTTTTTTTTTATTTATATAAATAAATTCACTTTGAAAAACACGAAAAAAAAGCGAACTTACTTTTTCCCCAACCCAATATAAATGATCACTAAGGGCATTTGATAAAAAATACGGAATTCAAAAGGGGTGAAAATGTGAGAAAAGCGTTCTAAAAATGCTCTAAATTGGGATTTTTAAGCAATTTCAGCAAACAACGAACCGATCTTAAAAGTAATGATATCAAAATGATGGTGACCTTGCTCCAACATAGGCTATATCTTATGTCGATTCCACTAATCCAAAGGGGGAAAAAGAGCAAAAAGCGTTCTAAAAATGCGATGTCTGTATGTTAAGGGCCTAAAAACATAAAATTTGGCATGTTCATTAATTATAAGATATAAATGATCACTAAGAACATTTGTTAACAAATACAAAATTTAAAAGGGGTAAAAATGCGCGAAAAGCGCTCTAAAAACTTTCTAAATCGCAATATTTAAGCAATCTTGGGTAGTTAGCGAACCGATTTAAAGAAAAAAAAATTGCCAAAATGATGGCGACAGTCCTTGCTCTAACAAAATTATTGGATAAATTACCAGATTACAATGGGAATCTATGGGAATTTGGCAAAATAACAGAAATAGCGCCTTATTAGCATGACTTTTGGTGCGTAATTTTTGTTGTCAATGTAGCGATATTTCGCCAAGTTGGCTACAAACGTTTTTGGTCGACGAAATAATCAAGTAGTACCCAATCACGTAAAAGAAACATCCTTATTAGTGGAATTTAAAAGAACATAAGCAGTCCTAATGTTAAATTTTTGAATTAGACTGAAAAAAAAATAGTGAATAAATGCAGGAAAAAGCTGAAAGATTAATTAATATTAAATAAAACTAATTTAACCTATTTATTTCAAAAAGGAAACAAATACCTACTTATTTGAAAAAAAATAATGATATCCTGTCAAAAACATGAATGTGAAAGAATGCCAAGTTCGTTAAAAATTTCGCTCATAAAAGAAGTGATATCTAACTGCAAACCAAGCTCTTTCGGAGCTCCTTAAATCATAACTCCTGTCATGCATAATATTATTCAATTGCTTAAAATGATTTGTTATGTTACTTGTTATTCAATAGAGCGACTTGGCAAGTTTTCAACTACCAACTTTAATCTTTGAGTCTGAGTTCAATTTAATCTAGAATCTGATTGGCAAAGATCTAGTCAATCGAGTGTTCGAATAAATATGTTGAAGTTAAGGAAGGAATCAACTTTAATTTCTGATCAACTAAATAGAAAAAATTGAATAAGAGAAAACTTGCTAAGTCGCTCAATTGAATAACAAGTAACATAACAAATCATTTTAAGCAATTGAATAGTATCATGCATGACAGGAGTTATGATTTAAGGAGCTCCGAAAGAACTTGGTTTGCAGTTAGATCTCACTTCTTTTATGAGCGAAACTTTTAACGAACTTGGCATTCTTTCACATTCATGTTTTTGACAGGATAAAATACACTGGTGTCCAAAAGTTAAGCATAATTGGTAATTAAGTAATTATTTTTAAGTAATGAAAGAAATATGAATCGGAATGTGCTGAAACTCCAGGTGTGTAAACAAAATAGTACGCGTCACATATTTTCGCGAAGAGTTTTCCCCGAAATCGAACAGGGGACCGTCAACAAATTGAAAAAGAACGAAGATCTTTTGGATAACCCTGTCAAAACAAATGTAGCAAAAGCGTTCAAACTGTACATTATGATTAATCGGCCTATTTTAATGTACTGTGATAATTTTTACAAGGATAGTATGTATACTCGTAGAGAAATTAAGGTTTTTATAAAAACAGTCCTAAATTTTTCCAAGTTTTTTGCTTATAATTTGCAGAGTTCTTATTATAAAATAATGTTCTTTTCTGAAAATATGACAAACATCATTGTACACAATACCCTGTCATCAGAATTTAAAAATAATAAAAATTGTGTGAAAAATGAGTATGTTTAGTAAATAATTTTTCATTGCGCATGCGTCAACGATATCAAAATGTCATTTGCATATTGCGTTAGCTAAATGTATAGAGCAACTTCTGTAAAAGTTTCAAAAACATAGCTTGAAAATTCTGAAAATGGGAGCCTTTAGAATCAACTCAAAATTCATTATTCCTAATGGAAGCAAAAAAAATCAGGGGTTTTACCTAAATATAGTTGCACGTGCAATATTGTGAAGGCACTAAACAATGGAATATGGATACAGCCCCTCATCTTTTTGCTTCATTTAGGGAATAAAGGATTTTGAGTTGATTCTATAATCTCCCATTTTCAGAATTTTCAAGCTATGTTTTTGAAACTTTTACAGAAGTTGCTCTATACATTTAGCTAACACAATATGCAAATGACATTTTGATATCGTTGACGCATGCGCAATGAAAAATTATTTACTAAACATACTCATTTTTCATACAATTTTTATTATTTTTAAATTCTGATGGCAGGGTATTGTGTACAATGATTTTTGTCATATTTTCAGAAAAGAACATTATTTTATAATAAGAACTCTGCAAATTATAAGCAAAAAACTTGGAAAAATTTAGGACTGTTTTTATAAAAACTCTAATTTCTCTACGAGTATACATGCTATCCTTGTAAAAATTAACACAGTACATTGAAATAAACCAATTAATCATAATGTGCAGTTTGAACGCTTTTGCTACATTAGTTTTGACAGGGTTATCCAAAAGATCTTCGTTCTTTTTCAATTTGTTGACGGTCCCCTGTTCGATTTCGCGGGAAAATCTTCGCGAAAATATGTGACGCGTACTATTTTGTTTACACACCTGGAGTTTCAGCACATTCCGATTCATATTTCTTTCATTACTTAAAAATAATTACTTAATTACCAATTATGCTTAACTTTTGGACACCAGTGTATACTAATAGACTATGAATGCTTCCGAACAAAGTATGAAAATTATTTTTTCCGATTTATAAGCATAAATTTTGCACATATCAGCTGTTAATTTATATTTAATGTCGCAAAAGACTCAAGTTTTTATATTTACAATTTTTCCTTTTTAACATACAAACAGTACAGTTACATGATAGAGCACGATTAACCTCAATTTTTGATAACATTACATAGTTTGGGTTATTATCTTTTCGTTCCAATTTAATTTATCTGCTCCTAGGTGCTCCCTCAGTTTTTAGAATTGTTTATATAAAGTCTAAATACATATATATTTTTAATTTTAGTTCAAGTATAAATTTCATTATATCAAAGTCAGCAGAATTTAATCATAAATAAACTTTTGCATCATCATGTAACGGCAACAAAGATTTACAATTTACAATTTAACGAAAATGGGAATTTAAAGCTGTCAAATATTTGTCTTGTATTTTAAATTTAACAGAAATTTAGAAAAAAAAAAAAAAACATTCTTTTATGATTTGTTATTTTAATAATGAAAAACTAGTTTTATCGCTTTAGCTGCCATCATATCCTTAAGGATGTTCTTAAATCAAAAAGGACAACTTTGTGACATATGCTTTATTTTTGTTCGGAAATGCATGAAAAAAGCAGGTGTTATTCAGAAACTGTCTAATTGCACTCAATTTTCTGTTTTAACGCAATAGATATTTCATAAGAAGCCTTCAAACTTGACGTTTTTGAGCACATTTCCGGACGAACGCAGAAAAACTGGTCAAAAAGCAGGAGAAAAATGGGTGATCACGTGATCGAAATAGCTTAGAACTCGATAGGTAATTTAATTATCATAAAATGGAAAATTAAGTTCAATTCGAAATCGCTTCCATAGTCAGGCATTTCAATTTTATCTGTCTCTGTTAAAAAATAAATTTGTTAATGTGTCAAAACGTTTTGCACTTGTTGAGCGGAGCAGTTAAGAACACCCTTAAGAAAGTATTGTTAAAACTATCAACAAAAACGTAAAATCATGCGCTAATTAGATTATAAAATATTTTTCAACGCATTCAGACTACTGTAATGAACGAAACTTCATTGTTAAATAACGTGAAAAACGATGTCCAAGTAATAATTTGTAAAAAACATAACGCGTTTGAAAACTCAGTTTCAACCAAAGTCTAAACCAAATGAAAATTTCGTACATCCCTGTATATGAATTAGATTTATCATATAATGCATAATATGCTAAATTTTTTAACAGTTAAGGAACGAATACCACACTTGAAAATTCGTCTTGCAATTTCTTTTCAATTAAAAAAGCGTTCTACAACTGAAAATGCACCTCCAGCAATTATTGTTCATAGAGAAAAATATAACTGATTTTATTTTGTGTACCTCTGTATATGAAAGTTGAATGCACATGATATTCAATAGTAAGCCCCTTTTAGCGCATCTTGAAGATATATATAATTTTAAATATGTTTGAAATAATGTAACATGAACTTAATATACAACAAACTATTTTTCTCCATAGACTGTAATGTAACGTAATTATTTTAAGTGTCTCTGAAAATGACCGATAAATATTATCCATACCGTAATTTATATAGTGTTCATTCTAGGCCATTTTTGAAGGGTTCAGCACCCTGCCCTTTTTCAAATTTGCAAAATGCACCCTGCCCTTTTTAAAAGTAGCAAAATGCAGCACTGGTTTTACCCAGAGATTTTTAATAAATATTTATTTTATTCCATTGTATTTCTAAATTTGTGTCTCCAAAAATGATAGAATTTTTTCATTTCTTTAAGAAAAACAACATCAAACTATTCAATCATGGTTTAATTTAATTGCATTTTTAATTTTTATATCATAAAATCATTCAAAATTAATATTATTTGATTTATCTTACTTAAAAATTATGTATTTTCCCGCTTTCTTTTTTTCCCTTCTAAAGTCAATAACAATTTTTTTCTTGCAAAAGTGCCCTTTTCTGCTGCATTAGTGCCCTTATTTCTAGAGTGAACACTAATTTATATCAATCATCTTGTATTACACTTCATATATATTAATATAAATTTCAATGTATTTGAAATTATGAAACACCATTAAAAATTGCCGAAAACAATTTTCTCCATAGATCGCAGGGTTCGTGATTTTTTTGATTTTTTAATAAAAATCAAAACAATCGGATTTTTTTGATTTAAATCGGATTTTTTTTATTTAAATCAGATTTTTTTGATTTTTTTAAAAATTGCCACACATTATTATTATTTTATGACCTTTTTGTTTGATTTAAATAATATAAAGTTTACATACATAGACATGCATATTATAAGTATTATCTATTACTAATATTACACAATTTACATAAATGATTCATATTATTTCAAGGTAAAATTTTAGGCTATGAAAAAAATCTTGACTACACAAAATGCATGAAAAACTACAAATCAGATGTCAAAAATTAATTCAACCTTCAATATTTTAATTAAAATAAAAAACATCTGCAGCACATAAAAAATTTAAACAAAATTGGAAGTTTTTAACTAAGTTTTTAACTTGACTGAGAAAAATGAGTTCAATTGCTGCCATCAAAATACTTAAGGCCAGAGGAACAAATTGAGATGTCATTACTAATCGACTGACTTCTCAGTAGTGTTGGAATTTACACAAGAAAATTTTGAATAGCAATTTTATTTTACTTGTGGAATATTTATCATCGTATAAAACAATAACTATTTAAACTCACTAATAAGAACTTGGAATCCCTAAATAAAAATTCAGCCAGAGAAGGAATGCTACAGTGTTGCCGCATCCGGATATTTTTTATTGGGGGATTCCAAATTCTCATGTGTATGTTTAAGTTTAAGAATTAATCATAAGTTAATCAGTATGTTCAGTGTTTTATACGATGATTGATATTCCACAAATAAAATAAAAGTAAATTGTTATTCAAAATTTTCTAGTGTGAATTCCAACATAATTGAGAAGTAAGTCAATTAGTGAATACCTCACAATTTGTGTCCTCTGCCTTGAGCATTTCGATGGCAGTGGTTTAACAGTTTTATCTGTTTATTTCTAATTTCTGAAAGTATCAAACCAAAGGCAAATTTGTTTGACTGAAGCAGATAAATCTATTGCAGTAAAAAGCTAGTTAATCATTAATTCTCTTTTTAGTATGAGCTTTTTCGATAAACTAAATCATATCAAAGCACATTATTATGTTTGTTTCATCTGAAATTTATTAAAAAATAACTTAAAAGAAAAACTGATTTAAATCAATGATTTTTTAAAAAAAATCAGTTGATTTAAATCGTGATTTAAATCATGATTAAAATCAAGCCGATTTAAATCAACAAACCCTGATAGATCGTAATGTAAAGAAATTATTTTGAATGTCCCTGTAAAGAAATTATGATTGCTACACACTACATTTTGCGATATCGAACATTCCATAATGAATATCAGTAACATTTTTCAACTTCATGGCGATACGATTATAGTGAAGCCAAAAATAATTTTGGCCAGAGCTAGAATCGGTTAATCACTCATCGTAGGGCTCATCGGGTTACAGCTCCCTCTGAAATTTATAACAAGTAAGAAAAATTATGCGTTAAGCATAGATTATGGAACACTAACAGTTCCTGAAATCATTAAAATAAAACTTATTTAGGGAAATAATGGTACTGTCTATAGTCAAATATGTATTCTAATACTTTTGAACAGCCCTGTATTTGATCTGTCGGTTGATATATATACTACAGAATGGGAAAATTTAGTTTAGCAAAAAAATGCCTAACAGGTTCAAATTTCTTTTTCAGCAATTTACATTAATATACGGAAACATACTTAAATAATTTTGTTCAGCCCAGTAGTTTACCTAGTATAGCTATATTACACGCCAGTATTTAGCTAAAATTTATTTTAAACTAAAACACTTAAAACTATTGTGTGGCCTTGTATACCATTTTATCTATATTCTACATACATTTCTTAGTAAACTGAATGCAGTTCAGCGTACAAATGCAGTACTTATTAAAACAACCTTTAACTCATTTACGCTAGTATTCTGTAACGTTTGCATGATCTTTTGTGTAGCCCTGTATATCAACTATAGCATTTATGCACACCATATAATATGCATAGATTTAGTAAAATTTAAAAGCGCATTCATAATTAAAATGCATTTCATCCATACATCAGCCATCGTCGGATACATATACAGTATTTCGGAAAGAATATACTATTTGAAATCTTTTGTGTGTCACTGTAAATGCTATGCACTTCGTTTTATGCATGACTATATCGTATAAATTATATTAAGCCTCAGCGACGTATATCACTTTTATTATTCATAAAATAGTTTAATATAATTAAAATATATCGCATACAATTCCCTCCTTTACTATTATGTAATGCAATAATTTTGTGTGGCCCTGTAAATAAATTGCTATTTTTTCACCTCATTTTACAGAACACATATTTTTTAGTGCACTTCGTAAATTTATATAAATTTTAATAACTTTCACAGGGTGTAACATCTTTAAAATTCATTTGAAACGAATTTTTCTCATAAGCCGTAATGCAATGGTAAACTTTTGACTATCCCTGTAAATAAATTGATCATGCTCTACTCTACTTTTGAAATAGGGTTCGTGCTAAGGTAAACAATAACGTCCAAAAATTTCAGAACAATTCGAGTATATTTACGGGAGTTATAGCGTGGACAGACGGATAGATATACCGAAATTATATACACATTTCAATTTCAACTTTGTTGGAAATTGCTATAAATCGTAAAATTTAATTATGAAAATTTAGCAAAAAGGAAAGTTTTGATCTTAGCAAATGTGTCATTTTGCAGAAACTATGAAGGTCTTCATTTCAGCCAAAGTTTCGTTATACAAAAGTCTACTTCAGTTTTATTTACTTTTAATTGAGATACATTTAGAAGATAACTTTCAGTAGTCCGATTAAAAAAATGCTGTATAACCATAATATTAAGGGAAAAAACCTGCTGAAAACGAAATTTTGCCCAATCTCAAACGATTTTATCATAACAAGTTCAATTGCATAATAGATGCGTTATCTACTAGTATAAAAATCTATTTAAAAAAGGATTTTTTCGGTTTCTTGAGTTCTATTTTAGAAATTTTTACTGTATCTCTGCCCCCATCGAAATAAGTCTATAGATACGTCACTGATTCAAACTTTTGTTGACCACTCATTCATAACTGGATAGGTAATTGAGTGTTGAAATCAGGGGGTTGCCCGGGGGGAGACATTCCTCCCGGAGCAATGAAATGTACTCCTATAAAATGTAAGAATTTGTTTTCAATGATCAAAAAGCGCTATTTCCCCTTGGATTTCCACAGAAAAGTTTCTGAATTGAACACTGGGGTGATTTATTCATTCAAAAAAAAAAAAATATACTTATTTCGACCACACTCTCTGAATAACATCAGTAGCGCAGCCAGAATTCGGTTTTGTGTTTCTGATGAAGGTGACTGCTGGTTATTTGAATCGCCGGTTAATAGAATCAGTACCAAGTAGAATATTCACTGTATAATACTTGAACTCAAAGAGCATCTGTGTGACATGCGTCTCAGAAAAGTGATTTAGTTCAAATAACCAACTTTTATTTAACTAATCCATGTAATATGGCACTTTCACAATTTTTAGTAGAATTTTCGCCTTTAATTGAATTACTTTATTAAATGAAATATGATTCAATAAATCGGCGGATTCCGAAATGGACCAAAACATAAATATTAAGTTTCGTTTTGATTTATATAAGCCGCAGTTATAGTGATCTTTCTTAGCTCTGGGAGGGGTTTTAACCAGGGTTGCAAAAAAGCCGGCTAAAATTAAAAAAAGCCAGTCCGGCTGGCTTTTATTGATTTTAGCCGGCTTTTTTTGGCCATAATTGGCTTTTATACGGTGAAGTATTTTTATTATAAGCAACACATTTTTAAGTGTCTTTTAACTAATTTTAATGATGTTTAATTTACTTTGAGTTTAATAAATTTGTTTCTTAATATGAAAAATTGAGATTTTAATTATGATTCACTGAGAAATTGGGTTATAACCCAAATTTTCAATAATGAAGACATTAATACTAGAATAACACATTGATGGAGTTGCTAGTGGTTTATAGTCAGAATTGCAAATATGTCAGCTAAATTATAAAATGGTCATACCAAGTGCTTTTTCTGATTTACATTGACCTTTAATCCTACCTTTGTTTTTCCATTTTTACTGCTTTATAAAATTAAAGGTTACTTAGTTACATGTTTTATTACTTAACTAATTTTAAGAGTTATTAAAATGTCATGTTTTATTCGCTATAAACATTTAAAATCATACATATAAAAAAACACCATTTCTCACTATTGAAAATAGTATTTCGAATTATGCAGATTTCATAATATATTATATTTCACAATTTATTTCAGTATTCTCAATTAGCATATGCATGAATATATTCATTCATGCAAGTAGGCATATATGCACTTTTAAATAACAAAGAGCTATTTAAAATTTTAATCCAGCAAATTTTATTAGAACATTTTTTGTTGTTTAATTTTATGTAATTATGTATTAAACTTTCCTCAAATATTGAATCCTTCCTAATTTCTCTTTCAACATTGTTCATTTTATGACTTAATCTTTACATATTGACCTGTAACAATGTTTTCATGAATGCTTTGATGTGTTTCATTTTGTTAGTGTTCATTTTAAGCCATTTTTGAAGGGTGCAGCGCACTGCCCTTTTTAAAAGTAGTAAAATGCACCTCTGATTTTACCCAGAAATTTTTGATAAATATTTTTTTTTCTTTTCGTAGTATTTCTAAATTTGTGTGAAATTTCTAAAAATGATAGAATTTTTTCATTTCTTTAAGAAGAAGAACATGAAACCATTCAACCATGTTTTAATTTAATTGTATTTCTAATTTTTATATCATAAAATCATTCGAAATTAATGTTACTTGATTTATCATATTTAAAAATTATGTATTTTGCTGCTTTCTTTTTTCCCTTTCTAAAGGCAATAACAATTTTTTTTCTTGAAAAAGTGCCCTTTTATGATACAGTAGTGCCTTTTTTGATGAATAGCACCTTGCCCTTTTTATAGCTATAGGGAACACTAATTTTGTCATAATTCCATTAAATATAATTCTTAAGAATGTGTAATATAAGTAGAACTATGAAATGTAGAAGTTTAAAACCCATTTTTTGAGTATATTTTCTTTTTTCCAAGATTTATATTTTTCAGACATAATGCCTTCACAGTTGACTCCCAGCAGTTAAAGATTTATTTATTAGAAAAATTAAATAGAAATTTATAACTTTTTCAGTAGTAAATTATTAAAAATGTATTTAAAATAAATCAATCAAAATTTAATATGGATTCAATACAAATTAACACTTTAAAAATAAAAGCCGGCTTTTTTTCAATTTTAGCCGGCTTTTTTTAAGTGGATAAAACCAAAAAAAGCCGGCCGGCTTTTTTTGGCCCGGCTAAAAGCCGGCAACCCTGGTTTTAACCCCAAAACCACCCCCTTGGCTGCGCCACTGAATAACATCACCAATTTCATGCATTTAAAAACAAAAATGAATTAGAATTTCTGCATAGAACATTCAAAAACCTGAGAATCATCTTTCTTTATATTTAAAAATACTCGCCTTATAAAAAAGGCACTATATGCTATCAACAAGAATAGTCTAATTTCCTTTCATCAATCGTGATCCCCCTTTTTTTTTTGGGGGGGGGGGATGATGTAGAATATTCTCAGATTTTATTACGTAGATACTAAACTAACCTTTTAGCTAATGATTAAGTATCGATTTAGTTGAAGTATGATCGAATTTTATCGTGAAAAAATTAGTTTTAAATTCAAATATCTTTATTCTGGATTCCGATCGAAAAATAGAAATTACATGCATAAAATAATGATTTTTATTATATTTTTATAATATCTCCGCATTAAAATAAATATTTTTGCAGAAAAATAACACACTATTTATAACAGAAATTTGGCTCAGAATATAAAGCATATATTATCGAATTAATGAGTTCAATTTCATAAAATTTGCCATAATTCAATTCATCAGAAGGAATAAAAATGAAAAATAACCAAAGAAAATAGAATTTTATATCAATACCTTCTCATTAAAATTATACACACGCTTTAGGCAATAAGAAAAGCATTTTGTTTTAAATGAGAAATTTTTAAGGACATTGAATTACACAGAACCCTAACTGCAGAAGGAAAAGGTCTCGAATAAACACGCACATATATATATACACACACACACATATATATATATATATATATATATATATATATATATATATATATATATATATATACACACACACACACACACATATATATATATATATATATACTGTTACAAAATTTTAAACATTTAAAATATTTTTAAAATAATGTTTCTTGTCAACAATAATGTTTGAGGACCCCAAAAGTTGAGGGATATAAGAGACAAAATTAAAAACTACGCTATGAGCGCAGGTTTTCTGAAAATAAGGTTTTTGTGCGGAGGTAAAAAAAAATACAAGTGATTTTCTAACTATATGCTGCGTTTATATAACGTCAAATAATTAACTCTTTAA
Organism: Maratus speculifer; assembly: GCA_964019185.1. Classification (NCBI taxonomy): domain Eukaryota; kingdom Metazoa; phylum Arthropoda; class Arachnida; order Araneae; family Salticidae; genus Maratus; species Maratus speculifer. The sequence continues at coordinate 246,252,201 of OZ025293.1, read as the reverse complement.
GCTACTTACTCAATCTATTTAATTGCTATTTAAATTTAAAACTATTACAGTCCGCTTTTCTTTAGAAGTTGCTCAAATACGAGTTTCAAGACCGCTATGAAATAAGCAAATATAGAGTAAAAAGATCAGAATAATGTCTAGATTAGAAAAATATTTACCACTAACATAAAATACATTATGCTTTGTATATAAGTAACAATATTGAGGTCGCAATTCTACGTTTAGTTTAGAAAAGGCGAGAAAATTGAAATATTTTATTTTATGATATTAGAATGATGCCAAATCCCTGTTTTTCTTTTATCGATGAACAGCATTGAGTTTATTTTTATAATAATAATAAAAAAACTGCTACTCACGTTAATTTATCTGATTTTTTTTTTATTTTTTTATTTTTTTTTTTTTCCCCAGAATACTGTCTTTTAGTGGAAGAAGGCATATTAATTGAAAAATTGAGATGGCAGACATATTTTTTATAAAAATTCCAATTCAAAAATTTGAAATTAAAAAGTAATATTTTTCTTACTTTGTTAAAAGTTTGCAGGTAACTGTCCAGTCATTCGACAGTTTTGCAGAAAAGGGTTTTATACGCACATGTACTTTATCGGATAAGACATTCCGATTTAAAATCTCCATAAGCACTCAAAACGTAATGCAATAAAAATATATTTTGAGATTTTATTTTCCTAGTGATTAAATTATAAATTGATCGTTTGTAAAAGGAAAAAAAAATAGAATAATTACGAGATTTCACTTTAAAAAAAATCTTTTTTAATCGAAAATTAAACTTACTTCAGTAGTTATCAAGAAAAAAAATACATGAATGACAGCTGTTTAAGGCAAGTCAAACACTAAGGCGACACACAAGAATTCGCTGGAAAAACTGGTTTAAAACTTCCTTCTTTATAATAGATTAATTTATGACACGATTATTCAATCGGTAAACAAATTATAAAGGACATAAATTTTCCATGAGGGTGAAAAAAAAAAGTCCGGGCCAGGATTTGAACCAGGGATGTATTGGCGAAGCCGCCAATGCTCTTCCAACTGAGCCATCCCGGACGAATACTGGCCCAAACTTTTTATACCCAGTTGGAAAATTTACATCTGTTATAACTCCCTTTTTGTTTCAACCGGTTTTTTCTCCTATGTTGGGCTTCATGTTTCTCTTGTCTCAATGTAGGATATGCCTTGCATGTCATTTCAATACCGATACCACCAACCAATTGTTTTAAAAGAAAGATTTTTTTAAAAGAAAAGATTATAATACTTTTAATATTCCGATGGTTTTAAACTTTTATAAATTGAACTTAAGATGCTCGTATACTAAACGAAAATAATTTTTATTAAAACCATGTTAGTCCTTTTATTAAAATATCGAAGTTTAAAATCATGCTATTCGTTGACCTTGAATTTCCTCTAGCAGCAAGGCTCCTGCACACTCATTTGTTTCCTCGCCCCCTCCCTCCTCCAATCTTCGCACTTCATTTTCAAACTGTTCAATTATACATACGCACTATTATTCACTCTATATATCTCTTATTAAATACTATCCATATTTGGAAGTATAATATCGGAAATAAACAATACTTTTCATCATTTTTGAAATATGCTAAAAATCATGAAAAAAATGCGCTTTTTAAGTCAATTTGTTCGTAGTGTCAAAAGTTTACATAGCAGGAGAGGGAAACGTAGTATGTTCATTTCTGATTTATGTCTAAGTGAATAAAGCAATTTCTAGCTTTCTCCCAACTAACCTCGAATTCGGACCTTTTTTTCATCCGCCCGTAATCAAGAGGTTAAACCATAATTCTGAAAATATCCAAAATAAGGACCTAAAACTATTACAAAAATATCGTAAATGCTTCAATAAATATATGTATGGGCGATTCTACGATAAGAGGTAATTTGTACGGCAATCCGTTTAAAATAGATTTTTTATTCTATATGTTGCTATTTTTTTCAATGAATCGCATCATAATATATTTTATTAAATAACATCACGATTGAATGCCTAATTAAAACACATTTTTCTGAAATTTCTTACAAAGTCTAAAAAAGTCTCTACCCTGGCATGTCCCCTTGCTGGTTTCAATTTAACTTTCAAACAATACATATTTTTTCCATCAGATGCTTAACTAAAGTATGTTTAATTGGAATCTAAGTAATTATACTTACGTATTATAAAATAAAAAATAAAATAATTTTGTTAATTTCAAATAATTTTTTTAATTAACTTTTGTCCCGTTTTTTTGTGTATCAACCCTGTCAAATTTAGTTCCAATAAAACAAATATAAATTTAAAGATGGCTATATTGGAAGTAGCTTTTAAGGACATCTATAGGCTTGAAGTTAGCAATACTAAACGCGCAAGCCATTTAAGCGTCACCATTTTTAGTTGTTGCGACGCAACCGTGCGGTGTAGTGGTTACGCAAGGTGATCGTGTATCTCCCCTAGTAGGTCATAAAACCTATCATATTCATTTAATTCAATTGGATTTACTGCCCTAATTAAACAATACAGTAATAATTAAAGTAAAATATACAATTAACCCAAAAACTAATTCAGTCAGTTAAAAAATTTGAATTTATCATGAAAATGTCTCTCCCCTGCCGTATTTCCTCTGTCAAGATAACTGCCAGGGAAGAGAGTCACTGACCATAAAAAGTTATAAAATATGTATAAAGTGACTTGCCCTTATATGAAAAGGTAAATAAACGGGACAAAAATAATAATTTAAAGGTTTTTGATAAAACTCAAACTTTTCTTTTTGGCCGTATCATCTATGTACTTGAAACCTCTTATCGTAGAATTATCCGTATATAAAAAATTAGAAGCAGAGTAGAGTGATAACAGGTCTGTTCTGGCTTCAAGATTTAATTTTAGTGATTTAGGCTTAATTTTGAATTAGAATAGCGAGCTTAATATACACCAAAAATATTAAGTGTGGGTACTCATATTCAGAATTTTAAGATCTACATCATTTGTATTAACAATGTTTTTGATAGAATCAACTTTTTTTTAGCTATTGTTATGGTAATTAAAAAACCCTGTTTCGACAATAAATAACTACATATTTTCTATCGCTCACTTACTACAAAGAAAACTTAGTATATTCATTCTACACCAAGACTAAATGGATTAAAATTATTTCCAGATTTTCCCTAATTAATACCGATTTTTTCCCCCTCCCCTACCATTGGGATACCTACGCATAAATAGAAATAAAAATTGAGCACTTGAAAAACACTTTATTTTGACAGCAAGTTATTATTAACTGACAAAAAGAGAAGTTTATTCAAGGGTCGAGGCAGATTTTATTTAATTATTTTTTATTCTTCATAGAGCTTATTTTGTAAAAGATATTTCATCACGAAACATGAAATATGTTTTCTCAAACTTAAACCAAGCGTTTATTAATATTAACTTCTTTAAATACTTCACATAAAGATTTCCTTTTAAATGGGCTTGTGCTATTTAATTATTAAACATTTTAATAAAAATATTAAATGAAAAGCATGTTTTTATGGAAGGACATTTTGTGAAGCCATCTTTTTTATTAAAGGAATTTCCGTAAAGGGGCTTGTTTTATTAAATGGGTCTTAAGTTTAGACTCCAATAATTCAGTCTGGATCGACCCCTGTTATTCAACGATAAACTTAAACTTTTACAGCTTATATATTAAATAATACCTTATATACATACAAACTTACATAAAAAAAGAATAAAATTACTCTAAAATTTTTATTCAGAAGAAACGAGTGTGAAAACAAATGTTCTGCAAGCTATTAATGCATTACAATATCAAGCAGCATTACACAAACTAGCTATATCTCATGGAATGGTAATCTTTATGGATTAAAATTTCTTTCTTTCTTTCTCCGTGTTTATTAACTTATTTCTGCCATTAAATTTGACCGATCTTCCGTTATGTTACATGTTATTAATTTCATTTATAGTACTTAAAAAATACCTTCCGATTTAGACTTAAACAGAGAATTGCATTTTAATTACCGTATTTTCGGGTGTATAGTCCGCGGCTTATACAAGAAAAAAACCTCCCAAAAAGCCGCTGCGGCTTATACACGGTGCGGGTTATACAAAGGTTATTTTTAAAAAAATTGGAAATCGTGATATTTTTTCTACAATTTTTAAACCTTAAAAAATTTGAAAAAACATCGAAATTTGTAAATTTTTTCGCTATGCCTTGAAATTTAGAGAGTTCTCCCATGTTTGTAAAGGCTTTTACTGCTTAAATACAGTTATTTCTGGATATGGAAGAACTGTCGCAACTATCGCTAAGTATTGCACTGATAGATGTATAATAGCCATTGTGTTTGTAGAGTACAAAATCCAAAATCCGGAACCCTTCCAATCTCGACAATTCTGAATTTAAGATCCTTTTTAGTTTATTTTAAAAAAAATAGTCTACCGACCCTGTTGCAAAGAACAAAAAAAAGTGCGTGATTTATATCATTTCTGAACGATTCAGAGCAGTTGTTTTCGAAACGATTCCGAGGAATCGTTCCTTTACAGAGTCGTTTCATTTCGGAAGGAGTTCAAGGAATAGAACTTTTCCAAAGCCGTTTCATTTCAGATAGAGTCCGAGGAGTCGTTCCTTTTCGGAGTTAGTACCTTACCCTGTTGCAAAGAATAAAAAAAAGTGCGTGATTTATGTCATTTCGGAATGATTCAGAGCAGTGTCTTTTTCGGAACGATTCTGAGGAATCGTTCCTTTACAGAGTCGTTTCATTTCGGAAGGAGTTCAAGGAATAGAACTTTTCCGGAGTCGTTTCATTTCAGATAGAGTCCGAGGAGTCGTTCCTTTTCGGAGTTGGTACCTTACCCTGTTGCAAAGAATAAAAAAAAAGTGCGTGATTTATGTCATTTCGGAATGATTCAGAGCAGTCAGTCTTTTTCGAAACGATTCCGAGGAATCGTTCCTTTACAGAGTCGTTTCATTTTGGAACGAGTTCTAGGAATCGAACTTTTCCAGAGTCGTTTCATTTCATATAGAGTCCGAGGAATCGTTCCTTTTCGGAGTTGGTGCATTTCGGATCGATTCTGAGGATTCGATCCTTTTGGGAACCAATGACCTAAGATACGTATACATTTTATGTCCGAAATTTTGAATTTATCATCGATTTTTTTCGGAAATTTAAAAAAAAAATGCGCGTAAACGCCGCATCGCTTGATAAACGTAATCGCCGCGGCGTTTTTTCCGAAAATTACGGTACTGATAATCTTAATTTTTTAGCACAATTACTGTAGATATTATGCATCACGAAAAAAATTGGTAAATTTGTGTTAAAAATTATGACTAATGGCTTCTAATTTCGAACCCTGGTCGAAATATACGTTCGTAAATGGTGTATAGCCCGCGGACTATACACCGATGCATCTCCGCGGGTTATACACGAACTTTTTTACTGCACTGCTCGATTTAGGGGTGCGGGTTATACACAGGGTGCGGGCTATACACCCGAAAATACGGTATACACATACCGCACTCTTGCTACAAGAGTGTCATAACTCAAAAAAATTTCGTTTATCAGAAAATGCGAAACTGTTTCAGGCTATGGTAGGCTCAATGGGCATGTTGCAAACAAATTAATTGCTGGATTTTAAGTGTATTATAATATATATTATGCGATTGGTAGATGAATGAAACTACTTAGAATGGCAGTCATAAATCAAATAGCCTAATTTTTCAGGTGTAACACTTTTGAAGCAAGTATACGATATGCTGGGTCGCATTGGTCTCTGAACTCCATTAGCGCAAACCCTGGACATTTAAGAAACTTGATCCTAGTTTACTCACTGGTGAAAACACATTGTAATCTACCCCAATAAAAAAATAAATTTAAAACTCTTGTATTTAAGAGTATTTTACGCAATTTACGGATGACTAAAACGACAGACAGATCAATTGCATGCATCTTATTTTTGACAATTTTAAGTAACAACTTGGTTGATTGTTTGGTATCAGCGATGAATTGGAATTTTTAGTTATATTTTTATATTCATAACTAGCTAACCCAGCCAGCGTTGCCTGCGTCCATAATAATATTAAACTTTATATTTGTATAATTTTAGCTTTAACTCGAAATATGTGTTAATACATTATCTGAAATACGTGGCCGCTGACTGTGAAAAATCGGTTAAAAAACTAATATTTAGGTGTAAAAATACTCAAATTGACAGCAATGAGAAACGCGGGAGGGAATATGCGTCCAACGATTGCATTTTTTTCGTGATAAAGTGTTGATATTTATCCGTAAAAATCACTGTTAAGTCGCATAACTAATTACTTTTTTCACATTAAATCCCAAGTGAAATATTTTGAATTTCAAACTCATTATATCACTCTTAAATCCAACTATACCGTAAATGAAATCTATGCTCGATGATTAGCTAAAAGATTAGTATGTAGTATAATAATTTCAGAGCCATTGTACAAAAATAAGTGTATATATTTTTACTCAAAGTATGCGTAATGTTCATTCTGTGGACAAAATCCAAACCGTAAGCTAATTTAACCGTAACCTTAACCTTTCTTTAACCTAACTGCAACATAACCGTTATCTAATCGTAATTTAAATATAACATAAATGTAACCTAACCGTCACCTTATCATAAACTATCCGTAATCTAACCATAACCTAACTTGAACTTAACCTAACTGTACCTTAATTGTAACTTAACCGGAAATTAAATATAATCTCAGAGTAACTAACATAATTGCAAACTAACTATTACCTAACCTTAACCAAATTCTAACTTAACACTAACTATAAACTAAACATTAACTTTCTCATATACGTAGACGCCAAATCCCATTGTTATCTCGGCATGGTTTCGAATCCAACATCTTTGGCGAAAAGATGCTGTTTTTTGGCGGTGATCGCTTTATTGGCAACTTTCAGATTTCACAAAGAGAAAAGAAGAAGCGCGGTCCAATTCAAGACAAACATAGCAATATGAGTTTCGGCGGGAGAAAAACCGGTTTGGCGTGCTAAATCTGCCCTCAGTCACGTGACGGAAGGCACACATCTCGGCCTACAAAAAGGTTGCTATTTTGGAGTCTAAGTATCTTAAGGTCATTGAAACTAAATATCTGAATCATCACGTGCTACAAAGTACTTCAGTTTCACTTTCCATCGCCGCGGAGCGCAATATATTTCGTGGAACATCCGACAAGGATCTTGGCCACCCGCGGCCGGGTGTAGGAGGCGTGCTACGCACATTTTGCTGCATGTTTCAGTTTCGCTTTCCATCACCATGATGAGTACATTTTCGTAAACAACTCTAAATCTGAACGATACTCCGATTTTCAATCTATCCGTAGATCGTGTCTAACAGCGTGGGGATACAAATAGCAATTTAAGAAATTTTCTGAAATTTTTATTCGGAAATAATGGTAACCACCATTCAATTAAAAGCCAAATATTGATCTATAAGCGCCTCCTACTCGGTTCGCTTCACCAAATAGAAGGCAAGCTGCGCATGCTCTGTAAAATAGGTTAGTTCCATTTTTCACCTCCAGGAGTGCACTCATTCATTAACAAACCTATATCCGAAGAAAACTCTTATCAAACCTATTCGTAGATATATTAATCGACAGGGTGGGAAAGAAATTAAGAATTTAAGAAATTTATTTTGACCTGAACAAAATATGAACTCGTCGAAATCATTCCAATGAAACAAACCAATCCGAGCAAGAGAAAATTGCAAACCGAACCAAACTAAAAATTCAATATAAAAAACCGAAATCTAACCCGAAGCAAATCGGAACCGGACAAAAATATTTCAATAAACCATAACCCGATCCGTTTACGACAAAATAATTTCTGTATAATTGTGATTTGGACTGAACTTAAAAATCCCGAAATCTGACCCGAGCCAATTCCGAAACGGACAAAATTATTCCCATGGACATGAACCCAATCCGAACCTAAAATTTTCATTTGGAAAAAAATCCTAATTTATAAAGAGATTGTTGTCTCATGGCGATCTTCATTGGTATTTTCGTGTCCGGAAATTTGGTTCAAAAGGCCAAGTTTGACAGCATCATTTTAATAATCGTCTGCTTTTATCAAACAATAGAAAGACATTAATTTTTTTGAATGAGAGCACCTGTAATCTTATGAGTTTACGAATACAAATTAACGCATGTATGTGTGTGTGAAAAAGTAGCAACTCTTATTCTAAAAAACCTTAACTGCTACAATCTTGAAATAATATACGTACATTCGTGTCTATTTTAAATGTTAGTTATAAAAAGAAATTTCTGTATTTTTTTAACATAAAAGAATAATTTATATTAAGAATATGATCTAAAATTATACAAAAGAATGCAAATTAAAATTATTTACTCAAATATAGAAAATGAGTTTTTGATAGATTTACTTTTATTTGTATAAAGAATATTCTTTTTATGTTATAAATCTTTTTTAATCAGAAATTTCTGTTGATAAGGATCGAGGAGTTATGATTCTTTGGAATATTTTTGTCAGTCTCAGGATTCGTTCAGGTCATATTTCGGGTTTTTTCAAATGGAATTTTTAGGTTAAATTCGGGTTCATGTCCACGAAAACTATTTTGTCTTTTTGAGATCCAGTTATGGTTCTTTGGAATAGTTTTGTCGTTTTCAGATTTGGTTAATTTAGGTTTCAGACTTTTTTTTTCAAAAGGACTTTTTAGATTCGGGTTGGGTTGTGCTTCCACGGAAATTATTTTACCTTATTCGAATAAGGTTATGCTTCACTGGAATGTTTTACTCGGGTTCATATTTGGTTTGGTTGAAATTTTGGGACTTTAAAAAAAAAAAAATTGTTCGGATTGGGTCATGTCCATAGAAATTATGTATTTTTCTGGTCTGGTTACGGTTCTTTGGAATATTTTCGTTGGGTTCACATTTGGTTCGACTCAGATTTCAGGTATTTTTTTCAAATTCATTTTTAAGTTTCGGATTGGATTCATGCCCACGGAAATTATTTTGCATTGCTCGGATCCGGTTATGGTTCTTCGGAATATTTTTATCGGGTTCAGATTTCGGGTTTTTCTTCAAATGGAACTTTTAGGTTCGGGTCGAGTTCCGTGTACAAGGAAATTAGTCTGGATTGTTCAAATAAGAATATGCTTCACTGGAATATTTTTGTTAGGTACAGATTTGGTTCAGTTTAGGTTTAGATATTACTTCAAAGAAAATTTTTAGGGCATAGATTGGGTTCATAGACATCCTGACAAAAAATTTACATTTTTTTTTTTTTTTTTGTGTGTGTGTGTGTGTGTGTGTCTCGTTTTGATCCGGGTATGGTTCTTTGAAATATTTTTGCCTGGTTCATATTTAGTTCGATTCAAATTTCAGGTTCTTTTTTTTTTTCAATAGGAGTTTTCAGGTTCGGATCGGGTTCATGTCTACGGAAATTATTTTATCTTACTCGAATCTGGTTATGGTTCTTTCGAATATTTTGGTCGGATTCAGATGTCAGTTGGATAAAATTTCAGGTTTTTTTTCAAATGGAATCTTTTTAGGCTCGAGTCGGTTTATGTCCACAGAAATTATTTTGTCTTGCTCTTATCGGGTTTTACTTTTTTGGAATACTTTTATCTGTTTCATATTTCGTTCTGTTCATATTTCAGGGTTTTTTTTTCTTTTTTCAAAAAAAAGTTTTAGGTTCGAATCGGATTGCATGTCCACGAAAATTACCTTTCCTTGTTTCGATCGGTTATGCTTCATTTGAACATTTTTGTGGGATTCAGATTTAGTTCGGGTCAGATATCAAATCCATAGTTATTTTCAAATGGAATTTTTAGATTCGGGTCGGGTTTATGCTTATGGATAGTTATTCTCGAAATAGCTACGATTAAAAAAATTCACTCTCACGTCGCTCCCCCGTCCTGAAATTAAACTGCAGGAAGAGAAAGGTCCATAATATGAAAGAGTACTCCGAAACCTTTGCTATGACATATCACATGACGGGTCCAAAAACAGTTTGAAATTTACTCCTCACCCGTGGCCGTAATGTTACTTTTTCTTCCCAGAATGCACCAGGAAATCACGCAGTCCCCATTTTAAACTTTTGCATTTATGAAATAATATTTACTGGAGCGCTCCTCTGAAAACCACAATTAAAATGATATTCATAGTCAAAATAGCTAAGATTTAAAAAAAAAAAAAAAATCACCCTTTTATCGCTCCCTCTCCCCCTCCTGAACTTCAACTCCAGGAGGAGAAATATTCGTAAAATGAAAGAGGTGCGAAAAAATTCCGATGATATATATACAATATGACGGGTCCAAAAAATCCCTGTCGGCTTGGCCTATAGGCGGAGGTAGATTTCGAAGAGTACTCATTTCAACAACAAAAAATAAAATATGATTAGAGATAAATCCAGTTTAACAATTTTCTTTGGCCGCTTTTGAAAAAATTTTAATTTATTTTTATGTAAGAACTGGTTTTTATCAAAATCATCTTAAGGGAAATTCGACTCAAATGCCCATTTTGACAACATATTTTGAAATATATTCCGACTTTATTATTAAAAAATCGACCAATACGCAAATTATATAGTTCCTAAATAACAAAAAACTGTCAATTGAATGCTTTTGAGAGCAAAATCGAATTTAAAAATGAGTCATAAAATAACCAATTTGTTATTTGAATACATTCTAAATTCTTGAATCATGATCGCTTTGGGAAATTTTGTGCGAAGTGCTCACTTTGAGAGCTTTAAATATATACATTTAACCTTTATCAAAAAACTGACCAATACGGCATATTAAACAGTTCCTAAATAACAAATAACTGTCAATGGAATGCGTTTGAAAGCAAAATTGAATTTAAAAATCAGTCATAAAATAACCAATTTGTTATTTTAATACATTCTCAATTCTTAAATCATGATCGCTTTGGGAAATTTTGTGCGAAATGCCTACTTTGACAGCTTTTAAAAAAAATATATTTAGCCTTTATCAAAAAATCGACGAATTCTCACATTATATAGTTCCTAAATAATAAAAAACTGTCAATTGAATGCGTTTGAGAGCAAAAGTGAATTTAAAAATGAGTTATAAAATAACCAATTTGTTATTTGAATACATCCTCAATTCTTTAATCATTATGGCTTTGTGAAATTTTGTGCGAAGTGCCCATTTTGGCAGCCTTTTTTGAAATATATTCTGCCTTTATCAAAAAACTGGCTAATCCGTCACATTATATAGTTCCTATATAAGAGGACCTGTAAATTGGATGCGTTTGAGAAAAAAAATGGATTTAAAAATGGTCAGAAAAAATGCAATTTGTTATACTTCCTCAATTTTTCAATCACATCAGTTGGGAAATTCTGTTCAAAATACCGTTTTCGGCAGTCTTTTTTGAAAGATATTCTGCCTTTATCAAAAAACTGACTTATACATCATATTATACAGTTCCTAAATAGGAGGATCTGCCATTTGGATGCGTTTAAAATCAAAAGTGAATTTAAAAATGATTCAGAATGTAAGCAGTTTGGATTTGAGTTTTTTCTCCAACTCCTATTTTTGCTATAAGAATTGGTACTATGAAAAACTTGTTAATATAAAAGTCGTAGATATTATTGAGAAGATGTAAAATAAATTTAAATAATTTGATTGCTTAAGAATTGACTAAGTTATGGATTTTTTTCTTTTTCCACCCCCCTCCCTTTTTCTTTTCGTTTTTAACTTGTTTCATTGTAAAAAGTTGTTTTTATCAAAAACTTGTAAATGCAAAAGTTTTAGATAATTTTGAGAACATTTATAAAAAAAATTACTTGGATTTGATATCTTGAGAATTGACGAAGTTATGATTTTTATTCTCCCCAAAACCCCTTTTTTTTCGCCCCTTGAGCCCATTTTTAACTTTGTCAAAAATCTGTCATGCATAAACTTTTGGCCCACTTTTTAGAAGTAATATAAACTTTAAACTGATTCGATATCTTTTTTAATTTAGAAGTTATCGCGTTTTTTCTGTTTTCACAAAAAACCCTCCTAACTTCCACCCCCTTGGTCCGATTTTGCCCATTAACGAACTTAACAGAGATTTTATGCCCCTTGATTTTATGTAAAAATTTGAAGATCTGAGAATAATTATGGAAGTTATCGTGTCCAGAAGAAAGTGATATACACCGATAGATAGATAAACTTTTTTACTAATGGTAGTTTTGGGGTCTAGGGTCATGATCGGTGTAGATCTGCAAAAAATTTTCAGAAATTCCAACATGGGAGCGATCGCAATAGGTAGTATTTCATACGAATTCACCTAAAAGAGGTTGAAATTTACATGTCACCTGTGGGTTCACTCATTTTTCCCAGAATACACCTAAAAATGACGCATCCCCCACTTTAAAATCTTTATATTTAATAAGTTATATTTACCGAAGAGTTCCATAAAAGAAACCTCCACATCGAAAATGATATTTATTGTCGAAATAGCTACGATTTAAAAAATTCACACTCTTATCGCTTTCTCTTCCCCCCCTTCCTCCTGAAATTCAACTCCAGGAGGAGAAAGATTCGTAAAATGAAAGGGAGGTGCCAAAACATTCCGATGATGTATATATAACATGATGGGTTAAAAAAAAAGGTTTGAAATTTACATCTCACCCGTGGGTTCACATATTTTTCCTAGAATACACCTAAAAATGATGCAGCCCCCCCACTTTAAAATCTTTATATTTAATAAATAATATTTACCGGAGAGTTCCATAAAAAAAATCCACCCAAAAATAACATTTATTGTCGAAATAGCTACGATTTAAAAAATTCGCCCTCTCATCGCTCCCCTCCCCTCCTCCCGCCCCTTAAAATTCAAATCCAAAAGTAGAAAGATTCATAATATGAAAGAATGATTAAAAGAGCTTTCGTATATGCCTCTCATTTCAGCAAATCTCATCCCGATAAAGTCAGGCATGTCGAGAAAATCATTTCTTCGCGATGAAAATTTACCTCGATGAAATAGGTTCATAGGACTTCTAAATTCGAGATGAAATTTAACCTTGATAAAAGCGGCATTTCAAGAAGCTTGTGGTTGGCTGATGAATGCCTTTTTCGATAAAGATGATTTTCGTTCTCGCTGAGAATAGAAATGAGGTGCTTTATCGAGGAGCGTTTCGTCGATGAAGATTTGTGAAATGAAAGTTTTATCGAAAAACGAGGTACAGAAAGAAGCATGAGAATATGACAACAACTTGTGAAATGAAGACCTAATTTTCAAAGTTTCTGGTGTTTTAATCTTACCAACCTGTCACGTACCTTGTACCCCCAATAAATATTATTTATTTAAAAAAAAAAAAAAAAAATTTCAAAGAGGCGGCTGGAGAGAGGACGAACATATGTTTAAAACTGTTGAGATTTCTACAATACCTATCAATTTAAGTGTGGTTTTTTTTTTCATCGAATCATTCGGTAAATATTATTTTTCAAATGTAAAAAAATTTAAATGTCTGCAGCAGGAAATTGGGGGTGAAAGGGTGGACTGACGTGGGGCAGGGGAGGGGGACAATTTTCACTTTTTAAACCCGTAATATTGTATATCATCTTGAAGGTCTGAATTACTCTTTCATATTATGATGCTTTCTTACCCCCCCCTTCCGAATACCCCCCCCTTCCCACGGCGGGGGGGGGGAGGGTTGGCAGTTTTCGATGTTTTTATCATTTTAGATCGAATTTTTTAATTGAAAACGTTCTTAGGCGTATTGGAAATTTTTTTGAGATGTAAAAAAACCATTAAACTAGTCACATTGTTACTGTAATCTAGGCACATTGTTTTAAAGTTCCCTCTTTGAGAACCTCTTCCAAAGGTGAGGGGCTTGACCCCCGCCCCCCCAACGTACACTTTAAAATGTTTCTCATTTTTTTTCTCTACCAATTTTAACTTAAAAGTTTAAGCTATATGGCACAAGCGGGGCTATTGACCCCCCCCCCCCCTGTTGGTTATTCTCCAACATAATTTTGCTCTTTCTTCACTTCATTTCTATTTTTAAAAGGCTATAACTTTGCGTGTATGGGAGCTACAGCGGGGAGAAAAATTATAGCATAGCTGACTTTTCTTCGCCGCTCTTTTTGCAGTTTTACGGTTTTCCCCATAGCACCGGGGTTTTTTTATGGGGGGGGAAGGGACAGGTGGGGGGCATTTTTCATTTTTTGATGTAATATGTTTATTGAAAGCTTATGCTTCATACATTACCAATTTAGCATAAAAAAGTTTCTCCCGTCATTCTGGGTCACATTACGGACCCATAATGGGTTGAAATTTAAATTTCTCAAAATTCTTCGAAGTTTTCTCTAAATCGGCATCTGGAAAACATCGTGCCAATGTGGTGCGTGTATGACATCTGCATCATATAAATATTGTTCACCACTGCTGGGACTCTGGCCTCCTCTCGCGTGTAGGCGTTAATTTACCGCGGTTACTTGGTCCTTGTATTTCCTGACGATTACAAAAATACACACGTAATTGTTCAAGTTTTCACTTCCGTCGGCAGTCCCAAAATATTTTTTTTTTTTTTTTTTACGGATTTTGCAATAAATAATATTTATAATATACATGAAATTTAGAAAAGCAGGAAGTTGTTGTTTGGCATGTGACCACTTATTGATCTTATGCACCTCGATTTTATATATTCCCCCCCCCCATCTCGTTACCTTGGGGGGGGGGGCAGTTTTCAAAATTTAACGTTCAATTCGAGATTGCGTTCGGTTGTTCGTTCAATTTGAAAAATTTTTTATTTATTTTATTTATTTATTTATTTATTTTTTTTTTTTTGTTTACAAGATTTTGTTGTGCTTGCACACCGCGTTTGGTATATATGATGCCGTATAGAACAAGGACTCAGTTCGAGATTTCCTATTACAAGATTGCGTATAAATTAGAGACACCAATGAAAGGAGGGTCTCACTAGCGAGTGAATCCGTCGTGTCTATTAACACCGACTCATTCACCTGTAGTAGACTCTTGATAAAATTGAATCCTGTATGGTATAAAAGCAATTGCAAACTGGAGTCATCGAGAAAAATTTTACACAATCGAAAGTTATCGAGATGTTCATACAATCGAGAAAATCAAGAAAAACTTCTCGTTATCGCCCATCACTAAGCCTGATGCAATGTTGAGAAATGAGTGTACTTTTATTTTACAGAATGGAAGAAATTTGACTAAGGAAAACTAGCAGACAATTATAAATGACACTATAGAGCAGTGCTTCTTTTAGAAGAATGGAGGTGAGAAAATCTCATGTTTTAGAAAGCATGATAATGAAGTAAAGATTTTATATTTTACATTAGCAATGAGTAACTATTGTTTCATAGATAACCATTGTATTTAAAGCTTGTAAGTAATATTTTTAGTGCTTTTGTTGTAATTACAGAATATCAGTTTTGAGAATTTAATATAATTATTTCAAAAACTATGCATCAAACTAAAAAGGACTCTCCTTTTTGCATTTTATTTTTTTATGGTTAAGCTGGACATTTACAGATATGTGTGTGTGTGTGTATGTATGAAAAGCCATTAGTTGTAAGGCAATGTACATCAAACATGAAAAAAATGAATTAAAAGGAATATAGTTGGGATTTGTAGAACAATAGACTCTTCAGACCCAAATACTATAGAAGTACAAATAAAGTGTGTGGTGTGTTTCATCTTCACATCAGCCATGTAAAAGCAAAATAATATGACAAACATATATATATATATATACGAAGATGAAACCACACACTTTATTTGTAGTTCCAAAGTATTTGTGGGCCTGACGATTCTGCTTTGGTTCTACAAATTTCAAATTATTCATCTTTTATTTCCATGTTTCAATGTGGTAATTTTACAGTAAATTCAATGGTTTATATATATATTTTTATAACTAATGGTTTTATATATATATATAAACAGGGTGATACAGTATCTTATATCCAAAATTTTTCATTTGTTATTTTTAAATTGGTTTTAAATTAATGAATAATAAATTTGAGATTTTGCATTTCTTGCAGTATAAAACAAAGTGTAGAAAATTGTGTTTTAGTTATTTAAAAAAGATATTTTTTTTTATTATTCACAATGCAGTACGCACTGATTTTGCTAAACTTTCCCTACCATTGCTACTGGAATTCATCTGATGTTTTTTGGCTTGAAAAATATTAACCAAATATAATGGTATCACAAAGTGTATACTTTGCAAAGAAAAACTAACACTTTCCAAACTATGTTCTTACTCAAGCACCACATGTAACTGTTGGACAGTGCTCGAATAATCCTAGAGTGCGACTTTAAAGTTTTAAAGACCAATTTCCCTGTAACCTACTCAAGCACACTCTGTTTTAGGATATTAGGTGGATATGTTTTTTTCAAATTAACATATAGAGGGCAGGACACATCCTATAACTTATGAAAAATGCAATGTTGCTTTGTGTGTGCAAAAACATGTTTTGAAAGTTTAGAGACGAAAGTAAATTTTACAAATTGTTTTTAAAAATTGTTGCTATATTTACTGTTTGTTTATATTGTGCTTCTAAATAATATGCAGTAAGAATAATATAAGACATAAATTATTTATTTTGTAAAAATGAAAGTAAAACTTTCTTTTTTGTCAATAAAACTTAGTTCATGGTTTACTGTTTATAAAATTTTTCTAACACAAATATTATTATACTATGTATTGTATGGCTCATATAAGAAAGACTCTAGAATCGATCTCAGTCAGTCAACTTTATTTTAGGGAAATCCAACATTTTCTTTTCTCCCATTCAACAGATCATTCCAAGAATTAGCAGTATTTTTTTTTTTTTTTTTTTTTTTTTTTTTGTCGTCCTATGAATGAAGTCCCCTCCCTACAAGTTTTGGAACCTTTGAAAGCAAGAAACCTACTCAGGGGTTTTTCTTATCTCGGCCAAACAGTACATATTTTCAAAATGAAGGGTTTGAAATTTCAGGTAAAAAACCTAAATCCACTGTAGTCACTACACAACAATTAAAGGTAAGATTGGAAAATGTTAAAGAAAGCTTAAATGATAAGTCAACTTAAATCACTAATATCTAATGATAAGTTGAAACAAATGCTATTTATTAAAATACAAAATGACAACATAAGAATCATAAATTACTTTTAATTAGATAGCAAAACTTTTTTCTAAAACTTAATATTCACTGCAAGATTAAAATATTGTAAAGAAATACAAGAGAAGATGAACAGGGGTGTAGTGAAAGATATTCGCTATGATATGCAATACATCTTCTGAATGTTTTAAGAAACTCTGTATAACCCTCTGTTTCTCAAGTAAATATATAACGAATATTCTCTGGGCATACCCTCTGCTTATAACACATACACTCTGGGTTTTTATTAATGAATTATGTTGAATTCAGACACTTTTCTCCAGGAGAGATTTCTGTAGCTCTGGAGAGGACATTCTAGAGTTCCGGGGAAATTTGTACTTTTTGTGCACTAAAAACAAAAAAATTAAAATCTTTCGAGAGGGACGACTCATTGCTCTGGGGTAGAGAAATGTCCTCTGAGGCCACCCACAGAATTAAACACTGTTCATGACTAAAACACTGAATATGGAGGAAGTATGAAGCACTGTAGCTTACAGCCAAGGGTAAAATTGAAAAGAGTAAGGAAACATCAAAGCTTAGTAACTTCAGTATATGTGATGTAACTGTAGGAGATCTATGAGAAGACAGTAGCCTAGCTCATTCAGAATGAGGTAGAAAAGGCATAAATGCAAAAGAAAAGTATGTGTTGTGGTAGCCGGGAGTTAAAAAGCATCAAAATCAATCTTTTACATACATAAGTTCTGAGTAATTTGGAAGTACATAAGGTATTTATTAAATAATATAAATTTTTCCAGTTGTGAAAAAGCTTTTGTAAAGTCCTATTTAACATACCTACAACCTTTTTACATATAAACGTATCCATTTGAAAACTATTTTATAAATTTACAGCCAACTCCCTTTAATATGCAAATACCAACAATCTGCATTTTGTTTCAAAGGTAAACATTATACATTCAATTACCATTCATTTGTCAGAGAAATTTAAAATGGCAGCAATCTGATTGACAATTGGAATTTAGTTTTTTCTTCACTAAATGTTGGCATTTTGATGAAGTCAAACTATTTTTCAAATGGAAAAACCATTTTTTTTTTTGGGGGGGGGGAGGGGGGGTGCAAAATTTATACACTGATGGTGATATTGACTTTGGTGGATTTAGTTTAGACAGTGCAAAACAAAAATCTGCAGATCTTTAATGTTTGCAAAAAATTCCCAAACTGTTGTGCCTGATTTATTGAATGCAGAAAATGTAACTGAAATGGATGTCCTCCTAAGATTAAGCTTCACGTACAGAAAATTTCATTGTTAATGATGTTATAAGTAATTCCCTGTTAAACGCTACTGAAACTCATAATTCGAATACAGTTTGGTGATGAAGGCAAAAAAGTAATTATAAGCAGAGTTTGGCAAGATGTTATAAAAACATTGAAATTAGCTCTCACTCTTCAGAAACTGAGTTTTATTTCAAAACAAGAAATAATTACTATGCATAAAAAAAAGGAGAACAAAAGTCGAAAATTTTCAAACAAATACTAGCTGATACAATGCTTGGTAATTATAAAAACAGACAAAGGCAATCATGAAAAAAATTATAATTTATCCTTAAATTTAAATATAATGCTTTTTTAAATATGTTGTTTTAAATATTCCAATGTGTTACAAAATCTTTCTTTTTTACCAATTTATTTATAGGAGGAAAAAATGTAAACAAAGTAATGACCTATAGTCTGCATAACTTTTTGTCCTAAGCTATGCAGATTAGAGGGAGTTGATTTTTTACAAAATAACATTCTGAATATGTTTTATGCACACAGGGGTGTGCAAAGAAAAAACTGCGCCCGGAGCAAATTTTCAATTTGCACCCCCCTCCCCCCAGAAACTTTCTTGAAGCAGGCTGAAAAATGACGTTGGTAGTATAAATGTAGCGCCCCCTAAATTTCTGTGCCTGGGGCAGCCGCCGCTCCCCCCCCCCTTTTGCATGCCGCTGTATGCACAACCTGGAGTGCTATTTAGCGAGATATTCTAAAGATAAACAAAAGCATGCAAAAAGCAGATGCATGGAAACAGTGTTATTTACATAACAAATAATTCTGCATACCAATCATAAACTTCAGCTAAATTTAAATTTCATCTATACAATCACAAGTAAATAAAAAAATAACAGTTCAAACAATTTTGACAAGAAAACAAAACATACTATATAACAAAACAAACTATAAAATCAGTTTAAAAGAACAAATAAGATATCTGTCACTTTTCACAAAAAGGAAAGAGGTAATAAAAAATGTTAAAAAAAGATCTTTTAGGTATACTAAACCTTGGTTCGTTGACAAATAATTTTTAATATGTTTTAAGTAAACAGCTGATAGTGAACTTTTTGTATAAAGCTACTCATTTTATGTCGATATATCATTTTTTCTGATATTTACATGACATTTTTATATCCCATACAAAATGTGTGCAATTCAACAGAAAAAAAAATTCGATCAACAGTATCATTCAGTAACAAAGTGCAGATAGGTGTCCCATGTTGAGGGGGGCTCCAAATGCTCTGCACACCAGTATTTTAAAGTAATGTTTTCCTCCTTATCTAATGGGAGAATTATCTGCGATTAAAGATAGCAAAATAAACTGCAAGAAATTACTGGTGTCCAAAGTATTTGGAGCCCTGATTTACATAAGACACCAAGCAACACTACAGCACAGAGAGGATCAGGTGGCAATTGTCCCAAGTGAAAAAATTTCAGGGGCACCAAAAGTACGGCAGAAAAATGACAAAAAATAAATACTAGCCACTAAGAGAAGAATATATTAAATTTCTACAGTCACTAAAAACTGACCCTATGACATTATCATCATGCATCTAAATTTACTGGCCATTAAACATCATGTGCAACCATAAGAATATTGAATGAATCAAGTTTAATATGCATGAAGTGCTTCAATAGAAAAATATATAGGCACACAGTTTCATAAAATGATGGAATATACTTTATATCACTGCTAGATAAGATTAATGAGTAATTTCGCTTGAGAATTTTATAAAATTATTGATAACATTGAAACTAACAGTAAGCTTTTGAACTTTAAATATGGGAAAACAGATCGAACTAG
This sequence comes from Maratus speculifer, assembly GCA_964019185.1. Taxonomy (NCBI): domain Eukaryota; kingdom Metazoa; phylum Arthropoda; class Arachnida; order Araneae; family Salticidae; genus Maratus; species Maratus speculifer. The sequence goes on along the minus strand of OZ025293.1, from coordinate 246,232,020 downwards.
TAAAATACATGCATTCTAAACATCACAACATTCACAGCAAGGTGACTTTTAAATCATAAAAAAGGTAGTAAATCTCAAATTAACACCAGTTAAATTTACTTTCAGAAAAATAGTTCATTTAATTTACTAATCAGTTATCAAAGCACTTCCTCACAAGAACCTACTTATATGAGAGTAAATAGCTTTTCTAACTTTTAAATTTAAAAAAAAAAAAAAAAATCATATTCTTCATTACCATTGTTTTGCTTTTAGTTAATGTCTGCATGGAGCTTCAGATAAATTGTGTCAGATTTAATTAAAATAAAGTGTCAGTATTATCAGAAAATTGTTTTAAGTAATGATCAATTCAACACACTTAAAAATGCATTACATGTTATAAATTTCTAAAAGGCAATAATATGCTCCCTAACTGCATCCAATCATAGAAGATTAACTTCTAACTGATCATCTAAAATTACGATATCAAAACTTTGAAAATAAATCCTGCAAAACTTTTTGAAAGAAAAACAAAGCAAGTTTTTTTTTTTAATGTTATGCACTAATAGCAAGAAAAAGTTGCAATTATAGAATGTTTGATTAAAATAACAGAAATATATTTAGTAAACAAAGCTATCATCTTCCACACAAATTTAACTAAAACGCAAAAACAGCTTTAATCATGCACAAAATGTTAAACATGCATAATGCATTGTACGTTTTTAACTAATTATAAGACAGTTTTCTTTAGGAATGTATTCAAATATAACAATGAAAGTATTTTCTGAAATTCCTTTATTACTTGAAAATATTTCATTTATTTATTTTTTAAGAGCATATAATTTAGAAAATAGTCCCACAAAAAAATATAAAAATTCATATGAGTGACATGGTTGAGAAAAAATGCTACTTTGTGGCATCAAAAATTCATTATTATTATCTTGTCAAAATAAAAAATCTAATCTAGTTATATATAATAACGTGAATATACTTAAGAAACAATTTTATCTAGTCAAGCATTCACTAAAGATAGTATATTCAAGTGCAAGAGAAATGTAAACATTGACAGTGAAAGCGAGCTAAACCTAACTTCGATTCAACCGTAGCAGACGATCTTGCCGCGGAGAGTCTTGACAACGAATGTAAACAATATGTAATAAAAGCAAATATTACGAAAAATACGGAAACTACAGCTTTTATTTACCAATTAAGGATGTCTACATACACAGCAGGTACTAAAAGATCGTTGGAGGAATGAAATATTACACCAAAGCTATAATTCTTAATAGTATTATTAAATACCGGGAGTTGCTGACCTTGACAGTTCATGTCTACGCTGCGAGTCTAACCCTTTCATAATAATTATGATACGTAATTATGTGGGAAAATATCATTTGAAAGTTATGGCAGCAATCTAGGAAAATCGGGCATAAATATAAAATATGACAAGGAAATATGAGAGCAAGCATAACTAAGCATCTAGCTGGAGTATATTTTTTTGTACAGAGTAATTTAAATGTCTTATTTTTCTAGAGATGAAGGGCAAAGAAGTTTAAGCGTAGCACAACAGAATAATACAGATACAAATCAGCGATTAAAACATGCTGTATATAGTGTGATTATATACATTAGAAAAATTAATATCTGACAAAATTGAAGAGAAGGTTTAAAGATGCTTTTCAACTAACCTGAGTTTCAGCAGCTTCAGTCAAGGGGGTCTGGGTGTTGGCTGCAACCCATGCTTCTGCAAAGGTTTCCATTGCAGACTGGAAATCCATCGCACTGGGGCTAAACAATTATCACCTGGAATGTTTACATTGACCACGAGGAAACTACGTCCTACCCTGACCCTTCAACAGTCTGGAAGCATTTCGAACCATGACGCCTTGTTGACTGAGAACCGTATCATGAACTCAAATACAAAACGCATGTTCACGTAAAAAATAGTGCAAAAAACATATAATTTTTCGTATCTCTAACATCTCTAGTTTCATCTAACACATAATCTAAAGCATACAGATGTATGTATCATTATTTCTACTCTGTAGAAAAGATGCTTCATGACTCCTAAAAAAAAGTAAATAGTACGAAACTCCTGAATGAAGCGTAAGGATACAACGGTATCGGAGAGAGCAGACTTGTGTGAATGCGACCCGCCCTCTAGTGGACGTTGGTATTCCTACCTACCTACTGCAAATTATAAGTAACAGCGCGACAGTGTTACTATGTTTTGGGAAGTTTCGTTCTGGCGCGAATGTTATTTTGAAGGAGTTTTCTTTCAAGTTTTTTCTTCAAGATATGCAGATCATGAATGGGAAATTAAATTTTCTATTACAAAATTATAAAACGTGGTATTCATTTATAAATTTAAACTGTTGATTTTAATATTTTTTTTTTTCGCTCCATTAATTTTCAGTTTAAGAAGACGAGAAAAAGAAAACCTGCAGTTTTATGCGTCGTCTCTCTCAGGGACGTAGCTTTAGAGGGGAAGGGGGGGGGGGTCTTCCCCACCCAATATATTCAAGTTATAAGCGTGAAAGAAAGTTTGAGGGCGCCGTTAGGCTCTCGTAAAAAAGGTTTTATTAGTAGGTTATTCTTTATATACAAAACGTAAATACATTAACAAACATAAATACATAAAAACGTTGCATAAATACATTTACTTTTAGGCTTGTTACTACCTCTGTTCCCCTACCCCTACTCCAAGATAATTTATACATCCGGATTAAAAAAAAAAAAAAAAAAAAAAAAAAAAAAAAAAACTGAGGACAAGAATTGTAATAAACTGAAAGACAGACGTACACTTATTTCCTTCTTATATCAGTAGTTGCTGATCACCCTTATAATGTGGGAAAAAATGGAGCGCGTTTTGAATGGTTCTGTAAAATGTTTGGTTCTATGGAAGGTTTAAGGGTGCCGGTCAGCATAGGGCCGAAAATACGGGGATGTAGTGTGTGTGTGTGTGGGGGGGGGGGGGGGCATATGATCTCGCGCCAGAACGAAGGGGCAGCACCAAATGAAGATTTTGTTTGTCGTTTTGTACAAACATTTATACATATACAGTAATCCCTTAACATTCGCGGATTTAACATTCGTGTGTTTTGATTATTCGCGAAATAAGAAATGTGGAACATTTCAACATTCGCGAAGACTGAACTTGGTTATTCGCGAATTTTGTTTTATAAAAAATATTTTATTACAAAGTAAACACACTTTGTTTTACCAATTCTATCAACTACGTGACACTGGACACTAATGTATAGACTACTGTATTACTGTATGGCCTAACTTCAGACCTTTTATTGATGGAAAATATAGATCGATAATTTCCTTTATTTTTTTATGTAGAATTTTTTTCAATTTTCTACAATTTCAAATTTTCATTACAGGTGAAATATATTCTGCAAAAATTGCTGGGAAAATTTTAAATCATCAGTAACAACTTATCATTAGTGCAACAGAATGCGATTGCGATTCTTCATCGGATGAGAAGGCCTAAATTTAAAATAGAAATCGAGGCAGCAGCTGTTAATTACATGGAAATTCATAAACATAAGAGTCACACCAGTGGCCGGGAGGTTCTACCCTCCAAACTGGTAGATTGCAGATGGTGGGTTCGAGCCCGATCGCGGCAGTCGGCCTAACCGTTCAGAGTTAGTCCGTGGTTTTCTTCGAACATTGGATTTCCTTGCGTAAATACGGGTTAGGTTCTCTTAAAAAGACCCCCCACGGAGGTTATGCTGCCTATATCCCACGCGTTGATAATTGGCCGTCATAAACATAACCATAAACATAAGATCTCTTCAGTCAAACAATCGCACATCACTTAATTTTTTCCACCATACACTAACATATTAATTTCGTAAAATATGTCTATAATTATTCAAATTTCTTTGAAGCATGTACTTTTAATGTATTATGGTTAATAAATATATTTTTTTGAATCCCAATTGCCCTCTTCTATGAAAAAAAAAATCTAACTCCCTTATAATGTACGGAAGATACTCTCACCATTCGGGATTTGTCATTCGCGGATGTTTTCGGGAACCTAACCCTCGTGAATGTTAAGGGATTACTGTATATAAAGTACAAAGAAACTCGCAACTTAATGTTAAATCTATGGCAGCGTTCTTCTCAAATTTGTAAAACTAAGTTTATGAAAAAAAAAAAGTCTGCAACCAAATTGAAAATGTAAACACTAACCTGGCTAGAATTCTATCTTAACTATTCTAAGTAAAAAAAAAAAAAAAAAAAAAGTAATTTAAAACTATTAATATGCAAGCGATAAATTTTAAAAAGAATGCTCCTATAGGTTTAATATTAGCGATCCAGTGTGTCCGCATAACTGGTGAAAGCTCTTCACACTCAAGCTAATATTAATCCTATGGGAGCGTCGTTTATATATTTCTATCTAGAATTTTAATTATTAGTAAATGATTTTTATTTTTTAAAAATTATTATTATTATTATTATTTTGCAAGGGGTACGTGCGAGCTATGACTTTTATTGTGTGTAAGGAGTGTTTACCACGGGGCACCCGGGTGCCAGTGTACTTTGCTCCTGGCCAGGCACCTACAAAAAAGGGGGTTTCAATTATTATATATATCCCTTAACGCGTTCGCTGCCTCTTACGTGAAGATGTGATGATAGTCAATGCCGCACTGTAGAAGTGGGTTTATCCCAGAAGCCAATTTACTTTTTATAACAAAGAATCAGTGAAAGATTTTCCCGCGCCAGCGCGTGACTGGCTATTGGACATCACCCCACATCACGCGCTGGCGCGTGAGTGGCCCTTTAACGTTGGCACCATATCACGCGCTGGCGCGTAATCAGCAGCGAATGTGTTAACAAAAACAGTTTATGTATGCGGAAGAAAAACTTCTGAAATCAAGAACTGTAATTGATTGCGGGGCATCTTTAGAACTAGTGTTCTCGCTGTCGTTTGCCATTGCGCCAAATTACGACTAAATTCTTCATTTGGCGAGTAAACAAGCAATTATATTCGCCAAATTTCTAGTGCTCAGTTTTTGCTTTTTCTTTCTTTTCTTTTTTGTTTTTTTCGTATGTGTGTTTAATATTTTTATTTATTTTTTAATATATTTGTATAATAATATGTTTTTAATATATTTGTAGCGGGTAGTTGAATTTAGATTAGTAATAATCGTTGTCGCAGTTATAAAAACTTAGATTATTTTAGAACATCTTGAGAAGAAAAAAAAGGAGGGGAGGAGTACATTAAAGGATTAAAGATAATTATTTTTAGTGCTTCACGGCGAATCTATTTAGCTAATATTTTTTTCATTTGGCGAATGTTTTTTATTTTTAATTAGCCAAATTACTAACGTTGTTCAAATGTCAGCGAGAACACTGCTTAGAATATCCTTAAGGTATTTTGGTCCTTAGAAATACAATCATTTCCTTCTCATCTAAAAGTGGAAAGAACTGAAAATAAGTGGAAGGGATCAGAACAATTTTATCAATATATTCAAGTAGTATTATTAACCAGTTATATAAGGCATTTAATTTTAAAACTATTACCTTTTTCTAATCCCTAACGAAAACAATTTCTAAATGCGGAAGACATAATTTTAAAACTAGGAATTGTAATAAATTGCGGGTAGACCCCTATTAACCTTTAAAGTTATAGGAAATACAGTATCATTTGGAGGGTCACTTTCGTTCAAAAAGAGTTTACTAAATTCAACATAACCAGAAAATCACCAATGCTATAAGTAAGTAAAGAGTAGCAAAGATAATTCACATATGTTTCATTAAACAACTTTATGTTCTACTAGATATGTACACAAAATTTCTCTGAATATATGTACAAACTGAAAAATTGTGATCATGGGGTTGAAACTGATCTGTTACATGAAAAAATAATTTGCTATGAAAGGTAATTTATATAAAACATTTTTAAAAGTTTATACATATACTCGTATAATAGATGAATTAATAATTTGAAATGGAATTTTGGAATAGAATTTACTTAATATAAAATTTAAGGGGTCCTGTTTTCTAAATTTCTGGCTTTGCAAAATTTTCTAAAGGAAGCAAATGCTTCTCGTGCTTATTCGACAATCAGGACCTGATTGCGGGACAGTAAGTATAAATTGATCTTAGCAGAATTCTTTTCCCTTGTATCAGTAGTTGTTGGTCGCTCTTGATAAAGGTAAAGAAATGGCAATGACTAGTAGGGGGGGGGGGCGAAAAAAACTCTTTTTCGATTTTCGATTATGGCGGGTGCGAAAAAGTGGCCACTGGTGGCACTCAGTTCGCACAAAAAAATTGAGATTTTTTGGACAAATCCTTACCTTGCAGCAAATGGCTTGAAATTTCGAAAAAATGCTGATTTTTGAATTTTTTTAGCAAAATATTTTAAAATGTTAAATTAAGTTTATTTTGGTTGTATTTAATTGAAAAGATATATTTAATGAGTCAAATGTTAAAAAAACCTCTAACTATGCAATATTTTAATGCTATGTTCGTTAAAAATGTACAGTTTTTAATTTGTTTTGCGTTCGGTACCAACGTGAAAACACCCAGAACTCACCACGAGGAGATAGCTGCACGCCGAGTTTTACCCACCCTCCTACCAACAGAATGTTATATTCGAAATGCACTGAATCGCATTTACGCTACAAAGCTTTTTTAGAAATGAACTTTGGTATCTTTTTCCGTGCTGGTAGTTTTGCTCTAATGAAGGTATGTCTTCCTTTACTCCCTCATACCTTTTATGCAGGTTCTGTCCCAATTTTAATGACTCTTTCCACAGCCTGGGAATGACTTGGAAAGCAGACTATTGATTCATCCAACATAATTCCTGAAATTACGTTTTCTCTACTTTTTTTTCTAGTGAAAAGGTTTTTGTTATAAGAGGTTAGCTGATTTCGGCGGCGATCCACTCGATACACTCATAGTGTTCCGTTGCTTTAAAGTTTAGCTTTGGAACTTGGAACTCTCGCACTATGTCGTTTTTTATCTTATTTAAATTGCGGCATACTTTTTTAATTTCCATGCCATTCTTCTAATATGTTGTCTATCATCGGTTGACGTTGCTATCAGTAAATTCTCGGGATGATCATAGTATCCATTTGTTTGGATGACTGAATGCACTGTCTGCTTTAGGTCATCTGGTAAAAACGTAGAAAGTTTAACTATCTGCAACCTATGTCTAAATCCGTCCGCGTAACCTAGCCTTTTCCTTACAGAAAATCATATAAACTCGTTTCACGTACCTGAGCGAAATGTTTTAACGCTTTATCAGGATTTAATCTACTAACGCATGAGTGAAAAGTTCTGCAAGGAGTTGTGATCCATCTGGATTTCACAGTTGGTCCAGGTTATCTTTTTCCATTTCTTGAGGACCTATTCCGGTTGAAGCTGCTGCATAAATATCAAATAAATATTTTTGATCGATACTTAGATCTTCAGTATTTTCCATTTCTGATATCCATGAAACAGCAATCGGCTCGAACAAAGTGACATGTAGATTTTTCCCACCCCATTAGTCTAGCACCGATTGGTTTGGCAAAGGTCTTAGGTCCCGTGGTTTCATCATCAAGTTTAGAGAGTAGATATCGAACTGGGATATCGTTCGTATGAATAATACATATCAAATGTTGCAGCTGTCTTCCTAGGTTTTTTTTTTCAAGACAGGCAATGACACCATTGCGTTATCCTGTATTAACAGTGATGCCATGCCATCACACCCAAGTGATGTTAGCTCAGAAAAGTCTAACTTGTGGTGACTTGGAAGATTATGTAATGATTTTGCTATTTCTTTTCCGTGACAGGAACGAGATATCAAGTGACCCAAGTATTCCTAAACAGGTTCAAACAACACGGTGATGTGTTCCTCTCCTTTCTCTCGACGGTGCCACTTGTTCTTTTTTTTCTCTGAATATACTTTTATCCTTTCTACCATCAAAAAATATACTTTTAATTTTCCTTCTTTCAAGAACTTTTTCTGCCTGTATCTTTTTTCCAAGTTTCTATTTCTCTCTTCTGACTTTGTTTTTATCCATGACGAGATTCGTATCCTCTGCTGTCACAACTTCTACATGGTGAAGCAACCAGTAGGAGTGGCGCATGACTATCAAAATAAGTTGGCAATTGCAATATTTTCAATATGCATGATGCCTCCTAAAGGCTACTTTTCACGCTATCACGTGTCTTTACATTACCATAGTCCTTCATACTAGCCATTTCTAAGATCGTCGTAATAAAACGCACAAAACACTATAATGGAACATTAAACGATCCAAAAAGCACTGTATCTCACTAGAAAAAGGTTTCACGTTCACATTGAACAAATGTCGCAAGTAACTGAGCATGGAGAAACAATAAGAATCCTTTATCGCATTTTGGCTCTCATCTATTTCGTCCTTCACTACCTCAGTATTACGACGAGTCATTGCGCTCGCTTAGAGTCCTGCTTCAACCCCTTCTCACCTTTCAGATTTGTTTTTGAAGTATTCTGCTGTCCGTTGCCCAAATATATGACCTTTGACACATAGAAAAATATAAAGAAGACCAAGAATCATAAATAAAAGAGAAACTAACGGTCGATTCAAACAAATACAACTTTTGCCTGTTATATGCGAAAAAACTATAAAAATAGGTTTAAATAAATAAAAGTTATAATACACATAGATATTAAATAATGCATGATCAGATCTTATTTAAACATTTGGTACATTAAATATGCCTTTTCAAGTAAATACAACCAAAATAAATTTAATTTGACATTTTTAATTTTTTTCCGAAAAAAGTTCAAAAATGAGCATTTTTGCAAAACTTCAAGCCATTTGCGGCAGAGTAAGGAAATGTCCAAAAAATCTCAATTTTTTTGTGTGAACTGAGTGCCACCAGTGGCCACTTTTCCGCACCCGCCATTATCGAAAATCGAAAAAAAAAAATTTTTCGGCCCACCCTAATGACTAGTGCTGATTAGGAGGGCTAAGGGAAAATTGATATCATCTAGGAGTATGCACGAGCCGGTCATGCCCTGATACGAAAAAAAGCTAACTTGGTCGATTTAAAAAAATTAAAGCTCTAAATGCAGAGCCTTAAAAAAAAACTAAAAATCCGAGTACGGCCAGATTTCTACTAAAACTTTGATTTTTCTTAACATACGATGAAAATTCATACATACAGTACTCAGCAAAAGTTTAGACACTGGTGATATTTAACCTTTAAATAAAAAAATACCATTTCTTGGGTTATACAAATGGCTATAACTTATTTTTAAATATATTTTAAACATATTAAGACAAAAATAATGGTTTTAATATAAGATAATATTTAATTTAACTAAAAAAAGGTGAAATTTAGCAAAAGTTTAGACACTCTTAATTTTTGGCAAATGTTCACAGAAAAATGCAAATTTCAAACTTAATGCATCACATGCATGAAGTATTTAAGTGTTTCTTTCAGTAGCATCAGTTTGTGAAGATGCTGCGAGCTAAAAATATTCAGTCAGACGAAGTAATTGAAGTATGGAATCTGAAATCGGATGGGAATACTATTGCAGAAGTTTCAGCTAATTTGAATCGTCCAAAAAAATCTGTCTATCAAGTATTGTCTATGGATGATTCTATCAAAGCAAAACACAGATCTGGAAGGCCTCGTGGTCGTGTGACTAGAAAACGAGTTGTTAGGAGGCTCCATAAACTAGTATCTACACAAATTATGGTCGCTAAACACATTAAAAATAAATCAGAACTTTCAGTGTCAAGGTAAACGATTCGTAAATGAATTAACGAAAGAAAAAAATTAGTTTTCACGAAAATGATAAAAAAAAGCTTTGAAATCTCACTACAAATTGATGAGAATACAGTAGGCTCGCAAACATATATCATATGGCTAGGGATTACAATCCCGGGATCCCGCATCCCGGGATTCCGGGATCCCGATGTATTTTTAATTCCGAAAATCCCGGGATTTGTCAGAAAAAAATCCCGGGATTTCGGGATTGTCTGATTTTTTAGTGGAATAATATTCAGCTGAATTTAAAAAAGATATTTATAAACTTTCGCTTTTGGTTGGTAAAAAATCAATTTTCATGAAATTTATACATGATTGAAAAAGAATATATGCTTCAAATATTTTTTACATATATTTCTAAGCGAGTAAATCTTTTACAGTAGAAATGTTTTGACTTGCAAACAGATGTAACACATATAGCTTTTAGACAGGGAAAATGAAATCATTTGTTTATTTCGATTTTACTGCGTTTGTCGAAATTTTCTTCACTTCGTAGATCATTTTTGAATTAGATTTTACTGATAAGCGTCGCATTTGTGTATGATAGTCATTATGGGCTAACTTCTTTGCTTTTCGTGAATTCAGACTTACTTTGCTTTAAAGATGTCGAATGAAAAGGATTCCGTGGCTCATCAGAAAGACAATGATACATCTTCAATTTGGTACTACTATTTAACGCCAAAAGATGGAAAAAGCGCTAAATGTAAAAGCAGTGCTTAAAACATTAGGTGGATCGACTAAGGGATTGCAGAATTTATTACATACTCTATTCCATCCACAAGTCAAGATTGCACAGAAGATAAATTCTAAAAAAAATAAAGGCATTCTAAAAAAAATAGAGGACAATTTTAGTAGTGATAAGGAATCACTGGATTTGATTCTATCGAGAATGACTGCTAAAGATGGTTTTTCATGTAATGTTTTCATGTCTTCAATTGATTTAAGAAATTCACTTATAGCTAAAGGCTTTAATGATTTGCCAAAATCTGCAGTATCAGCTCGAAATCGTGTAGTGAACTATAGTTTCATAAAAAAAGATGTTAATTGCAAGAGAAATACAAACTTTTAAAACTTCGGGGAAAAAAATAGTTTGATTTTGACGAATGGACATCTACTGCAAGCAAGCTATTTTTGAATATTAATGTCCATAAAAGTAATATAAATTTAAACAAATTCTTTAATTTAGGGCTTGTGCCTATACATAGATCTTTCATTGAAAAAAAGTGTATCGCAATGCTAACACTGCGCCTAAAACAGTATGACATTTCAATGAAAAAATATGTTGTTGCTCTCGTAACTGATGAACAAAATGTAATGCTGAAAGCCGTAAAAAAAATTGAAGCTGATCAACAGCTTTGTTTCTCTCATGGCATTCTTTTAGCAGTTTGTGATGATTTATATTGTAATCAACAAAATACAGAATCAGAAACTTCCTCCAGTAAAACAATAGCTGAATCATGCTGCGGAAGTGAAAATTTAGCCTTAGAAAATGATGATAAAGATGAAGATATTGAATCTTCCGAAAGTTTAGAATCGGGGTTTGTTTTAAATTTTGAAGATGAAAACGGCTTTTCATACTCTGATAAATATATCAATGACCTTATTAAAAAAATTCGAAAATTAGTAATTTATTTTAAATGATCTGCAACAAGGAATGAAGTTCTTCAATCTGAAAAAAAAAGAAAGAACTTTCCCTTCTTTTAGATTGCAAGACTAGATGGAATAGCTGGTAACTATACTTGAACGATTTTATTTCTTGAAAAATTGCATACAAAAAGCTTTAATCGATGTAGAGCATAAGATCTGAATTGACGATTCTGATTTTCTACTTATAAACGAAATTGTTGAAGCCCTCAAACCGACACAAATCACATAGTAGAAGCAATCTGTCGCAGGGATTCTAATTTGTTAGCCACAGGCGCAACCTTAACGAATAAAGGCGAAAACGAATTGGAACGAATTATCGGAACGAATTGTCGGAGAAAAAAAATCAAAATTTGCTTATAAAATGACAGACGTGCTAAAACTATGCATTAGAAAACGCTGACATATGAAAATATCGAGTGTTTTAAATTATTTGCATAATCCTAAATGAGATGACCTGAGTGCAAACTAGCAGTATGTTTTCTATTCCTAACAAAACTGTTATTAAGAAGCAAGTAAAAGAAATAAGGTACCCTGGGGTAATAACGCCAGGCGGGGTAATAACGCCAAGTGCTTATATTTTGCATAATTATGAAATAATCAAGTAAATGACACCCATGTGCTCCGCGCAGAAGGGTTTTGAGTCATATAAATCGCAAAAAACAGCTTCAAGTTAATTTGTTTCATTTTTAGGTCTTATTGTTTTTCAAAGCAACTAAAATTAACGCTTGATCTAAAATTTGCGAGATACGTTTTGTAATGTGAAGACTATTTTTTTTATCCGGAAATACTTTGTTAATTACATAAATTTGTAGTACATTTCATGAACTTTCAGAATGTTGTTGAAGATTTTGGATATCTTCTCGAGATAATTTGTAATTTAAAATGTACAGCACAATAACTATAACGGGGTAATAACGCCAATCCTTGGCATTAATACCCGGGTTGATTCCCTACAGTGGCCGAGCTTCATCCTAAATACTGATTCAAATAAACAAAGTTAAAACTGTGCAATGTTTCTAATAATTCTACTTAAGCGGTCCTTTTTAAGAAAAATAAGCTCACGGTCTGTATTCTTTTGCCTCATCCTCCCCCCCCCCCCCAAAAAAAAAAAAAAAACCTTTATTTTTCTTACACTTTCACAAAAAATTGAACATTTTCAATAGCTTAGAATGCCATTTGTCAATTTCTAAGTTTGTAGAGTTTGTATTTTTAGAATTGGGCAATCTACATGGAATTATTCCAACTTATTTCATAGTTTTGTTTGCATGGCGTTATTACCCATATAAGTGGGTAATAACGCCAAATAGCATTGGTCAAGAAATCACGCCATTACTTTTTATGAATACATATCTATTAAATTATTTTTTTTATATAGATAGTCAATGAGTTGCTGTATCAAATCATATATTTGTTTGAAAAATACAATCTAAAACTAAGCCGTGAAAATTGGTCGAACCTTAACGTGGCGTTATTACCCCAGGGTACCTTAATTGGTAGAGTGAATAACAGTGTTGACAATAGCAAGTCTGAAGATATAGAAATAAAGCATATTAAGCCCACTGCGAAATGTCAAAAGTATAACCGAACATTTAAGGAAAAATTACAATAAGAAATAGAAAAAAAAACATGCGAACTGTTGAACCTGAAACAACAAAACAAAAGGATTTATCAATACGAATTAGAAATGAGATGTCTCTTTTTGAAAATGGAGGAGTATGCGGTCATCATTTAAAATTAGTTTATCTATATTTGCTGACTATTCCTCCCGCAAGTGTCGAAACAGATTGAGCAGTTTCGGCAGGAGGATTTATTGCAAACAAAATTAGAAGTCGACTTGGAGGTGATACTTTAGATGCTTTGATATTTCTTAGATCATAGTTTCAAAGAAAAACCAATTAGTTAAGAAACACTGAGCTATTCAAACTAATGTTCTTTATCTTGGTATGGAATAATTTTTTATGTTATGCAATGTTTTCAAATTTTAACATCTATCACTAATTATAAATTTAAATAATATATTTATTTAAATTTTCATTATTATATGTAAGTATGTGTTAAGTACTTTTATTTCAAGGAAAAAAAGCATTATGTAGAGGAAAATCTTGTGTTTCCGATATCCCTAATTTGTATTCTTTAATTATTTGGTAATGAGAATAATTCAAAATTTAATTAATACTATTAATTTACTAATTATCTTTCCATATTGTAAACATTTACCCATTCAAAGACTTTTTCAACACCAAATGAAAGAAATTATATGGAAGATAAAACATAGACTTTTGTTGTTGTTACATTGTCAAACATTACCAGAATATTTGTTGTAATTTATACTATACTATTTTATTATTAATTAATAAATTTTGAACTTGATATATTTTTTTAAGTTAGGCTATATTTTTGCTTTAATTATTTTTTACAATATTATGAAATTTAGCTATTGTGAAAATTGGTAATAATGGAGAAATTTTAATTTTCGTAATCCCGGGGTTATCCCGGGATCCCGGGATTGAATCTAAACAATCCCGAAATCCCGGGATCGGAAATTAGTCTCGGGATTGTAATCCCTACATATGGCCCCATGTGGTGTACTGTGATACTCAGTGAGGTAAACAAAGCGCAATTTGAATGGTTCAGATGGTTGCGCGTGCTATTGGTACGACTTGCGTAAAGAGCCTTGGACTTTCTTTAGTCATCAACAAGGAGGTGATTCTTGAATAATTTGGGCTTCACTTTACATAAATGCTCAAGCCTCTCTGGAGTTCCTTGATGGTTGCCAAACAGCGCAAGGCTACATACATACATTGGAGAACAATTTACAGTCATTTGGTGAACTTTTAGCTGGCCCAAAGTACTATTTGAAAAATAAAATACGTTTATTCATGTCACATATAAAACAAAAACTTGGTTTAAATCTCAAAATATTACAGTTTTTGATTGGCCGACTTATGTCCCTGATCTGAACCCAATCGAAAACATTTGTGGCATCATATCTTGTAAGATATACGCTAATTTTTGACAGTACACTTCTGAATTTTTTGTTAATGAGCTTCGAGCTGCTGGCCAACGTGTTTGGTACAAAATAGACCCCTACGTGATGCAGGATTTAGTTTCTTCGATTAAAAGTCACTTTTTTTTTTTTTTTTTTTTTTTTTTTTTTTTTTTTTTTTTACTAATTTCAGATAATGTGGTTTCAGTTCGATTTCCACTTATGGTTATTTTTCCTATAAATATACATATTGTCTATACTTTTGCAACAATGTTATTTTTTTTTTTTTTTTTTTTGTCATTATATATTATGTAAGGTGTATAATTTAAAATTTATTGTTTATGATTAAAAGATAACTCACAAGTAACATGTGACAGTTCATTTAAAACAATTCTTGATAATAATAAAATGCATTTCCTAAACTGCCTGTCTTATTTAAATTTCAATTAACTTTTTATGAATCGTGAACCAATTTACCCCATAGGTATATGCAACTTGCTCCGCGACGGGGTACGTTGGCAAGCATTTTCCGTTTTACTTTAAACTTCCGCTAAGCATAAACTACGAAAGCTACAAACTTAGAACTCCGGGTATTTATAGCCAAAAGTCTGTGCTTTAAAAAAGTAGTGAAATTTTGTTAAATAACTTAAAAAAAATTAATAAAAATTAATAACTAAAATCTGTGTCTACTAGTCTCCCCTACGATTGACACAAAATATTAATTATTATCATCTGTTCGCATACAAAATTTTACATTTTGTATAAGGTCTCTAAGAATAAAGCAGAGCACTTCTGTAAAAGTCAAAACTGTTGTTTTAAACAGACTGCCTTTATCACCAATTAACAACCAAGCTACAATTCAGTGCAAGTTTCACATACTTAAAAAAAAAACTTGTTTAATTTATTTGTACTTGAATACGAAAATCTCAAACTTTGATGCATGTAAGAATGAAATCACTTTCTAACTGTGTTGCATCAAATATTTTTTGCTTCTTCGAGAGTGAAAAAAAAAAAAAAAAAAAAAAAAAAAAAAAAAAAAATCTAAAAAATCCTTCTTGGAACAAAACTTTTTTATTTAACACATTTTAATTTAGTTGGAAAGTGTTTGTATTTGTTGCGTAAATATATTCAGATTGATTAATTTTGCCAAATGATGCGGACGATAAACTTTCCAGAATGTACGGCGCATCATGTGGCAACTATATCTTTACACTGTTAAAAATGAAGTTCGAGGTTTCACCTAGAAAATGGTGAAAAATAGCTAAAATTTAGCTGCAACCAAGATAGTGGTGATAGTTTTCACCAGTTCATTGGTGCTTTCACAAGTACCATTATGTTAGTGAAATGTTGAACCAGGATTCAGGATTTTTATATATCTAATTTTCTGGTGAAAGGTTGAACCATGTTCAGAGATTTTTTAATTCATTTTTCTGATGAAAAGTTGAACCATGAATTCGGGTTTATTTTAATCCAATTTTCTGGTTAACGGTTGAACCATGGTTCAATGTTTTTTAATCAAAATTTGTGGTGATAGGTTGAACCATGATTCAGGATTTTTTCTAATCAAATTTTCTGGTGAAAGATTAAACCATAATCCAAGGTTTTCTTTATTTCAATTCTCTGGTAAAAGATTGAACCACAATTCAGGGCTTTTTCTAATTCAATTATATTGTGAAATATTGAACTGTGATTCTGGTTTTTCTTCAAGTTAATTTTATGGAGAAAGGTTACACCAGATTCTAGTTTTCCCTTTTTCCTCATTTTAGAATGAAGTGTTTAACCAAGATTTTTGTTTTCAATTTATCATTTTCTGGTGTGATAAAAAAAAAAAAAAATCAGATTATGCGAGATTATGTTGCAAAAAGTGCAATTTTAATAATAGCATAATTTTACTAGCATAATATTAATATAGCATAATTTTTTGGTTAACATTAAACTGAAAATGATTGAAACTTAATTATTATTATTAACTTTTGATTATGTTGTCTTTGAAATATATATATATTTTAAAATGTAAACGAGTTCGCCAAAATTTCACAAAACAATTTAATTTTTTTTTTTTTTTTTTTTTTTTTCAGAACTGTTATCATTATGTCCTTGTACATTTTGGAACATTTTTTCGTGTTTGCTTATTCACAAATTATACACTTATTCATAATGAAAATTATTTATAATAACTTTCTAAGATTAAAATACATACTTTTTATTCTTGTGTATTTTAAAATCCAGGAAATAAATAATCTTTTTTGTAAACATCTTTTTAAACAATATTAATTTTTTACTGGTTTGAGAGAAGTTTTTCCTATAATGTCCTCAGCTGTTGCTTTTATAATCTGTAGATTTTTTTTTCTTTTTAAATGTTGAGAATCTATGGATGCTGAAATTTTGATATTATACGCTTTTAAAATTTTTATCTTCTTTTTGCAACACAAATAAAAAAAATGTTTTAATAATTAGAAAAACATATTTCCAGGTATTTCCTCATAAAGTTAATGTAAGGATACAATTGTTACATATCTGAAAATGTTTCATATTTTCACTATTTTAGGTTATACACATTTCAATAGAACAATTTTTAGACTTTTGGATAGTAAAATTTACATGTTTTGTCCAAAATCCCATTTCTAAAAAAGTCTTATACTATGCATTTATTTTAAGTTAGTATCATATGATAATTTTTGTACTATTACTGACACATATCAACAGTAGCAATAATCAATGCAATCCATTTACCTTTTACCCCAAATTTAATTACAACCACAATTTATTTTTTTATAGTTAAAAAAGGCACAATTAACTAATGTGAATGTAAAACAGAAAGTTCATTATTTGTTTCTGCTTAACATTCAATAACGAATTCAACATTTTTCAATAAGTAAATAAAAAACAAATATAATGGATACATATACAAAGTTCATGCTTAAACGCTGAAATAGACAGCATAAAAATGGCATCTGTAAGTAGCGGAATCCTTCGTATAAACTCTAGTTTCAACTAATGTTAAAAAAAAAAAAAAAAAAAAAAAAAAAAAAAAAACCCTTTAAATAAATTTTCAACCTTTTTTTTTTAATCACACGAGTTTCTATAATATATCAAATACTTACTTTGCAGAATTTATTTAATAAGAGCAGTGTCACCCCCAGTGACTATTTATTATTATATATATATATATTTTTTTTTTTTCGGTATTCTTAAATGATAAAAAAATTACAAAATTTTTCTTTTTTATATAAATAACAGTAGCAGAATCCTTCATTTAACCTCTAGTATCAGCTAATACAAAAAAAATTACTTTAAATAAATTTTAAAGCCCTCATTTATTTATTTATTTATTTGTATACAAAATAAGTTTCCATGGTTATACCAAATACTTACTTTGCAGCGTTGATTTAATGAGAGTAGTGTCATCACAAGTGACTATATTTTCAAGTATTCCCAAATGATAATAATATGACAAAGGTTTGTAATTTTATCCTTGTAATAATAGAAGCAGAAAAGAAAAATATTTGTTAACAGCAACCTTACAATAGCTGGGGGGAAAATACACACAAAATAAAATAGCAACAGAATTCGGTTGGTTTGCGGTATGCCGCTCCATTTATTGAAAATACAAATTTTATAATCATTAAATTCTATGAACTATATATATCAGACTAATATTTACGACTGTAACGCCATTTTACATACAGAGTTTCTCTCATACAATTTTAAGAGGGTAATGCACTTTGGCCATTCATTTAAAAAATAGCATCTTGCTTGCCTAAATGAGGATCATGAATATGACAAGGCCATTAAATACAAAGAATTTCTGAAGTTTAGTATATTCTAAATCAGGATTTCAAGTCAGGAAAAATAGAAATGCTTCAAGCATCAGGTTGATTTCTCCACCTATTTTAAATGAAAGAGTAAAATTATTGTGCAGACGTAACAATGTTAGTTGGAAGCAGGACGTTTCGGTCCCGCCATTTCGGTCCCGCCGTTTCGGTCCCGCCGTTTCGGTCCCGAGACATTTCGGTCCCGAGACGTTTCGGTCCCAAGACATTTCGGTCCCGAGACATTTCGGTCCCAAGACATTTCGGTCCCTGGCCATTTCGGTCCCGAGACGTTTCGGTCCCGAGACATTTCGGTCCATGGTCATTTCGGTCCCTGGACTTTTCGGTCCCTTCTCCAGCAAGCTAAAATTTTGTGCATGGGTAATATCTGACATAATTTTATAAGGGACATTTTAGAGTGTTGAATTCAGGGGCAGGTCATTCCCCCCGCCGGAAAATATTAAATTTTGTGTTTTCAGTGGTAAAAAAGTGTAATCCCCCCCCGGAGCCACAGAAGTCCCTCCCGGAGAAAAGTGTCTGAATTCAACACTGGTTTTTTAACTGAAAGTCGCATAAAATTTTAGTGTAATGCGATTAATTAGAAGTAACAAGTACCCCAAAACTTGATCAATTATTTAAAAATCGATGGAGATTTCTGAAAAAAATTCACAGATGAATGACATTTTTTAAAATTGCCAGAATGTTTTGAATTCTTGAACGAGGAAACGGGGAAGTTAACTTGGAAACTGATACTAAATTTATAAAATAACCCAATTAACTTATGATATTAACACACCCCATAATAGTTGTAAAATTTTAACTTCTGAGATGCATGTTTCCTCTCCAGGGAGACAAAAGCTTTTAAATTGCCAGGAGAAAAGAAAGAGTTATTGTTATATGGAATTTATATTCTGACACTTAGCATATTATAGGATTTCATCGCTGAAGCCAATTTTCAGAATTATAAGTGTTTCATTATTTTGCACCCCCGCCACTTCCCGCATAGGAGCAAAAATGTTGAAATAAATAAAAAACATCTGTATCTGGTGGTATTTTACCCCCTGTGCCAAAATTATCATTGAATCCTCTTTTTGTTTATGGCATTTTTTATATATTGTTTTTGGTTACTAGCATTTATTTTCCTTTTAAACTTTTCCGTTTTTAAATTAAGAAAAGAGTTTCCAGATTGCAACATGTGGAGGTAGTTAGCATTGCAATTATTTTATTACATAAATATATGACACGAGCAGAAATATTTATTAAAATGACTTGTAACCTAAAGATTTTTTTTTTTTTTTTTTTTTTACATTTTAGAAAAATGAATTACATCTTGAATTATTAGCAATTATTTTTTCATGACAACAGTTCTTTTTTTATTGTTGTTATTACAATCTAGAATGTTTATTATATTGACGCTTCCCTGTTTTTATTAATGTTTTCCAAAACAACGGCAACAGCAAAAAAATTATATTGCCATACTTTTATGCATATATCACATTTATACAACGCATCTGTTAAATTTTCTAAAACCAGCTTAAGGAAACTAATTACAAAATTATTAATGTAGTGCGTATTGAAATTTGTCATTTCATTTAAAGCTGATATTATTATATAAAATAATTATTTTTAACATTAAAATATAAAAACCCTCATAAAAATATGAAAAAAAAAAAGCCTTCTGTCAAAGTAAGTTAAATTAAAAAAGGTAACTTAAAATATTATGTCTAGGTGGTAAATATCTTATCTAACAATCTTATTTAGTTATGTTATAAGTTTTCAATATTTCAATGTCATTCATAAGCTGTAATAATAAGGATAAAAAATATTCCATTCTACTTTTTATACTGATTTAATTGATACTAAAAGCGTTTGGAATGAAGATAACAGCAAGAGGAATAAAAAACACCGAGAAATGCTGTTCTTTTCAAAACATTCATATTTCTTCTAAAAAATGCAAGCGATTATGTGGGAGGTCCGTCCGCATTTGAACTCTAGAGTATAAAGGGAATAAGGGTTTCATCTGACAAGTGTATAAAGATCAAGATACGTAGAATAAAGCTAACTAACTAGCTCTTCTAGCTATTTTGTATAAAGATGACTATTTGTTCAGATGGGCGTTGACAATTGATTGACATGCAGAATTTTTGCTTAAAAGAGGTTAATCGTAGTACTTAGCTGATACTTATATGCATACATTTCCAATTTTATAGGAAAACCAACATAAAAAAAGTGTTTAAAAATTCTCGGCACACGGTTTTGATTTGTTATTTACTTAATGTTATACATTATTTTATTAAATGATTAACATCATCTTAGAAAATTTGAAAGCATTAATAATTATGTTGCTAAATTAAAAAATTCTCAAAAATTAAATTATTTTTATCAAACATATTTATTAATAAGGATTCAAAATTATTTTAACTATTAATTGTTTAAGTGACTTATTTATCAATTACTTGTTTAAAATCTAGTACAAGAACTATATAGAAGTTATAGCAAAAATGAAAAAATATATTTTTTAAATTTCAGCTACTATAATGTTATTAACTTTATTAGGATGTATAAAAATGATAAGGATTCTCAAAATAAATATGTTATTTATTCATTTATTGGTTAGTTTATCATATTTTTCTTACTCTTTAAATATAATAATTAATATATGATTGATTTTTGCGAACTGTAAACTATAACATTGTTTCAAAAAATTTAAATCTGCATCTGGATAATAATGTTACCTAAACCTGTTAAGAAATATTTTTACGCATTGTTACAGTGTTGCATTATTATATTTAATTAATTATTACGTTACGTTATTAATTGATATTTCAAAATAATAATAATAATAATAATAATTTCCTTTTTTGAAATAAATAACAATTTTTGAATAATAACTTATGGTGATGAATAATTGCTATAAATTAAATCTCAAAACAGTTAGTGATTTTAAAATGAAAATCAAATTAATATTTTATTAAATTTATGCATTTTTAATTTAATGAATCTTTATATAATTAAATTGTTAAATTATTAATATGTATTTCGAATTTTACTTTACATAAACTCAATAAATAATCTGTTTTATATTCAATTTATCATTATGTTTTGTAGTAGTTATAAACTGAAGCTTATCGTTTACCTGTTTATTTATTTTATATTTAAAGTTACTGAAATTTAAAACTATTTATTCAATTAATAATAAAATTAAAATAAAAATTGTCAATTTTTTTCTGTGATAGTGTAAGCGAAAAGGTAATGGAAATAAATAAATAAACGATAAATTAAAAAAAGCTTAGTTTTGTCAGTTAAAAATCGAAAATAAAATTATTTAAAATAATAGTTACATTATTATATAAAATTAAAAAATAATCATTTTATTACAAAGAAATAGGCCCACTTTCAATAAAATTAACTCACAAAAATTGTCTTCATAAGGTAAGAAAACTGTAAAAAAAAAAAAAAAAAAAAAATGCAATTAATAATTATTACATAAAAGAAGGTCGTTGGAGCATTTTTATTTTTTTAACAAAAATTTTTTATAGCACGCCTAGTTACGAAATCACTAATTTAAAGAGTCTAAGAAAGTGTGCGAAAACATTCAATAAAAATAAAAGTTAATCAATAAAAATAATAGTTTATAGTATAGATAAAATACCTAATACAAAAAATATATGATAAAACTTAAAATATTTATTCTGTTAAATAATAATAAAGACAGTGTAAAATTATATAACATTGTTTAATCAAATTTACAACTCGCTGTGATTTTATTATCACGAGTTACAATAGATTAAACTTATTGGACTATTATATTCAGCTTTGTATAAAATTTGAGGGAAGGGGGGCAGGATAATAAAAATATTAAAACAGGCCCGAATAATGTTGAGCTTACAGCGTTTAGTGGGCCTTCATCAATCAGAAACCAAGTTATAAAGTGGCCGGTAAAGAAATAGCAATGGACCGAAATGGCAAGAGACCAAAATAATTAAGGACCGAAATGGCCAGGGACCGAAATGTCCAGGGACCGAAATGTCTCGGGACCGAAATGTCTCGGGACCGAAATGTCCAGGGACCGAAATGTCCAGGGACCGAAATGTCTCGGGACCGAAATGTCCAGGGACCGAAATGTCTCGGGACCGAAACGGCGGGACCGAAACGGCGGGACCGAAATGGCGGGACCGAAATGTCGTGTACCCTGTTTTCTGGAATATTTTTACTGGTTTCAGATTTTGGGTTTTTTTTAAACAAATATAGCAGACAAATATTTTAGGTTTGTATCGGGATTATGTGCATGTAAAATATTTTGTCAGATTCAGATTTGGCTCAAGATTTTTTTTAAAAACATACAAGGAATTTTTAGGTTCGTACCCACTGAAATTATTTTGTCTTGACCATATCGTTCAAGGTTTTTTTTTCTTTTTTCCCAAGGGGAGTTTTTTCACTTTGGGTCGGCTTAGATCGGGTTATAGTTCTTTGGAATATTTTTGTTTGATTTAGATCTGGTTCGAGTGAAAAATCAAGTATTTTTGAAATAGAATTTTTGGGTTCGGGTTTTTTTTTAAATTCCGATTAACATGATAAACTGTCTTAATATACTCATTATTTCACTCATAAAATAAAATAAAATATGAATGTAAAGATATTATAATCATAATGTTAAAAAAATAAACAAAACGACAAATTTTACTTGGAATATGTAATTTTAAATAACTAAGTTTAAAAACCATAAAAACTTCCTTTTTTATTGATTTGCTTGTTTATAATGATTAAGATATGTACAGTACAGTAAAAAACTCAAATAGAGAAACATATATAAGCATTTTACCGCAAAAGTGGCATCTTTAAAAAAAAAAGCAAAGTATCGGACATTCTACGTTTTTCATTTTTTTAAAATAATTATTATCATTCTTGTTAAAAATATTTACAAATTCAATTAAGAGACTCTACTGTTGCATTGTACACATAATTGTACTTACAAAATAAAATTACTTATGAATGTAAAGGTATTATAAACATAATATTACAAAAACAAATAAATAAAACGACAAATTTTACTTGGAATGTGTAATTTTAAATAACTAAGTTTAAAAACCATATAAACAGTCTTTTTTTATTAATTTGCTTGTTTAAAATGATTAAAACATGTACAGTACTGTAAAAAACGCAAATAGAGATACATATATAAGTATTTTACTGAAAAAGTGGCATTTTTATATTAAAAAACAGCATATGAGACGTTTCAACGGTTTTCAATTTTTTTAAAATTTATTATCATTCATGTTATAATCTTTTCTAATTCACTCAAGAAGTTCTAGCATTGCAATGTAGGCATTATTAAATTCGCAAAATAAAATTACTCATGAATTTAAAGCTATTATAATCATAATATAAAAAAATAAATAACACAACATAATTTTATTTGAAAGGTGTAATTTCATATTACTAAGGTTAAAAATCACATAATTTTTTTTTTTATTAATTTGCTTATTTAAAATGATTAAGACATGTACAGTAACTGTACAAAAATCATATAAACCATTTTTTTATCAATTTGTTTGTAATGATTTAAACATGTACAGTACTGTAAAATCCCAACTAAAGATCATAAGTATTGATTTTTATTATTATTAGAATATAAATACTAAAAAAATTATATTGCATATTTAATGTAAAATAAGCAACTTTTTTCCAAATTTATTTTTAAAAGGAATCATACAAAATTGATATAAACTAAGGATGCACAACCTGCGGCCCGCTAACCTCGTCAATTTACAACTGGAAAAAAATGCAATTTTTGCACATAGGTTGCAGATAAAAATCTTCGAAGGGAAATATTAATTTCCTTCAGTCACTTAAGATTCGCAAATTTCGGTGATCGGACACAGAAAAATAGCAAATTTCACTGATCAAGTGTAGAAAAATAGCGAGTTTTATCGATAAGGCTCGGAATAATAGCGAATTTCGTTCATTAGGTATGAAAAAAATCACGAATTTTGTCCATGAGGCACGAAAAAAAATAGCAAATTTCACCGATCGGGTGCTAAAAGATCACATATTTTGTCGATCAGGCATGAAAAAACGCGAATTTTGTGCGTCAGATGCGAAAAATCGTTCATTACATTGATCAGTCAAAAAAAATCGCCAGTTCTGTTGATAATGCTCGAAAAAATTTCAAATTAAATTCTACGCCTCCGGAAAAATTGCATGTTTTCTTGGTTTATCATGCGAAAAAAAAGCGAATTTTGTCAATTGGCTTAGTAAAAATCGTCAATTTCAGCAATCTGCTTCGTAAAAATCGCGAATTTTGTTGATCGGCTTCGTAAAAATCACAAATTTAGTCGATGGGCTTTATGAAAATCACAAATTTCGTTGATCGGGCGCAGAAAGTTCGTGAATATTTTCGATCGGCTTCATAAAAATCTGCAAATTTTGTTGATCGGCTTTGTAGAAATCACGAATTTTTTCGAGAGGCTTCATAAAAATTGCGAATTTCGTCGATCGACATTATAAAAATCACGAATGTTGTTAATGAGGTGCGGAAAAATCGTAAATTTTGTCGATCAGGGGCTGAAAAATCTCGAATTTCGTCGAGCAGGCTAAAAAATTTTTAATTTCGTGGTTAGGCGCAGAAAAATCGTGAATTTTTCTGATCGGCTTCGTAAAATTCGCAAATTTTGTCGATCAGAGTAAAAAAAATAGCAAATTTCTTCAACCATACGAAGACAAATCACGAATTTTGTCGATTGGCCTCGATAAAATCGCGAATTTCTTCAATCGACTTCGTAAAATCCGTGTATTTTGTTGATCCTGTTAGAAACACCACAAATTTCGTCTATCGGCATTGTAAAAATCCCGAATTTCATCGATCGGCTTTGTAAAAACCGCGAATTTTTTGATAGGCTTTGTAAAAATCTCGAATTTCGTTGATCAGGCGCAGTACGATCGTTAATTTTCTCGATCGGCTTTGTAAAAAATGTAAATTTTATCGATCGGTTTAAAAAGTGAAATTCTTTACTTTAAGGGTCACATTAATGCAAATTTTAAAAGCACCTTTCACTGGGAAATAACATAAATTTTAGAAAAAATACTTAGAATAAATACCTTTCATTGGGAAATATTTTTCATAAAATGCTAAATAAGGTGTTCTGGTGTAATAACGCCAGACGGGGTAATAACGCCAAGTGCTAATATTATGAATAATTATGAAATAATCCGATAAATGACACCTATTGCTCTGCGCAGAAGGGTTTTGAGTCATATAAATCGCAAAAAACAGCTTGAAGTTAATTTGTCCCATTTGTAGGTCTTATTACTTTTACAAGCAACTAAAATTAACGCTTGATCTAAAATTTGCGAGATAAGTTTTGTGATGTGAATACTATATTTTTTTATTCGGAAATACTTTGTTTATTACACAAATTTGCAGTGCATTTCATGTACTTTCAAAATGTTGTAGAAGATTTTGGATATCTTCTCGAGATAATTTGCAGTTTAAAATGTACTGCGCAATAATCATACCGGGGTAATAACGCCAAGGTTGGCGTTATTACCCCGGTTGATTCCCAACAGTAGCCGAACTACATCCGAAGGGGTTTATTTATTAATATAAGACTGCATTATTATCATTGTTGAAATGGTAAGATTAATCGGGGGGGGGGGGCAATACCCAAAATTGATCCATTTTTTAATTTTTTTAATACTAATGTAAAAAATAATTTTAAACTCTTATAAATAAAACTATACCAAAATGCTTTCGATATTCTAATTCGAACATCTTCAAAATCAGGTTTCTATTAAATTTCCACTGGATTGTTCAATTGATTTCTAAATTTTAACTGTCCGGTTTTTAAAAATTTTACAAATTTAACATTTAACCGATGTGACAGAAATTGTAACGTAACAAATGTGAAGCAGTTTGTGAGACCGTAAGATTGAAAAATGAATAAAAGACGGGAATAACTCATAGGATTGTGTTTTTGTACTAAACTTGAAACAAAATTTCGGTAGTAGTTAAATTAAAAATTACAAGTTAAACTATAAAAATTAAAAGAAAAACAGTGGTTTGTGAGACCGGTAATATTAGTTAAAGGTTAAAAGGCGATCAATGATTAAAAATCATAGAATACTGTTCTCGCACTAAACTTTTTGTACAGAATTAATTCAAACTAAATTTTATCTATTCAAATATTTTTAACAGTAGTAGGAGGATTCCAAACGAAAGAGAATTTCAGGTGTAGCTATAGTTACACCGGGAAATACCAATTAAACTCTAAAGTTTGAGGGGGGGGGCAACATTCAGTGAGATTGCTTACAGCAGTTAAAGGTTAATTTTGTTGCTAATATAGAGATAATGATACATAACCATATGAATCATGTATAAAATTTAATAAGAGATCTCACTGGGATAATATTTTTTATCGAAAATCTTATTTAATTAATTAAAAATTTATTAAAGCATGTTTTTTATAACGCCGACAGTTTAACTTTACGTTTGGACAATCCGCATTAGTGTGGAGTTATGGGCTAAAAACTATTTACAAGACTACTATAATAGTATTAAAAAAGATATTTATTACATATAACTCTAGTTATTATAAAATTTCCAATGATTAAAATATTACATTATAAATGGTTAAAATTATGCAATGTTTCTTACAATTATATATGTAATAATTAGACGAAGGCTATGTTCCATAAACTCCTAAGAATGTTACTTCTAAGAATCAGCAAGCAGCACGAGCAGAGCAGTCGCTCCGGCAGTTGGCAAGCAGTGGAAGAGTTGCATTGGGGTATTTCCCCATTATAAAAACAAAAACCATCAGTCTTCAAATTCTTTTATTTATTAACTCATAAAATCAGTAAGCTCTTCCCCGCAGTCACCTAGACACTGTCATCGAATATTCCAAAACTTCGTGTCTAAGCTGCATTCTAAGATATTTGAATTTTTCGGGGAAAAAGAAACAGCATCCTAATATTTGAAAAGTCAATCGCATTCTGCGCTCTGAAAAAACTAAATGAGAAATCCAGATTTGCACGACAAACTAGCCCCTCCTCACTCCGCGTCAATCATTTTAAAAATCCAACCAGAATTAATCTGAGTCTACGCAATAAAAATGATCACCTCTGATTGGCTTATGAAGCGTGGACCTCGTGTAAGGATTATATCTTGTCTCGCAAATAGACAAGCCTTTTAACATCCACGCATTAACACAGATCACGTGATGTTAAATAAAAAATAAAATTAAAATCCCTAGAATATTCTAAAAAGGAAAGATTACGAAATAATTTCCCACCTTTTTGAGAAACAAGCAATAGATTATTAATAAGTTAAATAAAAAAAGAAAAAGGACTTTAGCTGTTAAAAGATTAATATATTACGAAACTAAGATTAAAATATGTTCCACAATTTTAGAATCAAAAGCTCAGAGAGAGCAAAATGGCGCAAAAAGTTTTATTTTATTACATATATCAGTGGGCTTTTTAAGCAAAGACAGGCGCAGGGGGTTATATTCTGTTGAAGCTCCCCCTCACTCCCTTTTCTTTCACTTTCACAAAAAATTTTTTATCTTCTATCGCATGGAATGCATGCATGGGAATATAAATACTGATTCAAATAAACACAGATAAAACCGTGCAATGTTTCTAATAACGGTCTAATTTGCTTAAACGGTCCTTTTTAAGCAAAAAGTAGATTAGAATCTGATATTCTTTTGACCCCCCCCCTCCCTCACCATACTTTTATTTTTCTTATACTTTCACAAAAAATTGAACATTTTCAGTAGCTTAGAATACATTTTGTCAATTTCAAGAGCTGCAGAATTTGTATTTTTAATATTGGGCAATCTACATACCATTATTCCATCTTATTTTATAGTTTTGTTTGCATGGCGTTATTACCCTATAGGTGTGTAATAACGCCAAATAGCATTGGTCAAGAAATCACGCCATTACATTTTATGAATACATATCTGTTAAATTATTTTTTTTATATAGATAGTTAATGAGTTGCTGTATCAAATCCTATATTTGTTTGAAAAATAAAAGCTAAAACTAAGGCGTGAAAATTGGTAGAACCTTAACGTGGCGTTATTACCCCAGGATACCTTAAATCGTTTAAATTTTCTCAGAAATAAATTTGACGTCTGTTACATACATTAGGAGATCTATAAAGTTATTTTGTTCCATGTCTATAGGATTTCTAATTTTTTAATAAGTTTAACTCAAAATTACATGGAGAAATGAGCTGAAATTTTACTTACGCGTATTTTTTTTAATTCTGTCGAAAATTTTATAAATTATAAATCATATTTTTACTAATATTTCATAATACATATTTCACACATATTTTTTTAAATGCATGAAAATGTATTTTAGATATTTAATAGTAACTTCTCAAGAAAATTGATCATGAAAAAATAATTATTATAAGAGATATACGAATGCAACTATTATAAATTAAGGTAATATAAGGAGGTCTTAATTTTACAGTTTTGTTATTTCTAAAATTCGTAACCGAATGGGTAAAAATTTGGTATTTAACGTAAATATTTAATGTAAAATATAAATATTGGGACAAATTTGGATATTAGCATTGAAAGTTCTTTAATAGTTTTTATATGAGAAGTTGCCTAAAATGGGGTAATTTGTTTTTCTATGGAAAGCCAATCCCCTCATAGCATACATGGTCACAGTGTTGTCAATGTGACGTCACTGAAAGTCACTGTGATCATATAATATCTGTGACCAAAATGCCACCACTCTGTGACGTCACATTCTGACTGAGATATGAACTACTTGGAAAACTTTAAAAAATACAAAAATTCTCTAAAACATGCTATTTATTATAAAATATATTTTTTCTGGGTATTTAAAAAAAATTTCTACGTCACTGTTATATCACTACAAAATTGTATGTCACGTAAAATATGCGCCAAGAAAATATTCTACATTATAAATTCATAGTGTGACAAAGATATGGATTTCAAAAATCTTTGAAAATTAAAAGAAAGATTTTAAACAGGCCGTTTTAATGCACTTGGAGGCATGGATCGGATTAATTTTGTGTTATACTTTACTGTAATATATAAAGTTACTTTTATACTTTTATTAATATTTTCCTTTTCTATTAATATTTAAGAAGTTTAAGAGACTCTTTTAAAATAAATGTCGTTATTTGTTTCTGACATTTTGAATGAATTTAACATTTTCTGAATATAAAATAAATTATACAAAATGTATATATAATGTATGGCATATTATTTTATATTTTTATTTTTTCTCCAGAAATTTCTTTTAAAAAATAGCTATTTTGCAAGCGGTTTTATTCAACAAGAATTTGTAGAAAAAATTAGATTATAAAGAAAAGCTTTCTTTCCCCAATAACCTTATTGTATTTTTTAGAAACATATTTTGTATTTATTACATGTGATAAAAAAAATGTTTTTTTTTCAAAAAGCATTTCATTATTGTCCATTAAATTGGTTTTATATACTATAAAAATTTATATAATATTTTATTTCATATACCTTAATTATGATTAATATAATTTTTATAATTCACAAAAAAGCAACTTTACAATCTGTTATAGCTTGAATTAATTACACACACACACACACACACACACAAAAAAAAAAAAAAAAAAAAAAAAAAAAAAAAAAAAAAAAAAAAACTAGAAAATTTTAATTAGAGACGCTCTCATAAAAGTATTACACATTTAGCTTTACAAATCTACGAAAATATGTGACCGAAATACACCTACCCACGAAATTATCGTTTGTGAACCAGAAGAGTAAACATAATGTATTTGTTCTTTCGAATAGAGGTGGCAGCTGGAGATTATAGCTGTATTTTTAAAATTTTACAAAAGTTATACAGCATTGCAGCCAAGAGATAGTTTACATAAAATATCAATCCGAAAAATGTACGATGTCAGTGATGTTAGTTAATATAAGCTTATCAGTGTCATTGAGCAGATTCGGATATAATTCTTCGAAATCATTTTTTCCCATTCGGATTATTAAGATAGAATGACAGAGGACTATGTTAATAACAAATAATAGGCAAGTAAAAGTGATTTTTCCTGATTTTTTTATAACGATTTCTTTTAATTTTGTGTAAAAACATGTTATAAAATCAATAAATATCATTAATGTAACTTTTATGAATTCAATAAACATAATAAATAAAATAAATTTATTTATTTTATTGAAATAAATAACAGCAAGTCAACGATTTTAATCACATGGTTAATAACTTTCATTTAAATTCCTTTTAGTCCCATTTGTTTTCCTTTTTAAAACCACATGGTTAAAATCACATCCGTCATAAATTAAAAAAAATACATATATAATCAACAATGCATGTTATTAGTTCGGGGTGTTTAATTGTTAAAAATAGTGGTAAATGTGGGAATTTATGCACCAATATTACATTTTTTACCAAATTTTCTTTATTACCTTTCTAAATCCCCCACTGTCTCAATAATTTGATAACTGCAATTCCCTGATATTTATTATTTGAAACCATGTATCTAAATATTTAAAATATTGATCTTGTAATAGTCACAACGATTAATTTTAAAAAATGAGTAATTCTCGCATATATTTTATCAATTATTGATATCCTAACTGTTAAATTGTTTTGAAAATGACCATTTTGTTTCATTACGATGTATTCATTAAATTCTGATTCTAGATAGTCATAAAAACACTTAATATGTACTGCTTTTTGTGGGGTATTCATTATTGGAATTTTGGATGTTTTGATATATTTCTATTATTTACAATAAAATATTGTTTAATATTGGGAAGTGAGACTATGAAAATTGTTAAATATTATTGATGGACTTACATAATACTGAAAAAAAATGGAATTTAATAATTATAACTATTAATTAAGAAACAGCTTTTAGTTTAGGATATCATTTACCCGCATGTCTACCCTATATGACATATACAACATATATAAGATCTATATATTATATATAAGTTTAACTGCGAACTGAAACCTTGGTGTAATCATACATGCACGGGAATAAGGAAGATAATGAAGTATCAAAGTGTGATACCAGAAGTAGTTGCATCGTCATCAAGTGTTTAGGTTAGTATTCGAACCAAGAGGTCCTTGACGTATGCTGTCAATGCTCTCTAACTGATCTATCCCGGGCAAATTTCGTGCACACAATTCAGCCGGAGAAGTATTATTATATATTCATACGAACAGTATGCGTTATTCATACAGGTAATATGAAAAAATAATTAAGAATTATTCATAGGGTTATATATAATAATGATAAGTATACACTCATATTCACCGGGTGAATTGTATTCATTAGATTTATACAGGATAGCACATAGTTGACAGAACATTGCCAGCTTGAGCCAAAGATTTCTTGACCTGGTTCAAACCTTGACCTGGGCACTTTTTCGCTCAGTAGGAAAAACCACAACAAAAGATAATTAAAAAATATATTTATAAACACCGACGTTATTAGTCGAAATGTTGGCAAGCTGTGCAGTTTTACTTATGTGCTGAGACCTTTGGATGTTAATGTGAATAAAACCTTTTAAAGAGAGTACAAAGCAGATAATTTCAATAACACACTACAAAATGAGATAAATAAGAAAAAATTCGCCTGGAACAAAACAGCTACAGAAAATAGTCCTTGTGTGTTAGTTATAAATAAAATTGAAGCTGTGCAATTTCCAACATGGCAGGGGATGCATAAATATTTTTGAAAGGGAATATTCTTCAAATGTTGAAAACAACATAATCTGTAATAGTTGTAAGGCATGTGAGGTAAATTGAATTTTTAACTTCAAGTTAAAAGAAAGTTTCCATATTGTATGTTACTTTTTGTATATGCTACGCAGTATTTGTTTAAAAATTGTAAGTACATGATTTTAGAATTTAAAACTAATTTCATCAGAAGCATGGCATGCAGTAATTATAATTTCAGATGATCCAGTTTCTTTTAAATTGTAAGAAAATCGTCAAGAAAAGTTAAATCGTCACAGAACCATCACAGTGTTATTTACAATTTCGTCACAGAGTGAGTCTATAAAATAGTGAATAAACTTCAATGGATGATAGAGATCACTAGAACAAACAGTTATAATACAGGAATGTATGAACCGAAATGGCGCGTTGCGATACAAACATCAGGGGATCAATTTGGCAGTTTATTTCAAAATTTCGCATTCACATCAGAAAATTTCGATACTATTCTTTCCTTTATTTAAGAGAGCCATTTCATAATTATACCAAGAAAATATTCTTCTTTGAAAATTTCCGGTATGAAATGAAAATTTTTGATTAAAAAAGGGGGAAAAGAAGCGCAAAACTGCCAAATATGTGAAACACAAGATAGACATATATTTACGTTTTTTCAAAATCAAAAATTTCTTTGTCATATAGGAAATTTTGAAAGAAGAATTTTTTCTTTATGTAATCATGAAACGTTTATCTTAAATAAAGAATAAGACAGTATAGAAATTTTCTGTTATGAATGCTAAAGGACCAAATTAATCCCTCGATGTTTGTATCTCAACGCGTCAGTTCCGGTCATATATTCCTACATTATAATTGTTTGTTACAGTGAGTTCTACCACCTGTCAATGTTTATCCCATGATTTTTTTTACTCACCCTGTATTTCACAAATTGGTCACAATGTGACTTGAAATCATTGTCGCTTTCGTCACAGTTTCGTCACAATGTTAATTCCAAAATAGTCACAAATGACATGTTTCACAAATTTGTCACACCGTGACTTCACAAAGTGGTCGCAACGTGACTCACAAACGAGCTCTAAAACGACCATAACGATTTCATATTCTAGTCACTATGACTTCGCATAGATGGTGACAATGTCACAGTGTGACTTCACAACGATATCGCCGTGACGTCACCGTGTCTTGCAGGTCGTAAGAAACTCCTTGGATACCTTATTTTTCTTCCATCTTTAATCAGTATATATAAAAAAATGCATTTTATTTGCAGTTATTATCAAAATAAAAAATACGAGCAAAGATAGTAAACAAACATAAATCATGAAGAAATGCCTACATAAAAGATTAATTTTTTACACCTAAGTAAATATTGTAGAAAAAAGGTATGTATTTTCAATATTAACTAGTTTTCATAAAAGGAAGCTCATCTTTTAGGATTGATTTTTGATACATTTTCCAGCAATTGTATGTACCTGGAAAGTTGATTAGCTTCTATTTTATAAATGTTCAATAGAACTCTCCTTCTAGTACAGTAGTATATTTAACCTATCTCCTAACCCAACATGATATATACATGCTTCTAATAAATCCCAAAGTTTAACGAATTATTCTACTACTTCCGTTAATTTTCATTTTACTGAAAACTCACTGCATAGACGCAGTAATCAGCGGCTTTAAATTTGTTATTTTTTCTCATAAAACGTTTAATCGATGACTTGAACTAATATAGCTTTCGCTTTATTACATTCCGGTTCGTAACCTGAAAGACAGTAAAATTTCTCGCCTTCCAATTATTTTCTGAACTTTTATCAAACAAAAATAATCAGTCGGCGTATATGAATTATATGATCTTACTAAGCACCAAGTTCCTTTTAGATGCATCAGAAACATTTTGCAAATAGCATGAATTTTGCAGGTTTGGCTACCATATCGGCGACCTATATGATACTGCAGAAAACTGACGTACTAAAAGACATTTATTTCGAACAGCAGATAGTCGATTAGTTGGGATTTTATCGCTAAGGGGTTTTGCTTTACGAGAGTTGTAAATTCGCATGTCATTATAATCCTAGTACACTTCCTAAAAGTAATTTTTTTATCTACTTGAAAACGA
The DNA here is from genome assembly GCA_964019185.1 of Maratus speculifer. Taxonomy (NCBI): domain Eukaryota; kingdom Metazoa; phylum Arthropoda; class Arachnida; order Araneae; family Salticidae; genus Maratus; species Maratus speculifer. The sequence continues at coordinate 246,197,993 of OZ025293.1, read as the reverse complement.
ACTGCAACCGAGATTTGGTGTTACAAATGCGAAAATCATTCACCGACTCATAAATATTCTTTAAACTGAAATTCTGATGGAATGTCAAATTTTCCCTTTTAACCCGATTTCAAACTTAATATGCCAGTATGATAATCAGGACTTAATTTAGAAAATTCAAGACTCAGACTGTGCGTTACCATAATTTTACTGAACTTGCCTCATTCACAGAAAGAGTTTATTTGAATTGCGACATTGTTAATAACGATTGTAATGAATTATATTCCAATTATAAATTATCATCTTATCAGAAACTTTGAAAAACACCAATTTTAAGTAACAAAACTTCATCTAAAACTGTGAATATTCTTAAAATATCAAAGAAAACAGAACTTACGTTGCACTGCGCAGGACAAATTTATGCACATCATTGATTAAATAACCAATAATTTCAAATGAGAAGTTACTCATTTGTTATAAGAAGTAATTAATAAAGTCGGTGTTCAATTTATTTGCGAATGTCAGGGCCTAAATATTCGAATATTTTAACAACTAATTTGTATGTCTCGCCTTGCTTCATCAAGATATTTTATTTGCTGAGTATTTTTAGCATTTTGCAACAAAATTGAAAATTGTATATGCATTCGGTTTGTCTGACCGTCTGTCCGTCTACCTACACTCTAATTCCCGTAAATATACTCGGATTTTCATGAAATTGGCAAACCTTATTTAGGGTTCTATAGGGATGTTTTATATTGTATATGATGTATGTGGGATTAATTGTTCATTTACAGGGGCACCTAAAAGAATTTCATTACATTATGGTCTATGGGGAAAAATCGTTTGCGGAGTATTTTAATAATATTACACTATTGCGAATGTATTGAAACTTATATAAATCACTGAATTTTACTACGATTACATTAGAACAGGATATTCATAGCATTTTTAGTCCATTTGCAGGGACACACAAAAGAAATCGGTACCAATACTGTCTTTGAGCAATAATTGCATGCATTATCAATGTCGGTATGCGCTTTTAAATTTAACTGTTTTTAGGTGCGTTCGTAATTTTATAAATAGTATAGAATCTACAGTCGTCATCTGGTCTGTCAATCTGTCTGTCTGTCTGTCCGTCCGCATATAACAGCACAAAAACTACCCAACCAAATAAATATAAATTTTAAATATTTATTTGTTGTAGAATTTTGTTGAGTTACTTCAAATTTTAGTAAAATCGGATAAATAGTTCAAATATTGGGACAGTCAAAAGTATTTCGTTACATTACGGCCGGTAGGATAAAATAGTTTCAAGTACTTTTTAATGATATTACACCCATCGAAAGTTAATGAAATTGATATGCATATATAAAGAACACTAAAATGTTCATTTTGTAGAATATGCCTCACAAAGAATATTTATTACTCATTTACAGAACCATACAAAATAATTCCATTTCATTGTGGTATAGGGAGGGAACAAACATCATTTGCGGCATATTTAAAAAATGTTAAACTGTTTCACACATAATAAAATTGATATGCGTTGCTTGGGTTTACTACAAGTAACTTTTTGTATAATAGAAAATGGGTTTTCATATTGTTGAATCAGATGAACTATTTTAATTTATTAAACAGTTACATAATTCTGAATGCGTTGGGAAGCATTTCATAATCTATGCTTGACGCATGGTTTTTCTTTTTTGTTTTCGCTTTAAAATTTTTCCCAATTGTTTTTTCAACCAAAACAACTGAATTGGTCATTTTGAAAAGGGGTTAACTGGGGTACAACATCATAGGGGTTGACCTCTTTTCAAAGTGACCGATTCAATTATTTCAAAATCGAAATCATAAGCCTTGAAATTTCGTAATCAAGGTATCTGTCTACATTAAAATGTTCATTTTCCTGATTAGTTTATTTGAAAAATTAGTTCAAATTAGTTTATTTGAAAGCGTGATCGTTTACGATTCAAAACCTGTTTTAGTTTTATTTCTATGATTATTAAAAAAAGAGTTATGACAAATTCAACAAAGAGGAAGTAATGAGTCAAATACTGGGAATGAACATAGGAAGCCGAGGAGAAATTTAAGCAAAGTTCTTTGCATCCTTTTCTTATGTTTATAATAAACTTTGATTGGCATATCTAGATTATTTTCCCATATACCTGAAAGATATAAAAGAAATTATTAAATGTGAATTCTGAAAAATTAATATTTCTGTCATTCACATGTTCGATGATCTTCATTGCATAAAATATTTTAAACATATTTCAGAGAAATTTTGCCAGAATGCTTTCTGTATTACTCACTGTATTCTGAAAAAGAATAAAAGCTTTATGTGATAATATAATTATTTTATAGGTACTCAAATGCACAAAAAAAAGAAAATCTTATATAATCCCCGCCAAAAACGTGAATGATAAATCATTAAAATGTTTTAACCCCTGGCGACGAGCGACACGCATACGTGCCGCAAAAAAGCTTAAAAATCCTTGTTAATTCTCACCAATATTACGGTAAAATTTGCCTTATTTAATCGGAGCATTTTCTCGATTAAGAAGGCACAAATTTCTGTTTTTAAAAACCGGTGACAAAACATTAAAATTTTTGTAAAAGGCTCCCGTCGCGAAGAGGTTAATCTTGAAGATAAAATATAATACAGGGAACGAAATGAAGATATGTATATCATCATAGGATTTATATTCAAAAACAGTAAACGGTTTGTGGCGCTGTTGCTTCCAACCTAAGAATCACATGATCATTTTAGTTTCAATTTTTGATTGCAGATGGCAGCTTCAAATGTCATTGGGTATATTATTATTATTATTATTATTATTATTATTATTATTATTATTATTATTATTATTATTATTATTATTATTATTATTATTATTATTACTATCATTATTATTTTGAAAATACAAAAATCTAAATGATCAATAAATCTGAATGAAAATGAGAAAAACTGCTATTTGACAATGATATAAGCCTTGTTTTTTCTTTTTAAATTTAAATTCACATCAAAATACACAAACTTCTGTCAAAAAATTTACATTTTTCTGAAAACATTCAATTATAAAAATTTTACATAAAAAATATTTTTCTGACTAAAAGAAATAAAAAGATGTATCATTTCATGATTTTTGCATTTTGTTAATCAAAAAGTATTATCCTTTGATTTTTTATGATTATAACAACTATATTATGTAAATTGCAAATTAAAATCACATTTAAAATATAACATCATGAAACAGGAAAAGGTAAATGTTGCAATAAAAATGTAACTAATGCAGTACATATGTATTACGCGAAAATTACATTTAATTCCAGAAAACTTGTTATAAATTATTTTTATAAATGTATGCTACTGAGTAGAAGGTTATTTACATATATTATTCTTTACCCGACATAAATTTTCTGACTTGTAAATTATTTTACTACTCAAAAATTAATTTTGAATTATTCAGTAATAGGAAATTTTTAATGATTTTAATCTGTAGCATTTCTCAAAGTCAACTGCAACTATTAATTTCATTATATACAGGGTGTTTCTAAATTCATGGTCCAAACTTTAAGGGGTGATAGTACACATCAAGACAAACAATATTTAAATAGGAAACCAAGGGTCCCAAAGTCTTCCGAAGGAGATAGGCGCCATTAAAGTTTAGGGTCCAAAAATTCAAATGATTCTGAAAAACAGAAAAATTGGTCGATTCGTTTGCGGTTTTCACTAAAATTATTCTTTATGTCAGTATTGTCTTGAAAATAAATTATAAAGATAAATTTCAAAAAATGACGATAGAGGGCGCTTTAGACTTTAGAGTAACGAACAACTATTTTTTACCGTTATTTTTTGCATCTCATTAAATTTTTTTTAGAAGGTTAGACATAAACTTAAATTTTAACTCAAAATCTAAATCGTTGGGAGTGGTTAAGTAGCGCAAACTGAACTGTGGGGGGGGAGGTTCAAATTCCAAATGATTATAAAAAACGGAAAAATTGGTCAATTGATTTGCGATTTTTACTAAAATTATTCTTTAAGTCAGTATTATCTTGAAAATAAATTATAAAGATAAAATTCAAAAAATGCCGATAGAGGGCGCTTTAGACTTTGGAATAACGTAAAACTATTTTTTACCGTTATTTTTTGCATCTCATAAAATTATTTTAGAAGCTTAGACATAAACTTAAATTTTGACATGAAAATCTGAATCGTTGGGAGTGGTTAAGTAGCCCAAACTGAACTGTGTTCAGTGGGGGTGGGGAGGTTCAAATTTCGAATGATTATAAAAAACGGAAAAATTGGTCGATTTTTTTGCTGTTTTCGCTAAAACTATTCTTTATGTCAATATTTCCTTGAAAATAAATTTTAAAGATTAATTTAAAAAAATACCGTTAGAGGGCGCCTTAAAATTTAGAGTAACCAACAACTATTTTTAACCGTTATTTTTTGTATCTAATTAAATGCTTGTAAATGTTCAAATTTAAATTTTGAGCTCAAAATCTGCATCGTTGTGAGAAATTAAGTAGCGGAAAATTGAAATGTGTTCGAGGGATGGGGAGGGTAACATTTCAACTCCTGAACACATTTTAGTTTGCGCTTCTTAACCCCTCCCATCGATTTAGAATTTGAGCTCAAAATTTAAATATAAGCATTTTCAAGCAGTTAATTAGATACAAAAAATAACGATTAAAAATAGTTGTTGCTTACTCTAAATTTTAAGGCGCCCTCTAACGGTATTTTTTGAAATTAACCTTTAAAATTTATTTTCAAGGAAATATTGACATAAAGAATAGTTTTAGCTAAAACGGTAAACAAATCGACCAATTTTTCCGTTTTTTATAATCATTCGAAATTTGAACCTCCCCACCCCCATCGAAAACAGTTCAGTTTGCGCTACTTAACCACTTCCAACGATTCAGATTTTCATCTCAAAATTTAAGTTTATGTCTAAGCTTCTAAAAAAATTTTATGAAATGCAAAAAAAAAAAAAAAAAAAAAAAAAAAAGTAAAAAATAGTTGAACGTTACTCCAAAGTCTGAAACGCCCTCTACCGGTATTTTTTGAATTTTATCTTTATAATTTATTTTCACGATAATACTGACATAAAGAATAATTTTAGTGAAAATCACAAATCAATTGACCAATTTTTCCATTTTTTATAATCATTTGAAATTTGAACCTCCCCCCCACAGTTCAGTTTGCGCTACTTAACCATGCCCAACGATTTAGATTTTGAGCTGAAAATTTAAGTTTATGTCTAAGCTTCTGAAAAAATTAATGAGATGCAAAAAATAACGGTAAAAAATAGTTGTTCGTTACTCCAGTCTAAAGCGCCCTCTATCGGCATTTTTTAAAATTTATCTTTATACTTTATTTTCAAGACAATATTGACATAAAGAATAGTTTTAGTGAAAACCGCAAACGAATCGACCAATTTTTCTGTTTTTTATTATCATTTGAATTTTTGGACCCTAAACTTTAATGGCGCCTATCTCCTTCGGAAGACGTTTGGGACCCTTAGTTTCCTATTTAATATTGTTTGTCTTGTTGTGTACTATCACCCGTTAAAGTTTGTACCATGAATTTAGAAACACCCTGTATACACTATATTGCCATTGATTATGGGACACTTGCGATTTTAGACATTTTACTAAATATCTAGAAAAATACATGAGGAATCATCTCGAAACTCTTAGTGTATAAATATAATAGTATACGTCATACATCTCCGTGAAGATTTTTTACCGAAACTCCATAGGGGACCGTCAACAAATTAAAAAAGAATGAATATCTTTTGAATAACCCTGTCAAAACTAATGTAGCAAAAGCGCTCAAACTCTAGATTATGATTTAATGCCTTATTGTAATACACTGTGTTCATTTTTATGCAAAGAGCATGCATACTCGCAGAGTAATGGAGGTTTTTATAAAAATGGCCCCAAATTTTTCTAAGTTTTTCCCTTATAATTTTCAGAGTTCTTAATATAAAATAATATTTTTTTCAGAAAATATGACAAACAACATTCACACAGTACCCTGTAATCAGAATTAAAAAATAATAAAAATTGTATGAAAAATGAGTAGGTTTACTAAATAACTTTTTACTGCGCATGCGTCAAAGATATCAAAATTTCATTTGCATATTATGTTAGCTAAATGTATAGAGAAACTTTTGTAAAAGTCTCAAAATTATAGCTTGAAAATTCTGAAAGTAATCGTCTATAGAAAAAAGACAAAATCCGTTGTTTCCAAAATGAAGCAAAAAAATGAGGGATTTTACCCAAAAGTAGTCGTAATATCCCGTATTGTGTATTCTATATTGACACTAATCAATGAATATATAGATACAAACCCTCTTGTTTTTGCTTCATTTTGAGAATAACGGATTTTCTACTTATTCAATTGACGATTATTTTCAGAATTTTCAAGTTATGATTTTGTGACTTTCACAAAAGTTGCTCTATACATTTAGCTAACATAATATGCAAATGAAATTTGATATCGTTGACGCATGCGCAGTAAAAAATTATTTAGTAAACCAACTCATTTTGTATACAATTTTCATTATTTTTTAATTCTGATTACAGGGTACTGTGTGCAATGTTGTTTGTCATATTTTCTGAAAAAAACATTATTTTATATTAAGAACTCTGAAAATTATAAGGAAAAAACTTGGAAAAATTTGGGACCATTTTTATAAAAACCTTAATTACTCTGCGAGTATGCATGCTATTTGCATAAAAATGAACACAGTGTATTACAATAAGGCATTAAATCATAATCTAGAGTTTGAGCGCTTTTGCTACATTAGTTTTGACAGGGTTATTCAAAAGATATTCATTATTTTTTAATTTGTTGACGGTCCCCTATGGAGTTTCGGTAAAAAATCTTCCGGAGGTGTATGACGTATACTATTATATTTATACACTAAGAGTTTCGAGATGATTCCTCATGTATTTTTCTAGATATTTAGTAAAATGTCTAAAATCGAAAGTGTCCAATAATCAATGGCAATATAGTGTATAACTAGAACAATATATATACAGGGTGTCCCAAAAGGTCGTTTACAAACTTAACATGCTGGTCTGTCATATCATGATGAACAATATTGAATGGGAAACTAAGGATCCCAAACGTCTTCCAAAGGAGATATGCGCCATTAAAGTTTAGGGTCCAAAAATTCAAATGATTATAAAAAACAGAAAACTTGGTCGATTCGTTTGAGGTTTTCACTAAAACTATTCTTTATGTCAGTATTTTCTTGAAAATAAATTATAAAGATAAATTTCAAAAAATGTCGATAGAGGGCGCTTTAGACTTTGGAGTAACGATAAACTAGTTTTTACCATTATTTTTTGCATCTCATTAAATTTTTTTAGAAGCTTAGACATAAACTTAAATTATGAGCTCAAAATCTAAATCGTTGGAAGTGGTTAAGTAGCGCAAACTGAATTGCGGGGGGAGGTTCAAATTTCAAATGATTATAAAAAACGGAAAATTTGGTCAATTGATTTACGATTTTCACTAAAATTATTCTTTATGTCAGTAATATCTTGAAAATAACTTATAAAGATAAAATACAAAAAATGCCGATAGAGGGCGCTTTAGACTTTGGAGTAACGTACAACTATTTTTTCCGTTATTTCTTGCATCTCATAAAATGTTTTTAGAAGCTTAGACATAAACTTAAATTTTGAGATAAAAATCTGAATCTTTGGGAGTGGTTAAGTAGCGCAAACTGAACTTTGTTCAATTGGAGTGGGGAGGTTCAAATTTCAAATGATTATAAAAAACGGAAAAATTGGTCGGCTTTCGCTATCAATATCGCTTTATATCAATATTTTTTTGAAAATAAATTTTACAGATATCTTTCAAAAAATTCCGTCAGAGGACGCCTTAAATTTATAGTAACCAACAACTATTTTTAACCGTTATTTTTTGCGTCTAATAAAATGCTTTTAAAAGTTCAAACTTAAGTTTTTTGTTCAAAATCTGCATCGTTGTGAGTAATTAAGCGGCCAAAAATTGAACTGCGTTCGAGGGGTGGGGAAGGTAACATTTCAACTCTTGAACACAGTTCAGTTTGCGCTTCTTAACCCCTTCTATCGATTTAGATTTTTAGCACAAAATTTAAGTCTAAAACTTTGCAAGCATTTAATTAGATTAAAAGAAAAAAAACGGTTAAAAATAATTGTTAGTTATTCTAAAATTTAAGGCGCCCTCTAACGGATTTTTTGAAATTAACCTTTAAAATTTATTTTCAAGGAAATATTGACATAAAGAATAATTTTCGCGAAAACCGACCAAGTTTTCCATTTTTTATAATCATTTGAAATTTGAAGCTCCCCACCCCCGTTGAGCAAAATTCAGTTTGCGCTACTTTACCACTCCCAACGATTTAGATTTTCATCTCAAAATTTAAGTTTATGTCTAAGCTTCTAAAAAAAATTATGAGATGCAAAAACTACCGGAAAAAATAGTTGTACGTTACTCCAAAGTCTAAAGCGCCCTCTATCGGCATTTTTTGAATTTTAGCTTTGTAAATTATTTTCAAGATAATACTGACATAAAGAATAATTTTAGTGAAAATCGCAAATCAATCGACCAATTATTCCGTTTTTATAACAATTTGAAATTTGAATCTCCCCCCGCAATTCAGTTTGCGCTACTTAACCACTTCCAACGATTTAGATTTTGAGCTCAAAATTTAAGTTTATGTCTAAGCTTCTAATAAAATTTAATAAGATGCAAAAAATAATGGTAAAAACTAGTTTATCGTTACTCCAAAATCTAAAGCGCCCTCTATCGACATTTTTTGAAATTTATCTTTATAATTTATTTTCAAAAAAACACAGACATAAAGAATAGTTTTAGTGAAAACCGCAAACGAATCGACCAATTTTTCTGTTTCTTACAATCATTTGAATTTTTGGACCCTAAACTTTAATGGCGCATATCTCGTTTGGAAGAAGTTTGGGACCCTTAGTTTCCTATTTAATATTGTTCATCATGATATGACAGACCAGCATGTTAAGTTTGTAAACGACCTTTTGGGACACCCTGTATATACAGGATGATTCGAAAATTTTTTTACAATATAAGAAGGGTGATAGTGCACATCAAGACAAACAATATTAAATAGGAGACCAAGGGTCCAAAACGTTTTCTTAAGGAGATAGCTGCCATTAAAGTTTAGGGACCAAAATTTCAAATAAACATAAAAAACGGAAAAATCGGTCGATTGATTTGCGGTTTTCACTAAAATTATTCTTTATGTCGGCATTTTCTTGAAATTAAATTATAAAGATAAATTTCAAAAAATGCCGATAGAGGGCGCTTTAGACTTTGGAGTAACGAACAACTATTTTTTGCCGGTATGTTTTGCATCTCATTAAATGTTTTCGTAAGTTTACACTCAAACTTAAATTTTGAGCTAAAAATCTGTAGTTGGGAGTGGTTAAGTAACACAAACTGAGCTGTGTTCAGAGGGTTCAAATTTCAAATGATTAAAAAAAAACGGAAAAATTGGTCGATTGATTTGCGGTTTTCACTAAAACTATTCTTTATTTAGTTATTTTCGTGAAAATGAATTATAAAGATAAATTTCAAAAAATGCCGATAGAGGGCGCTTTAGACTTTGGAGTAACGTACAACTATTTTTTCCGTTATTTCTTGCATCTCATAAAATGTTTTTAGAAGCTTAGACATAAACTTAAATTTTGAGATAAAAATCTGAATCTTTGGGAGTGGTTAAGTAGCGCAAACTGAACTTTGTTCAATTGGAGTGGGGAGGTTCAAATTTCAAATGATTATAAAAAACGGAAAAATTGGTCGGCTTTCGCTATCAATATCGCTTTATATCAATATTTTTTTGAAAATAAATTTTACAGATATCTTTCAAAAAATTCCGTCAGAGGACGCCTTAAACTTTATAGTAACCAACAACTATTTTTAACCGTTATTTTTTGCGTCTAATAAAATGCTTTTAAAAGTTCAAACTTAAATTTTTTGTTCAAAATCTGCATCGTTGTGAGTAATTAAGCGGCCAAAAATTGAACTGCGTTCGAGGGGTGGGGAAGGTAACATTTCAACTCTTGAACACAGTTCAGTTTGCGCTTCTTAACCCCTTCTATCGATTTAGATTTTGAGCACAAAATTTAACTCTAAAACTTTGCAAGCATTTAATTAGATTAAAAGAAAAAAAAAACGGTTAAAAATAATTGTTAGTTATTCTAAAATTTAAGGCGCCCTCTAACGGATTTTTTGAAATTAACCTTTAAAATTTATTTTCAAGGAAATATTGACATAAAGAATAATTTTCGCGAAAACCGACCAAGTTTTCCATTTTTTATAATCATTTGAAATTTGAAGCTCCCCACCCCCGTTGAGCACAATTCAGTTTGCGCTACTTTACCACTCCCAACGATTCAGATTTTCATCTCAAAATTTAAGTTTATGTCTAAGCTTCTAAAAAAAATTATGAGATGCAAAAAATACCGGAAAAAATAGTTGTACGTTACTCCAAAGTCTAAAGCGCCCTCTATCGGCATTTTTTGAATTTTAGCTTTGTAAATTATTTTCAAGATAATACTGACATAAAGAATAATTTTAGTGAAAATCGCAAATCAATCGACCAATTATTCCGTTTTTATAACAATTTGAAATTTGAATCTCCCCCCGCAATTCAGTTTGCGCTACTTAACCACTTCCAACGATTTAGATTTTGAGCTCAAAATTTAAGTTTATGCCTAAGCTTCTAATAAAATTTAATAAGATGCAAAAAATAATGGTAAAAACTAGTTTATCGTTACTCCAAAATCTAAAGCGCCCTCTATCGACATTTTTTGAAATTTATCTTTATAATTTATTTTCAAAAAAACACAGACATAAAGAATAGTTTTAGTGAAAACCGCAAACGAATCGACCAATTTTTCTGTTTCTTACAATCATTTGAATTTTTGGACCCTAAACTTTAATGGCGCATATCTCGTTTGGAAGAAGTTTGGGACCCTTAGTTTCCTATTTAATATTGTTCATCATGATATGACAGACCAGCATGTTAAGTTTGTAAACGACCTTTTGGGACACCCTGTATATACAGGATGATTCGAAAATTTTTTTACAATATAAGAAGGGTGATAGTGCACATCAAGACAAACAATATTAAATAGGAGACCAAGGGTCCAAAACGTTTTCTTAAGGAGATAGCTGCCATTAAAGTTTAGGGACCAAAATTTCAAATAAACATAAAAAACGGAAAAATCAATTGATTGATTTGCGGTTTTCACTAAAATTATTCTTTATGTCGGCATTTTCTTGAAATTAAATTATAAAGATAAATTTCAAAAAATGCCGATAGAGGGCGCTTTAGACTTTGGAGTAACGAACAACTATTTTTTGCCGGTATGTTTTGCATCTCATTAAATGTTTTCGTAAGTTTACACTCAAACTTAAATTTTGAGCTCAAAATCTGTAGTTGAGAGTGGTTAAGTAACACAAACTGAGCTGTGTTCAGAGGGTTCAAATTTCAAATGATTAAAAAAAAACGGAATAATTGGTCGATTGATTTGCGGTTTTCACTAAAACTATTCTTTATTTAGTTATTTTCGTGAAAATGAATTATAAAGATAAATTTCAAAAAATGCCGATAGAGGGCGCTTTAGACTTTGGAGTAACGAACAACTATTTTTTGCCGATTTGTTTGCATCTCTTTAAATGATTTCGGAAGCTTAGACTTAAACTTAAAATTTGAGCTCAAAATCTGAATAGTAGGGAGTGGTTAAGTGGCACAAACTAAACTGTGCTCAAGGGGGAGGGGGACGTTCAAATTTAAAGTAATTATAGAAAATGGAAAAATTGGTCGATTCGTTTGCGGTTTAAAATAAAACTATTCTTTAAGTCAGTATATTCTTGAAAATAATTTTTAAAGATAAATCTCAAAAAATTCCGTCACAGGGCGCCTTAAACTTCAGAGTAATCAACAATTCATTTTAACCATTATTTTTTGGTTCTAATTAAATGCTTGCAAAAGCATTTTAAATGTTCTCGGAAACTTAGATTTAAACTTAAATTTTGAGCTCAAATCCTGAATCGTTATGAGGAGTTAAGAAGCGCAAACTGAAGTGTGTTCAGGACTTGAAATTTAACCCTCTTTCCTCCTCGAACACAATTCAATTTTTCGCTACTTAAACACTCCCAACGATTCAGAATTTCAGCCCAAAATTTAAGTCTATGCATTTGAAAGCATTTAATGAGATTAAAAAAATAACAGTTAAAAATTGTTGTACGCTACTCCAAAGTCTAAGGCGCCCTCTATCGGCATTTTTTGAAATTTATCTTTAAAAATTATTTTCAATAAAACACTGATTGATCAAGAAAACTGCTGATTTAAAAATTAGTTTTAGCAAAAACCGCAAACAAATCGACCAATTTTTTCTGTTTTTTACAATTATTTGAAATTTGAACCCTCTGGACACAGCTAAGTTTGTCTACTTAACGACTCCCAGCTATTCAGATTTTGAGCTCAAAATTTAAGTTCAAATCTAAGCTTACGAAAGCATTTAATAAGATGCAAAAAATAACGCCAAAAAACAGTGTTTCGTTACTCCAAAGTCTAAAGCGCCCTCTATCGCATTTTTTGAAATTTATCTTTATAATTTATTTTCACGAAAATACCTAAATAAAGAATAGTTTTAGTGAAAACCGCAAATCAATCGACCAATTTTTCCGTTTTTTATAATCAATTGAAATTTGAACCCTCTGAACACAGCTCAGTTTGTGTTACTTAACCACTCCCAACTACAGATTTTGAGCTCAAAAGTTAAGTTTGAGTCTAAGCTTACGAAAACATTTAATGAGATGCAAAAAATACCGGCAAAAAATAGTTGTTCGTTACTCCAAAGTCTAAAGCGCCCTCTATCGGCATTTTCTGAAATTTATCTTTATAATTTAATTTCAAGAAAATGCCGACATAAAGAATAATTTTAGTGAAAACCGCAAATCAATCGACCTATTTTTCCGTTCTTTATGTTTATTTGAAATTTTGGTCCCTAAACTTTAATGGCGGCTATTTCCTTAGGAAAACGTTTTGGACCCTTGGTCTCCTATATAATATTGTTTGTCTTGATGTGTACTATCACCCCTCTTTTATTGTAAAAAAAATTTGGAATCACCCTGTATATATATATATATATACATATATCTATATGTAACTACGTACATATATATACACTCCTGGCCATTAAAATTGCTACACCAGGAAGAAATGCAGATAACAAAATGATATTTATTGGACAAATATATTATGATACAAATAACAAGTGATTAAATTTTCAAGAAATTTGCGTGCATTGATCCTGAGAAATCAGTACCCAGAACAACTATCTCGGGCAGTAATAACAGCACTTATAGTCTAAGAGCCAGTGAAAAGCTACCTATATGTATTTGACCAGACCTGAGTTTTTGTACATTGAGGCCCCTATACCTACTATACATGAGATGAGGAGTCACGAAGTTCAAAGTGGTGGCCGCAGCTAGTGCGCAGGTAACACAGGTAACAAATTTTGGCAAAATTTAAATCCATTTGACCACGTCTGCCGTCTTGAAATTTTAAAATATATTATTAGTATTATCGGAAAACAACAATGGCAGACCATTATCGCGCGTTTAACATTGTGGCAGACAGTTTTGAAAGTGCTGAAAAAGATAAAATTTCGAAAGTATTTGAACAGACCTGCCATTAATATATTTTATTTATTTGGGTCTTAAAAACTTATATTGATCACGGCAGACGTCTTCACTGCGTACACACTTCAGCAGACAACCAAATCTTAGTTACTAACCGGTCAAATGTATATGTATTAAGGTCCAAAATTTTCGCCCGGTAAAACTATATTTTTATATTTCTATTTATGAAATTATCGTAATCTTAAAATCTTTTGACATTTTGATATAGTTTCTTCCAAAAATATAAGTAATTTCTCAGTTTTTACCGTGTCACAAAAAACCCATTTCATCTCTTTTTTTTTTCACTCGACATAATGTCAGATATATTAAATGAATTGAATATAGACAAATCAGAAAAAAAAAAAAAAAAAATAATAAAAAGCAGCATTACTATCCGTTTTCTAACAACGCGCCTTTCACTCTGGGACGATTCTACTATAAAAAGTCCTTCCGGCAATGCCGGGAGGAAGAGGTAGCTTTCATATACTTATATATTTATTTATTTATTTTAAGGTAAGTTACATTGTTCAAAAATACTAAGTTCAAATTAGTGGAAATAATCTTATAAAATTAGTGATTTTATAAGATTGAAACTAGTTTTTGTCAAGACTGTATATTAATAGGAATTTTTAGAAATTAGTCATCTTTTATTCAATCTGGTTTTATTTTAAGCGATTTAGAGAGTCACCAAATTCCACGATATCATAAAGTGTATGCCATTTTAAAGCAACATTGTGGATCGTTCAGATCAGACCGTTTCAAAATGTCAGCCATAAGCAAAATTCAAAGTGCTATAACTCAGTCATTTTTTAAGATATAGACAAAATAAAAAGTGTTCTGGAATCGTTGTTTTAAGTTCTAACACGTAAAAGAAAAATATTTTTCAATTTTTAATTTTTTCGCACTTAATTTTAAATTTTAAATTTTTTAAAAAATTTAAAATGGCCACCATTTTGAAACAAAATGATGGATGGTGCTGGCCAACGAACTCGGTCGAGACATTTGTATGTACTATGTACATCCCAAGTTTCATTGAAATCGGTTCATAAATACGCGCGTGTTATCACGTGACAAAAATCAGATCGTTTCAAAATGTCAGACATAAGAAAAATTCAAAGTGCTATAACTCAATCATTTTGTAAGATATAGATAAAATAAAAAGTGTTCTGGAATCGTTGTTTTAAGTTCTAACACGTAAAAGAAAAATATTTTTCAAATTTTGATTTTTTTGCATTTAATTTTAAATTTTTAAATTTTTAAAAAATTTAAAATGGCCACCATTTTGAAACAAAATGGCGGATGATGCTGGCCAACGAACTCGGTCGAGACATTTGTATGTACTATGTACATACCAAGTTTCATTGAAATCGGTTCATAAATACGCGTGTTATCACTTGACAAAAATCAGATCGTTTCAAAATGTCAGCCATAAGAAAAATTCAAAGTTCTATAACTCAATCATTTTTTAAGATATAAACAAAATAAAAAGTGTTCTGGAATCTTTGTTTTAAGTTCTAACACGTAAAAGGAAAATATTTTTCAACTTTTAATTTTTTCGCATTTAATTTTAAATTTTAAATTTTTTAAAAAATTTAAAATGGCCGCCATTTTGAAACAAAATGGCGGATGATGCTGACCAACGAACTCGGTCGAGACATTTGTATGTACTATGTACATACCAAGTTTCATTCAAATCGGTTCATAAATACGTTAGTTATCGCATGACAAAAATCAGATATATATATATATATATGGTTATATATATATATATATATATATATATGTCAACATTTGAACGGAGGGTGGTTTTGGGGTCTGGGGGTCATGATCGGTGCAAATATACCAAAATTTTCCGGAAGTGCTTTCCTCCGGACGGCTGCAATAGGTAGCTTTTTACTTTTTGTAATGAAAGCTACCTAAAAGGGGTGCAAAGCTAAGATGGACATTTTCTCGTCTGCGCTTTCATTGAAATTGGCTCTTACTTCGGCTATTTTTTACTTTCGATCAAAGTTTTAAATTCTATTAATATCACGTTTTAATTCAAATTAAAACTTCTTAACTTCTTAACTTGAAATAAATCTTTCAGAAGGAGGAGTACGACAATTTTATATATCATTCAATTCTATGATCAAGAGACAGGAATAGAAAAATTGATTGTTCCGATAGCTAATTCTATAAAACGAGCCATTCAAATTGCCAGTGATTCTAGTAGTACTATTAAAAAATCGCCAAGAAAGGAGAATAATACTGTTTTTTGTTCATTTAAAAAGAGTTGAAAAGAATGTCATTGAAAAAAACATCCATAGATGATTTTGATTGCAGAGATATTAGAGAAGATGAACACGATTTTTTTGTCATATAGAAAACAATCCCGCCTTTGAATAAATTGCTTCCTGTTTTGAAATAAGGAAACTTTGCGTCAATTACTCCAGAAAATTGGTTTTAAAGTTAAAGATGCCAAAAGTAAATACTTAAAACGGGAAAAAAATCATTTTACAACATTTTTAATCATTTTACATTTTTAAAAATGTAGCTAACCAAACTGTTCACCCCTATTTCGATAAAATAAACCAGACTTCACGCATGCGCAGTAGAGCTGATGGTTTTACAGTAAGATCACACACAGTATGCATTTTACTAAATTCACGAAACACGAGGCATCTGTATGAAGGTTCACAAATATACTGAAAATATCTGGCAAAAACCGTTAGGGTGATGACATAACAGGACCCTCTCAGGTATAAAATCTCAGTTATTTGAATGCAAGTAACTATAAAAGAGAATATTATATGCTGAAATGAGTATACTAAAGTAGATATGAGTGTACTATGCTAGAATGAGTGTACTAGAGTATATATGAGTATACTATGCTAGAATGAGTGTACTAGAGTATATATGAGTATACTATGCTAGAATGAGTATGCTAGAATACTAATCCATAAGGGGAAAAAGAAAGATAGCTATAGACAGTCTATGCATCTGACCGGTTAGTAGCTAAGATTTGGTTGTCTGCTGAAGTGTGGTGAAGACGTCTGCAGTGATCAATATAAGTTTTTAAGTCCCTAATAAATAAAATATATTAATGGCAGATCTGGTCAAATACTTTCGAAATTTTATCTTTTTCAGCACTTTCAAAACGGTCTGCCATTGTTGTTTTCCGATAGGGGAGACCGGGGCTAGTAGTGACATTTTCGACATTTTTTATATTAGCCGTAAGATTTGAACTGAAGCGAAACTTTTAGTGTATCATATCATTAGAGTAAGTCTTGCGTAACATATTTATAAAACAACTATTAACATTATTATTAACGTTTTTCATAATGCAAAATGAATCCTGCGTAACCTCGAAATTTGTCACTACTAACCTCCGGTAGAGGTCTGCACGGACCCGGGCTTGGCCCGTGGCCCGTACCCGGCCCAGACCGCGGGCCGGGCCGGCAAAAAAATTGAACGGGCCATACGGGCCGGGCCGATAAAAAAAATTACCGGGCCTGACGGCCCGTTATACTGATTTAGGCAAAAAACGATAAAATAATAGCTGTTGTTAATGAATATGGCTTTAACGAAAATAAGTAGAAATGTGCGTCACGAACCAACACTAGTTTGACAACATCAATGCAGAAATGTAACTTCTACAGTGTAGAGATCGGGAACGGACAGTTACATTGTGTGTAACACGGGCTTAATATTTTTAGCAGACTCGTGCCGGGCTGAAATCAGACTTGCATTGTTTTTCTACATACAGACAAGCCGGGCCGAAACTAGACTTAATTGATCTCAAGATGTGTATGTCAGACAACATGATTTGTAAAATTATTAATAGCGATAAAGAACTTATGTTAACGTAATCTTTGTATGTGTTACTTCTTGGTGATTCTTAAATACAGTTTTCTACAATCCTAAAGTTTCATAAATTTTCTGACTAATTTTTAACTGTAAAAGCATAATATTGACAAGCCTGATTTTTGAAGGGATTTGGAATCAAACAGCTTTTTTATTTTTTGTAAAAAGGATACTTGTATAACCTTGTTGAAATATAATCAAGAATGAGAAATTCATTCATTTATAACGTTCTTAACACAATAAAACACTTTCATATTTTAATAATATTGTAAATCAAATGAACATAAAATAATTTAATTGTTAACACTTGTAAACTCTTAATCTTTTATAAAGATACTTTTAGAGGCACTTAGCAATAAAAAGAAAGAAAAAAAACACTAACCTTTGACCATATTGATCTTTGACTCGGGAGCCTACTACACCGTGTAGGCCTATATGCTATATTTTTAATCACTCATGACATCGCTTGCTTCAGCGTCTGATATGCAGTTAATACAAATATAATAAGGTTCATTTCGGTACATTTGACATGCGCCCATCTTTTACATGTCATGCATTGCATCCAGTCTTCCCCGGGTCTAGAAAGTTGGTATTGCTCCAAGCAAACTAGACATAAGCAGTTTTCGTCATCTTCGGAGGTATCCAATACTTGCTTCTCCTTTTTTTCAATAACTTAGGTATAATTTCTTTTATGCACTGCTTGGCCTTTCCATATAGTTTCTTTTTTGCCTTTTCTTCTTCAATTTTTTTTCTGCGTTCTTTTGCTTTTTGTTCTGCTCGAATTTTCACTTTTACAGGTGTTCTTGTAAGAATGGCAGATTTCAAACATTTACGAATAGATCGCTTGCCTTTTTCAGGTCCTGCTTTAGGAAGTGGTCTTATTTCTGTAAGACTTACCACTGACACATTGCTATTATCATTTGTCATAGAATCATCTAATTCAATGAGATTTCTTACTTCTGATCTTCTGAAGACGGTCCTGCATTCTCACCATCATTGATTAAAGTTATTGCTGAAGTGCTTGGTATATTAATAGTTACACTGTAAAAAATATCCGTTAATATACACAAATTCTTCCGTAAAATTCTACGGAATAGTTTCATTTTTTGAAAAAAAACAGAAGAATTTCCGTTATTGACATTTTGAGATTATAATTACGGTAAGATTTCCGTAAATTTTCTGGAAACAGAGAAGTTCCGTATTAAAACAGTATAAAGTCCATAAATAACTCTAGTGGCGGCATAGAAAAACATTATAGAGTTGTTTTATGAACAACTTTCTGTTATAATATTCTTTATTTCTTTCTGTTTTAATAATATAAACCTAACATATTTTTACAATATTAAAAAGATAACAAAAATTATACAATTTTATTAATACTTTTAAAGTTTTAGATTAGTTAGTTTATTTTCAGTTAGTTTATTTTCATTATGATTTTTAAATAATGTTAATAACTCATTTATAGCATATTTTTTACAAAGTGCGTTGGATTTTTTAAAATGGAAAAAATTTCTACTTTTAATTTTAATATATTTTTTTAATCTATTTACTTTAAGAAATTCGAACATAAAATTTAAAACATCTGAATTATATTAAAGAAATTATTATAATGGTGACGATTATCTAATTTATAAAAACAATAAAGGAAATTTATTTTAATAACCCTTAATAACTATCTTTATTGAGATTAAAATCGATCGTCATACAAATACTTTGTTAAAATAGATGTTTTTTAAAAAAAGTATGTTAATATCCTTTCAAAAACAAATAAGTAAATAAATATGAATAATATTACAATAAACTTTTAAAAATCTCCCTAAAATGAAGAAAACAAAACTTTTTAATGCATTCAACTATTAATACATGTAATATTTTAAAGTCTAAAATTCATTTCTTATAGAACTGGAATTAAAAACTAAATATTCGAAATTATGGAGATAAAATCTGTTGAACAATTGGAACTATACACTCAATAGAAAATAATTCTCTACAAAAATTAATGCCGAGTTCAACATAAAGCCTTTGCTTTATAAAATCATTCGAAATAAGTAAAGATATTTGCAAGCTGTTTATGTATAACTGTGGCGTAATTGTGTTACACTACTGCAAGCTGCCATAGGACAGGTGCTTGGTTCGATCCCCATCGAGGGTAAGTAACATTTCTCCACTGTTGTTTAAATTAAATGTATGTGACCTGATGTGTCTTTGTCTAAAAATAAAGATGACAGTTTGTCCTTGAAAATTCTTTTTTGGCTTTCAAGCAACAATTTTTATATAAAAAAAATATGAAAAAAAACCGGAAATATTTTGTAAAAAAAGCGGAAACATTTTTGGAAAAAACGGAAATAGCACTGGCGTCTAGATTACCAGTACTATTTCCGTTATTTCACGGAAATGTTTTTTACAGTGTACATATTTCTTTTTTTTCCCCCTTGTCATTCTGGTCTCTAACGCTCTCATCTCCGATAGATAGCTCTTTCAGTACGCCTCTTGCAATTTCAGGCCATTTTTCCTGAAATATAAAAACATTCATTAAAAATTATGCTGGGTATAAGTAGTGACACTGTCACGATGTGTCCCTTAGACTTCGTCACAACTAGCCTCACGTTACGCCATTTTGAACTTTATTCATTAGTTTCCGAAATGTTGGCATGACTAACAAATGAAATACATAGAATAATAGCTCAAAATATAAGCATTTAAATAATGATAGGGAAGTTTACATACCTCATTATCCCTAGTGGCAATGACGATTCAAATGTAGGTTGCAAAATTTACTTTCACGATAGAAAACAAGATAATTTTATTTATTTCGAAAACAACGCGACGCTATACTTCAAAAAATACGCAGCACATTGAGACTATCAACCTCTTCATTCACATGACGCAACAGGTCCTGGAACCTATTGGCTCAGTCAGGAAGCTCGATGGCACAACTTGCCCCTGGCACAACTAACCCCGGTTTCCCCAATACTAATAATATATTTTAAAACTTCAAAACGGCAGACGTAGTCAAATGTAATTAAATTTTGCCAAAAGTTGATACCTGTGTTACCTGCGCACTAGCTGCGTCCATTGGCGCACCCAGGATTAAGCTTTGGAGGGGGCTAACATATAATTAGAGGTCGGTATTTTCCAGATCTGGCCCTGGCAGATGAACTCAGTCCGATTTTTTTTGCATTTTATTGAAAATTGACGAGATTAGTCGTTCCCAGAAGTACATTTTTTCTATTGACTGGATACAAAACGAGGACTGGATGGTGGGGGGGAGCAATCAACGAAACCTGGGGAGGGCCTCTGAAAAGTTTTGATTGGGCTAATTTTGAAGGCTTAAACCTCTTTGATAAATAAAAAGAAATTATTGTTTTAAGTGATAAATATAAAAAATGCTTATATTTCAAATTTCATACGAAAATTTACATATAAGAAAAAAAATGTGAAGAGTGTAATATTTTTCAAAATTTCTGTTTTGCTGAATCTATTAAAAGTAATAAAGATAAACTTTCATAATTTTAGAAAACTTTAAATAGTTTAATCTTGTGGTCTGGGAGGGGCTTCAGCCCCCTTAGCCCTCCCCGTGGGTGCGCCAGTGGCTGCGTCCACCACTTTGAACCTAGTGACTCCTCATCTCATGTATAGTAGGTATAGGGGCCTCAATGTACAAAAACTCAGGTCTGGTCAAATACATATAGGTAGCTTTTCACTGGCTCTTAGACTATTACATGCCTGGGCATTGAGTCAAACAGAGATTGGATGGCATGTACAAGTAAAGATGCCCATGCAGTTTCAACACGATGCCACAGTTCATCAATCGTAGTGACTGGCGTATGGTTACGAGCCTGTCGCTCGCAACCATTGACCAGACATTTTCTATTGGTGAGAGATCTGGGGGACATGCTGGCCAGGGCAACAGCCGAACATTTTCCGTATAAAGGAATTTCCGAACATTACCGGCAACATGCGGTCGAGCATTATCTTTCTGAAACGTAGGATTTAGCAGGTCTCGAATAAAGGGTAGAGCCGAGGGTCGTAAAATATCAGAAACGTAACGTGCTCTGTTCAGAGTGCTATCAATGCGAACAAGAGATGACCGAGACGTGTATACAATGGCACCCCATAACATCACGCCTGGTGATGGGCCAGTATGACGATGAAGAATGCGCGCTGCCAATGTGCGTTCATGACGACGCATCCGAAACGGACGCGACCATCATGATGTTATAAGCAGAACCTGGATTCATCGGGGGAAAAATGATGCCTCGCTATTCGTGCACCCAGGTTCGTCGTTGATCATATCATTGAAGGCGCTCCTGTCTATGACGCAGCGTCAAGGGAAGTCGCAGCCTTCGTCTCGGAGCTGTGAGTCCATACTTCTGAAAACGTTGTCGAACTGTTCATGCAGACACTTTTTATCTTGCAAATGACCCTATTCCTTGACTCTGGGCTCGTGACGTGGTTGCCCGATCCATTATGGCCATACGGATAACATGTTTGTCTTCTCGGCTACTAGTGATAGGGGACCGTTGTGATCCCGTACGGCGTTCCGTATTACCGTTCTGAATCCACCGATTTCATATTCTGCGAACAGTCATTGGATCTAGACCAACACGAACAGCAATATTGCGATACGATAAACCGAAATCCCGGTAGGTTACAATTCGATCTTTATAAAAGTCAGAAACATGCTGGTACGCATTTCTCCTTCTTACACGAAGCATCACAACAATTTTTCGCCAATCAACAATGCTCAAATGCAATTTCTGTCTGAGAAATCGGTTGAACAATTTCCGCATTTAAACACATTGTAGGTGTCTCTACCGGCACCTGCTTTGTCATAATGCGCTGAAAAGCTAATCATTTCTGTATCATAGTATCTTCTTGCAGCCGTTTAAATTTCATGTCTGTAGCATGTCGCATTCACGGTGTAGTAATTTTAATGGCCAGTAGTGTATATGTATACGAAAAATTACGTTTAATCCTACGGAACTTGTATAAAGTATTTTTACATATGCATGTTATTGAGTAGAAAGTCTATTTATATATATTAAATTCTTTACCTATATTAATTTTGTGACTTATAAATTATTTTACTACCCAGAAATTAATTTTGAATTATTATGTAACACACTAAACAGCAATTGTTAATGATTTTAATCTGCATGACTTCTCAAAGTAAATTACAACTATTAATTTCATAATTATATATGAACAGTGTGCATTAACTTTTTAGGGGAGTTTAGAGAGAGATGGGACACTGGGATTTTAATTAAAACGGATTAATTACTTTTTATCAATTAATTGATGTTTTAAGGAAATCCGTAGTTCTGAGACGTTTTAAGTGACTTTTTTAACCTCGATGTTCGTGCCCCAAACTAATGATGCCAGATAGTATTTAATGGAGATATACAATCATGGTGCTTTAACCCTTTCCGGCACGGGCAAAATTTGTAGTAAAGTGAGAAATTATCGACTGACACCGGAATTCACAAACGAATTTTTTAAATATTTTGAATTCCTTAATCTAAGCTTTCATTGTAAAAGCAAAATTTTACTAAAATATTACTGGTGCCGATTGCAAGTTTGGAATTAAAATTAGGTATCCCAGACCGGTCACAGTGTGCCGGAAAGAGTTAAAGAGCTCCAGGCTCCAGGAAAATCTAACCTTTATCTAAACTGCAAAATTTCATTACAATTGGAGTGTGGCTTTGTGAGTGTTCCCTTGTCAGTTAGAAGTTAATTTTACTAAGAAATATATGATTCAAAATTATTTATTTTTCTATAAAAATAAAAATAGTTTTACAGATAATTATTTTGTATTACCTGCCAAAATGTATGTTACTCCGGAAAGATCATGTGGCATAGATGATAGGAAAAAGGCCGTTTTATTTACCTTTTTTAATAATACTTGTATTAATTTCATTAAGATATTTTGTTAGGGGTTTAAAACATTGATTTTGCATCGTTAATCATAATAATCAAATGTAATTTCAGTTAAAGGGGAACAACGGTTTTAAAATTATTATGTATCTTTAAACAATTTACCATTTACTTTTTTAGACTTTTTTAATTCTCGGTTCTTAATTTGATAGCAAGGAAATCTATTAAAAATATTTTGGATCAGTTATTTTTATAAGCAAATGTCACATAAAGGGCTACTAATACAAAATATGTCTTTTGATTTACAAACCTTCCTGGCTTTTACTCGTTTTAGACTTAAAAGTACCATAATTTGAAATTTTTGTGAAAATTAGATCGTGTTGGTTGCGGATGATGGTATTAAAGATTGGTCTAGAAAAAGAATGTTGTGCATCTAAAGAAGATAGTGACTATATAAACATGTATCTTCTAAAATTATATTTATTATGCAATATTCATGCTGCATCTGTAAATCAACAAAAAACTTATTTATTTATTAAATTATTTTTTAACCCATACATATTATAATTCAAGAAAATAAACCAAAGAGTAAGTATTATCGTTTGAATAACTGTTTGCAATAATACTTTTCATTTCACAAAAATGAATCTTTTTTTCTGTTGAATGATGGTTATCTATCTCTAGTTTATGATGCACGGATGACTTTACTTTGATAACACGTTTAAAAAATTTAATTCTCTGATTATGAACAATAATAATAAAAAAAACCCCCACAAACTACCGAAAATGAGCCCCCTCGAAATACCCCCCCCCCCCACGCCTACCTCATATATTTTGCAAGTTGTATAAATCCTGAGAAATTTATAAATTCCAAATGTATTCCCTCGCCATCACCCACCTCATATTACCTATTTATTTCACAAAAGTTCCAATTATAAGCATTCCTTAAAATTATTAAAATTTTCTGTCTGCTAAAGGTGAGGGGGGGGGACGTATATTCGGTACTTTACGGTATATTATCCTGTCACAAAAAAAAGAAAAAGGTGAAATTTGCTTTTGTCTATTCGCCCTATGCACATTACCTTTACCCTTATGTATTTGTTTCCTCTAAACATTTCCGCTGAACATTTTTACCCCTGTACACTATCAAAATTAGAAACTACACTTATGAATTGATGATTCTTAATAATTGTACAGTTTTCATGAGCATTATTATCGAAACTTATGTTTTAGTATTTTAAACCTCTTTTCACGCTTTATTAAACATTTCAGCTTATATACTGCTATTACAATTTTCAAACGAATTACTTTTAAATTTAAAATTCCAATAAATTATAAATAAAAGTAAATTTAATTAGTTTCAATCTAAAGATTAGCTTTTTGGACTGTTTTGAGAATGATCTGATCAGATGGAACTTACATAATTCTATTTTTATGAAATTAATTATTATGACAAAATGTTCAAAAGTATAGAATAAACCAAAATAATAAAAAATACTAAGATGATCATTGTGATAAGTTTTGAAATTGCTTAAAACCACAGCATAGTACTTTAAAGACAAATGAATAACGAAAACTATTTCTCACGAAGGATTTTAATTAAAACGGATTAATTACTTTTTATCAATTAATTGATGTTTTAAGGAAATCCGTAGTTCTGAGACGTTTTACAAGATAGAGAAAATATTTCTTCTAAGAGGTGCAAAACATCATTTTCTACTTATTAAACATTAAAACATTATTGAAAGTTAATTATCGTCATTTTTATATTTGTCAGCTGAATTCTTATTAAGTGATATTTCCGATAGATAACAATTCCGAGGAAATAAAACAAGTATAATATATCTTCACGCAATTTGAAGATTACCCAATAATATAATCTTTCTTTTACAGGGTATTGTATACTTTTGTTTTAGGATCTTTTTAATTGTTTTATGTATTTTTCAAACTATTTTGATTAATGTCAAGTATCAAAATTTTTTAGTATCAGTATTATTGCGAACATCCTTTTTATAAATAAATACTAAAATCCCATAAGAAGGAAAACGGTTAATGAAATCTGCCGAATAGATTGGAAGTAAGCTAGTATTTGTCTGTATCAATGAGACTCCAATATTCTTGCAAGCGTTTAAATAGTGCAAATTCAGCTGAAGATTTGATTACAATACATAAACCAAATACTATACTAATTATCATTTCCATAATGTGATGCTGCAAACCAGTAATAAGATCTCCCTCTCTCTCTCTCTCTTTTTTTTTTTTTTTTTTTTTTTTTTTTAAATTTCTGCTCCATAAGATACAAGCTCCTGAATTATAATCGGTTTTTAAACAGGTAGTGCCAAAGCACATTGAACAAATATTATTCTCTATCCCCCAGTCTTGAATAGTTTCAAAGAAATTTCTGTCTGAGCTTTTCTTATTGCAGATGATATCATGACAAGAGTGAGTAGCCCAGGAACTCCTCTGCCAGAAACTAATACAAGTTATAGATCAATTTTTCCTTTTTCAGTCGAATCATACATTAATTTTCCATACCAGTGAATGACTAAAGTGTTGTTATTATGAAACTTCCTTTTTTTATTTCATATATCTTAGTTCCCTCAAGCATTCTTTATCGGCTAATTCAGTCTTTGTTACATGCATTTCAAAATGCGAAATTTAATTTTCTATGGCGTAATACGAGCACGCGTATATTTATCATTGCCTATCTATACAAATAAAAGAATAAAACGCTCTATCTCTCTCTCTCTGTGTGTGTGTGTGTGTGTGTGTGTGCGTGTCTGTGTAAATTTATCTTAAAAGTGACTCTATAGATTTTGACAAATTTTTCTATTTTACCATTTTCGGATACGAGATGACCATTGCGCTATGACACGTGTTTGAGAAAATTCGATTAGTGGATCATTTTGGGTCATAATGGGTCAGGGTCAAGCAAAATATGTCTAAAAATTGGCTCGAATGATTTTAACTAAATTTTGTATCAAAACGTATTTTGGCACGAGAAAACTATTGGTTTAGGTTACATGTTCGAGAAATTTCGAGTAGTGGGTCATTTTTGGGTCATGGTGGGTCAAACTATTTTTTCTAAAAAGCGCTCTAACAATTTTCACTGAATTTTGAACTCTAACGTTTTAGATTACGTTGAAGACCATCGGGCTGAATCGCATATTACAGAAAATTAAATTAGAGGGTCATTTGTGGTCATGATGGATCATGCTAATTTTATCTAGAAAAAGGTCCGCACGATTTTAAATAAATTTTGTATTATGTCATTTTCGTGCACAATAATACCATTAGAATAGATCGCATGCTCAAGAACATTTAATTAGTGGGTCATTTTGGTGGGTCATACTAAAGTATGAGCAAAAATTATATGTGAATGTGTAAATTTTTATCTTAAAAACGGCTCTAACGATTTTGACAAAATTTTGTATTTTACAATTTTTGAGCATGAGAAGACCATTGGGTTAGATATTACATCTTTGAAAAAAAATCGGTTAGTGGGTCATTTTCGGTTAATGTGGGTCACGCTAATTTTATTTAGAGAATGTTTCTAACGATTTTGACTGCATTCTATAATTTACCGCTTTCGGGCACAAGAATATAATTGAGCTAATTCACTACTGAAGAACATTCGATTAGCGGAACATATTGAGTCGCAATGGGTCCAATTCAAGTTAATTTTATTTAAAAAAAAGTCTCAAACGATTTTGACAAAATTTCATACCATTACTGTTTCTGGACATGAGTATTTTACTAACAAGGGCACCACCAAACATGGTGCTCACAGATTTTGATGATTTCAAAGTATGTTGTAGGGGTCACACCACTAATTATTCAGCTGAAAGGGTTTTTTCAAATGGGCCTTAGTTTTTGAGAAATTGGGGGTCAAAGTTTAGCGCTCATTTCAAATAGCCGTTTGTATTGCAAACAGATTGTGGCTGGGTGGCGCTGCGGTAACGTTCGAGACTCCAGACCCGGAGTTGGCGGGTTCAACCCCAAATTAGAGCTTTTTTTTTTTTCCTTTCTTTATATACTTTTTTACACGTTGCATATTTAAAGCAGAATTGGGAATTCTACAAGCTTTCAACTTTTCAATATTTTCTTAATAATTTAAATTTATATTTTCGAATTTATTTCATAAAAATGTATTTTTTGTGCAATTTTTAAACTAATATTTTTATTGACAAAACTGCAAAACTAATTTATGCCTAGAACTCCTTTTTATTAATTATTATGTAATTTCTTTTTTTATGAAGCACAATTCTGAAATAATAATTTTTCTTTTTTCTATCGCCTTTTTTTGTGGAATTTTTTAAATGAAAATTTATCCTTTTTTGTATAAATTATATAAAATAATTTTCAGGTGCAATTTCTCAAACACTTATAGGATTAGTTAATTCAAATAATGCATATCTTCGAAAGTGTAATAAAATATTAATGCAGCAGTGCTAAAATATTATCCAAATCTTTACTGATCTTTAAATACATTCATCTCTAATGTTCAACCTAAACATTATTTATCGTTTGCACAAATAAGAAATGACAGATTACATTAAAAAATTATATATACATTTTTATTTTAACAAACTAAAACACTATTCATAAAAAAAAAGTAAACTAGATCGGAAAAATCGTCTGCTAATGATTTCAATAAGATAAAATTTACGATACATAAAAAAAAATACATATGTGTTTATTTTATTCGTCTGCTTTTATTTGCTCGGTAAATCACGCAAAAATAGAAATTCTTTTTACTAATGTCATTCAGCTTCTTTTGCAGACAAATAAAAGATTTGCAATATTGGTATGAAGGCGAAATTACGAATGCATTGAAATATTGCGAGACGTTGTTACAAAATGTTAATCTGCTTACAAATTCTCTACCGCATGATATTTCCTGTGCTTCTATTGCTATGGCTGAAGAATTTCATAATTCAATATTAAAAATATTAGATGATCGACAAATTATTGAAGCAGATGAACTGATATTGAATGAAGAACATGAATTAAATGAATTTACAAAGGTATTAATTTTTTTTACCTAGCAATATATATATATATATATATATATATATATATATAGATGTATTTATACGTTATATTTCATTCCGAAAAAATCGAAAAGTAAAAATTGAAAAAATAAACTATCCCCATAAGAAAATAGTTATAAGTTCAAAGCTTGTAGAATTCCCAATTCTGCTTTAAATATGCAACGTGTAAAAAAGTATATAAAGAAAGGGGGGAAAAAAAAAGCTCTAACTTGGGGTTGAACCCGCCAACTCCAGGTCTAGAGTCTCGAACGTTACCGCAGCGCCACCCAGCCACAATCTGTTTGCAATACAAACGGCTATTTGAAATGAGCGCTAAACTTTGACCCCCCAATTTCTCAAAAACTAAGGCCCATTTGAAAAAACCCTTTCAGCTGAATAATTAGTGGTGTGACCCTTACAACATACTTTGAAATCATCAAAATCTGTGAGCACCATGTTTGGTGGCGCCCTTGTAAGTCACATGTTTGGGAAATTTTCATTAGTGGGTCATTTTTGGGTCTCTTTGAGTCAAGCTAATTTTCTAATAAACGATTCAAAAGATTTTGATTAAATTTTGTAGTCTATCGTTTTCGGGATCGAGAAGAAAATTAGTTTACGTCTCGTATGTTCAAGAAAATTCCAATAGTAGGTCATTTTGGGTCACCGTGAGCCTCGCTCAAGCTAAATATATCTAAAATGGCTCAAATGATTCTGACAAAAATTAGCATTATACCGTTTGGGGCACAAAAACGTCATCGGGCTAAATCATATGTTCGAAAATTTCAATTAATGGGTCATTTTGGGATCACTGCGTGTCAAGCTAATTTTATCTAAAAAACGGCTTTTAATGATATTGATCAAATTTTGTATTTTTCCGTTTTAAGGCTCAAAAAGACCAACATTCGATTAGTGGGTCATTTTGAACCACACTGTGTTATAATCAAATTAATTGTTTCTAAAAAAGACTTAAACGATTTTGACAAAATTTTGCATTATACACCGTTACAGGACAGGACACGAGCAGTGGGCTAGGCTGCATATTCGTGAAATTTCAATTTTTAGATCATTTTTGGCCACAATGGGTCCGGGTACAACTAATTGTATCAAAAAACGGCTCAAACGATATTGATTAAATTTTGTATTACATCGTTTTCGAATTTAAAAAGACCATTGAGATAGGTCGCATGTTTGAGAAAATCCCATTAATGGGTCTCTTTAAGTCACAATGGGTGCAGTTACTATGGGTAACTACTAGGTTATGGTCACAAGACCGAGAGGTTGGTGATATTTGACAAGCTGTTGGCGACATTTGGCCGAAAAATGGAATTAAAAGATTACGAATTCCAAAACAGATACTTGGCGCCAAAAAAAAAAAAAAATGTCACCAAATTTTGCTACATTTGGCAATAAAAAATTACCTTTCAGAATGCGAAACTTTGTTTTAGACATTTTTAATAGGAATCGAGATGCAGGGTTAAACAACCAGAGTCGAGCTAAAAATGTGATTTGGATTAAGGTCCTTTCGTTGTAAATGTGTAAATACACTGTGTGAAATTTATAAACATGTATGTACATAGTTTTCATATTGATTGTTTTTGTAAATAATACTAATGTAAATAAAATATTTTATAGAAATAAATGATTCAGTGAGAATATTATATCGAGTTGAACGTAATGTTAATTTGGACCAAACTTAGCTCGGTTCTTTCCCGCTTGTTAAATTTATCCATAGATTAAGATGAGATTTTGCAATCGGGCAAGGGTCGCTAATGCGTCTCCTTAACCAATTCATATTCTTTTTTTTTATATATAAATATAGTTATTTTATTAAATACTTTTGAGTTATTTTAGGATGAATAATAAATTAGGGCAGGGATATTCGCAACAGTTTATCGAAAAAATGTATTTTCAAAAGCACGAAAAACTTCGAAATATTAATTTAGGCATTTTTTTTTTCAAATTTCAAGGAATTCTTATATATAATTCATTTGCAGAAAAATATTTTTCGAAAATATATTTGGTCTGGTATATGACATTGTCCTGATGATGAAAAACCAGGTTTTGATTTTATTGCCGAAACGTTAGTGAGGGATTACTTTGCAGACACGATATTTTTGGTTTCCGTCTGTCTGTCTGTTCCGTGATAACTGCTGTAAAAAGCATCCGATTTCCTTGAAATTAAGTAAGCATGTTTATAAGGCATCCGGATTCAGCTTGTATAATTTTTTGTTATGTTTTATTCATCCGTTCGGAAAATACAGAGCATTTTACTTTGCACCATAATGCTTTTCAATGGCAATTCAGACTATTTTCAAATTTCCATTTGTTGAAAAGAAATGGTGCGTTTGATTAGCGTAATTTAAATGGTGAATTATGAATGTTAAAAGCTCCGAATAAGTTTTTAAATTATTCCCATTCATTTAAAATTTTTTCAGTATATTTCACAATCTATTTTTTAATTATGTGTATAGTTTTTTGTAGAAATTTAGACAGTTTTTTCAATAATAAAAGCCATTTTTTTTTTATACTTTTGCGTATTTGGCATGATACCTATTCCATTTTTTTTTTCTTTTCCTTTCGTCAGTTGCTTAGCAACGCATTTCGTAGCTGTTAAAAAATAAATCATTTAAATAATTCCAAAAAAGAAAATTTAAGCAGAAAATCTGCAAGAGAGAAATAAAAGGTTAGTTTTTTTAATAATGTGGTGTTCAAATTAAATTTGCGTCAAATATAATCTGTGTTGATAACATTGCATTTACAACACTTTCCAACATAGTTGAAAAGTACTTATAAATTCAGTTTGTCTGTCTATTCGTGCTCTGTCTCGCGTAAATTGCTATGAAATTGATATATATTATTGTGGTTTACTGTAGCATATTCAGTATTGAAAATGAAGTGTGAATCATTACCAGTTTATTTACAGGGCCACTCAAAAGAATTCCTTGCATTAAGATCTACGAGGGGAAATCGTTTGCTGTGTATTTTAATAATATTTTAAACATACTGAAAATGATGTACATTACTAAAGTTTACAACAAGATAGAATGTGGTGCGCAAGGAACATAACATTCATTTACAGGGACACATAGAAGATAAAAGAAGCCTATAGAAGAAAATAAGCAATAATTGGACCTATGAATAATAATTGCTGACAGTGCGTTTTCATTTGAGTTATGATTCTATGAACATAAAAACTGTTTTCCGAAACAAAATTTATAAAAACACTATTATAAATTAAATATAATTTAATTTATAAAAGATTGGGTTTAAATAAATATTGCTATTTGATATTTTCTTCTATTATTTATTTCTATTGAAAACGTCTAAGAGTTTTATATACTTATAAATATAAAAAAAAATGCAGATTTTTGGAGGTTGAATATTATATAAAATGAGATTAAAGTAGAAAAAATTGCAGCGCTGACGTTGAGGCTTCTTATCTGCAGCTTTACTAGTATTATATAAGGAGAAATCGCCTATTTAAATTGCTCTTGAGGTTAATATGGGATTCGCAATCGAGGGGGGATCGATGATGAATGCCCTGATGCATATCAGGAATAACATAAGATTAAAAAATATACAAATAAAGTGGCAATGAATAAATGATAATCAAAAGACGCGTTATAAAAATGCTATAAGAGCTGTAGCATTATGATGTACATAATCTGTAAAACTTATCAAAGTATAGAAATTAAAATAAAAAATGTAAAGCAAAGCAGTTTAACTCTTTTGGAGACTTCAAATAAATGAAAAATGATTTATGATTCACTTTGCTAACTCAATTATTTAATAGAAATGAACCCAATATAAAAAAAAAAAAATTGTTTAAAATAAATTAAAAACAAAAATAATGTTGAGTGTAAATTAAGTTTTTGATGTTTATATTTCAGAAGAAAAAAAAATGCATCCGTAAAATATTACTTTCAGTGATAATACAGAAATATATTAATGGCAGAAAATAAGAGCTGTTCTTGCCTTTAACAATAAATTCAGCTTTGAATTAAAAAATGTTAGCTATCATAGAAGAAATCATATTGGAATTGTTGCATGTGTCACGAGATAGTGCCTTAGAAGAAGTGTCATACGCTCTTCTTATTGCTTTTTTTTATTTGTGCATTTTGCACTTTCTATGTATTAAGATTGGTGCTATTTTAAAGTACTTAGAAAGAAAATTGATCATTTAAAAAATTTTTAGTTTCTATTATGATTTAATAAATATTTTGTTGAAACAAGTTTTCTTTTCATAATTCTCTGCATTCTATAACTGGCGATAAAACATTACAAGTTTTCTTATTATTGATTGTCGGGCTATACGACCATGAAAAACATAAAAACTACAAATGAATTATGATTTTCGGTACTTTTAGCAAATTTTCATCAAAAAAGTGAACTTGCTTTATTATCGATCTCAGGTGTTTAAGGAGCGGGTCTAGGAATTAATCACCCCAGATGCACAGCGGCAATAACCTCCAATTAAATGAGAAACCGAATTAATGAGCTTATAAACATTTTAAAGAATTATTCTACAATCAATTGGACCATGAAAAACATAAAATGTGCAAAATAATAATAATTTTTGGCACTTTACATTTTAGAAGTACATACGTTTATTAATAACACAAGCTGCGTACCTATTCGTTCTGTTGAAATTGTACTTTGTAAGATATACTTAAAGATTTTTAGAAAAAAAAAAAAAAAAAAAAAAAAAAAAAAAACGAAATCTAGCTGTATTTTTCATTTCAAAAAATATTTATTATGGAATAATGTGTTGTAATAATTTATTAATCCAGTTTTTAAATTGAAACATGCGTCACTCATAGGCTAAAAATGTAATTAGTTTCAGACATAAATCTAATTTAGACCTTTGACTAAAAGTCAGATTTTTAAAAAATGATCAATTAGTTCTCGAGTTTTTCAGTACTGAAAAATTGGTTGATTAATTGGTTCTCTCGATATTTATTTGTTTTCTCAACAAGCATCTTAGACATCAGATTGCAACAAGTTGCAGCCTCTATCAAGGATTATCATTTATAGATCTTTCAATCGCTGTAAGATTCCTTTCAATTAATGGATTATTTACTGAGTTTTTGAATATTGAAAAATTGGTTGATTGATTCATTCTCTCAATTTTCCTCTATTTTCTGAGCAGCTATTTTAAATATCAGACTGTGACGAGCTGCAAACATTTTCTATATGTCATTGATAGCTTTAGCATTTGTCATGCAAGCCTTTCTGAGTCTATTCTGCAGATTTATACAGGGTGTTTCGCTACCAGACAGACAAACTTTGAGGGGTGATAGTAGACATAAAGACAAACATTATTAAATAGGAAACCATGGGGCCAAAACGTCTTCTGTAGGAGCTAGGGGCCATTAAAGTTTAAGGTCCAAAACTTCAAACGCTGATAAAAATTAGAAAAAAGGGTCGATTTGTTTGCGGTTTTCTCTAAAATCATTCTTTATATCACGATTTTGTATTTTTTTAATTTTAAAGGTTAAGTTCAAAAATTGTCGATAGAGGGCGCTTTAGACTTTAGAGTAACGAACAAATACTTTTTGCCGTTCTTTTGTACATGGGGTTGAAATTGTTCTAAAGTTTAGATTTTAACTTAAATTTTAAGCCCAAAATCGGAAACATGGAGATCGGTTAACTAGCGAAAATTTAACTGTGAACCGAGGGAGAGATTTTAAACGCTCATAAACATTGGACAAACTAATTTATTTTGCTGCGGTTTGCGTGTAGGTCATTCCCTTGGTAATTATTTTATTCAAAATGATGTACAGCTTTCATGTCCTCATTTTTTGATAGAGGGCGCTTCCGACACATGCCTGACATTTCAATGGTATTACTCCTGGTTGTTTTACTACCAGACCACCATACTTCCAGGAAGTGTAAGGGATGCAAAGACGACTCGGAATCACACAGGAATGTAACGTTGAAATTTTTTTTTGCATGTTACGTTTAAAAAAAAGCAGAGGAAAAAACAACAGAAACAAGCAGAGAAACAGCAACATGTTAAAGTGACAAAACAAAGTTTATTTAAAGGTTTTACTGCAAAAAGTGTTCGAAATTACGACCAGAAAATGTCCGGCAAAGTACATGACAGCGATAGTAGATGGTGCCGCGATTTTCTTGAGGTAGATAGCGCTGAACGGTAATGTGCGTGAAAGTTTCTCTCTCGTTGCGCAGCTCTATGTGGTTCCAGCACGATCGGGCTCTTCCAAATTTTACCAATGATGTTCACCGATACCTCAACGTAACATATGGACAGCGGTTGATAGGTCGTGGTGTCTCGGTTTATTGGCCTGCCAGATCACCGGACCTATCAAGTATGAGATTCTTCTGCTGGGGCCATATGAAAAGTTGGGTGTATGAGAATCCCGTACCATAAATTAAAGACTTAGCAGCTCGTATTTCTGTAGCTTCTGGAAATCTACCAAAGATTCCAGGAATCTTTCAAAGCGTGAGGAATTACATGCGACGCCGCTGTCAAGCATGTCGATTACTTCTGGTCATAATTTCGAACATCTTTTCTAGTGAAACCTTTAAGTAAACTGTTTAATGTCATATTAACGTGTTGTTGTTTCTCTGCTTGTTTCTGTTGTTTTTTTTCTCTGCTTCCTTTAACCATAACTCGCAAAAAAAGACATTTTCAACGTTACATTCCTATGTGATTCCGTTTCGCTTTCGCATCCCTAACACTTCCTGGAAGTATGGTAGTCTGGTAGTAAAACACCCAGGAGTAATGCCACTGAAATGTCGGAGATGAGTCGGAAGCGCCCTCTATGAAAAAATGAGGACACCACAGCTGTACCTCATTTTGAATAAAATAATTACCAAGGGAATGACCTACAAGCAAACCGCAGCAAAATCGACTAGTTTGTCCAATGTTTATGAGCGTTTAAAAACTTCTCCTCGGTTCACAGTTAAATTTTCGCTAGTTAACCGATCCCCATTTTTCCGATTTTGGGCTTAAAATTTAAGTTAAAGTCTAAACTTTAGAATATTTTTAACCCCATGCACAAAAGAACGGCAAAAAGTATTTGTTCGTTACTCTAAAGTCTAAAGCGCCCTCTATCGACAATTTTCGAACTTAACCTTTAAAATTAAAAAAAATTAAAAATCGTTATATAAAGAATCATTTTAGAGAAAACCGCAAACAAATCGACCCTTTTTTCTAATTTTTATCAGCGTTTGAATTTTTGGACCTTAAACTTTAATGGCCCCTAGCTCCTACAGAAGAAGTTTGCGCCCCATGGTTTCCTATTTAATAATGTTTGTCTTTATGTCTACTATCACCCCTCAATATTTATCGGTCTGGTAGCGAAACACCCTGTATAGACAGACGAACGGATAAAATTTATAAAATTTTAGATGTTATTTTTGCTTCTATACGCCATCTAAACAGTCGAATGAACTTCAAATAGGTGTTTATTTGTCCCAGACAGATATACAGGGTGGTCATAAAAAAACTTTGCCGATATATGGAGCTCTAGCGGCCAATCTGTTCAACCGCTCGAGGTGAAATTTCATTCTATTCAAAAGTATCAGCTCGAGATTCTGTGAACGGCAACAAAATGGCACTCACGGTTATGGTTGTAGTTACAGAAACTTGAAATTTTCCAACGGCAACACCCATTTTTTTTTCATCGCTAAATGCTCAGCGCATGCGAAAACCCTAACGAGCGTTGCAACGGTATGGTTATTGCAATAAACAGACGCGTTATGCTCGCACAAAGTCAGCTCTACGAACGGCCCCTAAAAAACACGACCAAGGCGCACGAAGAAAATTTGAATATGACAGAGACAAAATACCAATTACGGAACATCTTTTGCCAGAACGTCCTTAGTCAGCGTAGAAAACGGATAAAAAGTAGGGTGGGAATGTTAGTTCTTCGGTCGGACCTCGGAGATGCCAACAAAATGACATCGTTCGTGGTGAGTTGGTAAAACTATTATCAAAATGAGATGAATCCTGCGAAAACCTGGCGCGTTTACCGTCGAAATCATCGCCAAATACGTGGTCTATGCATTTCACAAGCTCTTCGTGATTTACTACTGAAATTCGAAGAAACTGGTTACACCTGTTATAATCCGCGATCCGGACGATCAACTGTTCCTGAGGATACTGTTATGGAAGTACATCACATAGTGACCAGAGGACGCATGCAAACTACAAAAGGTGCATCTCGTGTATTTGATATAACAAAATCAATAGTCTTAAAGTTACTACGCTCTGAAATCTGCATGTTTCCTTACCGGTACCAACGCGCTCAGATGTTGGAAGTGAGAGACCATCAACAACATATAGACTTTGTTAATGAATTTCTTATCCAATATGATGGAGATAACGATCGGCCTCTTCGCATATTATGAGCGGACGTGGCACATTTCACCTTAACTGGTAACGTCAATGGCCTCCGCGATCCCCCCCGACCTCACTCCTATGGGTTTCAGTTTCTGGGGATATTTAAAATCTAGAGTGTCCATGTGCAATCCGCAAACTTTGCCAGATTTAAAAGAGTCTATCAAACGTGAGATTGCAAACATCCCTCATGCGATGTAACGTTCAGCTGTATTGCACACAGTCGCCACCATGCAATGTGTAATTGCCTGTGACGGCACCCATGTGGAAAATGATTCGCAGAACAGTTTTTTTGTGTGTGCATAACGTGTCCATTTCTTGCTATGCACGTACGGTTCCAACGCTCTTTAGGGTTTTCGCATGCGCTGAGCATTTTGCGATGAAAAAAATGGGTGTTACAATTGGAAAATTTCGAGTTTCTGTAACTATAACCGTGACCGTGAGCGCCATTTTGTTGTCGTTCACATAATCTCGAGCTCATACCTCTGAATAGCTATATCTGAAATTTCACCTCGATCGGTTGAACGAACTGGCCGCTAGAGCTCCATATATCGGCAAAGTTTTTTTATGACCACGCTGTATATGCATATTTGATAAGTATGTATACAATATTTCAACTTTAATCACCAGTTACTTTCAATTTTAGATATTATATATCGAATATTTAAAGATATACTTGCTGGCTTTGTCTGAGAGTTTAGGATTATGAAGAATAGTTTGACTTCACATTTATCAACGCTGTTTGATCAAAAAGAATATTAAAGGCCAAAAAATAAAAATAAAAAATTTTTGGGATTTTCTTGTAAAATAAACTGTACGAAATGATCTATTGCTATAGCTTATGAATATCTGTATATTGTAGAATATGTAAATTTATTTGTGTTAGAATACCAAAGATATTTATGGAGAAAAAGCGATTTTTTTAAGTTAAAAAAATTTATGCATGTTCTTTGTTTATATCAAGCAGGATTTTCAACCAAATTTAATGCGTATCAGAAAAATTTGACATAATGTAGTAGAAATAATATAGAGCAATTGGGATGTATATATATTAAACATTTGACGATATACGAGCTGTTGCATGAAATTTTTAAGCTATTGCATAGCTTTTATCGCGGGCTTTGAGCGCGGCGACCGAATCCAAAAATTCCGTAACGAGAAATATCCTAACACATCCGTGACGAAAAAACCTAACACTCGGCTACCGTCGTTTCACTTCGGCAGACTTCGGCATGGTATACTTCGGTAGACTTCGGCAGATATTGACGCGGTATTTTTCAGATATTTAGAGGATATCAAGTCTCAAACTTATATATCTTATTTCAGTTACTATAAATCTATAGTTTCAATAATAAAAATTCCTGATAGAATGTGTACAGAAAAGAATCGTCTTAAGATAAAACAAGGTAGGATAATGTAGCTTTTGGTGAGTGGAGACCCGCCCAATGATGAGGATCGAAAAATATAAATGCTTATAGCTCGCAATCTAATTTTCGTAGCGCGGCCAAATTTTGTTTGGTAATTTATTATCAGACAGTGTTAATTTTTGGTGACAGGAGACCCCCACAGTGAGGGTCGAAAAAGTTAAAATGCTTATAACTCGCGGTCTAATTTTCGTAGCGCGGAGAAATTTTGTTTGGTAATTTATTATGAGACAGTGTTAATTTTTGGTGAAAGGAGATCCCCACGGTGAGGGTCGAAAAATTTAAAATGCTTATAACTCGCGATCTAATTTTCATATCGCGGCGAAATTTTGTTTGGTAATTTATTATGAGACAGTGTTAATTTTTGGTGAAAGGAGACCTTCCCCCCATGGTGAGGGTCGAAAATTTTAAAATGCTTATAACTCGCGATCTAATTTTCGTAGCGCGGCCAAATTTTGTTTGGTAATTTATTATGAGAGAGTGTTAATTTTTGGTGACAGGAGACCCCCCCCCCCCCACACACACAGTGAGGGTCGAAAAATTTAAAATGTTTATAACTCGCGATCAATTTTCGTAGCGCAGCCAAATTTTGTTTAGTAATTTATTATGAGAGAGTGTTACTTTTGGTGACAGGAGACCCCCACGGTGAGGATCGAAAAAGTTAAAATTCTTATAACTCGCGGTCTAATTTTCGTATCGCGGCCAAAATTTGTTTGGTAATTTATTATGAGATAGTGTTAATTTTTGGTGAAAGGAGGCCCACCCCCCCCCCCCCCAATGCTGAGGATCGAAAAATTTAAAATGCTTATAAATCGGGATCTAATTTTCGTAGAGCGGCCAAATTTTGTTTGGTAATTTATTATCAGACAGTGTTACTTTTGGTGATAGGAGACCACCCACGGTGAGGGTCGAAAAATTTAAAATGTGTATAACTCGCGATCTAATTTTCGTAGCGCGGCCAAATTTTGTTTGGTAATTTATTATCAGACAGTGTTACTTTTGGTGATAGGAGACCCCCCACGATGAGGGTCAAAAATTTAAAATGCTTATAACTCGCGATCTAATTTTCGTAGCGCGGCTAAATTTTGTTTGGTAATTTTTTATCAGACAGTGTTACTTTTGGTGACAGGATATCCCCCATGGTGAGGGTCGAAAAATTTAAAATGCTTATAACTCGCGTTCTAATTTTCGTAGTGCGGCCAAATTTTGTTTGGTATTTTATTATGAGACAGTGTTACTTTTGGTGACAGGAGACCACCCACGGTGAGGGTCGAAAAATTTAAAATGTGTATAACTCGCGATCTAATTTTCGTAGCGCGGCCAAATTTTGTTTGGTAATTTATTATGAGACAGTGTTACTTTTGGTGACAGGAGATCCCTCATGGTTAGGGTCGAAAAATTTAAAGTGCTTATAACTCGCGATCTAATTTTCGTAGCGCGGCCAAATTTTGTTTGGTAATTTATTATGAGACTGTGTTAATATTTAGTGACAGGAGATTCCCCATGGAGAGGGTCGAAAATTTTAAAATGCTTATAACTCGCGATCTAATTTTCGTAGTGCGACCAAATTTTGTTTGGTAATTTATTATGAGACAGTGTTACTTTTGGTAACAGAAGATCCCCCATGGTGAGGGTCGAAAAATTTAAAATGCTTATAACTCGCGATCTAATTTTCGTAGCGCGGCCAAATTTTGTTTGGTAATTTATTATGAGACAGTGTTACTTTTGGTAACAAAAGATCCCCCATGGTGAGGGTCGAAAAATTTAAAATGCTTATAACTCGCGTTCTAATTTTCGTAGTGCGGCCAAATTTTGTTTGGTATTTTATTATGAGACAGTGTTACTTTTGGTGACAGGAGACCACCCACGGTGAGGGTCGAAAAATTTAAAATGTGTATAACTCGCGATCTAATTTTCGTAGCGCGGCCAAATTTTGTTTGGTAATTTATTATGAGACAGTGTTACTTTTGGTGACAGGAGATCCCTCATGGTTAGGGTCGAAAAATTTAAAGTGCTTATAACTCGCGATCTAATTTTCGTAGCGCGGCCAAATTTTGTTTGGTAATTTATTATGAGACTGTGTTAATATTTAGTGACAGGAGATTCCCCATGGAGAGGGTCGAAAATTTTAAAATGCTTATAACTCGCGATCTAATTTTCGTAGCGCGGCCAAATTTTGTTTGGTAATTTATTATGAGACAGTGTTACTTTTGGTAACAAAAGATCCCCCATGGTGAGGGTCGAAAAATTTAAAATGCTTATAACTCGCGATCTAATTTTCGTAGTGCGGCCAAATTTTGTTTGGTAATTATGAGACAGTGTTAATTTTTGGTGAAAGGAGACCCCCCACGGTGAGGGTCGAAAAATTTAAAATGCTTATAACTCGCGATCTAATTTTCGTAGTGCGGCCAAATTTTGTTTGGTAATTTATTATGAGACAGTGTTAATTTTTGGTGACAGGAGATCCCTCATGGTTAGGGTCGAAAAATTTAAAGTGCTTATAACTCGCGATCTAATTTTCGTAGCGCGGCCAAATTTTGTTTGGTAATTTATTATGAGACTGTGTTAATATTTAGTGACAGGAGATCCCCCATGGAGAGGGTCGAAAATTTTAAAATGCTTATAACTCGCGATCTAATTTTCGTAGTGCGGCCAAATTTTGTTAGGTAATTTATTATGAGACAGTGTTACTTTTGGTAACAGAAGATCCCCCATGATGAGGGTCGAAAAATTTTAAATGTTTATAACTCGCGATCAATTTTCGTAGCGCGGCCAAATTTTGTTTGGTAATTTATTATGAGAGAGTGTTACTTTTGGTGACAGGAGACCCCCACGGTGAGGGTCGAAAAAGTTAAAATTCTTATAACTCGCGGTCTAATTTTCGTATCGCGGCCAAAATTTGTTTGGTAATTTATTATGAGATAGTGTTAATTTTTGGTGAAAGGAGACACCCCCCCCCCCCCCCAATGCTGAGGATTGAAAATTTTAAAATGCTTATAAATCGGGATCTAATTTTCGTAGCGCGGCCAAATTTTGTTTGGTATTTTATTATGAGACAGTGTTACTTTTGGTGACAGGAGAACCCCCACGGTGAGGGTCGAAAAATTTAAAATGTGTATAACTCGCGATCTAATTTTCGTAGCGCGGCCAAATTTTGTTTGGTAATTTATTATGAGACAGTGTTACTTTTGGTGACAGCCCTCATAGCATGCATGTTCACAGTGACGTCACAATGACGTCACTGTGAGTCACTTTGGTCACATCACATCTGTGACGAAAATGCCACCACTCAGTGACGTCACAATGTGACTAAGATGTGACTTTCTAAAAAAAATTTCACAGTTCGTCACAATGTTAATGTCAAAGTAGTCACAAATGACACACTTTTCACAAATTGGTCACATTGTGACGTCACAAAGTGGTCACAATGTGACGTCACAAAAAAGCTCTAAAACGGCCATAACGACTTCACATTTTAGTCACTGTGACTTCACATCGACGTCACGTGACGTCACATTGACAATCGGTGGTCACAAAGTCACAATGTGACTTCACAACGACGTTGCAGCGACATCACCATGTCTTACGGGAGGAGATCCCTCATGGTTAGGGTCGAAAAATTTAAAGTGCTTATAACTCGCGATCTAATTTTCGTAGCGCGGCCTAATTTGTTTGGTAATTTATTATGAGACCGTGTTAATTTTTGGTGAAAGGAGACCCCCCACGGTGAGGGTCGAAAATTTTAAAATGCTTATAACTCGCGATCTAATTTTCGTAGCGCGGCCAAATTTTGTTTGGTATTTTATTATGAGACAGTGTTACTTTTGGTGACAGGAGACCACC
Source organism: Maratus speculifer (assembly GCA_964019185.1). Classification (NCBI taxonomy): domain Eukaryota; kingdom Metazoa; phylum Arthropoda; class Arachnida; order Araneae; family Salticidae; genus Maratus; species Maratus speculifer. The sequence continues at coordinate 246,155,900 of OZ025293.1, read as the reverse complement.
CCCCCACAGTGAGGGTCGAAAAATTTTAAATGTTTATAACTCGCGATCAAGTTTCGTAGCGCGGCCAAATTTTGTTTGGTAATTTATTATGAGAGAGTGTTACTTTTGGTGACAGGAGACCCCCACGGTGAGGGTCGAAAAAGTTAAAATTCTTATAACTCGCGGTCTAATTTTCGTATCGCGGCCAAAATTTGTTTGGTAATTTATTATGAGATAGTGTTAATTTTTGGTGAAAGGAGACACCCCCCCCCCAATGCTGAGGATTGAAAATTTTAAAATGCTTATAAATCGGGATCTAATTTTCGTAGCGCGGCCAAATTTTGTTTGGTAATTTACTATCAGACAGTGTTACTTTTGGTGACAGGAGACCCCCCACGGTGAGGGTCAAAAATTTAAAATGCTTATAACTCGCGATCTAATTTTCGTAGCGCGGCTAAATTTTGTTTGGTAATTTTTTATCAGACAGTGTTACTTTTGGTGACAGGAGATCCCCCATGGTGAGGGTCGAAAAATTTAAAATGCTTATAACTCGCGATCTAATTTTCGTAGTGCGGCCAAATTTTGTTTGGTATTTTATTATGAGACAGTGTTACTTTTGGTGACAGGAGACCCCCCCCCCCACGGTGAGGGTCGAAAAATTTAAAATGCGTATAACTCGCGATCTAATTTTCGTAGCGCGGCCAAATTTTGTTTGGTAATTTATTATGAGACAGTGTTACTTTTGGTGACAGGAGATCCCTCATGGTTAGGGTCGAAAAATTTAAAGTGCTTATAACTCGCGATCTAATTTTCGTAGCGCGGCCAAATTTTGTTTGGTAATTTATTATGAGACTGTGTTAATATTTAGTGACAGGAGATTCCCCATGGAGAGGGTCGAAAATTTTAAAATGCTTATAACTCGCGATCTAATTTTCGTAGCGCGACCAAATTTTGTTTGGTAATTTATTATGAGACAGTGTTACTTTTGGTAACAGAAGATCCCCCATGGTGAGGGTCGAAAAATTTAAAATGCTTATAACTTGCGATCTAATTTTCATATCGCGGCGAAATTTTGTTTGGTAATTTATTATGAGACAGTGTTACTTTTGGTAACAGAAGATCCCCCATGGTGAGGGTCTAAAAATTTAAAATGCTTATAACTCGCGATCTAATTTTCGTAGTGCGGCCAAATTTTGTTTGGTAATTTATTATGAGACAGTGTTACTTTTGGTGACAGGAGACCCTCTACGGTGAGGGTCGAAAAATTTAAAATGCTTATAACTCGCGATCTAATTTTCGTAGCGCGGCCAAATTTTGTTTGGTAATTTATTATGAGAGAGTGTTAATTTTTGGTGAAAGGAGATCCCCCACGGTGAGGGTCGAAAAATTTAAAATGTTTATAACTCGCGATCAATTTTCGTAGCGCGGCCAAATTTTGTTTGGTAATTTATTATGAGACAGTGTTATTTTTTGGTGACAGGAGATGGTGAGGGTCGAAAAATTTAAAATGCCTATAACTCCCGATCTAATTTTCGTAGTGCGGCCAAATTTTGTTTGGTAATGTATTATGAGACAGTGTTAATTTTTGGTGACAGGAGACCCCCACGGTGAGGTTCGGAAAATTAAAAATGCTTATAACTCGCGATCTAATTTTCGTAGCTCGGCCAAATTTTGTTTGTAGTTTATTAAGGTATTGTATAGCTGTTATCGCGGGCTTTAAACGCGGCGAAAGAATCTAGAAATTCTGTAACGAGAAAAAAAACCTAACACTCCGGCTAACGTCACTTTAGTTTGGCAGACTTCGGCACGGTATCCCGCCGTAGACTTCGGCAGACATTGATGCGGTATTTTTCAGATATTTTGAGAATATCAAGTCTTAAACTTATGTTTTTTTTATTTTAGCTACCATAAACGTATAGTTTCAATGATAAAAATTCCTGATTAACCTACATGTATTGTAAGATAATAAAAATATTTTAAACGATATTAACTTCTCATTTGTTCAATACAGGAAAAAAAACTGTTATCGGTCATAACGCTCAAAATGTTTAACTTGAAATAATATCAAAGACAAAAAAAAAAACAGCATAAATAAAAAATTAATAAATAATTATAATTGCATAAGTTGATAAAAAATGCTATGCAATAGCTTTACCGCGGCAGTCCCCGAGTGCCACACGTATTTTTTTAATCTACGCATGCGCGAACGATAACTAAGATTTTGATCATGACTTGATAGTCAACACTTTGAAGCAACTCGTATTATTAAACTACTCAAATATCTTGATTATTCAGAAAGGTATAGGTGATAGAGTAAACTAATATTTAGTTGTTCTATAAAAACAGCTAAATAATATGGGGTTTTCCAATTATCGTTTTTCATTTTTTTTTTCATTTTTTATTGATGCTTTAGTTATTCTTGGGAGCCCACCAGAATGAATCTATTCGAAGGAAAAAATAAGCATAAAAAACGAAGCATTTGTTCAAAATCTACTCATTGACATTAATTAAATATTAATTGCTATACTGAAAGCTAGTTAATCAAAAAATGACAAATTATGGAAAATCTCTTATCACTCAGCAGCTTTTAGAGCGCAACTAAAAATCAACTCACTCTATCAGCGATTCCTTTCTTAATTTTCTCGATATACGATATTTGATTGGCTTTTATATGGGTTGCTTCATAGGATTGACTATTAAATCATGAAAAAAAACCTTTATCTTGCGCGAATGCGAAGATAAGAAGTATTTCAACAGCTGCTCATATTTCTTCAAATGCTTAATATATTTATATTGCAATTGCAGTAGATTATTCCTAATGCATTATATCATATTTTGTGAACCATACTTTAATTTTGGTTTAATACATGATGCAAACAAGAAATATGCGAGATTTTTTGGAAAAAAAAGATCAATATATCTTAATGAATATACGTGCTACTCTTACACCAATAAACCTTGAAATTAATCACTCCAGATGCACAGCGGCAATAACACTCAATCAAATGAGAAACCGAAAAAAATAAACCTGTAAAAATTTTAAAGAACTACTCTTCACTCCATATGGTTTTAATGAATGACTATATTATTACTCAGAGGATATTATGAAGCAGATATTGTTCGCTTAACACGTTCGCTGCCGCTCACGCGAACTCGCGTGATATGGCGTCAACGTTAAGGGCACTCACGCGCCAGCGCGTGATGTGGGGTGATGTCCAATAGCCAGTCACGCGCTGGCTCGGGAAAATCTTTCACTGATTCTTTGTTATAAAAAGTAAATCGGCTTCTGGGAAAAACCCACTTCTACAGTGCGGCATTAACTATCATCACATCTTCATGTAAGCGGCAGCGAACGTGTTAAGAGCTTTACCAGATACAGTTTATTTATTTTTTCCCCTGTTCTTGTAGCAGATGTGTAAGCCCGCTTGTAATGTTTTCTTCATTGGTGTATATGAGATGCCTATTAATTTATAAATTTACTTTTAGAAGCATTTCAGTACAATACAAAATACGTCACTGAGATAAGATAAAGAAATATTTTATTGGATTACATGAAACCTAGTTTTCATGGAATTGACACTCAATCACCCCTAGCCATCAACTGCACCAGAGCCAAAATATAAAATAACAGGTAAGAGATTTTACTTACTTTTATCATCCAATGTACAGAAGAAATAAAAAAGGATACCTGAAAAAATATTTTTTACTCCCCCGTTTAAAGATGAGAGAGCGCATTTACTCGTCATCTGATCAAGGTTCTAAATTACGAGACCATCTTGAGTAGCCATTTGCAGTTCAAACAACAAGATGCAACATTAAATAACAGGCGAATCAAAGTATAATCAACGAGAAGCAAGTACTACAGAAATGACGGCATGCGAAGCAAAGAAATCAGGTTTATTGCCGCCACGCGGCAATTAGTGGTCATCCGCCCCGATACCAGTATCTAACCCGTTAAGCTGAGATAACTCGGCAGGTTGAGGCCTGGTCATCGGTTAGAAAGAAAGAAAGAGAGTGCGTTTAATGTCTACCGAGTGTTTCGTTTTTTAGGTAGATTTCGTATGAAATACTACCTATTGCATTGTCTCCCATGTTGGAATTTCTGAAAAATTTTTGCGGATCTACACGAATCATGACTCCTAGACTCCAAAACTACCATCAGTAAAAAAGTTTATATATATATATATCTATCTATCTATCTATCTATCTATCTATCTATCTATCGGTGTATATCACTTTCTTCTAGACACGATAACTTCCATAATTATGCTCAGATCTTTTTCAAACTTTTACATAAAATCAAGGAGCTTAAAATCTCGGTCGAGTTTGTTAATGGGCAAAATCGGACCAAGGGGGTGGAAATAGGGAGGGTTTTTGTGAAAACAGAAAAAACGCGATAACTTCTTAATTAAAATAGATATAGAATCAGTTTAAAGTTTATATTACTTTTAAGAAATGGGCAAAAAGTTTATACATGACAGATTTTTGATAAAGTTAAAAATGGGATCAAGGGGCGAAAAAAACATGGTTTTTGGGAGAAAAAAATTCATAACTTCGTCAATTCTCAAGATATCAAATCCAACTAAATTTTATATAAATGTACTCAATATTATCTAAAACTTTTGTATTTACAAGTTTTTGATAGGACCAATTTTTACCGATGAAAAAAATTAAAAACGAAAAGAAAAAGGGGGGAGGAAAAAGAAAAAAATCCGTAACTTACTAAATTCTTAAGCAATCAAATCTAATTAAATTTATTTTACATCTTCACAATAATATCTACAACTTTTATATTAACAAGTTTTTCATAGAACCAATTCTTATAGCAAAAATAAATTAAACAAAAATAGGAGTTGGAGAAAAAACCTCAAATCCAAACTGCTTATATTCTGACTCATTTTAAAATTCATTTTTGATTTTAAACGCATCTAAATCACAGATCCTCTTATTTAGGAACTATATAATGCGACGTATTGGCCAATTTTTTGATAAAGGCAAAATATATTTTTAAAAAGGCTGCCAAAAAAGGTATTTTGAACAGATTTCCCGAAGTTATCGTCATTAAAATATCGATTAAGTATAACAAATTGCGTTTTTTCTGAGTCATTTTTAAATTCATTTTTGTTCTCAAACCCTTCCAATTTACAGGTCCTCTTATTTAGGAACTATGTAATGTGACGGATTGGCCAGTTTTTTGATAAAGGCAGAATATATTTTTAAAAAGGCTGCCAAAAAGGGTATTTTGAACAGAATTTCACTAAGTTATCGTGATTGAAATTTGAGGAAATTTAAGAAATTGCGTTTTTACCGAGTCATTTTTTAATCTTTTTTTGTTCTCAAACGCATCCAATTTACAGGTTCTTTTATTTAGGAACTATATAATGTGGCGGAGTGGCCAGTTTTTTGATAAAGGTAGAATATATTTTTAAAAAGGCTGCAAAAATGGGCACTTTGCACAAAATTTCCCAAAGCGATCATGATTAATGAACTGTGGGTATTCAAATAACAAATTGGTTATTTTATGACTCATTTTTAAATCCAATTTTACTCTGAAACGCATTCAAATGACAGTTTTTTGTTACTTAGGAACTATATAATGTGCGTATTCGTCGATTTTTTGATAAAGGGTGAATATATATTTTTTAAAAGGTGTCAAAGTAAGCACTTCGCAAAAAAATTTCCCAAAGCGATCATGATAAAAGAATTGAGGCTGTATTCAAATAACAAATTGTTTATTTTATGACTCATTTTTAAATTCAATTTTCCTCTCAAACGCATGCAATTGACAGTTATTTGTTATTTAGGAACTGTGTAATTACTGTGTATTGGTCAGATTTTTGATAAAGGCTAAATATATATTTTAAAAAATCTGTCAAAGTGGGCACTTCGCACAAAATTTGTCAAAGCGATCTTGATTAAAGAATTGTGGATGTATTAAAATAATAAATCGGTTATTTTATGACTCATTTTTAAATTCAATTTTGCTGTCAAACGAATTTAATTAACAGTTTTTTGTTATTTAGGAACTATAATGAGCATATTGGTCAATTATTTTTAAATAAAGTAAGAATATAATTCAAAATATGTTGCCAAAATGGGCATTTGAGTAGAATTTCGTTTAATATGATTTTGATAAAACCAGTTATTACAGAAAAATGAAATTAAAAAAATTTTAAAAGCGAGTTAAACTGGGTTTATCTGTAATCTTTTTTTTTTTTTTTTTTTTTTTTTTTTTTTTTTTTTGAGATGAAAACTTTTCGAAATCTACCTCCGCCTATAGGCCATGCCGAAAGGGATTTTTCTTTTAGCAGAACATGCCATAATTTTTTTTATTATAAATGCGCACATTATACAATATCCATGTATTGGTATGCTACAGCGATAGATAATTTCGAGCCTTTTATTTTGCAGGGTGGTTCAAAATATTTTTTTTTTTTTTTTTTTTTGCCTACTAATTATCCTTTCGATAAAATCGTCGTTGATAAATATAGAGTGTAACTTAATCCTGAGCATCCAGAAAAGTCCAGCAAGTAGATCTTTACATATTCGAACGTCTAAAATTAAAAGTGCCCGGTGATTTGTGGGTATTTTGTGCATATAGAACGAAGTATGCTTTTAAAAAGAGCCGTGCGAAAGGGGGTTGGCGAAGGGGGCGGTTTCAGAAATTTAAGGAGCGCCAAATTTATACTATCAATGTCATTTTGGGGACTTTGGCGTCATGTTGGGGGGAGGGGGGCACCAAATTGCAACTTTGCCCCGGGCGTAGATTTCTTTTCGCACGCCCCTGCGAGCGACTGGTATACGTGCCACTTGTCAGAGTCCTTCATTATTTCCAACAATTATTTTTTATTTTAAAGTTTACCTTATTTATTGCAGAATTTTTGCGACTCAAGCACAGAAAATTTTCTGTTTCGAAAAACCGGTGGTAAAGGGTTAAAAATAAAGCAAAATGCTCTCGTTGTAAAAAGAGTTAACAGTATTATTTAAAACAATCATTGCTAAAAGAATAATAAGACTTTATAAAAAAAAAATATATTACGTAGATTTGGTTATAGCTGTATATACTAGAAAAGTATATATGGATATACCATAAAAGTTCAAAGAGATATGAAGCCTAAATAATATCAAATATTGTTATTCTTTGTAACACTTTCTTATTGCCTTTCTTTCTTATAACCTTATTTATTGGAAAATTTTCGCGACTAGAGCACTGAAAATTTTCTGTTTCGAAAAACCAGTAGTAAATAGTTAAAAATAAAGCAGAGTGCTCTCGTTGCAAAAGGAGTTAACAGTATTATTTTTAAAAAATCATTACTAAAAGAATAATAAGACTTTGTAAAAAATGTATACGTAGATTTGGTTATAGCTGTATATACCAGAAAAGTATATATAGGTATACCATAAAAGTCCAAAGAGATATGAACCCTAAATAATATCAAATATTTCTATTCTTTATTACTCTTTCTTTTTTTTTTTTAATCTCATCCTTATCTATTTATAATGAACTTAATTGAACACTGAGAATAAAAGTATTGCACATTTTAACTTCATTTGGCATTTCTAAAAATTAAATTCAGCGAAGTAATATTTTTTCTTTTTACAGTGTAGCTAACCCTTGTTCAAAGTTTAAACTTGGGATAGTGCTAAAGGAGCTTGCGTTGAAAGAAGCCTGCATCTTGCAAAGCCGCCTTGATCAGTGACGCGTTTTTCCAGATAGGTTTTTAATTAACTTTTAAATGCACAAGAGTCGTAAAAAGAGACCCACTGAATGCAAACTACTCGCGAATCCCATAGTATTTATACAGGGTTAGTACGCATTATGAATTAAAAAAAAAAAAAAAAAAATAGACATTTTAGTACCAGAAATTTCGTAACATTGTGTCAGCTACATCCGAAGTAAGTAGAGTTTTACATAAATAAGGCAAATAATACTTTAAAAATATCCTGGTACTAAAGTGGCTATGTTTTTAATTCATTATGCGTACGAACCTTGATTTACGTGATTAATTCTAATTAAATTAGTCTATTTGCAACACTATGAAGTTTATTGCTTTTATACTACTACTTGGTATTGCATTATAGAAATATATCAATAGCAATTGTTATTTAGGCTTTAAAAGCCGATGGTATCCAGAATACGTCGCCCCCATCCATTATGTATGTTCAAAGCACCTGTGCTTTAAGGATTAATGTATCGGCTAATTAGCGACGATTTTTTTCAAAAATCATTATCAACAATATTTTTACATTTTTGCTATGATAGGTACCTCCAATGCTCCTCAACACTTTTGTTGAATACCCATAAATCGAAATTTGTGTGTGACAGAAAAATGTGCCTTTTCTTAAAAAGTTTGCAATCTAGAGTAATTGCTATAGTTTTCCTTCAAGGTTTAAAGTAACATCTTCTACCTCTAATTTTTTTCTTGGTTTTAGTTTCTGTAGATTAGGAATTAGATGGGGGAAATATATTTCTGAACTATATTCTTGATGATATCGCTGAAAATATAATACTTAAAATTAAAAGAAATATATTTCTGAATTCAGGATACAAATGCGTTTCACTCGGTACCTCACGCGTTAAACAAAGAATTTTGTTTTTCAAGTAACCTAATAAGCTTCTCTACATTTTTCCGAAATATATTTGTGAATGTTTAATAATCTGTAGATATGTGGGTGAATAGTCTTTATTACTTCCCCGGATTTCAGCTTTCCAAGTTTCATAGTTTACGAGTTAAATGTTATTTTTATAAATTTTTATTTAAATTCAACGATCGTATATACATTTTTTGCAGCTGAAAATTTATACTCTAACTCACTATTAAATAACTGATCAAGATTAAATTTTACATACTGACGTAAATCTGATGATGATCTAATATTATTATGATTTTCGGTGGCTACCACTTATATTTATTTTACAAGATAACATAGAAAATTTCGATAGATTACCACCAAGAAATTTAAGAAAATATTTTAGATTAGAGAACACAAGACTGCGATGGTTGTCTTTTTTTAAACTTTTACGTGTTTTTTTTTTTTTTTTTTTTTTTTTTTTTTTTTATCACTGAATCCGAAAATTACGCTAATTTTTAACCATCAAGGTGAGGATTTTTCGCAAATCATAAATTGTCATAGTTAAAAAAATAATTAAAATTGGATAGATATAAGGATGAGATAAGGGGAAAAAAAGGAGTAATACAGAATAGCAATGTTTGATATTATTCAGGCTTCATATCTCTTTGAACTTTTATGACATACCCATTTATACTTTTCTAGTATATGCAATAACCAAACCTACGTTGTATTTTTTTTAACAGTCTTATTATTCTTTTAGCAATTATTTCCTTTTAATAATACAGTTAACTCCTTTTGCGACGAGAGCACTATGCTTTATTTTTAATCTTTTACCACCGGTTTTTCAAAACAGAAAATTTTCTGAAGTGGAATCGCGAAAATGCTCCTATAAATAACGTAAACTTTACAATAAAAAAAACTGTTATGAATAATGCAGGAATCTGAGAATTTTAAGTGGCACGTATACCATTCGCGAAGTGGTTAATAATTCATATGTTTATTGTACGGAATCCTCTGAGAGCGAATAATACTCGCACTTGACTTTTTATTGTTAAGGGTGCTAGTCATTCAGCGTCTGAACTTTCCTCGATAATGTTAGATCTATGGGCGTTTGATACATTTTTACTTTCAAAATATCTCCTCGGGGAATTAATATTTTAAAGTTCCTTTTTCAGTGTGCTCTTCTTAAAGGATGTCACTTTTTAACACTTTCCAACAAAGTTGAAAAATGTTTATGCTTTTGGTTTGTCTGTCCGTCTGGCCGCGTTCTAACTCTTGTAATTATACTCGGATTGTCATGAAAATTTTCAGGTTATTGACATTTATTCTAGTGCGAACCCTATTGCAAATGAAGTTTCTACCATAATTAGTTTATCTACGGGAACAACCAAAAGTTTTCCGTTACATTACGGCCTACAGGAAAAAATCATTTCAAATGTATTTTAAGTTGTTACACACTGTCAAACATATTCAAATTTATATGCATTTATGAAATGCACTAAAATATGCATTCTGTAAAATATGCAGTGAAAAGAACAGTTATTATTCATTCACAGGGCCATACAAAAGAATTGCATTACATAATAATAAAGGGCGGAATTATTTGCGACATACTTTGATTATGTTAAACGATTTTATGCAGAATAAAATTGATATACGTCACTGAGGCTTAATATAAGTCATTTCATGCATAATACGATGTGCAAAGCATTTACAGGAACACACAAGAGATTTCAAATAGTATATTCTATCCGAAGTACTGTATATTATCGATGATGGTTGTTGGATGGATGAAATGGATTCTTAACACTTTCAAACAAAGTTGAACAGTGTTTTTGGTCAGTGGTGAATTCAGGGGGTAGTCCGGGGGGGAGACATTTCCCCCCCCCCCCAAAAAAAAAAATTGAGATTTTGCTTTGGTTTTTTTCAATGGTCAAAAAGTACAATCCAACCCCGGAACTCTGTGATGTCCTACCCGGAGCCACTGAAGTCCCTCCCGGAAAAAAGTGTCTGAATTCAACACTGTTTTTGGTTTTGGTGTTTGGTTCCGTCTGTCCGACTGTCTGCGCTTTAATTCCCGTATATATGCTCCGATTGCCCTGAAATTTTTGGACGTTATTGACGTTTACGCTATATCAAAAGCTATATCACTATATTACGCTATATCACTAAGCCTATTTCAAATGAAGTTTCTAGCATGATAAGTTTATTTACAGGGACAGTCAAAATTTTCCCATTACATTACGCCATAAGGCAAAATTCGTTTCAAATGAATTTCAAAACTGTTACACCCTATCAAACATATTAAAATTTATATGTATTTACGAATTGCATTAAAATGTGCTTTTTAGCTTACAGGCTATCAAAGCCTGAGAGCTTATGTGCCCGCCCGTTCTGTATGTATGTACACGCGTGCGTACGTATGTACGTAACGCGATAACTCATGATGCAAATATTCGATTTACTTGAAATTTTGGATATAGGTTTATTATCATAAAGCGCTTCCCTCATTAGTTTTAAGAGTTCATTCGATAAATATATAAGAAGGTGAACTGGGGCTAATGAATCTTCCCTTAATTTATATAAAAGGATTTTTCATGCAGAGTTATCAGTTTTCGTTCAAATCTTAGATATAGGATCATTCTAATGAGGTACTTCCGTGATTAATATTGGGTGTTCATTGGATAAGTTTAAAGACGGATATTTGGGGTAATTCCCTTCTTAATTTAGGTTAATTGGTTTTTCACGCAAAATTTACTGATTTGCTTCAAATTTTGCATATAGGTTCATTCTGAAACGACGCTTCCCTGATTTGTTTTTGTTATTCATTGGATAAGTATAAAGAGAGGATATGGGGAACTACAGCTCATAATTTAGGTAAATGGTTTTCCTTGCAGAATTAACCGATTTATTTCAATTTTTGGATACAGATTCATAGTGGTAAGAAACTTCCCTCATTAGTTGTGGTGGTCTTTTGTTAAGTATAAAAGGGGGTACTGACGATTACTTCCCCCTTAAGTTAGCTAAATAGAGTTTTATGACGAGTTATCCCATTTAAATTTTGGATGCAGGTTCTTTCTGAAAAGTAGAATTTCTGAACAGTTTTGGAGATTTAATCGTTTGGTATAAGGGAGGGAACCGGGGACGACGCTTCTTAAATTACATAAATGGGTTTTTATGCAGAATTATTCGAGTTGCTTCGAATTTTGGATACAGGTTTATTATATGATAAAGCGTATCTCGGATTAGTTTTGGGGGTTCAATGATTAAGTATAAAAAAGGTAATGGGGAGGGGTTTTTTTTTCTCCCTTAATTTGTTTTTCGCAGGTCATTATTATGTAAGACTGTAATATACAATTAGTGTGCACAGCCTGTGAGCTCTATGCCATCAGTTTAACTGGACAGTATATTTTTAATTACAAAATATGAAGTGAAAAAAAAGGCTATTATTCATTTACAGGGACACATAAAAGAATTCTATTACATAATGATAAAGGTGGAAATTGTGTGCGACGTATTTTAATTAGATTAAACTGTTTTACGAATAATGAAATTGTATACGTCGCGAGGCTTAATATAAGTTACAAGATATAGTCGTGCATAATACGAAGTGCATAGCATTTACAGGGCACACAAAAGATTTCAAAAAGTATATTCTTTCCAAAGTTCTGTATATGTATCCGATGATTGCTGCAGGATGGATGAAATGCATTTTAACACTTTCCAACAAACTGTTTATGATTTCGGTTTGCCTGACCATCTGTCTGTCTGTCCGCGCTCTAACACTCGTATATATACTTGGATTGCCATGAAATTTTTGAATGTTATTGACGTTTATACTAGCAAGAACCCTATTGAAAATGAAGTTCCTACCATGATTAGTTTATTTACAAGAATAGTCACAAATTTTCCGTTACATTACAGCCTTTGGGAAAAATTCGTTTCAAATGAAATTTATAGGTGTTACACCCTGTGAAACACATTCAAATTTATATGCATTTATAAAGTGCACTAAAATATGCATTCTGTAAAGAATGCGGTGTAAAGAATTGTTATTACTTATTTACATATCCACAAAGTAATTCCGTTACTTAATGGAAAAGGAGGGGAATTGTGTGCAACATATTTTAATTATATTAAACTATTTTATGAGTAATAAAATTGATATACGTCGCTAAGGCTTAATGTAAGTTATACGATATTGTCATGTATAATATGAAGTGCATAGCATTTACGGCGACAAATAAAAAATTTCATATAGTAGGGAAGAGGGGGCCACGTTTGAACTGGGGGCACCTTTGAACACTCTAAATATATTCCTTCAATTAAATGATTTTTTAAAATTTTCTATGGCAATACATTACTACAACTTCAGTGCAATAAGTATACAAAGCTGCACCATTTTATATGAACAATAATGTCTAAAGAAGGTATGCATTTTTCTTCCTCTTGAATCTAAACTTAAGAAAATAAAGTTGTAAGACTTTTTCGGAAAATTATACATTCCAAAAATTTAAATTTATTCTTCAATACTTAAATGAAAATGTTAGTTTTAGTTTATAAGCTTTGTTTCATTCAAATTCTTCAGTCGAATTGAGTAAACAGTTGTAATGTTGAACATGTGTTGGGGGTACCATAGAACATCTAAAACTAAGAAAGAAAGAGAAGTTGATGTACTTAAATATTATTATTTTTGGAATTTCTTCTATGTGAAAAGAGGCTAATTAAGAATATCAAAGAACATGGACTTATAATTTTAACAATTCCTCCTTACTGCACACATGTATTATAATCTCTGGATACCGATGGGAAGTTCTAGATTTGGAATCTAGAACTTTGGAATCCAGATCTAAATTGATGATGACATTCATTTATTTGATAATCCCGGATACACAATGAGAATTCATGATTTAGCAGGTTTCTAGCAGATTTCTAACAAAGCATATACTCTTTCGTAGAGGTCTGCACGGGCCGGGCCTCGGCCCGAAGCCCGACCCCTGCCCGGCCCGCGGGCCGGGTTCGGGCCGATTTCCATTGACGTCATTCGGGCCGGGCCGGGCTCGGGCCTAGTCACTAATCTTTTCGGGCCGGGCCGTAATTTTTTTTCCTGGAGTATCGGCAGTGGCGTAGCTAGGATGGGTGACACCCGGGGCGGATGTAAATGGTGTCACCCCCAGCTATCATAGTGTCATCCCCCCTTCCGTCCCGTCATATTTTTTCGATCACAATTCTACGTTTTTATATTAAATGACCATACCATTCCTTATTTACCTTTTGTCCTCCTGCATAAAAAAACCCACAGGAACGACACATCACTCAACCCATAGTCCGCCATAAGTCTATTTGGTGTCTATAATGTAGAAAAAAAATCTTTCTTTTAAAATTTGCTTTTGCTACGCACTCGTTCGATAGGTAGGTTTTTATTCGCAGGAGGATGTTTTATTTAGATATACCATTCTATATAAAATTTCACATTCTCAAAGAAAAGAAAACTAACTCTATTGCGTCGTGCGCTAAAATTTTCATTTTATTTCAGAACTCTTTTATATCCAAACTCTTATTGGGTCGAATCCATGTCGATTCAGCCAGGAGGGTTACCTTCATAGTCCCAGAAATTCTTTGATTGAACATATGTTAAAATTCAGGAAAAAATAAAACTTCCGTATTTTTTTGTTTTCCCCCAAAAAATTTCTGGACCGAGATACAGGGCACCAAAAATGGCATCCCGAGCACCTTTACCCATTTGCGATTTTCGAAAAAAAGTTTAAAGTGCTCTCTCTCAGAAACGATGCAAGATATTTCGTTGCAGTTTATTTTATTTTAAAGATAATATTTTTTTGCTTAAAAAGATATACATTTTGAAATATGTATTTAATTTTTTTTACAGCAGCCTTCAAAAAAAAAAAAAAATATTTTTAATAAAAAATAATTTTTTTTCTCAAAAATGCCAATCTCAAAAATTTTGATTTTTTTACTGTTAGTCAATACCATTGAGTACTACCTTCACTGTAAAGGAGAACTTCCACTTTTGAGTTTAAGGCCCCTGTCCTCGCTCGAGGAAACGCTCGCGAGCTAAAGCTATTCCTATGGGGAAGCATTTTTCTAATAACTCTTTTGCATTTTGACATTTTTGAATAATTTTTTTTGCATTGGATAGCTGAGGTGCATGCCGAAAGCGCACCTTTTTTACTTTTTCGATTTTGGTTGCAGATATATTTTTTAAAAAGCACTTTCAGTTTCGAAACCGGTTTTGAAAGTGAAACTAACTTTGTAAAAAATATCTGCAACCAAAATCGAAAAAGTAAAAAAGGTGCGCTTTCGGCATGCACCTCAGCTATCCAATGCAAAAAAATTATTCAAAAATGTCAAAATGCGAAAGAGTTATTAGAAAAATGCTTCCCCATAGGAATAGCTTTAGCTCGCGAGCGTTTCCTCGAGCGAGGACAAGGGCCTTAACAAGTTTTAGAAACATTTCAAGAATTTAGAGAATTTTACAGGAGCTGCATGTTAACAGTTCCAGTAAAAGTCTCTCAATTTTTGTTTATTTGTGTCATATGTAGCCTATTACATATCCTAAACAAGTTAGAAATCATACGTCAATCGTAGTAAATGAGGTGCATTCGTACTATGACTAGTTTTATAAATATTTAGATCTTGGTGCAATAAGTGTTACACTCTTGGGAAAACTGGCATGAATACAAAATTTATTATGTTTCTATATATTAAATTCAGTAATATGGAAGTAATATGAATCCATCTTAAAAAGAACATAATCACCAGGGCAACCTAGAATCATTACCTATCACGGGATACGATTGAATTAATTATGCGTGATAGGATTTAATAGGATGAACAATCATTTATTAATAACATAGTGATGGGCGTACTTATATTGCACAAACTTTGAATAGCAAGCAAGAAAAAACTTTGTTTAACCAAGATCTCTGAAACAACTGCAAAATATTCAGATTCACAATTTATGAAAAGGAATCTTTGTTGCCTGTGTATATTACTGTGAGTGGTGGATTGCAAAGGTCAATGATATCAGTTGTTTATGAAATTGTCGTTAACTTTATGCTCCCACATGGATAGGCTGTTGGATACAGATTTCCACCTGCAAGACAGTAACACACCACCAGTGTTCACTTCCTATTCACAATGTTTTAAGGATTATGGAAGCCCCAGTCCCTATTGGTTAAATAGGAAGGCATCACTAAATATCAAAGGAAGATACAGATGCAGTTCAAGATAGTATAAAAGTCTATGAATTTCTAATTTCAGTTCTAAGCAGAGTACACTGGAAGGATGTTTTGAAATTCATACATCTATTTTGTGAACTTTAGTGTATGTTTTTTTTTTCTTTTATATGCTATTTTTAAAGCTGTCTGTTTCTTATACTTATTAAGAAATAAAATGATATTCAAACAAGACTAAGATTTTGATTTTCTAAGACCAGTATATGATTGTCATACAGGAACTGTTAAAATATATGGTAAAATTTTATATTTGTTTCGATAATTTGTCAAAATAAAAAGTGGAAGTTTTTCGATATAAGGAAGGCACTAAGTACTCAATGGCATTAATCAACAGCGAAAAAAAAAAAAAAAAAAAAAAAAAAAAAAAAATAGGATTGGCATTTTTGATTTTTTTAGTTAAAAAAAATCAGAAGGGTGCCTCAAAAAATATGAATACATTTTTCAAAATTTAATATATCATTTCGAGCAGAAAAATGTTACCTTCAAAAAAAAAAAAAAAAAAAAAAAAAAAAAAAAAAGCAACAAATGTGAAATTGTTGTCAAATGTTATGAAAGTCAAATTAAAACTGAAAAAAAGAGACTAATAAATGTTTTATTCATCCTATTAAATCCTATTACGCATAATTAATTCAATCATATCCCATGATAGGTAATGATTCTAGGTTGCCCTGGTGATTACGTTCTTTTTAAGATGGATTCATATTACTTCCGTATTACTGAATTTAATATATAGAAACATAATAAATATTGTATTCATGCCAAATTTCCCAAGAGTGTAACACTTATTGCACCAAGATCTAAATATTTATAAAACTAGTCATAGTACGAATGCACCTCATTTACCACGTTTGACATGTGATTTCTAACTTGTTTAGGATTTGTAATAGGCTACATATGACACAAATAAACAAAAACTGAGAGACTTTTACTGGAACTGTTAACATGCGGCTCCTGCAAAATACTCTAAATTCTTGAAATGTTTTTAAAACTCGTTAAACTCAATAGTGGAAGTTCTCCTTTACAGTGAAGGTAGTACTCAATGGTATTGACAAACAGTAAAAAAAAATCAAAATTTTTGAGATTGGCATTTTTGAGAAAAAAAAAATTTTTTTTTAGAAGGCTCCTGTAAAATAATTAAATACATATTTCAAAATGGGTATATCTTTTTAAGCAAAAAAATATTATCTTTAAAATAAAATAAACGCCAACGAAATATCTTGCATCGTTTCTGAGAGAGAGCACTTTAAACTTTTTTTCGAAAATCGCAAATGGAAAAATGTGCTCGGGATGCCATCTTTGGCACCCTGTATCTCGGTCCAGAAATTTTTTGGGGGAAAACAAAAAAATACGGGAGTTTTATTTTTTCCTGAATTTTAACATATGTTCAATCAAAGAATTTCTGAGACTATGAAGGTAAGATTTTTTCTTTGGCTGCCTGAATTGACATGGACTATGCCATAAGATTATATTTTTATTTGCAAATAAAGGTTGGGTGTCACCCCTCAGAGGGTGACACCCGGGGCGGACCGCCCCCTCCGCCCCCCGCTAGCTACGCCACTGAGTATCGGGCCGGGCCGAGCCTAACTTACTTCTTCCGTACGAAGCCGAGACTGATTTCGTTCTTCCTAGTCTTCACGGACCAAAATAATTAGTTCCCGTTGAATCTTCCCGTATGAAAATACTTTTCTCGACGTGAAAAAGTCTGTTCACAAATCAGTAAAGTTTGGTTTGGTCCAAAAACTTTTGCAAAATAGGCATATACTTTTAAGTCGTCATTATTCTACAATCAAACATTAGAATTTATTCTTTTTAAAGAATCGTAGATCACTAAGCGTCTTAAAATAGAATTAATCACATAAAAAAAAAAAAAAAAAAAAAAAAAAAAAAAAAAAAAAACATGATTATGACGAAATTTTCGTTTAAACTCAAAACTGCAAATTTCTTTTAAACTATTCAATCATGCAAAATGAATGCAACAATACGCGAGAAAAAAAATATATTAAACATTTACATGTACTAAGAAGGAAACGTATTTTTTTCTTTCCAATGTCTTAGAAGATTTTACTTTTACCATATACCATTTTTTAATTTTTTTTTTGATGTATTAATAGTACTAATGATGACTGAAACATTTGCATACAACAAACAAAGGTTCATTAAAAGCGTAAATATCGCAGCCTATGGCACTTCTGCATAAATAAAGATTATAAACATGAAAGAAGAAAAAAAGACACTAAGTTTTTTTCGGTCTGAACTCTTCCGTTAGAGTAAAGATCGATGTTCTGTAGAAATTCACCAGAGCCGGGCCGGGTTCGGGCCGAATTTTTAAATTTTTTTACGGTCCGGGCCAAGCTCGGGCCGAAATTTTAACTTTCGGGCTGGGCCGTGCTCGGGCCGGAATTTTAACTTTCGGGCCGGGCCGTGTCGGGCCAATATTTTTTTCATTCGGGCCGGGCCGGGACCGGGCCAAAATTTTAACTTTCGGGTCGAGCTCTAGCCTGGAAATTTCGGCCCGTGCAGATCTCTGCTCTTTCATTTACTCTTTCCTAAACATTATTTTTAGTTTTCGTACTAGATATAACGGAATTTAAGTCTGGTTTTTTCATAAAAAGAGTGAATGAAAAATTTTAATTTTCCAGAAGCATCAGATACCATATTGGTGTATTTCAAGGATTTTGTAAAAATATTTACACAACGAAACATAACTGGAGGGATACTCTGTGTTGTTTCAACAATGATTTTTGACATCAACGTTCAAGGATATAAGTTTGGTTAAGTATTAGAAAAAATATTAGTTTCAATAAAATGTAGTTATCTGATTTTATTCAGATTATTCATATATTTCTGAAACATATGCAGCTTTTTATGAAAACTCTCCATATTTTCATATTTTATTCATTTGTCCAAAGGTGTTCCTTACTTGTTCAAAGTACCCCTACACGGGGCAGGTTTGAACACAAATCTTTCAGCTTTTTAAATCCTCACAACTGTTTAAATTTACATGAAAACTTTTAATTTCTGGTTCATAGGATGAAGAAATGTATTGTTTTTAGTACGTACTACTGAAAACGCAAAAAATATAATTCAAATAAGTAATATATTGATTTAAAAAAAAAAATTGTTCAAAGGTGCCCCCCTCTCCCCTATGTTCTATCCGAAGTACTGTACACTGGTGTCCAAAAGTTAAGCATAATTGGTAATTAAGTAAGTAATGAAATAAATATAAATCGAAATGTGGTGAAACTCTAGGTGTATAAACAAAATAGTACGCGTCATATATTTTCGCGAAGAGTTTTCCCCAAAATCGAACAGGGAACCGTCAAGAAATTGAAAAAGAACGAAGATCTTTTGGATAACCCTGTCAAAACGAATGTAGCAAAAGCGTTCAAACTGCACATTATGATTAAGTGGCTTATTGTAATGTACTGTGTTTATTTTTATAAGGATAGCATGTATACTCATAGAAAAATTAAGGTTTTTTATAAAAACAGTCCTAAATTTTTCCAAGTTTTTTTTGCTTATAATTTGCAGAGTTCTTATTATAAAATAATGGTCTTTTCTGAAAATATGACAAACATCATTGTACACAATACCCTGTCATCAGAATTAAAAAATAATAAAAATTGTATGACAAATGAGCAGGTTAACTAAATAATTTTTTACTGCACATGCGTGAACGCTATTAAAATTTCATTTGCATATTATGTTAGTTAAATGTATAGAGCAACTTTTGTGAAAGTCTCAAAAACATAGCTTAAAAATTCTGAAAATTATCGTTGATAGAATGAGATCAAAATCCTTTATTCCCTAGATGAAGCAAAAAGATGAGGGGCTGTATCCATATTCCATTGTTTAGTGCCTACACAATATTGCACGTACAACTAATATTTGAATAAAACTCCTGATTTTTTGCTTCTTTTTAGGAATAACGGATTTTGAGTTGATTCTATAGACGATCATTTTCAGAATTTTCAAGCTATGTTTTTGAAACTTTTACAGAAGTTGCTCTATACATTTAGCTAACACAATATGCAAATGAAGTTTTGATATCTTAGACGCATGCGCAATGAAAAATTATTTACTAAACCAACTCATTTTTCATACATTTTTTTTTTTTTTTTTTTTTTTTTTTTTTAAATTCTGATGACAGGTTATTGTGTACAATGATGTTTGTCATATTTTCAGAAAAGAACATTATTTTATATTAAGAACTCTGCAAATTATAAGCAAAAAACTTGAAAAAATTTAGGACTGTTTTTATAAAAACCTTAATTTTTCTACGCGTATACATGCTATCCTTATAAAAATAAACACAGTACATAACAATAAGCCACTTAATCATAATGTGCAGTTTGAGCGCTTTTGCTACATTAGTTTTGACAGGGTTATCTAAAAGATCTTCGTTCTTTTTCAATTTCTTGACGGTCCCCTGTTCGATTTCGGGGAAAAAAGTCTTCGCGAAAATATGTGACGCGTACTATTTTGTTTACACACTTGGAGTTTCACCACATTTCGATTTATATTTCTTTCATTACTTACTTAATTACCAATTATGCTTAACTCTTGGACACCAGTGTATATTATCAATGATGGCTGATGGATGGATTAAATACATTTTTAACATTTTCAAACAAAGTTGAAAAGTGTTTATGATTTTGGTTTGTCTGGCTGGCTGTCCGTCTGTCCGCTTTCTAACTCTCATAAATATATTCGGATTGCCCTGAAATTTTGGGAAGTTATTGACGTTTATTCTGGCGCACCCTGTTTCAAATGAAGTTTCTAGCATGATTAGTTTATTTACAGGGACAGTCAAAAGTTTTCTGTTACACTACGGCCTATTGGGAGGATCTTTTTAAATGAATTTTTAAGATGTTACACCCAGTCAAACATATTAAAATTTATATGTATTTACGAAATGCACTAAAATATGCATTCTGTAAAATATGCGTTGAAAAAAATAGCTATTATTCATTTACAGGGTCACACAAAACAATTCAATGACATAATGGTAAAAGGGGGGAGAGGAATATGTGCCACATATTTTAGTTATATTAAATTATTTTCTGAATAATAAAATTTATATACGTCGCTGAGGCTTAATATAAGTTATACATAACACGAAGTGCATAGCATTTGCAGGGATACACAAAAGATTTCAAATAGTATATTTTTTCCGAAGTATCCGATAATGGCTGATATAGATAGATGAAATGATTTTTTATATATGATATGCGCTTTTAAGTTTCACTAAATCTATGCATATTATATGCTGTGTATAAATAATAGTTGATGTACAAAAAGCTCGCAAATGTTACTGAATATGTGCTTAAATTACTTAAAGGTGGTTTTAAAATAAAGTATGCTTTTTTACGCAGAACTGCATTCAGTTTACTAAGAAATGTTTGTAGAATATAGTTAAAATGATATAGGGGGCATGCAAAGAATTGGATACATAGTCGCCTATGAATGATAATTTCTGAAAATGTGATTTCAGTAGTTTCAAGAGTGTTTTAGTTTAAAATAATTTTTTTCTAAATACTGGCGAGTAATAAAGTTACTGGGTGAACTAAGGGCTTAACAAAAGTATTCAAGTATGTTTCCATCTATTAGTATAAATTGCTGGAAAAGAAATTTTAACCTGCTAGATATTTTCTTTCTAAACTGAATGTACCCATTATATAGCATATATATATATACCGACAGATCAAACAGAGGGTTGTTCAAAAGTATTGGAATACATATTTATCTATAGGCAGTATCCTTTTTTCCCTCAATAACAAAGTTTTGTTAATGATTTCAGGAAGAGTTGGAAAGTGTTTCATAATCTGTGCTTAACACATAATTTTTCTTGTTTTCTTAGTTATCAAAATATTTCTAAAATGTATGCTCAATTTAATGTTTTATGTTTTAAAAATTGACGACATGGAAGTAAAATTTTGACACTTCATATGATGCATAGATTTTAGAAATATATTGAAAACTAAGGAAAAAAGAGACATCCTTTAAGAAGAGAACATTGAAAAAAAAGGTAGAATTAAGACATAATAAGTAATCATGTGCGCATGCGGTCATGAAAATCCACAGTAACTTACTAAATATCGTTTACTTTCATATGCAGAAACCCCTTGTAATCTAAAATTAATAAAAGTATAAATTTTGAATAAACTAAGTTTCTGTTTAAAAGCATACTTTGTTCTATATGCACTATATAGACATTAATCACCGGACACTTTGTACTTTAGACGTTTTGTTGAATATGTAAAGACGTACTTGCTAGATTTTTCTGGAAGTTCATGATTATGAAGAATATTTTACACTCTGTATTTATCAACAGCGATTTTATCAGAAGGGTAATTAGTAGGCCAATAAAAAAAAATCAAAGAAAAAAAATAATATTTTGAATCATCCTGTAAAATAAAATACACGAAATTATCTATCACTGTAGCATACGAATACATGGATATTGTACAACATGTGCATTTATTGTAAGAAAACTTATAGTATGTTGAGCTGAAAGAAAAGCAAAGAAGTCCTTCCGACCAATACCGGGAGGAAGAGGTAGCTTTCATATATCTTATATATTTATTTATTTATTTATTTTAAATTAAATTATTATTCAAACATACGATACTCAAATTAGTAGAACTCGGTTACATAAAATTCAACACTAGTTTTTGTCATTACTGAACATTAATGGGAATCTATATATGAGGAGCCCAGAAGCCAAGGGGTACAAGTGACAAAATTTAGATTTTGAGTAAATTAAGTTCAAAGTTAAACATCAATCGTAATTCAATGAATTGAGATATGAAACTTTTGCTTATTTCTTAGTGATCTTAGAACTCTTATTTCAATAACTATTTTTAAAAAGTGGAGTATAATTTTTCTTTTTATTTATAACTAAGCAATGTTTCTCATCATTCGGCACTTGTATCCCTTGGCTTCCAAGCAATAATGAAAAGTTCGGGTACAAGTGCCGAATGAGCACAAGAAATGAAAAATTATGAAATAAAAAATTGTATTTATGAAAAAATTAAGAACAACGTTGATACAAATAAATTAACGGACAAAATTTTGCTTTAATATATATTCTAAAAACGGAAAAATTATGAAATAAAAAATGAATTTACGAAAAAAAAAAAAAAATATGAACGATGTTGATATAAATGAATGAAAGGAAAATTTTTTGGTTCTAATATAAGTTTTAAAATTTTATTATAAATTTTGAAACATTGAAATTTTATATTTTTTAACACTTTCCAACAAAGTTGAAAAGTGAATATGATTTTATTTTGTCTGTCCGTGCCCTAACTCTCGTAAATATATTCAGATTGCCCTGAAATTTTTGGGAATTATTCACGTTTACCTCAAAAAGATCCTATTGCAAATGAAGTTTCTAACACGGTTAGTTTATTTACAGGGACAATCAAAAGATTTCCGTTAAATTACGGGTTATAGGAAAAATCGTTTCAAGTGAATTTTAAAGATGTTACAACCTATCAAGCATATTAAAATTTATATGAATTTACGAATTGCATTAAAATAAATATTCTGAAAAGTATGAGGTGAAAAGAACAGACATTTTTTATTTACAGGGCTACACAAAAGATTTACATTACCTAATGATAAAGAGGGAATTTTTACAACATATTTTAATTATATTGCAATTTTCATGTATAATAAAATTGATATACATTGCTGAGCATAGGCGTAACTTGAGCTCTAAAACTAGGGGGGCAAAAAATCTATAGGTGTTTTTGCAAAACATTTATCCGCCCCCACCCTCTTCTATAACTACGCACATACACACACTCAACTAAATTAAATATTTCAAACTTTTAATGTCTAAATGAAATTTTAAACTTTAGTAATGTACGAAAAAATAGCTGGTGTAAATTGGATGACGAAATCACTACACGGGAAACATTGGGAAAATCTGGGGGAGATCTACATTCAGCTGTGGATCGAAAACGGTTGATTATGATGATGATGATGATTTTAAAATATTGACTACATAACAAGTTAAAGTTTATGTAAAAAACTATAGCTAGTATTTTGAATGAAATGACTGGATTTTATTGCGATGCATTCTTTTAGGGTAAAAAGGAAAATTTTACCTTACGAATTTAAATTATGATATTATCTTTAAATATAAAAAAAAAATAAAACTATATCTCTTCAGGTTTCAAATTAAGAAATGCAGGAATTAAAACTTCTGCATCGGGTATAGAATAGGAAACATTTTCGAACATTATCAGTACACTGTTAAGGCTTTCTTAAATCAAAAAGAACAACTTTATGATATAAGTTTTAATTTATTTTTGTTCGGAAATGCATGAAACTATCAGGGATTGCTCTTTAGAAACTATCTAATCACAATCATTTTTCTTTTTTTGGCAAGTGTAATAGATTTTTTAGAAATACTGTAAAAATGAGCTTTTTGAACTGACTTTCCACGTGAAAGCAGAAAAACAGTCATCGAAGGGAGAAAAACGTCTTTGTCACGTGATCAAAATCGCTTTTAATTCAATATGTGATTTCTTGATCAAAAAATTGAAAATACAGCTAGATTTCAAATCGCTTCCATGATCAGGCTTTGATATTTTATATCTTTCCGTTAAAAAATGAATTTATAAATGAGTCAAATCGGTTTGCACTTGTTGAGCAAAGCAGTTGAGAAGAGCTCTAAGAAAATTTCTTCTTTCATACATTGAAATAAACCTAAATAAATAATTTAAAATTCCGAGAACGCAGTTAAAAATCCAATATCAAAAAGTGCTGCCCATAGCAGGTAATATATGCAAATTATTTTATGCAACCCTGTATACTATTTATAGAGATTTACCCTTTTCATACTGTGAAACTAAAGTTTAAGAATGAAGAAAGCACGGGAAATAACTCAAAAGATTTTTTTAAGGGGATTAACATGTTTCAGATGGCAAGGTATCAATATATTTTTGTGCTGCCATGTACATCAAACCCGTAAAACTTGGTTCAGAAGGGAAAAAAAGAAAACATAACAACTGAAAGTCCATTTTTTATTAAACCCTTTCACACATATTCATACGAATTTTTGGTGGTAAACCTGTATCTATCTGAATATCATACAATACACTAAAATTTACTTCAGCTGGAAAATCGTGTAACATACACCAATCATCATCCATAAGGGCCAATACGTTAGATTTCTTTAACGCAGCTGTATGAATTTATTCGTATTCTAAAAGCATCTTTTTGTATAGAGATATAGTTCAGCCTTAAAATGACACACATTTTAGCAATTCACACCTATAAACTGGCACATTCAATGCTTTATTTTGTGTAACTCTGTATTTGATCTATAAAATTTGTATTCATCACATAATGCACAAAAATTAAGCTTAAAAATGCATACTGCAGATGAAAATGTACTTCAAGCAATTATGATACATTCCTATTCCTGTAAAGAGTGCTTACTTCAAACTTTATAGGAAGCTTGCTGTAATACAAAACTCATTGTTACATGTCAGTCACCATGTTGATGTTATATAACATCACTGAAATACTCCTGAAACGATTTCAACGAGGACCACAATGTAACGGAAAATTTTTGTGTTTATCCTGTAAACAAGCAATAACAGCTATACAGGGTGTCCCAGAAGTAATGAGACAAACTTTAAGGAGAGGTAGGGGACATGACATGGATTCAGATTTACATATCAACCCATGGTAGGAAACGTTTTCCTGGCGCGGTAGTGATGACACAAAACACAAACTGAGGAGACGAACAGGGACAGAAAACATGTTTATTATTCTTATTACTCCAAAAATGCCGGTACAATGCTGGAAAGTGCTGAGGACCTTGTTGTACGCATCGTGGAAGTTCTTTGAGGAAGTTCAGGACATTCACAGCATTTTCGAGAGCGTTGGATCTTCCATGCGCCGGAAATAAGCTTCCATGCAACACTGCTCGGGGTCTTAATTACGAACATTTACTTTTATAACGCTCATTGTCTTTTTAATATTCTTTTTTATTAGTTTTTTGCTGTACTAAGGTTAATAAAGATAATTTTTCCTCTTGTCTTATCTTTCTTGTGCTTTGTGTCATGACTATTGTATCAGGAAAGCGTTTCTAAAAATGGGTTGCTATGCAATTTTGAACCTTTGTGATATCTCCTACCTCCCCTTTTTTGTTTGTCTCATTACTTCTAGGACACCCTGTACAAACTCCATCTTCAATAGCGAGTACGCCATAGTAAACCTCAATAGCATCTAATAAACTGAAATCGGTATTTAGGAGTGTCCCGAGAGCGGACAAGCGGTAGCCGGAAAAACAGAAATGATAAATACTTTTTAACTATGTTGGAAAGTGTTAAAAATTATGATTTTTTTTTTTAATTTTTATATTACAGTAAATTATCAATTAGTTTTGTAATACTAGATTGTAAATATACAACATCTAATGTTTATTCTATGAGTCTACATCCAAGATAGCACATAAAGTATTAGATTAAAAATACAAGAAAAAAATTTAATCCAAAACTGGCCCACAAACAACGCAAAAAATGGAGTGGTAAAAGTTTTGCCCTGTTCCTGAAAAATTTGGGGCATATACCCGCTCTTGCTTCCGCTTTGCCTAAGAAAGATGGCACTGATCAGAGATCCATGATACATTTTCCCACAAGTGAATCTAAACAAACATCCTTGAGAATGGAAAGGGAAAATAGTCTTTCTTACATTGCACAAAAAAGGGATACAAAAAACATTTTTACTTGAATTACTACGACAAAAGGGTTTTTTAAGACGTAAACAGAAATTAGTTATTTTATATGAAAACGTTAATTCTGGTAATTTTGATAGAAATTTATCAAATTCTAGTTTACAACCACGATAGTATACAGGGTGAGTCATAAATATCGAAACAACAGGCTATCTCCTTAAATATTGCCCCTAGACTCATACTTCCAATTGCAAAGTTTCATAAAAAAAGGTCAATTTTTTGATAAGATAAGTTGCAATTCCATGGAGGGTCTATTTTAAAAAATACGAAAATTAAATTTTTATACGGCCCCCAGAGGATAAAACATCCAATTAGAAAATTTTTCCTTATTCATTCCTTAACTGAACAAAAAAAATTTCATCTTGGATATCTTCAAAACTCAGAGAGTTATGGCAATTTTAATGCAGAAACAATGTTGCTGTAATGGGTCCAGAAAACATTTATTTTATTTATTTATTTATAAAGTTGGAATTTTGAATGTTTTGTGATGGTTAACCATATAATTTGTAAGCATTATCACATCATAAGACTTCTTAATATTTTTTTTTCAAAAAAAAAAAAAAAAAAAAAATTGAGTAAATTAAAATTGTTATAACTCAAATTATTATTTGTAGCGCTGAATATTTTCATTTTGATTAAACCAAAATGTCTAATTTTCAATTTTAATTCAGCATTTTAAATAATATTTATTTAAAAAAAATAAAAGTATTTAAAATAGCAATATTTAAAAAAAAAGTAATTTTTGTAAACAAATCATATTTTTAAAAGTAAATTTTCTGAGCTGAAAAGTTACCGTAACCGACGGTTATTGACGTATGTCAGTTTAAAAATGAGAAATACTGATATAAAAACATTTGATGCAGCAAAGTGCATTTAGTTTTAAGATGGGCAAAGATGGGCTCCTAACGTTTAAATGCTGTATAGTTTCGATTTCAGATTTTGTTTAAGTTTTGCCATTTTCACCTTCTTTAATTACTGTTTAAATGCGTCAGTTGATTTAAACTTTATTTCTTTATCACGTCGATTTCAAATTTTTTCATTGTGCTGTGACTCACAGACAGACATTTCATAAAAACATGTTTTTCGGTATCTCTGAGCCCTAAAACGTGTGAATCCATCGAAAACCAGAATTCAAAATTTTCATGAATCCAATACTTTCTTGTAAAGATAGAATAAAGCAAAAATAGGTTTAAAACCTTCATGAATTTTGAAACTGAATACAGTAAAACCTCTAAATAACGGACACCTCAGGAACGCAGAAATTGTCCGCTATTGGGAAAATCAAAGATATTCAAAAAGTGCTAAGAAACGTTTAACATTTCATTAATTGACTTTTACGTGTCCTAAAACCTCTTTTCTATGATTAATCAGAAATTAAAATTAATTTTTAAACAATGGGGCTATATAAAACTGTGCACACCTTTACCCACTGTTCATTACATGCTTGTGAAAAAACCCTGTTACAAAAGTTAACTTTTGCTTGCGATTACATGTAATTTGTTTTTCAAAGTGACATTATTGGACATTATAGAGTTCCGGTCGGGGAGGGGGATTGCACTTTTTGGCTGTTAAAAGCATAAAATCTCAATTTTCCGAGGGGATATTTCAATGCTCTGGAAGATGTCCCTCCTTGGCAACCCCTTCAATTCAACTCTGAACGTGGGGGGGGGGGGGAATTTTCCCCAGCTCATTTATCACAAAATTCCCTGATAAATTTAGAGGCCTTTTTACTTTTTTCATTTTTTTCTTTTTAAAAAATACTTTTTCGTCCTTTATCATCTTAAACAGTGTCCACTATTCGGAATGTTCGTTATTCAGAGGTTAAACATACAGAAATTTAGGTTTTGAGAATGGGGATTGGAAAATAGTCCGTTAAACAGAGGTGTCTGCTATTCGGGAGTGTCCGTTATAGCGGTTTAACTGTAATATAAAGTAGATTTTTGAAAATATTTCTATGTAATTTATTAAAATATATTTCCATTGATTCCGCTAATAGAAGAGTCATTTTCGCTATTACTATATTTACTAAACTTATTGCCTGCGCCACTAAGTTTTTAAAGACACTTTTAATGAGAGTTTAATTAATATCACTTAATTTGATAACACTTTTAATAAGTGTTTAATAAGACGGTCCGTTCAATGAGTCGTGCCAGTTACGAAGTTGGCGGCAAGGTCGAAATATTGCAGACATCTAGCATATTTCATCGAAGTTTAAAGCAAAAACCTATACGCTTTTATTTTATATCTAAAAGTTTAAGTGTTGTCTTGGATCGACATTTAACAATACGTAAATTTATGGTCGATCCCTTAATTGTACTTCAAATGAACTGATTTTGCTGCGCTCAGAGGCATGCTTAAGTGGTGTAAGTCAGGAATTTTGGAAAATTTTGGATATTAATATCTTTCGGGGATTTGGAGATATCGAGGTGAAATTTTTTTTGTTCAATTCAGGAAGGGATAAAGAATTTTTTTCTAATTGGAAGTTTTATCCTCAGGGGGCCGTATAAAAATTTAATTTTCGTATTTTTTAAAACAGACCCCCCCCCATGGAGTTGCAACTTATCTTATCAAAAAATTCATCTTTTTTTATGAATTTTTGCAATTGGAAGTATGGGCTAGGGGCAATATTTAAGGAGATAGCCTATTGTTTCGATATTTATGACTCACCCTGTATAAGTTATGAAAGTTATTAAACTAAAGGAAGGAAAATAAATGAAAAAAATGTATTGTAGCTTTAAAAAAAAAAAAAAAAAAAAAAAAAAAAAAAAAAAAAAACTGGAGGGGCAAAACCATGACTTTGCCCCTGCTCTTAAAAAACTAGGGGGGCATATGCCCCCCCACCTTGCCCCCGCCAGATTACGCCCATGTTGCGGAGGCTTAATATAAGTTATTTCGCACATAATACGAAGTACTCAGTATTTACAGGGACACAAAAAAGATTTCAAATAGTATATTCTATCCGAATTACTGTATATTATCGATGATGGTTGATGGATGGACGAAATGCCTTTTTAATTATGATTTGCGCTTTTAAAGTTTCACTAAATTTATGCATATTAATGCACATACTATAGTTCATATAAATGCTATAGTTCATATACAGGGCTATACAAAAGTTTTCGTAAAGGTTACTGAATATGAGCGTAATTTACTTAAAGATTGCTTTTAAATGAGTCATGTATTTCTATGCTGAACTGCATTCAGTTTATTAAGAAATGCTTGTAAAATATAGATAAAATGATATGCAGGGTCACGCACAATATTTTATACACGGTCATCTATGGATGATAATTTCTGGAAATGTGATTTCAGTAGTCTTAAGAGTGCTTAAGTTTGAACTAAATTTTAGCTAAATACTGACGTATAACAAAGGTTCAAGGTAAACTACAGGATAAACAAAAATATACAAGTGTGTTTCCATCTATTAGTAAAAACTGCTGAAACAGAAATTTCAAACTGTTATGCGTTTTCTTGCTAAACTAAATTTCCCCATTATGCAGTATATATCAACAGACAGATAGAACATAGGACAATTCAAAATTATTAGAATGCATATTTGGCTGTGGACAGTAACACGCTATTACCCTAAATAGCAAAGATTTTTAAAGATTTCAGAGAGTATTGGAAAGTATTACATAATCTACATTTAAAGCATGATTTTCTTACATGTTAACAGTTAAAATGTATTAATTTAATGTATAAAAAAGCAAATGGCCTTGTGTGTCGTTGGTCGCGCTTCTGCTGTAGACGTTAACGGATACAATTGCACTTATACCCTTCGAACTCCACGCGTTTCAGAGTTTTGGGAAAGAGGTTAAGTAACTGACCCCTAAAACGCAGTATATAATTAAAAAATCACTCATAACGTCTCGCCTACAAATAAATAGACTTATTTCCAGACAGTCTGTGCACTTAACTCATTTTTTTCAATTTTGTCACTTATACCCCTTGGCTTCTGGGGTTCTCATATAAGGTACCTGTGCTTAATATGGACACCCTAAGGAAAATTTATTTTTTCGTCCCCATGTACATGTCATAGGATTCCAAAAATATATGACCGTGATCCCTGGACTGTTGACTATCATTATTAAAATTAGCAACCTTGCATCCATTCCGGTTTAATTTAAATGATAAAAACAAAAAAAATGTTTACAAATGTCCATATAAGGAACCACCAGTCCTTATTATGGACAGATGACTCCTGATCGATCTACTACACAGGGTGTATGGAAGAACCACTCTTCTATGGAATTTTAGAGGAGAGGGGATAAAAAAAAAATATATTTTAAAGTATAGCAGGTGAGGGTAGGGACAGTAAATATCTTCAGAACATGCACTTTAGAACGGGGGGTCATTTTCGGTTGTGACTCGCCGAAGACCGATGCAAAGCACCTCAATTACTACAAAATATTATGAAATAATGTAGTTGGTTTTGCTTAGCTTTCTATTTTTTTGTGAATCTGAAGATTCATCTGCAATACTTCCAATGTGGACATAAAGTGTCCATATTGGGAATCGGGAATAGTTTTATTAAATCTTATAATAAATAAATAAATAAACCTTCTTAAGCAATATATGCAATAGCAATAGAAAATATGTTTTAAAAGCTTTCTAAAACACTCCACTTTTCAATATTTAAAGTAATTTTACAATATCTAATAAGAATTTAAACTTACCTGTATTTACGATCAGCACACCACGAAACAACAAGTTTCCTTCTAAATGGCGAACAGCGCGCTTTTTTGTACTTTCCAAGCTTAATTACCTTTCAATTACTTTTCTTCACGAGCGATTTCTCTATCAAAATTATTACTTTAAAAAATATTAGGGGTGTTCATATTGAGAGCACTGTCCATATTGGGTAAAAGTACCTTATATATATTATGCTAACGTATGTGGCACAAAAATCAGGATTATTTGTTAATTGTTTGATGGCAACATTCAAATGAAACAGAAGATCTTATGGGTTATGCAAAAATCCTTTGGTAAGATTTATGCTGTGGTAAATTGGATTTATTTATGTTTTCTTCCTTCGCTGCAAATATGGAGCTTCAAAATATCATTATTTTTAATTATTTTTGTTCTTTTTACTTAAAAAAATAAATAAAAGTCATGAACTTTAAACTTTTCAGTTTCAAATTAAAGTTATTATGTATTATTATCTGCGCCGGGCTAGCATAAAAATACTGAGTTCTTGATTTATCAGCGCAGATGTCATATATGCACCACATTGACGCATTATTTTCTGATGCCAATGTGGCGAAAATTCCGTTTTCAAATTCCAGTTGCATACACATTTTTAAATTAATTTCTATTATTTTGAAAGAAAAATAATAGTTAAAAGAAGTTTAGTTAATAATTATAGAATAAAACAATTTATATCATTTAAAAAAAGCAAACAAACAATTTATTAATAAACTAGCTGACCCGTCCGGCGTTGCCCGGGTCCGTAATAATAATCTTAAACGAACTTGAAATTTTTATGATTTTATCTTTAACTCGAAATATGTGTAAATACACTATTAAAAACTTGACCCTTTTGCTGCATCATCACTCCACCGCTTTTAGAGAAAGTGATTACTTCAGCCTATTATGCAGCATTCTCATAGGTCAAAAGAGAGATATTCTATAAAAGCGGGGGAGTGATGATGCAGAAAAAGGGTAAATTTTTTTACAGTGTACATTATATTAAATACGTGTTCCCTGACTGTGTCAAAAATTGGTTTAAAAAATGTAATATTTAGCTGCATACCCAAAATGATTGCAATGGGACACGCAGGAGGGAATATGTGTCCAATGATTGCGTGATTTTCGTGTTAAACTGTTGATATTTATCCTTAAAATTACTGTTAAGTGACTTAACTAAATACTTTTTTCACATAGATATCCCAAGTGAAATATTTTGAATTTCCAAACTAATTATATCACTCTTAAATCCGACTATACCGTGAATGAAATCGATTCTCGATGATTAGCTAAAAGGTTATTATATAGTATTATAATTTCAGAGCTATTTTACAAAAATAGGTGCATATTTTTTATCAAACATGCGTAATGTCCAATCTGTGAACAAAATCCTAACCGTAACTTAATTGTATTATAATCATAACTTGTCTGTAACCTAGTTGTATTTTAACAGTAACCTAACTGTAACTTAAATATACACTGGTGTCCAAAATTTAAGCATAATTGGTAATTAAGTAATTATTTTTAAGTAATGAAAGAAATATGAATCGGAATGTGCTGAAACTCCAGGTGTGTAAACAAAATAGTACGCGTCACATATTTTCGCGAAGAGTTTTCCCCGAAATCTAACAGGGGACAGTCAACAAATTGAAAAAGAACGAAGATCTTTTGGATAACCCTGTCAAAACTAATGTAGCAAAAGCGTTCAAACTGCACATTATGATTAATTGGCTTATTGTAATGTACTGTGTTAATTTTTACAAGGATAGCATGTATACTCGTAGAGAAATTAAGGTCTTTATAAAAACAGTCCTAAATTTTTCCAAGTTTTTTGCTTATAATTTGCAGAGTTCTTATTATAAAATAATGTTCTTTTCTGAAAATATGACAAACATCATTGTCCACAATACCCTGTCATCAGAATTTAAAAATAATAAAAATTGTATGAAAAATGAGTATGTTTAGTAAATAATTTTTCATTGCGCATGCGTCAACGATATCAAAATGTCATTTGCATATTATGTTAGCTAAATGTATAGAGCAACTTCTGTAAAAGTTTCAAAAATATAGCTTTAAAATTCTAAAAATGGGAGCCTATAGAATCTACTCAAAATCCGTTATTCCTAAAGGAAGCAAAAAAATCAGGGGTTTTACCTAAATATAGTTGTACGTGCAATATTGTGTAGGCACTAAACAATGGAATATGGATACAGCCCCTCATCTTTTTGCTTCATTTAGGGAATAAAGGATTTTGAGTTGATTCTATAGGCTCCCATTTTCAGAATTTTCAAGCTAAGTTTTTGAAACTTTTACAGAAGTTGCTCTATACATTTAGCTAACACAATATGGAAATGAAATTTTAATAGCGTTCACGCATGCGCAGTAAAAAATTATTTAGTAAACCTGCTCATTTGTCATATAATTTTTATTATTTTTTAACTCTGATGACAGGGTATTGTGTACAATGATGTTTGTCATTTTTTCAGAAAAGAACACTGTTTTATGTTAAGAACTCTGCAAATTATAAGCAAAAAACTTAGGACTGTTTTTATAAAAACCTTAATTTCTCTACGAGTATACATGCTATCCTTGTAAAAATCAACACAGTACATTACAATAAGCCAATTAATCATAATGTGCAGTTTGAACGCTTTTGCTACATTAGTTTTGACAGGGTTATCCAAAAGATCTTCGTTCTTTTTCAATTTGTTGACAGTCCCCTGTTCGATTTCGGGGAAAACTCTTCGCGAAAATATGTGACGCGTACTATTTTGTTTACACACCTGGAGTTTCAGCACATTCCGATTCATATTTCTTTCATTACTTAAAAATAATTACTTAATTACCAATTATGCTTAAATTTTGGACACCAGTGTACCATAAATGTAACCTGGCCGTTACTTTATCATAACCTACCCATAATCTAACCACAACCTAACCGCAACTTAACCTTACCTATAACTGTAACTTAACCATGACCTAACTGTAACCTAACCGGAAAATAAATATAACATAAGGTTCACCGGAACGTAATTGCAACCTAACTGTTACCTAACCGTAACCAAGTTCTAATTTAATGCTAACTATAAACAAAATATCTTAACCATCTCGCGCTAAGTACTTAGTTTCACTTTCCACCGCTACGGAGCGCATTATGTTTTGTAGAACATCCGAATTTTAGGTTCGGATTGGATTCATGCTCATGGAAATTATTTTGTCTTCTTCGGATACGGTTATGGTTGTTTGGAATATTTTTGTTCAGTTTAGATTCGGTTCAATTCAGATTTTGTGGGGGTTTTTTTCCTTCAAAAGAGATTTTTAAGTTCGGTTCGGGTTGTACTTCCATGGAAATTATTTTACCTAGTTCCAATGAGGTTATACTTCACTGAAATATTTTTGTTAGGTTCAGATTAGGTTTGGTTCAGATTTCGGTATTTATTTTTTTTACAAATTTTCTGGTTCGGATTGGGTTTATGTCACGGAAATTATATTGTCCTGTTGGTATCTGGTTATAGTTATTTGGAATATTTTCGTCGGATTCAGATTTGGTTCGATTCAGATTTCAGGTATTTTTTCAAATTTATTTTTAAGGTTCTCGTCGGATTCATATCCAGAGAAATTATTTTGTCTTGCTCGGGTCCGGTTTTGAGTCTTTGGAATATTTTTTCGGGTTCAGATGTCATTCAATTCAGAGTTTGGTTTTTTTAATGGGATTTTTAGGTTCAGGTTGGGTTGCATATCAACGGAAATTATTCTGCATTGTTTGAATAAGGATATGCTTCTCTGGAATAACCCTATATTAAGTCCAATTAAGTACCAACAAAAGTACGTGAATTGACATGCCTATCAATTGAAACAGATTTAAACCCGTATTTTTTTGCTCTTGTTTCTTAAAAAGAACTAATCTATCGCTTCACCGGTAAAAATTTATTAATTATTTTATCATATGTGTTTTAAATATCAATATAGAAAATTATTTTAACGTTTTGCTTGAAAATATAACACTTTTTTGTTAATACATGAAAATCGTCTGCAGTCAGAAATCTATATTTTAGATTAATATTTATTACTTAAGTTTTCATACATGATTTTAAAAGAATTAATTTGATATTTAATTATTGCTAATTTTCCAATTTCCTTCATTTTAAAAGCGAACATTTATTTTAATAAATAATAATTGAACAAAGACCATTTTAAAAATGTGCTATTTCCTCTTAAAATATGCTTCAATTGTAATTCATTTCTTTCAATTCGTCTTATAATACAAAATCCCCTCCACGTCCTTTTGTTTGGCACATTAAAATTTGAGCGATAAATGGTTTCATATTGCAAAACATTTTTGAGGCTTACTTCACCTCCACTTATCTCATTCCTCTATGGGTTTCTTTAATTCTGTCTCAGCTTTCTTATTACTTCTGCGAAAATTTTTACACAACCAACCAACCGTAAACAAACGAAAGAGAAAAAAATTGAAAAAGATGATTTTTTTATGAGAGTGACCTCTCGATTTTAATTAATTACTCAGTTAATAATTGGAATTTAGAAATTCTGAAGCTCAGGTGCATCAGGATTAGGGCTACTCTCAAAAACATTTTGAGCTTCGTACATGCTGTAGATTTTGCTAGCCATCGCAGACACACACACAGACACACAGACAGAGCGTTTTGTTCTTTTATTAGTATAGACTAGCTGATCCGCCCGGCGTTGCTCGGGTCCGTATTAACAATATTAAACGAACTTGAAATTTGTATGATTTTATCATTAGCTCGAAGCATGCAGAAATGCATTGTCTGAAATACGTGGCAGCTGAGTGAGAGAAAAATCGGTTTAAAAAAGAACTAATAGAAACGCGGGAGGGAACATGTATCCAACGATAGCGTTATTTTCGTGTTAAAGTGTTGATATTTACCCGTAAAAATCACTGTTAGGTCATGGTAACTAATTATTTTTTTACATAGAAGTCCCAAGTGAAATATTTTGAATTTCAAACTAATTATATCACTCTTAAATCCGACTATACCGTGAATGAAATCGATACTCGATGATAAAAGGTTGGTATATAGTATTATAATTTCAGAGAAATTTAACAAAAGTAAGTGCATATTTTTAATCAGAACATGGGTAATGTTCACTCTGTGGACAAATTTCTAACTGTAAACTTTTGTACCGTAACAATAACCTGTCTGTAACTTAACTGCGACTTAACAGTACCCTACCGTAACTTAAATATAACATAAATGTAACCTAGCCGTCACTTTATTGCAACCTATCCTTATTCTAACCATAACATAAATGCAATTTAACTTTAACCTAACTTTAAATTAACCGTGATCTAACTGTAACCTAACGTGAAATTAAATAAAATCAAAGACTTACCTTAATGTAATTGCAACCTAATTGCAACCCAAATGTTACCTAACCATATATTGGGTTCATGTCCATGGAAATCATTTTGTCTTGTTCGGATCTTGGTTATGATTCATTAGAATCTTTTCGTCGGGTTCAGATTTGGTTTGATGCAGATTTCAGGTATTTTTTGAAATTCTATTTTAAATGTTTGTGTCGGATTCAGGTCCATGGAAATTATTTTGCCTTGCTCGGATTCAGTTATGGTTCTGTGAAATATTTTTGTCGGGAACAGATTTGGTTCAATTCAGATTTCGGCGTTTTTTTCAAATGGAAGTTTTGGGTTCAGGTCTTCCTGCGTGTCTACGAAAATTTCTCTGTCTGATTCGAATAAAGACATGCTTCACTGGAATATTTTTGTCAAGTTCAGACTTGGTTTAATTCAGATGTCGGCTTTTTTTTTCAAATGTAATTGTTAGGTTCGGGTTCTCTTGCGTGCAACTTGCGTGTAACATAAGAACATGCTTCAATGGAATATTTTTGTCAAGTTCAGATTTAGTTCATTTCAGATTTCGAGATTTTTTTCAAAGAATTTTTTTAGGTTCAGATTCGGTTCAAGTGCATGGAAATTTTTTGTCTTGTTCGGATCCGATTAATGTTCTTTGGAATATTTTTGTCAAGTTCAGATTTGGTTCGATTCAAATTTCAGGTATTTTTTCAAACATAATTTTTAGGTTCGGGTCTCGTTCATGTTCATGCATGATTTTAAAAGAAGGTTTTCATCAATATATTTTATATATTGACATGGAATTATTAATATGTTGTTAAATCTTAAACATTTTTCATCTAAGTTATGAAGAATTAAAAATTTCTGAAAAAAAAAAGAAAACTTTTAGTAATACAGTTTTTAGTTCAAATCAATATTTTATTTAATTTTATTTCGACATTTAATTATTTCTAATTTTCCAATTTCAATTATTTTAAAA
This sequence comes from Maratus speculifer, assembly GCA_964019185.1. Lineage (NCBI taxonomy): Eukaryota > Metazoa > Arthropoda > Arachnida > Araneae > Salticidae > Maratus > Maratus speculifer. The sequence continues at coordinate 246,118,314 of OZ025293.1, read as the reverse complement.
GCAAACATTTATTTTAATAAATAATATAATAGAAAAAAACGTTTTAATAAATTACTATTTCTTCGTAAAATATGCTTTACCTGTAATTCATTTCTTTCAATTCGTCTTATTAATACAAAATTCCTTCCTCGTGCTTTTGTTTGAGTCATTAAAATTTCAGCGATGAATGGTTTCATATTGCAAACCTTTTTTTTCGGATTGCTTCACCTCCACCTATCTTTTTTCCTCCATGGCGTACAGCAGCTGTGATAAAAAAAATCCTCATTTAAACTGACAGTTTGCCAGTCTATGAATTTTAAAGGTCTATTACACCTTTTTTAATTATTTCTGCGAAAATTTTATGCAACCAATCAACGATAAGAAAATGAAAGGAAAAAAAGTAAAAAAAGGCGATTTTTTATGAGAGTGAGCTTTGGAATTTAATTAATAACTCCGTTAATAAATAGAATTTTGAAATTCTGAGCTTCAGGTGCATCAGGAGAGATATTGGGCTACTCTCATAAAAATTTTGAACTTCGGACGTCCCATAGATTTTGCTAGCCATCGCAGACACACAGACACACAGACACACACACAGACACACACACAGACAGACAGAGCGTTTTGTTCTTTTATTAGTATAGATAAATAGAAATAGCCGGGTTACCATGTGAATAGCATATATAATTGACATTTTGTTGCAATCGCGCATATGGCATCTGTGTCTATTTCTCTAGCAGAATCTTCTAATTTGGAAAAAAAAAATTAAAAAAAAATGAGCTATTAAAATAAATTATGAATATGATTTAATGTTTATTATACATTCAAGGAAGACCAAACTGGTCGCCTATGGCGGCTAGTATTTAGAAATTAGTCATCTGTTATTAGAAGCTGGTTTTATTTAAAGATATTTATAAGGTCGTTTACAGATTCCAGTACATGCAGATTCCACGTTATTAAGAAGTGCCTGCCATTCTAAAACAGCATGATCGGGTAAGGAAAACCAATGAGTTGTTCGAAATCTTAATTTATGTGCACATGCACACTCACATCGAAATTGGTTGATATATACAAGAGCTCTCGCATACAAATTTATTTTTAAAAGTGTCACCCACAGTACAATTTCAAACTGCTATATCTCAGCCGTTTTTTAAAATAAAGGCAAAACAAAAAATATTCCGGAATTCATGTATTAAGAACAAACACTTCAGAAAGAACCTTTTTTCGATTTCTAATATATATACATATATATATATATATATATATATATTATACATTTAAAGTTTTTTAACAAACTTAAATGGCCGCCATTTTTAAACAAGATGGAGGATGAAGTTGACCAATGAAGTCGGGCGAGACATTGGTATGTACTATGTACACACCAAGTTACATCCAAATCGGTTCATAAATACGCGTATTATCGCATGACAAAAGAAAAAAAAATCAGATCGCTTGAAAATGAGAGCCACACTAGAAATTCAAAGTGCTATAAGTCAGTCAATTTTTTAAGAAATAAAGGAATCAAAATATGCTCCAAAATCGATTTATCAAAGTTGAACACATAAGATTTTTTTTTCGAATTTTTTTGTACCTCATTTTAAGTTTGAAAAAAAAAATAATGCATGAAACAAATTGACCATTTTGAAACAAAATGTCGGACGAGGCTGGCAAAACCTAGGTCAAGACATTGGTATGCACTAAACACATGGAGTTATATCCAAATCGGTATATAAATATGAGTACTATCGCGTGACAAAATTCAGACCGTTTCAAAATGTCAGCCACACTAGAAATTGAAAGTGCTATAACTCAGCCAGTTTTTAAGATATAGGTGAAACAAAAAATGCTCTGGAATCTTTGTATCAAGGTCAAACACACATAAGAAAAATCTTTTTCAATTTCTTACTTTTTTGTATCTATTTTTAAATTTTAATTATTTAAAAAGAATAATAATCCGCCATTTTTAAAACAAGATGGCCGATGGAAAAAGCCAACGAACTCGGTCCAGGCATCGGATATTATCACGTGACAAAAATCAGAACATTTCAAAATGTCAGCCACACTAGAAATTCAAATTGCTATAACTCGCTCACTTTTTAAGATATAGACGAAATAAAAAATGCTCTGGAATATTTGTATCAAGGACTAACACATAAAAAAACAACTTTTAATTTTTTTGCACTTAATTTTAAATTTTAATTTTTTTACAAAAATTAAATGGCCGACATTTTGAAACAAGATGGCGGATGATACTGGCCGACGAACTCGGTCGAGACATTTGTATGTACTACGTACACACCAAGTTTCATTCAAATCGGTTTATAAATACGATTACAGCATGACAAACATCAAATATATATATATATATATATATAGCCATATATATATATATATATATATATATGCCAACATTTGAACGGAGGGTGGTTTTGGGGTCTGGGGGTCATGATCCGTGAAAATATACCAAAATTTTCCGGAGGTGCTTTCCTCCGGACGGCTGCAGTAGGTAGCTTTTTAATTTTTGTAATGAAAGCTACCTAACACACGGTAGACATTAAACGCAATCTCTCATCTTTAAATGGAGAGAAAAAATCCCTGTCGGCTTGGTCTATAAGCGGAAATAGATTTCGTTAAGTGCTCATTTCAACAACAAAAAATAAAATGTAATTAGAGAAAAACCCAGTTTAACAATTTTATTTGGCCGCTTTTAAAAAAATTTTAATTTCATTTTTTTGTAAGAGCCGCTTTTATCAGAATCCTCTTAAGCTATATTTGGCTCAAATGCCCACTTTGACAGCATTTTTCTGAAATATATTCTGACTTTATGAAAAAATTGACCAATGTGGTAAATTATATAATTCCTAAATAAGAAAAACTGCCAACTGAATGCATTTTACAGCAAAAATGGTTTTAAAAATGAGTCATAAAATAAGCAATTTGTTATTGGAATATGTCCTCAAATCTTCAATCGCGATCGCTTCGGGAATTTTTGTTCAAAATGGCTAAATTAACAGCCTTTTTTTGAAATATATTTTACCTTTATTGAAAAACTGACCAATACAGCGCATTATATAGTTTCTAAATAAGAGAACCTGTCAATTGCATGCATTTGAGAGCAAAAATAGTTTCAAAAATGAATCATAAAATAAGCAACTTTTTATTTGAATATATCCTCAAATCTTCAATCACGATCATTTCGTGAAAGATTTTTCAAAATGCCTACTTTGACAGCATTTTTTGAAATATATTCTGCGTTTATCGAAAAACTGACCAATACGGCACATTATACAGTTTCTAAATAAGAGAACCTGTCAATTGGATTCGTTTGAGGGCAAAAATGGTTCTAAAAATGAGTCATAAAATAAGGAATTTGTTATTTGAGTACTTTCTCAATTTTCAATCGCTATCGGTTAGGGAAATTCAGCTCAAAGTGCCTTTTTGGCATCTTTTTTTTAAATATATTCTGCCTTTATTGAGAAACTGGCCAATACGTCATATGATATAGTTCCTATATAACAGAACCTCCCATTTGGATACGTTTAAAATCAAAAATGAATTTAAAAATGAGTCATGATATAAGCAGTTTGGATTTGCGGTTTTTTCTTCAACTCCTACTTTTCTTTAATTTATTTTTGCTATAAGAATTGGTCCCACAAAAAACGTTTCAGTATAAAAGTTGTAGATATTATTGAGTAGATGTAAAATAATTTTAATCGGATTTGATAACTTTTGATTCAGATTTGATAGAGGCTGCAGCTTGTTGCAATCTGATGTCTAAAATGATTGTTGAGTAAATAGAGAAATAGGGAGAGAATCAATTAATCAACCAATTTTTCAATGCTGAAAACTTCGAGAACTAATTGATCAATTTTTAAAAAACTGGCAGTAATTCAAACGTCTAAATTAGATTTATATCTGATACTAATTACATTTTTAGCTTATGAGTGACGCATTTTACAATTTAAAAACTGGATTGGTATAAACTACAAAAACTCATTTTTCCATAAGGGATTTCTAAAAACGATTAAATAAATGTTAAATATTTTTTAAAAGATTTGTTATCGTGAACCTCACGCTTCTACCTAAAGGTGCTGCTAAGTTATGGCTAGTAATGGACGATTCTCGAAAATTTACCAATCGAAAAAAATCGTCATCGTAAAAAACACAATCGATACAATCATCGATTACTTCCGGGAATCTATATTCGAGAAATTCTACAATAATTTACAAAAATCATTGTTTTTAAATGTTTAAGAAGTCGATTTTAATAAATGCATAGAAACTAAAACAGAGGGAACTAAAAAACATTAAACCAAAGGGAGGCTATAAGGGAGCCACAAAACTGGAAAAGTCATGTGATGGCTCCCGAGGTTATAAAAAGTAGAAAAGGAGAGAATAAGTTTTAAAATATAACAGAGTTTACGTGTCAAAAATTACAACTTTTTGGCAATTAGCAGAAAAGTACCCAAAGAAATAAGAATTAAAAGCACCACTTGTAGCAAAAACAAAAATTAAAAGGATGGTGAATGTGGTCAATATTTTTTATTCATTTTTTTACGTAATTTAACATTAGTTCCGTAATTTTCCCATTAATGAAAGACCTGTGGCTGAAATACATTAAACGTACCCCCCCCCCAGAAGAAACAAAATGGGCGGGAGGCAAGGGAAGTGCATAATATGAAGAGGTCGTCACAGGGCTTTCCAACGATATATCACATAAGGAGTATCGACTAAATTTAGAAAAAAGCCCCTACGCGGGGAAAAGTGGGGGAGGGACTAGAAAACAATATAAAATGAAGTTGTGTTCACAGTGATTTTCAAAGATAGGGGAGACCGGGGATGGTTGACTAATTTTTTACTAAATCATACATATTTTTTGTGTTTTCATCCATACAGACAATAAAATCGCATTAATGGATAGAAGAACTATTAAACTAATAAAAAACAACAAAACATAGTTAATTATTCAATATCATCATCATGTTCAAATGCATTTTACAGAACATCAACTCTTAGTCAATCTACCCCGGTTCCGGGGTAGATTGACTATATGCCCGGGGTAAGTAGACCTACGTATCAATAAGCAACAAATTATGAGAAGAGTCAAGTAATAAAACACTATTTTCAATTTAATTGAACTCCTTATTAAAAAACCATTTTAATCAGGTACAGACATCCTTTATATGTCTTTATAAAAACTATCAACTCTTAGTATTTAAAGTTTTTAAACTAAAATATTCTTCAGTTTCATTTTAAATCACACATAAATCTTTCTGTAACTTCTTATGAATGTAACACATTAATTCTTATTATGTAACAATTTAAAATTATCTTATGCCACAAATTAAATGCACATTTTGCATTTCTCTACTTAAAAAATAGTAATTGTTAAATACTTGTATTTAGTATTTAAACTTTTATAAACTAAACTCTTCTTCAGTCTCATTTTAAATCACATATAAATCTTTGTATGCTTAAAAATATAAAAAAACAGACAAGTTATCAGTCTTCATTATCAGAAATACAGTGTTTTCATTCAAAAAACATTAGATTACCTCTTACACATTTGACATGAGCCCATAACTTACAAGTTATGCACTGAATCCATTGTTCGCCAGAGACACTATCGGCGTAGGATTCAGTGCATTCTAAACAAATCGTGCTCTCGTCATCTGAATCCACAGCATCGTCATTTCCATCGACGATGTCATCAGCAACATTCATCTCATTTACTTTATCCGTTCCTTTTCCTTTACCCGTTCCTTTTCCCTTACCCTTTCCTTTTCCTTTGCCCTTCCATTTTCCTTTACCCTTACCTTTGCTCGTTTCTTTTCCTTTTTCTATTCTGTTTTTTGTACCTTTTCTTCTTTTCTGCAAAGTTTCTCTATTCTTTTTCATATCTATAAGATTTTGTTTTTCAGGGGTGTCTGTATATATAGTACTTTTACGTTTCCGAATATTTTCTTCTATTATTTAAACGTGGCGCCGCTTTAGAAAAGGGTCTTATTTCTTCAAGTGTTGTTAATAAAGTTGAGGGCAGGTTCACATTATACAGGGTGTTTCGCTACCAGACCGACAAACTTTGAGGGATGATAGTAGACACGAAGACAAACATTATTAAATAGGAAACCATGGGGCGCAAACGTCTTCTGTAGGAGTTAGGGGCCATTAAAATTTAAGGTCCAAAATTTCAAACGATGATAAAAAACAGAAAAAAGGGTCGATTCGTTTGCGGTTTTCACTAAAATTATTCTTTAAATCACGATTTTTTTAGAAAAAATTTTTAAAAGTTACGTTTAAAAATTGTCAATAGAGGGCGCTTTAGACTTTAGAGTAACGAACAACTACTTTTTACCGTTATTTTGTGCATGTGGTTGAAATTATTCTAAAGTTTAGACTTTAACTTAAATTTTAAGCCCATAATTGGAAACATAGGGATCGGTTAACTAGCAAAAATTTAACTGTGAACAGAGGGGAAAATTTTAAACGCTCATAAATATTGGACAAACAAATAGATTTTGTTGCGATTTGCGTGTAAGTCATTCCCTTGGTAATTATTTTATTCAAAATGACGTACAGCATTGGTGCCCCATTTTTTGATAGAGGGCGCTTTCGACACATCTCCTAAATTTCAATGGCATTACTCCTAGGTGTTTAATTACCAGACCAACATACTAACAGGAAGTGTTAGGGATGCAAAGTGACTCGCAATCACATAGGAATGTAACGTTGAAAATGCCTTTTTAGCGAGTTGTGGTTAAAAGAAGCAGAGAATAAAGCAACAGAAACAGGTAGTGAAACAGCAACACGTTAATTTGGAAGAAAACAATTTAGGTAAGCGTTTTACTACAAAAGGTGTCTGAAATTACGACTAGAAGTAGTCGGGCATGCTTGACAGCAGCGATGCATGCAATTCCTCTCACTTTGAAAAATTCCTGGCATCTCGGACAGCTTTCTGGCAGCTACAGAAATTCGAGCTGAGAGAGAGGTCTTCCACTGACGGTAAAGGAGTCTCATACATTCAACTTTTCATTTGACCCCAGCAAAAGAAGTCCATACAGATTCAGATTCAGATTGAGCCAGGTAGGGGGGAGGGGGCTACCAATTGGTTTGAGCTCAACTATCCCCACCCAGCAACGTTCATTTAAAAAAATATAGAAAAATTATACACTAATAAAATAAAGGTAAGTAAAAAAAGTAATTGATATAATGAAGTAGGTGCGACGATCTGGCAGGCCAACTAACCGGGCCACCACTACCTATCCACCGCTGTCCATATGTTATGTTTGGGTGTCTGCGAACATCATTGGCAAACTGTGGAGGAACTCCATCGTGCTATAGGGTGGTGCAACGAAAGAGGAATATGTGCTTTTACCAGAAGTTCCGACAGAACGGGTTGTAGAATTATCAAGTTGCTTTTTTCTCTACTTCTTTTAACCCTAACTCGTAAAAAAGGCATTTTCGACGTCACATTATAATATGATTCCGAGTCATCTTTGCATCCCTAACACTTTCTGAAAGTATCTTGGTCTGGTAGTAAAACATACAGGAGCAATGCCATTGAAATTTCGGAGATGTGCCGAAAGCGCCCTCTATCAAAAATGGGGACACCAATGCTGTACGCCATTTTAAATAAAATAATTACCAAGGGAATGACTTACACGCAAACCGCAACAAAATCGATTTGTTTGTGCAATATTTACGAGCATTTAAAATTTCCCCCTCTGTTCACAGTTAAATTTTCGCTAGTTAACCGATCCCAATGTTTCCGATTATGGGCTTAAAATTTAAGTTAAAATCTAAACTTTTAAATAATTTCAACCACATGCACAAGATAACGGTAAAAAGTAGTTGTTCGTTACTCTAAAGTCTAAAGAGCCCTTTATCGACAATTTTTAAACGTAACTTTAAAAAAAATTTCTATAAAAATCGTGATTTAAAGAATAATTTTAGTGAAAACCGCAAACGAATCGACCCTTTTTTCCGTTTTTTGTTATCGTTTGAAATTTGGGACGTTAAATTTTAATGGCCCCTAACTCCTACAGAAGACGTTTGCGCCCCATGGTTTCCTATTTAATAATGTTTGTCTTCGTGTCTACTATCATCCCTCGAAGTTTGTCGGTCTGGTAGCGAAACACCCTGTATAAAGATGGGGGCACATTTGTTTCTGCAGCATGCACGTTTTCTGGGGTTTTGAGAGTTTCTCTTAAATCCGCTTCAAATACAGAATTTAATGTTTCGTCAAAAAGAGAAAGTGACTCACATTCAGTACTCAGATCTTGTAGGAGAGGGCATTGTGGTAGTAATCTGTCCCATATTTACAGATGAACACTTCGGTGCCAGAGTGTGACTTTCGATTTCGGTATTGTGATCAGGAATTGCAACCTCTTCGACAATAGACAAAGTGTTATATGCATCAGAAGTCGATGGAACAGTAACTGTGCTCACATCACATGCTGAAGAATTACCACTGTCATGGGAATTGGGCATCGGCCTATCTGTCACATAAGAACCACTAAACTCGGAGTCAGGAAAAATGTTTTCATTCAACGGTGAAATCCCGTATACTCTGAATCCTGATTGAATATTTTGAATTGTAGCAGCCAATGGTAGTGACGTTTTAACTAGCTCCAGTATGTCATAAATAGTTATAGTTTTTCCCGGATTACTAACTAGCCAGTTGTCACATGCTCGATTGAAATACTTTTTCAATGGTCCGTACACAGATCTCTCAAGAGGTTGTAGCTTGTGGCTACAATGTGGAGGGAATGATAAAACTGTCACTCCATTCGCTTTAAAGTAATCCAACGCTTCGATAGATAAATGAGAGTCATGGTTATCCAGCAACAAAAGTTTTTCTTTACTGGGCGTAACATGTTGCACGAAGTGTTTGGCGTACTTTATGATGTTCTCTTCTTTCATCCAGCCAGACGAATTAGCATCACCTTCGCATCCTATAGGGCCACCTCTAATAAAATGGGACTTGTAATGTCGCGTGGAAATACAAAAAATGGCGGTACCATATTTCCAAGAGCTGAAACACCTACTGCAACTGTCACCAGTGTACCCCTCTCAGCTGATGTCATTTTACCCAGACTTTTAATACCTCGTCGAGCTATTATTCTATTAGGTACTTGCACGGTTGTAATACCTGTTTCATCAACGTTCCAGATATCACCAGGACTTAGATTCAAACGTTGGTAAACAGTGGTTAAATTTGCGAAGATCATACTGACGTTGTGTTTGTTGAATGATGTAGCTCTAGAAAGACTTTTTGCTTGTGGTGTCCTGATGGATAAAGAAGGATGGCGTTTAAGAAAAGAGCCCAACCAATCTTCGACAGCTAATAATTTGGTTCTCCAAGAATCAGGCATAGCTTTGTCATTTTTTGTGGCAAACTGATATGCTAATTTTCGAGTCTCATATGGCTTTAACCCATAATAAATATCCGCGGCTCTTTTTAAATAACTTGCTAAAGCTTCTTCTTCTGCGTCAGTGAAAACTTGCCTATTTTTGATATATCCCACTGAGTCCAAGGTTAATTCGGCTTTTGTCAAATTCGGATTACGTTCCAATTTCTCCTTTAGTTTCGCCACATAACGATGTAATGTCTTATAGGGAATGTTATATTGTTTTGCAGTTGCATTAACACTTTCATTGTCAAAAATGACTCGATGACAAGCTCTTTCCACGACATCCTTCGGTGTATCAGCTCGTTCACTCGTTCTTTTATAGGTCCTCATCGTGCTGTAGCAAAAAAAAAGAATATACTTATTAAGAATCGAATAAAAAGATTATTTTAAAGATATTTTAAACTCAAACTGTTATTGGGGTTGGTTGACTAATTATTCAACCAGCCCCGAAAGAAATTAGTCTACCAGCCCCAAACGACATTTTAAGTTTCGATGGCATGGATAACCTAAACACTGCTACCTAATTAAGAAATAACACATAAAATAATATCAATATGGACTCATAAAACACTCTGACTAATAGGCAAACGGTTAACACAAAATGTGTAGATACCAGATCAAAAAATATGCAACACGAAAATATTACTTACATGATATGAAAACAAATCACGGGTCACTGCTCGAAAACGGCGTGGCCGGCGACGCGGCGCTACCGACGACTAAGCGAGGGGCGGAGAGTGATGCGCGGCTGCGCTGGGATGATGCAATATTCATATCGTTGGCGTGTTTTTGGCGGTTAGTCTACCTACCCCTATAGCAGGGCCGTAGCGACCGCCCCCCGTACCCCCCATTTGGGGGGGGGCGACGAAGTCAGGGGGCCCCCTAATCGATTCTATCGACCTTTTTACCGAAGTTTATTTGTTTTGAAAATGTAAAAAAATACTTCTTTTAACGTTTTTATTTTTTTTTTAAATTCGCCTTTTCTTATTCAGGGGCCCGCCAGACAATTTTCCCAGGTGTACCTTTTTAACCCCCCCCCCCCCAATAATGAGGATTTTCATTAAAGGGTGCCAAATGCTTAAAATATGCCAAAAGTGACCGAAATTCATACGTTTTCAAACATTTAGGAAGGGAATGTTGTTCTCCTTTTCCTCTCTGCTTCCAGTGTTTCCTCCACATATGCAGAAAACAAACTATATCATTAGAAAACAAATTATTAAAATTTTATTACAACCAGGGCCCGACTTAGATTGTGGGGGGCCCCCTTTCTAACTTTTGGATTTTTTCTTGAATTATGCTAAAATGTCTAAAACTAACCTTTATACTAGTTGTCTATTCGCATTTGTATGCAGAATAGCACAAAAAAGATAACTTTAAGAAATTATCGAATACATTTTTTTCTTCTGTTATAGAAATATAAGACTAAATGTGAGCCATTAAAATGTAAATACAACTGTGATGTAACTGTTAGATCCAGGGGAGGGGGGAAGGGGCATGGGGTTCCAAAACAGAGGAGATATGAGAAAAGAGCCCCAATAAAGCTAAAAATAAAGAAAGAAAGAACGAAGAAATTTTTGTAATTTTTGGCCATTTTTTATTAGCCTTAACAAAAAAATTATATTTGCCCTTGAGGGCCCCCGATTGAGGGGGCCCCACGACCGATGCAGTTGTCCTGCATGCTCGTGACTTAGCCAGGCCCTGATTACAACAACATAATATCCTACAGCTTTTAAAAGAAATTTTTTATTAATGTTTCCTCATAACGTGATAAGTTAAAACTGTTATGTCCAATTTTGAGCCTTCTTTTTTAGACATCTTGTAATGTACATAGGTAAGCAAAGTAAAAATTTGCAAAGAAACACTTATCTCAGTCAATCTATCATTTTTTCTATAATTATCCAATTAATATTTTAAAATAAAGTTGTGACCAATTTTTTGGGATATCTTGTGTATAGATGTGAGTACAAAATTTATGCATGTGTGCAATATGTTTTTTATTTTTAGTGTTTGCCATTTCTACATTATTTAAAAAAAGGAAAAAAAATTACAGATAGATAGAGGGGGAGTGTCCAGAATGATGTTTGTTCCGGGGCCCCCCGTAGCCTTAAAGGGGCCCTGTTTTTATCAAAAACCTTGTTTAGATTTCAAAAACGCAGAAACCAAGAAACTGAAAATCATTATTTTTTTACTCGTTTTTCCCCTCTCGCTTTTTGACCATGGGTTTTTTCATGGAACTAAGAAAGATAAGGAAAGAGTACCGGTCATCGGATTGGCTCTGAAGAAAGCCGGGTTCTTGTATAAAGCTGCTAGCGACAAAAGGGTGTTTTCTTTTGAAATACCGGAATATTATGTTCTTAGAAGATAGGTCATTTTTCACACCGATTTCACGACGTGGGTGACACAAATAACATCTAGAGAATCCCCTTAAAAGTTAACAGCTTAGTTACTTAGTAGTAACCGGATTCCTTGACCTTGAAGGGAGTACTGGCCTATTCAAGCACTTTAGCAGCCCGCTAATGCATACAAGTACATGTTTGTAGACAACACAGCACTTCAGATGTGGATTTTCGTATGTTTTTTTCGGATTTATTTTAGTAATATGCATAGTATAGTATTTATAAAATTAAGTGTATATCTGGAGGAAAAAAGATCTACTCCTTTACTAATCTGGTAAGTCATATTTATTACTTTATGTAATTTATACAGCAGTTATTAAAAATTTTAAGTATTAGAAAATTTTGCACAGCTTGGAAAAATATATCTATACTAATAGAGCATATTTTAATAACACACATTTCTCATTTACATGTTTTTCATTTAAGCGTTTTATTAGGGCTCCTTCACAAAATTCTTTTTAATAAATCACACCATTCACAAAATTCTATTCCATAAAAATATACTCTAATTAATTTTATACTGTTAGGTTTTAAAATATGTGTTTTGCAAAGGAAACAAGTTCACCTAAAATGAGAAATTTAGCGCATAGACTTAAATAAGTTATTATTAATAAATGTTTGATGCGAATTTCAATAACTGGAATTCAAATTTCATTACAAAATGCAATAAATTTTATAAAAATAACTTTATTTTTCACAAAATGGGATCCAAGAAAAAATCCCTGCGTCAACTTCCAATTCCATTGCATTCATATGTTAAACTACTATTTCGTTTGTTAACAAGTAATAAGTAAATTCTCATTTAATTTATACTCTTATTTCCTTGAAAATATAGAGTTCTAAATTCATGTCACAATAAGAAATTGTGCTATTTTAAATTTTTCTATGCTCTTTCGTTCTTTCTTTCTTTTTTTTCCGTGATGCTAAATAATCTCACAGGCCCATAAAGCCCATTCTTACCAACTAAAATACAAAGGGCCCCCGCAAATTTATTTTTCAAAGCTAATTTTCAATTCAATAAATTCAATCAGAGTAAAACATATATAGTTTTTTTATTATGAAATATTTTTTCTTACTATGCTGCAATTTGTAAAACATAAGAAATACTTTGAAGTTCAAATATTCTCAACTGTAATTCCATATATGTCTTTTACAAAATTAATTGGTTATGTATAATTATGTATTTAATAAAATATTTTTTAATGTGTATAATATGTAGATAGTCAGTTTAAATTTAATAGTAAAAACGTTATTTAATCGAAATTTGCATGGTAAAATTTCGAATAATTTAAACATACGAAAAATGGATTTAGTAAATGAAAAAACAACTGATAGGATAATAGGGACCCCCCCTCCCCCCACCCTCTATGATGTCGGGCTTCCTCTACTTCTAATTCTTAATGGGCTCTGAAACTGACAAGAAATGGCACAGTCCTCGAGCCTGTTAAAGTGTTGCGGGTTCTGCAATTCGAAATCTTTTTGCCTCTTTTCAAAATAATAACAATTTTGCTTTCACTTTATCATTTAAGTTCTTATTTCAAAAATATTTTTGTTTATTTATTTTAAGAAAAAATCGGCATGAACTAGAGTTTATAATTGTCTTGAAACCTGTAGTTACTAGCATTTCATATTTTAAAAGGGGGAAAAATGTATATAAATTGTTACTTTAAAAAAAATTAATATTAAAAAGAAACTTGTAAAATTTTTATAAGTCAGTTTCTGTAAATTCTTTGTCATTCAATACTTGGTTATGCAATGAATTTGGTTAATCGGTGTTCTTTGAGGATAGCTGAGATCGATCTGTATACGGGCTGTTTTTTGCTTTTTCAATTTTGTTTACAGATAATTTTAATGAGGCCACTTTCATTTTTAAAACCGGTTTCGAAAATTAAAGCATCCTCTTAAAAAAATTTTTGCAAATAAATTAAAAAAAGGTGAAAAAAAATCTGCATACAGATTGATCTCAGCTATCCAGTGAAAAAAAAATCATTTAAAAATATTGAAATGCAACTGAGATATAAATTTCTTTCATAGTATTCCATTCCATTCTTCCATGCATTAGAGAATGGGTCTTTTCGCGTAAGTGAAGTAGCCTCTTAAGTAGCGAACTGTTAAAATTATGTGTTTATATAATTTATTTATTTCCTATACTTTATAATAAAATCTTAGCATTATGTGCTTATTTGTAAAATTGTTTTAGACAAATTTTATTTTAACATTGTTAATTTATCTTTAAGCCCGGTGGCAGAACTATCTTCAAATGTCTGCAAAGCTAATAATATTTTCAAAAATAGCCTGCAAAATGCAACGTATTACATAAATATATTTTTTCTGCTATTGTAGTGCTAATTATTTATGGTAACATGCATGTGTATGTGTAAATTATTTCCATCATTTACAAAATAATAATAATAATAAAACAGAAAAAATCCACTTCCAGCAATATCTTTCTTTTTTTCCCTTATGCCATTGACGAAATTTTCGTTTTCTTCGCGATCTTTTGACGAAATCCGTCTTTATTTTCGAGATTTTTTGACAAAATTTGTCGTTTTTTCGCGATTTTTTGACGTTATCTGTCTTCTTTTCAAGATTTTTTGATGAAATTTGCCGTTTTTGGGGTATTTTTTTAAAACAAAATTTGCCCTTTTTTCGCAAATTTTTGATAAAATCTGCTTTTGAGGGATTTTCTGACGAAATTTGCCGTTTTTTTTGCGATGCTTTGATAATATTTGCGTTTATTCTCGCGATCTTTGGATAAAATCGTTCTTATTTTGCGACGAAATTTTGACGAAATTACGCGTCCCACAGGAAAGAGCTATTTTTTGTGGCCCATGACCGATTTTTTGCATAATTTAAGCACAATAGCGCGTCCGTTGCATTGCTGAGTCTGCAGGTGTCCTTAAAAGTCTGTGACGCCCGTCACAGTGTCGCGCGCATTTTGCCACGAGTTCTTTAAGCAATGCATATTTATTTCGTATTTGTGCAGAGTTATGAATGTTATAATAATTTTAATAATGATTTAATATTCTTATGATAATTATTAAATTTGTTTATTACATTACTATAATTTGAAACTCATTGGAAACTTCAATATAAATATTTTTTAAAAAATTCAGTTGAAAGTGGGGGGGGGGGGGGACAAAGTTATATTTTTTTTGGGGGGGGCCTCAAAACACCTTGCTACGGCCCTGCCCTATAGTCAACCATCCCCGGTCTCCCCTACTTTACATGAAGGGCGTCGACAAAAGTTGAAAATGTGCACTCCGGGGTTCCAGATATCATGTCTAACCGGAGAACATCCCCTCCTCATCCTCATATTATAAATAATATTTATAGGTGGACTTTGTAAAGTGAAATTTAAAATGACAAAATCGCTGTGATTTCAAAAAAAGGTAGAAAATTGCCCTACCAGGGGGGATTGGGGGAGGAGGGAAAAAAGATCCATAATCTGAAAGAGTAGTCCGAGTCACATGGCGGGTACAAAAGAAGTTATAAAAATTTTGACTTCCAAATTTACCCCCTCAGGGATGGAAATTTTTAAAGTTCGGAAACATGTGTTTAATTATTTTTAGTACATTTATTTTCTGTATTTTCACGCTTTTACCTAAAACGGCTGCTGAAATGCGCCAAATGTTCTAAAATTTGCGACCCTCTTTTAACCCCTTAGGGAGGGAGAATTTGTAAAATTACTGAAATACATATTTAATTATTTTTTTAGTAGATTTATACCTAAAACGGCTACTGAAATGTGCCAAATGTTCTAAAATGTTCGACCTCCGTTTAACCCCCTTAGGGAGGGAGAATTTGTAAAATTATTGAAATATATATTTAATTATTTTTTAGTAGAATTATAGTCTAGAATTTCACGCTCTTACGGGCTGCTGAGATATAGCAAGATATTCTATAACTTTCGACCCCCCCCCCCCCCCATTTAGTTCCCTTATGGTGAGAATTTTTAAAAATCCCGCCTTAGAGCACGCTTGCATCATAAAAAGTATATTTTCCCCAATTTTCATGCATCTAGATTCAGTAGTTTGAGCTGTGTGTTGATTATCAATCAGTCAGGACAAACTATTTTACATATGTGTAGATCGAGTTAGCAAACTGAATCATAGATCATTTTTCATGTACACTGCTCAAAAGAATTAAAGGATATTGCAGTTTTAGGTGGATTTTGTATCTGGGAAACTTTTTAGCTGATTGATACATGGTCGAAAGACATAGTAAGTTATATGAGAATAAATTACACATGTTTGGCAAAAAAAAAAAAAAAAAAAAAAAAAAAAAAAAAAAAAAAAAAATGCATTTTATTGCGCATTTGTGTACAAAAGGAAAAAAACACAATTTGTGCATATGAGAAAAAAAGAATAAGAAAAGGTGTTTTTTTCAAAGAAAATCATTTTCAGTAGGGGGTATGGTTTCCACGGGCGGCCAGCAACGTTGAACACCTTTGAGGCATGGACTCAATGAGGCGATTAATGACGAGTTGGGGTATTCTGCCCCACTCTTCCAGAAGAGCTCTTTCCAGTTCTTGGAGAGTTTGTGGGGTTTGTTGGCGGCCAGAAACTCGTTTCCTAGAGCGTCCCAAACGTGCTCGATTGGATTCATGTCTGGAGAACACGCCGGCCATTCCATTCGAACGATTCCTTCCTCGAAAACGAAATCCTCCACCAAGTTCGCACGATGTGGCCTGCAGTTATCGTCCATTAAAATGAAGTTATCTCCGATTGCTGCAGCGTAAGGGACTGCAATAGGTCTGAGGATCTCAACCCTATATCGGCGACCAGTCAGAGGTCCATCTCGAATGATGTAGAGGTCAGTGCGCCCGTCAATGGAGATGCCACCATATACTAACACTCCTCCACCGCCAAATCTGACACTTTCGTGCACGAACGCAGGATTATTCCTACTGCCACGGTCCCTCCAGATGAAAATACGCCTATTATCCGGATGCACAGTAAAACGGGACTCGTCAGAAAACAGAATATTACTCCATTCATTTCTCCTCCAGTTGACATGCTCGGTTGCCCACTCCCTGCGGTCGCGACGATGCCTTGATGTTAATCTAACACATATAATCAGTCGGCGAGCATACAGACCTACAGCATAGAGCCGGTTTCGGACAGTCTGAGTTGAAATCGTGGTGCCTGTAGCCGAGCGAAGGTGTTGTTGGAGAAGAGTAGCGTTCATGTTTCGGTGTCTCCGAGCTGTTAACGCTAAATACCAATCTTCATTGGGCGTTGTTGCCCGTCTACGACCTTGCCCTGGTCTTCGGCCTGCACATCCACTCTCCAAAAAACGGTTCCAGATCCTGGAAATGACACTTTGTGACACTCCAATGACTTGCGCTACTTCGGCTTGAGTTTGGCTCCCTTCTAACCTACCAACAATTCGCCAAACTTCTGAATCTGTCAAATAACTTCGCTGCGACATCGTACTCATCGAAACAAAGCAATCACTGAATGCCGATCATCCTTGTCTAAATTCTCTTTTATCCAGTGGAAAGTCAAATTTCTTTCGCTGCCGCTGAAGCGACGTTTTTGACGTCGAACTCAAAATTTGCATACTCTACAGCAGGGTTGGCACGGTTTAAACCAATTGGTTTTAACCATGGTTTAAACCACGGTTTAAACCAAATGGTTTTTTTCTCAAAAAAACCAATTGGTTTTTTTTTTAGAAGAAATCTAATGACATTTTCTTTTTTTTCTTTATAATTTACGCGTTTCAGATTATTGGACATAAATAATATCTACTTTTAACACTTTATTTCAGTAATAAGTATTATATATAGTGGCTTTAGGTCTTTTTTTATGCATAGGATTAAACCAATTGGTTTTTTCTATAAAAAAAAAAAAAAAAAAAAAAAAAAAAAAAGCAATTTGTTTTTTAGAAGAAATTTAATGACATTTTCTTTTTTTCTTTATAATTTACGAGTTTCAGATTATTAGATATAAATAATTTATATCGTTTTTTAGAAGAAATCTAATGACATTTTCATTCTTTCTATGTAATTTATGAGTTTCAGATTATTGAATATAAAAAATTTCTACTTTTAACACATTATTTCAGCAATAAGCATTAGGTATATTGGGTTTACGTCATTTTTTATGCATAGAATTTAAATCAGTACACATTGGTGAACATATCTATTGCTCTAAAGAAAAAACTTTAAACATGTGAATTGATCAAAGATAAAATAGATTAAATATTTAGTATAAAATATTTTTTTTTTTTTTAATAATGCAGAATATTTAATGCAATTAATAATGTAACACAATGACCTTTTAAGATTTTGCACATACTGTAAAAGAAATTTTTCTTTTGGGAGATTATCTTGAAGAATTAAAAGCAAAGACTGGTTGCTAGTTATAGCATTTTAATAATAATTTTTTCCCCTCTGCTAAATCTAACGACTAAAAATATTAACTTCAAAATGTCACTCAGAAAGAAAAGATCCTAAGTAGTATTTGTAATTTATTACTTGAATAATTGTGGAAAAGAATATTTATCAAACTACATCCAAATGTTTATTATTAGTAAACAAAAGATTGTTTATAAAGATTTACAGGGCATCAATGGTTCACTGTGTAGAACAGTTAAAATTTTCAACATAAGACTGTTTGCCAAAACTATTTAAATTGAAAAATGATTTTTTTCAATTTTCAGCATAAATTCACTATAATTATTAAATTTAAATTATTTTAAATGAAATTATACTGCTTATAAACCAATAATGTTTGTTTTTATCAGTAAATATGCATGTATATGCCATAAGAAAGGATGTTTTTAAAAAAACCCGGTTTAAACCAAAAAAACCTGGTTTAAACCAAAAAAACAGGTTTTTTTCGAAAAAACCTGTTTTTTTTCCAACCCTGCTCTACAGTTTGAAAACCAGAAAAAATTGCATTTGTGATTCTCTTCTTCTATTTTCGGCAAAAAAATTTTCGTTTATATCTTTATTTTATATAAAACTTCAAAAATCCTTTAATTGTTTTGAGAGTGTATTTAAAGACTCAAAAAGAGTTAAAATACTTTGCGTTACTTTTTTTTTTTTTTTTTTTTAATTTTCAATACTTTGATAAGTTTTACAGATTATATACATCATAATGCTACAGCTCTTATAACATTTTCATAACTCGGCTTTTGATTGTCATTTATTCATTACCACTTTATTTGTGTATTTTTTAATCTTATGTTATTCCTGATAAGCAACAGGGCGTTCGTCATCGATCTCCCCTCGATCGCGAATCCCATATTAACCTCTGGAGCAATTTAAATAGGCGATTACTCATTACATAATATCAAAACACGGTTTTCATCACTAGAAAGAATATGTCAAATACAAGACCAAATATATTTTTGAAAAATATTTTCCTGCATTTTAATTATTTATAATGCCATAAATAATAAAAAAAAAGGCCTAAATAAATATTTCGAAATTTATCGTGCTTTTGAAAATACATTTTTTCGGTAAACTATTAGGAACATCCCCGGCCTAATTTTGTATTCATCCTAAAATAACTCAAGAATATTTAATAAAATAACTATATATATAAAAAAAGAAAATGAATTGGTTAGAGACCGCATTAGCGGCCCTTTCTCTATTGCAAAATCTTATCTTAATCTATGGATAAATTAATGAGCGGGAGAGAACCGAGTTAAGCTCGGTCAAAATTAACTTTTTGTTCAATTCGATATAATATTCTCACTGAATCTTTCTCTCTGTATTATTGATAAAAAGCATTTTATTTATATTAGTATTATTTTTAAAAAACATCACTATGAAAGCTATGCATGTATGTACATGTTTATAAGTTTTACATTATTTGCACATTTACAACGAAAGGACACCAATCCAAATCACATTTTTAGCTCGAGTTTGATCGGTTTAACCCTGCTTCTCGATTCCTATTAAGAATGTCTAAATTTTTTTTCACATTCTGAAAGCTAATTTTTTATAGCCAAATTTGGCAACATTTTTGTCATTTGGCGCAATGTATTTGTTTTAATATTCGTAATCTTTAAGGCCCCACACTAGTCACTGAAAAAGACCCGGATGATAATGTAAAGTCTATGGGAGCGTTCTTTTCAAATATCTTGCTCAAATTTTAATATTTTTAAATGATTTTTTTGCATAGGATAGCTGAGGACGATCTACTATCGGACTAGTTTTTACTATAAAGCTATGATTAGAAATCGGGTCCCGATTATACACCCTGCATTTTTTATTGTAAGGGATAAAAAACAGATAAATAAATATAAATGGAGAGATTGATTTCAACTTGGTTTCGTATGAAAACTTGTTTGTAGTAGTCTGTTCAACCTTCCCTCGAAATTTATATTTGGAAATTTGAGACAGCTTGTATAACATATATTATTTTGACCTAAAAGGAATTAATGAAGTTTTCGTAAAAAAAATCCTGAAAATATACATACATTTAGAATTTGAAGGAGAGTGTCCACTAAAACATTAGCTCAGATTTCTAACTTCTCATTTTTTCGCACATTTTTTGGTTCCGTTTAAAATTTAAACTTCGGTTTCTATAAAATTATGGGCAAACAGAAAAAAAAAAATGGTTCATTAGGATCGAATAAAGAAAAACAAGTGAAAATACTCATAGTTAATTTTCTACATTAAGAATGTTTTTTTTTTTTTTTTGTTTGTTTCCGTTCCACCAGTGGCTGAGAGGTTCTGCCCTCGAAACTGAAAGACGGGAGATGCTGGGTTTGAACCCAATCGCGTCCGCCAGCCTGGTCATTCGGAGTATTTACGGGTAATGATATCTTTATCAAAGTAATTTTTTTTAATTTCTAGAATTTATTTCTTTTATTCAAAGTAATATACAAAACTGGCTATATTTATTTTTCGCATACCTTTATGATTCAAAGGAAGAGGAGATGTCAATAAAATATCATTTTGCAAATAAAAAACTTTATATCAAAAGACGCTTAAAAATATACTAGTTAAAAATATTTTACAATAGATTTTTGTTACATAATGCATTCAACAGTAATAAAATCCTGTTGCACTTGCCGCGAACGGAGAAGGAGGGGGGGGGGCAGATAGAAATTCTTACTAGTAAAACAAGTGGGCAACATTTTCTATCATTTTCTTTTACTTATTTGTAAACAAAAGCTTCATTTCAAATCTAATTCATCTATGGTTTCTCTAACCGTGATTACATGTGCATACACATAAGAAGAAGAATGGTAATGCCAAACGTTGAAGTATTCCATATTTTAGAATTAAATAATTTTATAATATTTCAATGATTTTAATTGTAACTTTCTATTTTCATAAAAATAGATAACAGGCTATTTTGTATCAAAGAACACGTTATAAATAACAAGTTGGAAATTGCACGTGAAGCGTAGCAAATTAGGTGCGTTCGTACGATAACGAAGTTTTAAAAATATTACTTTCGTATATCAATCTCATAAAATTGTAAATAATGAATTACAATTAAAACGCTCATCAAACAATGTTCTCCCTATACCATTATGTAATGGAATACTTTTGTGTGGCCTCGTAAATCAATAACAAATGTTCTTTGCACCACAAATTATGTATGATGTATATTATAATATGTACTTTATAGTTGCATATAAATTTTATTAAGTTCGCATGAGTGTAACACGATTAAAATGCATTTGAAACATTTTTTCCCATTGACCGTAATGTAATGGAATACTTTTGATTGCCCCTGTAATTGATCTATGCATCCAATTTTCATAAAATTTGAAAAAACTCGACAAAATTATGTAATAACTATGTATTTTAAATTTCAAACGTATAGAATATATTTGAAACTTTTTCCCCATTGACCATAATGTAATTGAATATTTTTGATTGCCCCTGTAATTGATCTTTGCACACGATTATCAAAATATTTGAAATTACTCGACAGAATTATGTAATAATTGAGTATTTTAAATTTCAAACGATTAAAATGCATTTGAAACTTTTTTCCCCATTGACCGTAATGTAATGGAATACTTTTGATTGCCCCTGTAATTGATCTATGCACACGATTATCAAAATATTTGAAATAACTCGACAGAATTATGTAATAATTGCGTATTTTAAATTTCAAATGATTAAAATGCATTTGAAACTTTTTTCCCCATTGACCGTAATGTAATGGAATACTTTTGATTGCCCCTGTAATTGATCTATGCACACGATTATCAAAATATTTGAAATAACTCGACAGAATTATGTAATAATTGCATATTTTAAATTTCAAACGATTAAAATGCATTTGAAACTTTTTCCCCATTGACCATAATGTAATTGAATACTTTTGATTGCCCCTGTAATTGATCTTTGCACACGATTATCAAAATATTTGAAATTACTCGACAGAATTATGTAATAATTGAGTATTTTAAATTTCAAACGATTAAAATGCATTTGAAACTTTTTTCCCCATTGACCGTAATGTAATGGAATACTTTTGATTGCCCCTGTAATTGATCTATGCACACGATTATCAAAATATTTGAAATAACTCGACAGAATTATGTAATAATTGCGTATTTTAAATTTCAAATGATTAAAATGCATTTGAAACTTTTTTCCCCATTGACCGTAATGTAATGGAATACTTTTGATTGCCCCTGTAATTGATCTATGCACACGATTATCAAAATATTTGAAATAACTCGACAGAATTATGTAATAATTGCGTATTTTAAATTTCAAACGATTAAAATGCATTTGAAACTTTTTTCCCCATTGACCGTAATGTAATGGAATACTTTTGATTGCCCCTGTAATTGATCTATGCACACGATTATCAAAATATTTGAAATAACTCGACAGAATTATGTAATAATTGCGTATTTTAAATTTCAAACGATTAAAATGCATTTGAAACTTTTTTCCCCATTGACCGTAATGTAATGGAATACTTTTGATTGCCCCTGTAATTGATCTATGCACACGATTATCAAAATATTTGAAATAACTCGACAGAATTATGTAATAATTGCGTATTTTAAATTTCAAACGATTAAAATGCATTTGAAACTTTTTTCCCCATTGCCGTAATGTAATGGAATACTTTTGATTGCCCCTGTAATTGATCTATGCACACGATTATCAAAATATTTGAAATAACTCGACAGAATTATGTAATAATTGCGTATTTTAAATTTCAAACGATTAAAATGCATTTGAAACTTTTTTCCCCATTGACCGTAATGTAATGGAATACTTTTGATTGCCCCTGTAATTGATCTATGCACACGATTATCAAAATATTTGAAATAACTCGACAGAATTATGTAATATTTGCGTATTTTAAATTTCAAACGATTAAAATGCATTTGAAACTTTTTTCCCCATTGACCGTAATGTAATGGAATACTTTTGATTGCCCCTGTAATTGATCTATGCACACGATTATCAAAATATTTGAAATAACTCGACAGAATTATGTAATAATTGCGTATTTTAAATTTCAAACGATTAAAATGCATTTAAAACTTTTTTCCCCATTGATTGTAATGTAATGGAATATTTTTGATTGCCCCTGTAATTGATCTATGCATCCGAGTTTCATAAAATTTGAAATGACTCGACAAAATTATGTAATAATTATGTATTTTAAATTTCAAACGATTCGGTTGGGTAGTTTTTGCGTTGTTATATGCGGACAGACAGACGGACGGACTGAACGACCACTATAGGTGCTACGTATTATATAATTACGAACGCACCTAAAAAGAGAAAATTTGATGAGATCAAAAATGATATCGATATCAAAAGACACCCCCTCCCCCTAGAGATATCTTATGATATATGCCAGACCCCCCCCCCCCTTCCCCCCTAAAATGATAACGTTATACTTGCACGGACTCTAATTTATACTGTATTAGTGGAGTCTTCTGTCCACATTGACTGAGCGATAGTCAAAAATAATTTATAGGTGGGGGGTTATATGAGACTTTAATTACAAAAATGCAGTATAGAATCAATTACAAAAAAAGGCTGAAAATTTTCCTACTTAAATGATAATGCGTATTGTATTCAAGGGGAATATATTACACTAAAGACCAAGACCAAACAAAAACAATCTTTTAATGAAGATTATAAATCATCTAAAATCATTGAGAACAAAAAAAAAAAAAAAAAAAAAAAAAAAAAGCAAAAAAGAAAATACCACTTAAAACATATATATATATATTTATAAAAATGTCGAATGGTGTAAAAAAATTGGAAACGCGCCGTGTGACGAAACGAAAGGATTCCATTGTTTAAAACGTTTGCAATCATTATTCATAAATCCTCTCGCTAGATGGCAGCAGTATTTATTGTCCAATAATTAGAAAGAATATTTCCATGGAATTCTCTTTTAAAAATTTCTCGATTTCCTTTTTTATTATTATATTCATATTTTTTTCCAGTTATAGCCATAAAAAGGAAATTAAACAATAAATTTAAAAATAATTTGTAAGTAGAGTTACAATCCGAGAAACCTTTAATCCGTTTATTAAACATTAAAGCTTAACTATTTTTTTGGACTGATACCGTATGTGACCCGAAAACGTCAATAAATTGCAAAAAACCCATAAAAAATATTGCGTTTTCACTTTTTACTTTTTAATGTTACTTTCATAAAATCACAAAGATGCATGTAGGATTTTATTCTACATTTGGTTTTGAAACACGGTTAAATGTAAAACGTACGAAAATAACAAAATCGTTCTTTTATAAAAATATTATTTATTTATTTTGTTGAATACGCGATTTTTTAGAAGGATTCTTAATAAAATATTCAACTAACGATAATGAATTTATCATCTAGATGTTCAAAACCTTCTTAAAAAGGAATCCCTTCTTCAGTGCATGTGGAGAATAAAAGAAATGAGATATAGCGTCTGTCGTCTGTAGGAATATGTTAGAAATACAGTGAAACCTCCAAATAAGGGACACTCCGAATAAGGGACACCTCTATTTAAGGGACAAAAGTTCCGGTCCGAGTCCCTTGGTATAGGAAGTGTAATGTATTTACCTCTGAATAAGGGACACTCGATTTAAGGAACACTTAAAAATGAGATCAACCCTTTTCAATCGGGCGTTTTTCACACAAATTTTATTCGGTTGAAACCACTTTTTTTAAAAAAAAGTTTCCTTCAAGTACATAATTTCAAAAAAAAAAAAAAAAAAAAAAAAGCTTTAATTAAATAACAAATTTTATTTTTCTTTGTTACTGGTACGACAAAAACAAATTTTGCAAAGAAAAATGCTGCCCAGTCACACTGGACATACAAGTGCAAAATGTTAAAGGGGTTGATTTTTGCATTTGAGATAATGAAGTAGTCTGTGATAAAAATGAAAATACAGAATTTTGTGAACTCATCAGATAGGCAGTTATGTTGGTACAGATGTATGCAATAGGGTGGATCGAAAAGTATAGGAAAAAAATTTTTTTAGAAATCACTATCGGCGCGGCATGCAAAAGTTGCCTTTTATGTATACTAGTTTACAGGGTTTTTTTAATTAAAATCCATTCATATCTTCCGGTGCCCCAAGCGCCCCAAAAATAATTAAAAATTGAGTTTTTTATGATTTCTTTTATATTTTTCTGTTTTATTATTTTTTCTTAATTACTTTTGGCGCGGGGTGCAAAAGCTATCTTTTATCTATCTTAGCTTACATATTTTTTTAAAATAAAATTCATTCATACCTTCCGGTGCACCAAACGCCCCAAAAATAGTTTAAAATTGAAATTTTCTTGAAAAAATTTTTTTTTGTTTTATTTTATTTTTATTTTATTTTATTTTACTTTACTTTTTGAAATTCATTTGACACTGGGTTGAAAAGTTGTTATTAATATACTACATAACTCTGCAGTTCCGATATATTTTTTCAATCAAAATCCATTCACATCTTATGCACCAATTATAACTAAAAACTGAATTTTTTACAAAAATGTATTAAGAATTATAATTTACGAAAAATACTTACAAATTTTGAAAACAGTTTAATTAGTAACGTATAAGGTTATAAATAACATTAATTTTACAATAATAAGCGACATATAAATTTAAAAATCAAAGCATTATATTATAAAAATTACAAAAATCGAACTTACGTAGAGAAAAGTTTTACATCCTTCAATTTGGAAATTTGCATATTTTTAAAGTTTGTAATCTTTTTTGGTATCAAAGTGTTTTATATGGCTTCTTGATTTTATTCTATTCAATATAAAACCGTGTTCTTTTCTTGTCCAGATACAGTTTCTGATGCCTCAGACACTAGTCGAACGTATCTTTCAACCGTTTGGGTATGGAATGGATATTTTGACCATTCATTCGTTTTTAAAACTTTTATCATATTCTCAATTTCTTCGCAAGGCACATTCATCAAAAGAGGTCGTTCAAAACGTCCAACTCGTTGCCAGTCAATAAGTTCAAAATAATCTTTCGCTTTGAAGTTTATTTGGGGTACTTTGAAAATTCTCGCTTCTGGTGATTTTCTCTTTTTATTTCTAGCACAAATTAGCTTTCGCATCGATAAAGATCTGATATGCTCTGTGTTATCTGTGAGCATTGACAATAGCAAATTTTCAGGGTGGCAAAAAAAGCTATTTCGTTGAATAACAGCATCTACTATCTTTCTTAAATTGGGTTCCAAATATGTAGAATATGTGATAAGTTTCCAAATATGACGCGCTCGTTCAGTTATGGATGGCTTTGTTTTGATATGAAACCATACAGGTGCATATACCTTCATAATATATGTTGTAAGAGTTAATGAGATTATCAGAAGGATTTTCTGTAGCCACTTACAACCTTAAAATTCTACACGCAGTTGTTAGCCATATTGAGTGATAAACTGGACGTTTCATTAATGCCAGATCAGAACCCCATTCACCACGTGATATTGCTATGCAAATATCATATAAATGTTGCTGGTCATTGCTGAGAACTCTTCTATCTATGTTGTCTTCCAAATAATAAAGTATAAAAAGTTTATTTTATACATTTAATAAAATACGATTAACGATTTCTCATCCTCTCGATCTACGTTTTACGTTAGATAAATTATTCTTTAACTGTTAATTTTACTTGTATTTTTTAGCTCAAAATTTGCATGAAACTCGATTTTCGGCAAATAATAAAAAGTTTTGGGGCATTGGAAGAAATTTATCAAAGTCGAAAATTATTTGGATGCATGCTATATACTATAAAATGCATCTTTTTTATCCCACTGATAAAATAATTTAAAATAAATTAAAAAAACAAATATTATAAATTTTTATAAAATTTCATTTTTTTTTTTTTTACTATTTTGGGGGCGCTTGGGGGCACCGGAAGATATGGATGGATTTAAATAAAAAAAAAAGATTGAACTAATATATATATATAATGCAACTTTCGCAACCTGAGCCAAAAATAATTTTAAAAATATTAAGAAGAGAAAAAATATACATAAAATTTATAAAAATTTCAATTTTTAACTATTTTTGAGGCGTTTGGGGCACCGGAAGATATGAATGGATTTCAATAAAAAAACATATGTGAATTAGTATGCATAAAAGGCAACTTTTGCACCCCGCGCCGATTCGATTATCCGAATTTCGATTTTTCGATCCACCCTAGTATGCAATTCAACTGATGAGCATTTATTTATCTACAATTCAGATGAAAATATCGAAGTGCGTTTATCCCTATTAGAGCCAGAGATAACAGTGCAGACAATAATTTCATCAAGTTCACAGCTGAAATTCCAGAATTGGTTAAAACTCGATTCACATATTAAAATACAATTGGTCTGCCAAGTCATATCTAGGTGGAAAACACATATAAACCCGATTTTAGTGGTTGATTTGGTGATTTAATGGTTGAGTGGTTGTTTCATCATTAGGGGTATCCTGCAGCCAGTCCTCCATATTTTCATAGATTTGAGTGCAAGAAGATATAATGGTAAATCTAAGAGTCAAATTTCAGATTTTCAGAGTTCAGATTTTTAGGTGTTTTAGTAGACAGATTGCGTTTTAACATGCATATTGAGTTTTAACTAATTCTACCATTTCTGTCGTGAACTCGATGCGGTGATTGTCTGTGCTGCCACCTCCCAGTCTATATTTAAAAGAATGCTGAAAATTGTGAGGGATGACGCTGAAAATAAAATAGAAAGGAAAATTGTGAAATAAAGAACCTTTACAGATGCGTTAAAATATGCAAATCAGTTGAATACTTTTTTCGTAAATACTGCTTATAATGAAGGACTAAAAATGATAAGTATGGTAAATGAATATCTGAAAAGTTTAGTAGTAGAAAAATTGAAATCTGCAAAACAGTCATTTTTTTTAATCGTTTACTTCGCAAGTAAGATTTTTAAAAATATTATTGCACTTTTTGCATTATAGAAACATTTACGTAAAAAATACAAATCAATAACTCGACATATCATTTACTAATCAAGTAAACAATTAAAAAATTTAATTAATTACCTACACTGTAAAAAATTTTTGTAAAATTCCAGTAGATGTACCGTAAATTTCACGGTACTACTACCATTTTCACTCTTTACGGTGTGAATACCGTATTTCTAAGTTATATTGAGCGTAAAAAAATAGATTTTGTTACCTTTCGATTGAAAACGGTATTTACACAGTAAAATGATTGTCTCTCAGTAAAAACTCGGTATTTATACCGTAAAATAATTATTTTTCAGTAAGATAAATGACATTCTAAACATTTTTGTAGCATTTCAATAGGTGTGCCTAAATTTTACGGTGCTTCTACTGCTTTCATTCTTTACGATATGAGTACCGTATTTTTAAGGTATATTAGGAATTAAAAAAATCCAGTATCTATACTATTTCGATTATAAACAGTATTTGTACCATAAAATAATGTTTTTTCATTAAAAACGCCATTTATACTGTAAAATACTTATATTTCAGTAAGGGAAAATTTTTTATTCTCGCCTCGGTGTACGGCAACCTATCAAATGATGTTCTTGCTGCTTAATGAGTGCAGATCCGAGGAGAAAAGGGGGGGGGGTTCAGCCGGCAAATTGTTTGGAGGACCAAGAAGCACAAAGGAGCGCAATAGTTACAATACACATTGTACATTATAATTTTTACGTATACCATAACGTAACAACAAAAAAGGAAAGGTCTATAATTACTTTTGTTAAATAGTATTAATATCTAATTAGTATCTTTAAATTCAGGAAAATAAATAATCAATTTTATGAGAGGCGAACAAAGTAGTCTTCAAAGTCGCTGAGGTATTATTAAAGATTCACATGCTTTTTATGTATCTTCAGAGTCTGTATAAGAGGGAAGGGGATGTGTGACTGATCCTGGGCACGCCACGGCTCTCGACGGCCTGGATAGATGTCGTTTTTCCAACCAACCAACAACTATTTTTAACCGTTATTTTTTGTATCTCATTAAATGCTTGTAAATGTTCAAAGTTAAATTTTGAGCTCAAAATCTGCATCGTTGTGAGTAATTAAGTAGCGTAAAATTGAAATGTGTTCGAGGGGTGGGGAGGGTAACATTTCAACTCCTGAACACATTTCAGTTTGCGCTTCTTAACCTCTTCCATCGATTTAGAATTTGAGCTCAAAATTTAAATCTAAATATTTGCAAGCATTTAATTAGATACAAAAAAATAACGGTTAAAAATAGTTGTTGGTTACTCTAAATTTTTAGGCGCCCTCTAACGGTATTTTTTGAAATTAATCTTTAAAATTTATTTTCAAGGAAATATTGACAAAAAGAATAGTTTTAGCGAAAACGGCAAACGAATCGACCAATTTTTCCGCTTTTTAAAATCATTTGAAATTTGAACCTTCCCACCCCCATTGAACACAGTTCAGTTTGCGCTACTTAACCACTCCCAACGATTCAGATTTTCATCTCAAAATTTAAGTTTATGTCTAAGCTTCTAAAAAAAATTATGAGATGCAAAAAATAACGGTAAAAAAAAATAGTTGTACGTTACTCCAAAGTCTAAAGCGTCCTCTATTGGCATTTTTTGAATTTTATCTTTATAATTTATTTTCACAATAATACTGACATAAAGAATACTTTTGGTGAAAATTAAAATCAATTGACCAATTTTTCCGTTTTTTATAATCATTTGAAATTTGAACCTCTCCCTACAGTTCAGTTTGCGCTACTTAACCACTCCCAGAGATTTAGATTTTGAGCTCAAAGTTCAAGTTTATGTCTAAGCTTCTAAAAAAATTAATGATGCAAAAAATAACGGTAAAAAATAGTTGTTTATTACTCCAAAGTCTAAAGCGCCCTCTATCGACAATTTTTGAAATTTATCTTTATGATTTATTTTCAAGACAATACTGACATAAAAAATAATTTTAGTGAAAACCGCAAACGAATCGACCTATTTTTCTGTTTTTTATAATCATTTGAATTTTTGGACCCTAAACTTTAATGGCGCCTATCTCCTTCGGAAAACGTTTGGGACCCTTAGTTTCCTATTTAATATTGTTTGTCTTGATGTGTACTATCACTCCTTAAAGTTTGCACCATGAATTTAGAAACACCTTGTATACCAGTGACATACGTTAAAAGGATTTATCCATCTTTGTATGCTCTTTGTGTTTCAATCAGTTGGATCCTTTTACCGGACGTGCGAGACAAAGAAGTATGTAACATTTTAATTATTTTTAAGTGAATGTAATTAGCATGCAAGTATTTTTATTACATTTTTAACTTGCATAAATTCTTAATAAAGTTTTTATTTAATGTTATATATCTGTCTTATTAACTTATTTTAACTCTAAAAAACATTTTTTTAAAAGTATGACAAATAAGAAATTTGCCAGCTAAAAATTACTTAAAATTCAAAATTCATTGAAAAAAGCTAATAATACAATGTTAAAAATTTCCGTTTAAAGTTGAGTTAATCCATGAAGCAAAATAAAGAGAAGCACCGAAATATGGTATTTCTTATTTTTCGAAAATTTCAAGATGGACAGCACGATCTGTTTTACCATTTCTTTTTTCCTTATTCAGCAACACAATTTCTTAACGTTCCTTACAATACTAATGCATCGAAAGTCGCATCTCTCAAATATTGAAGATTGGCGTCTAGTACGTTGCCTGCTTAAGAAAAAACGAAATGGTATAACGTATCGTGTGTGCGCAGATGGGGAAATTTTGGAGACTATAAATACCCCCCCCCCCACCCGCGAATCACCCCCTTTCAAAATTTAGACAAAATTATCATAAAAGTAGAAAAAAATACATGCTTATTAGAAAAATATAATAAAATACCAAACAGTCAGTTGACTTAGATTTACGGATAATCCATCGGTAAAACTACAAACACCGGTCCCTTTTCCTCTACCAATCTCATAAATAACTAAAATTCAAAAATCTTTTTCGCATACGTTGTTGGAATTTTAACGACCTCAGACCACAATCTTGATGAGCTCATAGATTTAGTAATTAACAATCCTTTTGTTCTAATTTTTAAAATTGTGGTAAAGTTCAAAATCTCTAAAAATCTTAAAGCAAAATTTTAGAACCTATCTCACTCGACGTACTGACAATAACGCTATTTCGCCATACGGCGCAGTGTTGAATTCAGACATTTTTCTTCGAGAGTGACTTCTGTGGCTTCGTAGGGGGGGGGGACATTATAGAATACCGGGGGGAATGACACTTTTTCACCAGTGAAAACACAAAAACTATTTTTCTGGGGGGGGGGATGCATTTCATTGTTTAGGGGGTGGGAGTTTACCCCGGGCCACCCCATGAATCCAACACTGATATGGCAAGACTGCTATTTTTGTTAATTGAAGCGTCTCTCGTTACTCGAACTTGCCCTCCGAACGAAGGGGACGGGGGGAGACGTAGAAATTCTTATCAACAGAACAAGTGGACAACATTTTTTTCTCTTTTATTTATTAGAAAATACAAGCTGTATTTCAAATAAATTTCACATAAGGTTTCTCGATCCATGATTATACATATATGCATACACATATGAAGATGAATAGGAATGTCAAAAGTTGGGGTATACCATATTTTAGAATTAGATAATTTCATTATAATTTAGGGATTTTAATGATAGCTTTGTATTTTCGCGAAAATAGATAACAGAATAAGAAAAAAACGTAATGTACTATTTTGAACAAAAAACCATGTTACAAAGAAAGAGATAATTTTTATTGGGTCAAAAATGATATCGATATCAAAAGGCAAATCCCCCCTCCCCCTAGAGATATCTTACGATATCATGTGTCAGACAACCCCTCATTCCTAAAATGATAATGTTATATATGCACCTAATAAAAAAATTATCATTCTTGTTTCTAGTAAAACCATCGTAATTATTGACTAATCAAAACATTTTCCTTGAAAATGTCTAAATTATACTTAAGATAATGCAGCACATAAAAGTTATTTTCGACGGAAGTAATGGTGTTAGATTTTCGAGACCATAGCCTCTTTACGGGTAGTAGCATAAGTTTCAGTATTTGCCAACCAACCAATCTATGACGTCAAACTGTTGATGTCGGCAATGGAAGAACTTGCGATTCCACTTAATCAAACTAAAGTGAGTTATTGGGTTATATTTCATGTTTTCCTTTAACTTACATAGTTAGATAAATAATTTGAACTATATCTATTTTAAATTTCTTTGTCTTAAAAGTATGTAATTCATTTGTTTGTCTACATTACCTAAGAATTAAAAAATAAATCAGTTTATGAAAAGTGCGCGTTGGATTAGATTTTGTTAAAAATAGGCAACTGACTTCTGTAAGTTTTAGAATATTTTCTATTCAACATTTCAACTATTTCTGTTTAAATTTAATCCTTTTTATTAGAATATTTGAATAGTATTAGTAATTTACATTTATCTTATTCAAAAGAAGGAATTCGACTTATTTCATTACTCCTTTTGCTAGCTTGTCCCATTTCTCCCCATATCTTATTTTATGTTAAACTGCTTATATAAACAACAGTGCTGCTTTTAAGTTTAGTTTAAATTATGGATAATACATAATATTAGGTTTTCTAAATAGGGAAATTATTACAGCTACACGTAAACAAGTCATTAATATACAGCAAAACCATTAAATTATATGAAGCAAAATTTTTTTTTTTTTTTAATAAACAATTTTTTTATACAAATCTAAGTTTATGCTCATCAGCAACTTTTTTCAACAGAAGATTTGGTTGCTCCATCTCGGTGGCGTAGCTAGGATGGGTGACACCCGGGGCGGATGTAAATTGTGTTACCCCCAGCCCCCATGGTGTCATCCCCCCCCCCTGCCGATCCGTTATATTTTTCTTTCACAATTGTACGCTATTATAACAAATGACCACACCATTCCTCATTTACCTTTTGCTCTGCTTTAAGGAAAAAAAAAAACAAACAGAGGAGCGATTTTTTACTTAACCCATAATCCGCATAAATCAATGTGGTGTCTGTATCTAGAAGATTCTCTCTTTCTTTTAAAGTTTACTTTTGATACCCACTCGTTGGATAGGTTAGTTTTTGTTCCGTGGTGCATGTATCTTATTTAAACACACCAGTCTGCATAAAATTTCGACTTCTCTAAGAAAATTAACTCTATTTCGTCGTTACGCTAGAAATTAATTTTATTTCAGAATTCTTTTCCAAAATTGTATTAGATTATTATATATCTATTTGGAAATAAATATTGGGTGATACCCGGGGCGGACCGCTCCCTCCGCCCCCAACTAGCTACATCACTGCGTCCATCTAGTATGTGATTGATGTTTAGATACGTAACGAGGAAAATTTTCTGTCCCATTCCATCCCATTCTCCCTTACTTACTAATACTGTAATAAATTTTAGTACTATTTATTACTAATACAGTGAAACCTCGAAATAAGGGACACTCCGAATAAGGGACAAAAGTTGCGGTCCCAAAAATGTCCCTTATTTGGAGGTTTCACTGTATTAGAACTAGTACTAACTAATATATCCCGTACTACTAATAACAATAATTAAAACTTGAAAACATAGTATATTAACACACAAAAAAAAATCATAAAGCCCGATTTAAATAAAAATAATCCGATTTAAATAAAATATACATATATATTTTTAAAACCATGACTGTTTTACACATTAGTTGCCATTTAAAAGCGTGCTTATTCATGTACCGGGTGTCCAGTAAATGACTCACCCATTTTGAATGTAAATAAAAAAAAACTATTTGAGATAAAAATGCGCGGCTTGCTGTATTGTTATTAGAATATAAATAAATTTTAAAATATGAACTTTGTTAATGTAATATAATAATATTTAAAATAATATCTCAGTCTCAAGACTGAGGAGGGGAAATGAGGGGGGTGGTTCAATCACAAATATTATTTTAAATCACTTTCCAACCAACGTACCCTATTTCTGAAGCTGATTCGAGAGTCGATTCAACATATAGATTCAGATTCGACAACATATAGATTCAGATCCAGCCGAAAATCTCATATTTATGAAAATTAGAGTCATGTCTGTATTCAAACAGCCTGTTATCGCCAGCGCAATATTTTTTTTTCCGAAATTTGAACTGTATTAACAATGTACATGTTTAAAAATTTATTGATTTTCTGATAACAATACCGCAAACCGCGCATTATTATCTCCGACCGTTTATTTGTTATTTAAGTTCGAAATGGGTCAGTTATTTACTGGACACCCGGTATATGCCATTCATAATACGGGTTTTAAAAAGAGTGAGAAATGGTGTTTATATTAAGACTTTCTTTGGTTTTAAATATTTCTAAAATATTAAGTCTCAATTAAATCTCATTAAAACTAGTGTTTGACTAAATAGTCGATTCGGTATTTTGTGATTCGGCATGTTATACGAATATAAATGTCATTAAATTAATAAAAAAACTTAAAAATTTGTAACTTATAATTCAAATACTTCGCTGAATAAATGCGAATTACGGCCAATTTTGCGACCCCCAATTACGACCCCTCCCCTCCTCTCTAGAAAAAAAAAGCAGCCAGTTAAAGTCAAATTACCGGAGTAATATTTTTTTAATTTGTCTTTTTTGCATAAATAGAGTTTATTGAATCGGATTATCGGTTTATTGAATCGGTCTTTGTGTTAAAGTTTTTTTTGTTTTTTTAAATTGAGATGGTAAAAATAATGAGGTGACTGATTTTGCGAAGGGGCCTATTATTAAATGATTTTTTTTTTAAAATAGGCCCGAAATGTTGCTTTGAATGAGCCTGATTGCGTAACTTTACACTCAAAATTTACAGTTTTGCACATATAGATCTTAAACCGGGGGTGCAAAAATCTACGCACCAGCGTTAGCGGTCACTCACCACTAAAATTTAATAGCATTCTAGCAAGAAATTTATACAAATTATTAGATGATACGAAACGAAATAAATTTATTAGTGAGAACATACGCGCAACTGGGCAAAGACTTTTGCGAAGAAACTGGCGCAAAGACTTTTGCACCCCTGTCATAAACCAAAGAGGTTTACCTTTCAATCCATATTTTATCACATGTTCTCAATATTAGAAGTTTTACGGGAAGTGTAAATTATAATTATCATCTATTTGACATCTTCGAAATCAGCCTGCGTAATTTAAGTGATAAATATTAATAACTATAAAAAACATTGATTTACAGCATAACTATTTAGTTTCTTACAAGTCAAAACCTTGTGTGATATATATTTTTTTCAAATTGATTATTTAGAGAATTTAAAAAATATGGTTTTTATATTTTCGTTTTTTATGAAAATACATTTGCTTTTCGATAATGAGTAATTATAATATGACGGAAAAGGGAGGGGTCTTCATCTGTTATTTTATTTATTTATTTATTTATTTTTCTTTTCATAGTCATTATCGCCCAAACTCTTCAAAATGTTTTGAAATTAAAACATGTTTTCACAGTTTTTGACAAGCAATCCAGAAGAAATATTGATATTTACTAATAAAATGGCTGGTAGGGTAAAATCCCCAGTAATTGGCATGCACCAGTGATTGGCACATCCTACAACATGTCCTAAAATAAGATTTATATCCAGTCTTTTAAAAATGCAAGACCATATACCAGTTATATGCTCATTTATGCTAAATATTATAATTTTGATTTATGCTACTAGATGACAATAGTGCCTAGGAAAGAGAAACAATTATGGTTTGTATGAAATTAGCCATTTTTGTTGCAAATGCTTCTTCTTTGGCTTAAGGAAGACATGCTTTTCAATTCATTAATATCTGATTTATAATATATTTTAAATTTTAATTGACAATAGTTTTGTTTGATTAAAAATGGTTACTTTAATTGTGTAAAAGTATTTTCGACACAAATATTCGGATTTCTGAATTAATGATAGATGCCAATTAATGGTGCTTCAATTTTGCTAGTTCCAAGTAATTGGCACCTATTCCACTTACAAAGAATTCACAAGGAATTTGAGATTAAACCACTTATTTTGGAAGTACTTTTAAAGTTATAGACTAATTTTGTTTAACATTTGTTTTTATTTGAAAATATGAAATATTATCAGTAATTGGAATCCACTAAAGCTTCATATGACAATTACTGGGGACAGCATGACAATCACTGGGTATTAATATAAGTATATTGTATTGTTTTAAAGTGTTCACATTTCAGACTAATATGCTGATTTCTTAGTCTCAAAAACCTGGAATATGGCATCTTCATCTATAGTAAATTCATTTAAAGCGATTAAACCCAATTCAAAGTGTAAAGTTTTTTTGTAACATAAACTTGTGCCAATTACTGGATCAGAAGGTGTCATACATTGGTGTTCTAGGTGCCAATTACTGGTGATTTCAGCAAGTTTTTATAAATATACTAGCTGACCCGCCCGGCGTTGCCCGGGTCCGTATTAACAATATTAAACGAACTTGAAATTTGTATGATTTTATCAATAACTGGAAGCATGCAGAAATGCATTGTCTGAAATACGTTGCAGCTGACTTTGTGAAAAATCGGTTTTAAAAACAACAACTAATATTAAGCTCTAAAAATACTTAAAATGAGCAATGAGAAACACGGGAGGGAACATGTATCCAACGATTGCGTTAGTTTCGTGTTAAAGTGTTGATATTTACCCGTAAAAATCACTGTTAAATCACGTAACTAATTATTTTTTTCACATAGAAATCCCAAGTGAAATATTTTGAATTTCAAACTAATTATATCATTCTTAAATCCGACTATACCTTGAATGAATCGATACGCGATGATAAAAGATTGGTATATAGTATTATAATTTCAGAGCCATTTAACAAAAGTGTATATTTTTAATCAAAGCATGCGTAATGTTGACTCTGTGGACAAATTCCTAACCGTAAACTTTTGTACCATAACCATAATCTGTCTGTAACCTAACTGCGACTTAACATTACCCTACCGTAACTTAAATATAACATAAATGTAACCTAGCCGTCACTTTGAAATATCAATATAGAAGCATCATTTAAGATTTTGCTTGAAAAGTTAGCATTCTTTCGTTAATGTCTTAAAATCGTCTGCACTCTGAAATCTAGATTTTAGACTAATATTTGTTATTTAAGTTTTCGCGCATGATTTTAAAAGAATGTTTTCATAAATATATTTTATATATTGATATAGAATTATTAATATGTTGTTATATTAAAACCATATTTTCATCTACGTTATAAAGTATTAAAAAGTTCTGAAAAAAAAAGAAACCTTTTAGTAATACAATTTTTAGTTCAAATCAAATGTTTTCAATATTTTATTTTATTTTATTTTGACATTTAATTATTTCGAATTTATCAATTTCAATTATTTTAAAAGCAAACATTTTTTTAAAAATAAATAATATAATAGAAAAAAGACCATTTTAAAAAATTACTATTTCTTCATAAAATACGCTTCGGCTGTAATTCATTTCTTTCAATTCGTCTTATTAATACAAAATCACTTCCACATGCTTTTGTTTGGGACATTAAAATTTGAGCGATAAATGATTTAATATTGCAACCCTTTTTTCGGTTCACTTCACCACCACCTATCTTTTTCCTCCATGGTTTACAACCGCTGTGATAAAAAATCATCATTTAAACTGACAGTTTGCCAGTCTATGAATTTTAAAGGTCTATTCCCAGCTTTTTTAATTATTTATGCGAAAATTTTATGCAACCAACCAACCATAACTGAATGAAGAGAAAAAAAGAAGAAAAAAGGCGATTTTTTATGAGAGTGATCTTTGGAATTTAATTAATTACTCAGTTAATAAATAGAATTTCGAAATTCTGAAGCTCAGGTGCATCAGGAGAGATATTGGGCTACTCTCATAAAAATTTTGAGCTTCGTACGTCCCATAGATTTTGCTAGCCATCGCAGACACACACACACACACACACACACACACACACACACACACGCAGACAGAGCGATTTGTTATTTTATTAGTATAGATTTTTAGAAAAATATTTTTTCAAATGTGTTTGCTTTTAGTGGGCAAAATAGATGCACAGATATGCATTCTTTGATTTAAAAATATTTCCAAGTAAATATCTTGTTTCTTTGTAATGAAAATTGAAGTAAGTTTAAAGAAAAATTCTTAATGTGCCAATTACTGGGGGTGTTACCCTATAAAAACTTTTTTTCATTTGGTATATTTAAGTAGTTAAGAAATAATATGTTTATTTTCAATAACAGGAAATTTGGAATGGAGGAGGAATATGGCTACCTAATTTCATTTTTGAAGCATGGTGGAAGAGTAGACTTGGAACTACCTACTACCCAGTGGCAAAAAAGATCTCGATGGTCTGCGACAGATACTAAAGAGGCAGAAAATAATCAATAGGTAAAATGTTTTGCAATTGCAGCGTTAACTAAACCCTTACTTGCAACGATTTTACGCGTTTTATTCACTTCTATTAATAACTAACTCAAGTTTTTGCATTAAGTAATAAAGTGTTAAATATAATACAAAGCAAAATAGATGTTTGATGAAAAAATAATCTGTAAGGAAGAAAAGAAAATCTGTAACACCTGTCTCCATTCTTTAACATTCTGCTAAAGGGCTTGCAATAAGAATAGTGATTGCAACAAATAGTGGATATGACTGAATATCAGCATTTTTTTATTGCACAAATACTAATCATAGTTTCTTTTTTTTTTTTAATTTTTCAAAAAGAAATAAAATCAAACACAAACTAAAGTCGATATTTGCTTTATTTTTTAATTAACGGCTTGATACATTTCTTATAATATTTCAAACACATATAGCTAATAATAAAATAATGACCTTCAGCTATTACTAATAGCATAATTTTATTTGTCGGTATATTTAATTCACACATAATTTAGCTAAAATAGCGTCTCAGTATTATCATTATTAAACGCATGCTTTTATTTATTTCTAGTTAGAATTTTTTATAAAAAGCTTTTTAACCCCTCCTCCCTTCTCCAAGTAAACCAAGTTTTTTAATCGATTTTTTTTTCATACCCTGCTCTTCATTATAATTACCGATTCACTGTCGCCAGATGCCACACATGGCTAATTTTTTGCTGCGACCTGTAACTTTCGGTGTTTAAAAGGGTGCGGGACACAAAAATATTCAAATTTTATTAAACAGTTCTATTGCATTAAAAAATTCTGCTTAATGACGTTTAAAACCTTGTTTCGATTTTAACTGGAACAAGAAATATTATTTTTTTCCTTTTTGTTTCTTTTAAAATCTAGCTGTCAAAGCAATCATTCTCATAGAAATGACTTTCTGTGAAAATGCTTTTTTCTTCATGAGTTTTTTCACCATTTCTTGTATTTAAATTGCTTTAACTCAAGAACTGTTAAAAAAAAAAACTTGTTTAAATTTGGAACAAGTCTTTTCAATTGTTGTATTTTAATTTTGATTCAGCAACTTAATTTTGATAATAATATTGATAATATTATATATATATATATATTTTATTTAATTTTTTAGTTTTGATAATATAATTTAATTTTGATAATATAATTTTAAAAAAATCACATTTTTTTCAATTTTTTACTTTAAATATTTTTTAATTTTATTCAAATTAATGTTTTTTCTTAATTCCTAAGTCAGAATTAAAGCTTATATATTTCTGTTTATATAAATGAAAACTTGTTTAAATTTGGAACATGTCGTTTTCAATTGTTTTATTTTAATTTTGATTCAGCAAATTAAAATATGTATATATATTTAATTTTGAAAATATGATTTTAAAAAGTAATTTTTTTTTCAATTTTTTGCTTTAAATATTTTTAGATTTTATTCAAATTATTTGTTTTTAAAATTCCTAAATCAGAATTAAAGCTTATATATTTCTGTTTACATAAATGAAAAGAATTTCTATAAATAGCATTTCGAGTTATGAAGATTTTAAATTACCCCACTTTTTAATTACTTTTAAATTTAAAAATTAAAAAACATTATGAGAAATTCTGTCACGTGTTTTGTTTCCAAATGACATGATAAACCATCAGAAAAAAAATTCAAAATTTTAACTCAATCAATAACAATTACTTGAAAATGTTTGCGTTGTTGAGAGAATGTATTAAATTAAGGATTTCAGCACCGACATTTCCATTTTTGTTTAAACACTTAGCCTACACTCGGCTCGGTAAGAAATGTTCAATCTAAATATTAATCCTATAATAGTGTTATTTACAGACCTCTTGGACCCTTTTAATATTTTTAAATGTTTTTTTTTTTTTTTTTTTTTTTTTTTTTTTTCACACAGGGTGCAGTACTTATTTTTTACTGTGCATTTCTACCTTTTCAATTGTTTGTTACAGTTTTTTGATATGCAGATGCTTCTACTTTGAAAGCAGTTCTGAAAATAAAACTATTCTCCCATAAAGAAATTGTTACAAAAGTTGAAAAAGTACATACACACAACAATAGATATCAATTTAAAGTATCGCATTAAAAACAAGTTGGAAATTGCACGTGAAGCGTAGCAAAAGAGGTGCGTTCGTACGATAATGTTATTACACCTCAGTAACATATATCTTATATTCATAAAATGTGAAATAGTTTATTATAATTGAAACAAGCCCCAAACAATGTTTCCCCGTATAGCATTATGTAGTGGAATACTTTTGTATGGCCCTTTAAATCAATAACAAATATTCTTTGCACCACAGATTATGCAAAATGTATATTATAATATATACTTTATAGATGCATGTCAATTTTATTACGTTCGAATGAGTGTAACACCATTAAAATGCATTTGAAACATTTTCTCCATTAACCGTAATGTAACGGAACACTTTTGATTGTCTCTGTAGTTGAACTATGCATCCGATTTTGATAAAATTTGAAATAACTCGACAAAATTTTGTAATAATTATGTATTTAAAATTTCAAACGATTAAAATGCGTTTGACACTTTTTTCCTCATTGACCGCAATGGAACGAAATACTTTTGATTGTCCCTTTAATTGATCTATCCATCCGATTTTCATAAAATTTGAAATGATTCGACAAAATTATGTAATAATTATGTATTTTAAATTTCAAACGATTCGGTTGGGTTGTTTTTGCGTTGTTATATGCGGACAGACAGACGGAGAGACGGACGGACTGAGCGACAACAATAGGTGCTACGTATTTACATAACTACGAACGCATCTAAGAAAGGATCCTGAACGTTTTCTAAAAGAGATAGCCACCAGTACAGTTGGTCCAAAATTTCAAATAAACATAAAAAGCAGAAAAATTGGTCAATTGATTTGCGGTTTTCAAAAAAAAATATTCTTTATGTCGGTATTTCGTGAAAATAAATTATAAATTTCAAAAAATGCCGATAGAGAGGCGCTTTAGACTTTGGAGCAACGAATAACTATTTTTTACCGTTATATTATCTTATTAAATGCTTTCAAATGCTTTGACTTAAATTTTCATCTCAAATTCTGAATGGTTTGGAGTGATTAAATAGGACAAAATTGAACTGTGTTCGAGGAGGTGGGAGAGGGTTAAATTTCAACTCTTGAATGCATTCAGTTTGCGCTTCTTAACCCCTCCCAACGATTCAGAATTTGAGCTCAAAATTTAAAATTAAATCTAAGCTTCTAAAAACATTTAATGAGCTTTTGCAAGCATTTAATTAGATACAAAAAATAAATGTTAAAATTAGTTGGTGGTTACTCTGAAGTTTAAGGAGCCCCCTAACGTAATTTTTTGAAATTTATCTTTAAAATTCATTTTCAAGAAGATACTGGCTTAAAGAATAGTTTTATTTTAAACCGCAAACGAATCGACCAATTTTTCCGTTTTCTAAAATTATTTGAAAGTTGACCCCCCCCCCCCCCCAATCCCCTTTGAACACAGTTCACTTTGCGCTACTTAACAACTCCGCACGACCCTTGGTTTATTTAATATTGTTTGTCTTGGTGTGTACTAACACCCTTCTTTTTTTTTTTTTTTTTTTTTTTTTTTTTTTGGTAAAAAAAAATTTAGAATCACCTTGTATAAAAATATTAAAATACAAGTGCGAATTTTGTAAGAAATTTTCCCGTTATTTTAACATTAATATTGAAAATTTGACCATGGGACTTGTGTAGGTTCTTAAGAGTCGTGGGAAGTCCCACACTAGTCATGGATAGAAACGAAAACACTTATGTAAATTCTATGGGAACGTTATTTTATAATATTTAACTTGGATATTAATATTTTTAAATCACTTTTGTGTAGGATAACTGAAGGCGATCTATCCGGGGTAATTTTTAATTTTTCGATTTTAGTTTTCGATTTTTTTTTTTAAGTTTGCCTTCATTTACAGAACTGGTACTGAAATAGAAACTACCTGTTATTTTTGTGTAGGATAACTGAGGACTATCTACCCGGGGTAATTTTTAGATTTTAGTTTAAGATTTTTTAAAAGTTTTCTTTCACTTACAGAACTGTTTCTGAAATTGAAACTACCCAAATCTGAATAAAAAATCTATAACTAAAATAGGAAAAAGAAAACTAGCCCACAGTTGCAGATCATCCTTATCTATTCTATGTAAAGATACATATATTAAAATCAAAAAATTATAGAGAAAATCAAGAAAATTGTAAATAACGCTCCCATAGGATTAATATTAGCATTCTTGTTCCTTCTTGTGAATATTGAAATAACCTCTTAAAATGATTTTGTGAAACCATTTCTACAAATTACTTTTGTATTTTCTTTGATGATTTATTTTAATGCTTATATCCATGCTGAAAGAACCTTTTTCTTTAAGGTACTTGATGTTGATGAACCCTGTTTGTGGTACAAACTACAACAAATCAATTGGCGGAAAATCATGATGCTATAAAGTCGGCAAAGCTATAGGAATTTGTATACTAGAGTAAATGACACACTGTGTAAAAAAAAAAAAAAAATGTTCACATAAATATTATAACTATGTATTATGATATAGTGTATTAATGTAATTTAATCATTGTAATAAATATCTTTTTTATATTTTAATTTTTGTTTTAAATATGTCTGAATCATAATGATATTAATTTATCTTGTAAATGTTCTAAAACATTTATATTTTGAATTTTTATGTGATTCTCAAACCATCTCCTTATAAATGCAAAGCTTTGATACAATTTTAAACTTATTTTTAAGTATGTATGGATAAATTTAGTCTTGATTATTTAGAAATTTGGAATGAAAATATATTTTTCATTTTTTATTAATTATTTTTCGCGTTATAAGCAATTTTGTCCACAACAACTGTTTTTTTACTTTTCTTGATCTGTGTGGAGAATTAAAGTTTGTTATTAAGATTATAAGTTATAAACTATATATCAATTCTTGTAAGAATAATATAATACCACATTTCCATAAAATAAAATAAATAAATAAATAAATAAATAAATAATACAAAAGTGGTGATTTGCTAGACAGTGATATTCTTAAACATTTAACTGAATGTAAGAAAATTTAGATTTGTATGTTAAGAAATTAAAGAAAAAAAAATTTCCAAGTAATTAACAAGGATATTAAAATATGTATATTTATGTACATAAATTTGACCACTTTTATTAATTTTACTTTATTTTTTGAAATTGTATGTGTTTGTATTCTCTTCACGTCCTTCTGATCCTTTAGCTTTTATAATTATGACTTTCAAACAACAAAAGAAGTGTGAAATAATTTTTCAGCAATTAGTATTCTTGAATTATTTGTTAATATTTAATAAAATTTAGTAAATTTTTACTATTTAATAAAAATAATATAAGATCTATTAATTATTTAAAGTTTTAATAGTTTATAGAAATGAAAGGAAGAAATTTAATATTAGCATTTTATTTTATCGGGGATCATCTCACATTATCATAGCGGTCATATGTAAATACTTTTTTGTTTTTTTTAATTCTCTAAGTGCATACTACTTTTATAGCATCTTTATACCTCTATTTTAAAATAATAATTTTCGCTATATATTTAAACCTGAAATGTGACAGTAATAACTGTTTTAAAATAGAGGTATAAAAAATAAATGTCTAAAAAGATGTAGTAGTTGACAGCTATGTAAGTGTAATTGTGCAATTCATTGTTTTTAGTTATATATTACCATATTTTTTTCAACAACTATACATAATGACAAAAAAAAAAAACTTCTTTAACAAATACAGAAA
Source organism: Maratus speculifer (assembly GCA_964019185.1). Lineage (NCBI taxonomy): Eukaryota > Metazoa > Arthropoda > Arachnida > Araneae > Salticidae > Maratus > Maratus speculifer. The sequence continues at coordinate 246,073,917 of OZ025293.1, read as the reverse complement.
ATTTAATATTTATAAAAAATAAAAAAAAATGTATTTTTTTGTTTTTGTAGCAGTATGCATATCTTTGCACAATTTGATGGCCAACAAATGGTCTTATTAAAATTTTTATCAAAATATTTAAACGTATCCTCACATATCTAATATTTTCCGCCAAAATAAATTTTTATAATAAGTAAGACTTCATGCTTACCATGTATATTCGGTGATTCTAATTACAGAATAAAACATAAGAATATCCCATGTTTGACAGGATAATATAAAACAAAAAATGACTGTAAAGAGAAACGTATTTGTTTTAAAATATAGAATGGGTATGACAAGAGTTTAAAAATGACTATGTTTTATAAATAATGCTTGGTAAGTGTTGTTCATTATAAGCGATGCAAATATCTAGACAATATCTGAAATATATCATAACCTAACATATTATGTCTTGTGGAAGCTGCTACCTCTGCTTGAGACAATCTTGAGACAAGACCTACACTCATTGTCACCTCAAGAGAGTAATTCAGGTAGAGTAGCAATTCTCCCACAAGACGGTGCGTTCGTGATGATAGATTCCAGACATCGTCTTGAATTGTGCATTGCTCGCAATGGAAGACACTTTCCAGAAGTCATTTCTGAAAAATAGTCATTTTAAACTCTCGTCATATCTATTCTATATTTTTAACAAATAAGTTTCTCATTAGAGTCGTTTTTGTTTTTTTAACCTGTCAAATGTGGGAGGGTTTTTTTTGGATCATCCTGTATTTTTACGGTATATATACCGTATACTTCATTTACGGTACACATACTGATTACAAATGTTTTTACGGTACATATACCGCACATTTAATTTACGGTATATATGTTGTATAAATATTTTTTACGGTACATATGTCGTACATTTAATTTACGGTATCTGTGCTGTAAAAATATTTTTTACGGTTCATATACCATATATTTAATTTACGGTATATATGCTGTAACGATATTTTTTTAAGGTACATGTACTTTAAATACTTTACGGTACATATACCGTGCAGTTAAATTACGGTATATATACTTTAAATATTTTACGGTACATATACCACAAAATATTTAAATTTATGTTCAGTTAAATTACGGTACATGTACGTTAAGTTTTTTACGGTATATATACCGTGCAGTTAAATTTCGGTAAAAGGAAGTGTCACAAAGTTGACGGTATAACCACCGTGATTTGTGACCAAATTTTTTTACAGTGTATTATTTTTTTGCCTAATTAATGCAATTTATAACCTTCGGGTACATTTAAACTTCAATTTTAATATTTTGTTTTTTTATGTCCTTATGAATAATTAATAAAAAAATATGTAAAAACTCCGAATAAGGGACACCTCTATTTAAGGGAAAAAAGTTCCTGTCCCATGGGGGTCCCTTATTCAGAGGTTTCACTGTACTTATCTTTTACCCTCTTTTCATTTTACTTCAAAAGAGGGTCTTTTTAAAAGAATTCTTGAGACAACTGCCTCTTAAATTTATTCTCGTAGTTTGTGTTTTTCATTATTATGTTAGTTATAACTCAAGTATAAAAGGTCTATTCATTTATCTACTAAGTTTTTTTTTTCCTGTGTGTGGGTGTTTCGAAAGGCATTTTAACTCCTTAAATTATCTTCACTCTGGTGGTGTAGTCGAGATGGTACGCAGGAGCAGGGGAGTAGCTTGAAATTTTTATTGGGGGGGGGGGGGAGAACCAAAATTTGGCGCCCTTGAATGGGTTTGAATTATTAGTAGTGGCGCCCTTGAATTAATGTTTTGCCGACCTTGAATTATTTGCACATTTTTTAGGAGTTAGGGGGGGGGGGGTTAGTTATGCTACTTTTTATCTTTAGTTATTTATTCGTGGCAATGGCATATATTTAGGTGATATACGTGATGCAGCCATGGTTAAATTTCCATTTTAAGCGTGCATGCACATGTGCTGATAAAATGCCTCTCCCAGCTCTTATTTTTCCAAGGTCTAAAAAGCAATGTAGAATGTTTGAAGAGAATCCGAATCCTGGATCCTTAAATTCATTTTCCTGACATGAAAAGAACAATTGTATTTGGAAGGAAAATAAAAATACAGAACGCAAAGTTAATTACAATAGAGTTATAGTGGTTTCAAAGCCGCAGCTCCCGCACGAAACTTGCTGGTCAATATAATTGAATTTAGCTTTTAATTTTTTTCTGATGATATCCTCCGAGATCGGGCCCACTAATATCACTCCCACCAATGTAAAAAAGGAATGTTCAATCTCTAGATGAACATTCGACCCCTTTTCAAGGAAGTAACGGTGGTCTATACACCAAGTATCCTGAATATTCCAGTTTCTGTAAAATGGAATAACATATTTTCCCTTTTATTATCTTAGTTCTCCAGAAAATACATATAAGTAAAAAAAAAAATCTGTATCGTACTGCAATTATAACACAAAACTATAAAGTAATTATTTTTTTCTAATGTGCATTTTTTTAAATCGGTCGCACGATTATTCTATTAATTATACAGTACATTAACGAATACTTTTTTTCCTGTCACTTTTTAACATTAAAAGACAGTCATTCAAAGTAAAATTAATTTTCTTCTTTTGACAATGGCTACTTTAAAAGCAAAAATCAATTATTTCCAAATTCCTTTATCCAATCACTAGAATAAAAACTTATTTAACCCCTTAAGCAATATATTCAATTTAGCAATAGTATGCTGAATACCGGATATCATTAAATTTCGTCAAAAGTAATTTATCACAATAGCGACGCAAAAAACTCAGATGCATAGAACATTTCAATCTCGATTTAGAATAAAGACATATACACATATATTTTTGGAATTTCAGATAGAAGAGTTCACTTTGCACGTCTGTACATCGTGATTTTTATAGAGTTAATTGAAAATTGTTATTTTTCAGATAAATGAAATTTAAGCTGTAATGTCCACCGAAAGGCAAAAAAAAGACCCATCAGAAGAGTGACAATAACTTGAAACGTATATGTACAATTGATAAAACATGACAAAATTATATTTAGGAATTATAAAACAAAAATAGAGCAAAAAAAAAAAAAAATCTATTGCTCAGTTGAAAACATTTTTGATTTTTTTTTTTTTTTTTTTTTTTTTTTTTTTTTTTTTTTTTTTACCACTTGATCAGTAACTTTTGCAAGAATGGAATCAGTGCCACTTGATCAGTAACAATGCATTTTTAATTATAATGTTACAATTTTAAATACTGTGTTTTAGACAATAAAATCTGTGAAAATAAAATATGTGGATACCAAAAACCTAAATTTTAAAAAAAATCATCTAAAACCGAATATTTGCTTGGTTCCATTCGATTGCATCTTACTATGTTTGATTGCTTTTTCGAAAAACATTTGCAAGTAAGGGTGTATTCCGATCCAAACTGCTTATTTTCGCATTTAATTTTGAATTCATTTTTACTCTCAAATGTATCAGACTGACAGATTCTCTTATTCAGAAACTATACAAGGTGCCGTAAAGCTCGATGTTTTGATAAAGGCAGAAAATAGTGTGAAAAATGCTGTCAAAGTGGGCGTTGTGAACCGAATTTTCCGAAGCGGAAGAGCTGGGGACGAAAAAAAAAGGACCATGCTGAAGCAATGATTGTTTATCAATCAAATTCTAATAAATTGAACGAAAAATAAGATCATACGGCACCTTGTACATCTCTTCTAAAATCACTCCAGCAAGTTTCATGTTTCTATTTTTAAAAATGAGTCTGATATTCTATCAAAAAATTTCGAGGTGAGAAGGTGGAAAAGCATGTTTTCGAGCACACCCTTAAACATATATTTCTTTTAATTTTGGGGAAAGCTTCATTCCTGCCCAGTTCTGGGTTAAAACTAGGTCGATTATTAATAATGTAAAAGTTTCAGAAATCACCATTAATAAAAAAATAGCTATCTGTTTAGGAAATAAATAATAAAAATCATTAAAACTTAGATTTATCTGAAAACTGAGAATGCTATTCGATTTTTTTCTACTAATAATAGCAATGATAATAAATGAACTCACAATTGCGTCAGAAATATATACAAATATATACCTAGTACTTTAAGAACATGCTTAACTAAAGAAAAATACAGTCGAGTCTCTCTATATCGAAACTCCATACATCGAATTTCTCTATATAACGAATTTTTAATAGGAACGGTGCCCTTTTCGCATGATTACATTAAAAACAGTCTCTATATAGCGAAATATCTATCTCCATATAACGAATTTTTTCATAAATTGGTCTTAATTTATTCAGTTTTAAAAAGCTTCGAAATCATATGGAATCAATTTTCCATCACTTATTTTTGATTTATTGTCAGTGCTGAGTTTTTTTTTTTTTATTACTTCTCTCCTTTTTCATAATTTCTTTTACTGTTTTGTTCTCTGTAGTAAGATCCTGGTTTTTTTTTTTTTTTTTTTTTTTTTTTGTTTTATTTCAGTCATCCCTCATGACTGAATTTCTTCTCTCTGGACGACTACGAAAGACAGCTTTTTATTTTTATTTTAAAAATTGAACGAAAAAAATCGCTAGTTTTGAAAAGTCGCGTTATTAGCTTCAGAACACTAGATACTGGACAACAAAGATGTGTGTAGGTGACGCCAGGAAATTATCTAACCTCACACAAGGAAGGACATAAGAGGGGAGTTAAAATAGTTAAGGTCAGATGACCCTGTCGAGGACCATCAACCTTGGACTGGAATAAGAGGAGAGTTTTTCTCCGAAAGATCAAATTACATGTGGTGATCGAACAATGTCCATTTCCGGAATGTGTTCTTGTTTTCGCACTGGGGGTAGCGCCTGGTAGTAATCTTAAAATGTCTTAAATGTAATGGATCTCCTATATCTTTTTGAAACCATAATTTATTCTCTTATAAATTTACAATAATATTAATTCCAAATCACGTTACTGTTATTTCATTATTTTTTTTCTTTGTTTTGTGTGTAAAAAAAAATCTAAGAATGCCACATTAATAATAAAACTTTTAGGTGCCTAACGGCGCCTTTAAACCTTCCATGGCGCCCTTTTTGAAGCCCTCTTTTTTAGGTGCCTAACGGCGCCTTTAAACCTTCCATAGCGCCCTTTTTGAAGCCCTCTTTTTTAGGTGTCTGACTGCGCCTCTAAACCTTCTGTGGCGCCTTACTACTAAAACATATTATAGAACTATTCAAACGCACAACAGTCGCTTCCACACTTCTTTTCCCTTTCTATCTATTTCTAAGGGTGACCAACAACTACTATAAGAAGGACATAATTTTACATCTATCCTGGAATTCATAACAAGTCTGTTTTTCAAAATTTTTTATTTCGGATGCATAAATTTTCTTCGTGATAGGAGTAGGGGAATAGAGGTAGTAACAAGTTTGAAATTAAGTGCCTTTTTCATGTTTTGTAAGTGATTAATAACTTACTTTGTAATTTTACATTTAAAATTATGTTATTTTATAATTACTTGTTACTACTAACAAACCCTTTTTTTCGGACGCCTAACGGCGGCCTTAAACCTTCTTTGGCGCCCTACTACACGAACATATTGGGAGGGGAGGCTCCCCCCCTCCCCCCCTAAAGCTACGTTTAGGGGGGAGTCCAAACGTAGGAGGACGGCGTCCCCCTACGTTTTTTTATTTTGATTCAAGCTTCCCTTACTTTTTCTTCAAGGGGACGCAGACCTTACTTGTTTAATAAATGTTAAAAAAAAAAAAAAAAAAAAAAAAAAAAAAAAAAAAAAAAACATTATTTAACACATAAATTAACATTTTTATGAAATAAAAAACTATTTTTATTTTCTTTAAAAAAGGGCATTTAAAAAGCAAACTGAAAGGAATTGAGAAGAAAGGGGAGTTTACTTTCTGTTTCATCATAACTCCAAGTCGAAGGGTAACATTAGTTTCTTCAGATGCACGCTTTAGTTTTACTTGAAACTCTCTAATCGAAAACTACTATCCCCTCTCGTTCCTAACAGAAAGATCCCACAAGCTCTCCGTAAAATACCTTTATACACCGCATTCTCAGTTTAAAAAATGTGCAGATGTTTCAGTTTTGAAAGCCTGGCTATATTTTTCTCACATGACAATTAACAACAGCAGGTTTTCATTAAGAACATCCGGGCTAATTATGATAGCTATCACATATTTTGGTTAGTATGAGTACTTAGCCAGTATTAGAGGTCTGCACGGGCCGGAATTTCCAGGCCCGGGCCCGGCCCGTACAAAAATCGGCGAAAACAGGCCCGGCCCGGTCCAGCCCGTATTGGCCCGTTACAATTTCTACGATTTCTAAAAAATTCAGATTTTTATCATATAACTAAGATTCCTTTAAAGAATACTGCATAAATATCTATGGAATGATTTTACAGTACATTTTACAGCAAATACACATTAACAACATTAATGATTACTTAGATTCTTAAGCTTTCAACATTCGAATAAAGATTCATTAAAAAATTAATATGGCTTAGAATAAAAGAAAAAAGAAAGAAAGCTAAAAACATCGTTTATTTTGAAGCTGTTTAATAAAAGAAGATTTATAAATATATTTCCATATCATTTTATTATAGACTTCAAATCTAAATTCATTCTTAAATTCAAAGAAGCTCCTTTCTGATATATTTTTGAATTCATTTTTTTTCTCAGAAACGCATAAGATTAGCAGATATCGTTATTCAGAAACTATGTAATCGAATGGCGTTATCCATTTTTTTTATACAAGCAATTTAAGAATACTGCAAACAAATAAAATACTGTCGAAATTAGCGTTTTGAATAGAATTTCCGGAAGCAATAGCAAGGGAAGGGAGAAAAATTTGCAATCATTTGAGAAACTATTATATCTCAACAAGGTTATACAAGTATTTTATTTACCAAAAATGAAAAACGCTATTCGATTCCAAATCCCTTCAATAGTTAGGCTTATCACTTTTATACTTTTACAATTTAAAATTAATCAGAAAATGTGCCAAACTTTCGCATTATTGAGAAATTAATTTAAAAATCATCAAGAAGTATATATTCGAAGACTAAGCTAACATAAGTTCTTTATCGCTGTTAATAATTTTACAAATCACGTTTTCTGCCAATAATTAAGTCTAGTACCGGTCCAGCCAGTCTATATGTAGAAAAATAATGCAAGCGTGATCTCGGACCGGCATGAGTCAGCTAAAAAAATATTAAAACGGGTTACACATAATGTAATTCTCGTATGCCGATACACTGTGCACTTTTATATTGATGCTGTCAATCTAATATGGCCACATTTATACTTATTCTCGTTAAAACTAGTGATGGGCGATAACGAGAAGTTTTTCTCGATTTTCTCGATTGTATGAACATCTCGATAACTTTCGATTGTGTAAAATTTTTCTCGATGACTCCAGTTTGCAATTGCTTTTATACCATACAGGATTCAATTTTATCAAGAGTCTACTACAGGTGAATGAGTCGGTGCTAATAAAGACACGACGGATTCACTCGCTAGTGAGCCCCTCCTTTCATTGGTGTATCCAATTTATACGCAATCTTTTAATATGAAATCTCGAACTGGGTCCTCATTGTATATGGCATCATATACCAAACGCGGGGTGCACGCACAGCAAAATCTTGTAAACAAAGAAAAAGAAAGAAAAAAAAATTTCGAATTGAACGAACAACCGAACGTAAGCTCAAATCGAACGTTAAATTTTGAAAACTACCCCCCCCCCAAGGTAACGTAGTGGGGGGGGGTAAATATATAACATCGGGTGCATAAGATCAGTAAGTGTGTAACGGCAAACCCACGGTGGGTGTCGTTTGTAACGTTATATGCAGACATATTCAGTAGTTTAGGTTAAAACAACAAAGTTTATTCAAGTGATAATGGCCGAAGGGAAGTGGAGCAAGTCTAAAATTTTACACACTGAGAACACTATGAACAGCTAAAATCATACTCACAGGCCCATATCTAGCTCAGTCGTGGCACCGCCTAACACTTGACACTGTCTCCTGGCTGAGCTGTTGAACAAAGTTTAGTTAAACAGCCCGTGGCTGTGGATAATTCTTTATTTCATCAATAATTAAAATGGAACTACTATTAAACTTTCTTACCACGGCCGACTCTTAAATCCACTATCCAAACTTCTTTCCACTGTACTGGAGGCCGCTGCTACTTTCTAATCGTCAGCACTTCGCTAAACAATCATCCACTTCGTTGTCTAATGGCAGAGGTCCGCACTCGCTGGCTGCTGGCTAATGCCAGAGACACACACACAAACTCACCCCCAAGCTTTTATATGCTGCAAACTGAGACACTTCACATTAACATATTACTAATAACCGCGAGCTAACTGCGGAATTCGAAAGAGCACACACACTCTAGAAAGTTAAAGTAAAAGAGAGGATAGATGTCGCTTTTACGCCTACAAAATGTTAAATTATTGACGTCACGATCTCAGAAACACTAGAGTGCCTTTATGACAAAAGGTCACTCCCTCACAAGTGGTCACTTGCCAAACAACAACTTCCTTATTTTCTAAATTCCATGTATATTATAAATATTATTTATTGCAAAATCCGAAAAAAAAAAAAAAAAAAAAAATGGAACTGCCGACAGAAGTCAAACTTGAACAATTACGTGTGTATTTTTTTAATCGTCAGGAAATATTTTATTGTGCAGGAAATACAAGGACCAAGTAACCGCGGTAAAATAACGCCTACACGCGAGAGGAGGCCAGAGTCCCAGCAGTGGTGAACAATATTTATATGATGCAGATGTCATACACGCACCACATTGGCACGATGTTTTCCAGATGCCGATTTAGTGAAAACTTCGAAGAATTTTGAGAAATTTAAATTTCAACCCCTTATGGACCCAGAATGACGGGAGAAACTTTTTTATGCTAAATTGGTAATGTATGAAGCATAAGCTTTCAATAAACATATTACATCAAAAAATGAAAAATGCCCCCCCTGGCCCCCTCCCCCCCCCAAAAAAAAACCCCGGTGTTATGGGGAAAACCGTAAAACTGCAAAAAGAGCGGCGACGAAAAGTTAGCTATGCTATAGTTTTTCTCGCTGCTGTAGATCCCATACAAATAAAGTTATAGCCTTTTAAAAATTGAAATGAAGTGAAGAAATGAGCAAAATTATGTTGAATAACCAACAGGTAGGGGGGGGGCGGGTCAATACCCCCGCTTGTGCCATATAGCTCAAACTTTTAAGTTAAAATTGGCAGAAAAAAAATGAGCAATATTTTAAAGTGTATGTTGGGGGGGGGGGGTCAAGCCCCTCACCTTTGGAAGAGGTCCTGAAAGAGGGAACTTTAAAACAATGTGCCTAGGTTACAGTAACAATGTGGCTAGTTCAATGGTTTTTTTCCATCTCAAAAAAATTTCCAATACGCCTAAGGACGTTTTCAATTAAAAAATTCGATCTAAAATGATAAAAACACAAAAAGCATCGAAAAATGCCAACTCCCCCCCCCCTCCCGCCGTGGGAACCAAATTCGGAAGGGGGGGGTAAGAAAGCATCATAATATGAAAGAGTAATTCGAGATCTTCAAGATGATATATACTATGACGGGCTTAAAAAGTGAAAATTGTACCTTTCCCCTGACCCCCGTCAGTCCAACCCTTTCGCCCCCAATTTCCTGCAGCAGACATTAAAATTTTTTTTACGATTGGTAAATAATTACCGAATGATTCGATGAAAAAAACCACACTTAAATTGATAAGTATTGTAGAAATCGCTACTGTTTTAAACATATGTCTCTATTATGTCTCTCTTTCTTGTCTTCTCTTTTACATATGTCTCTTTTATGTCTCTAACATATTTCCCTCTCCAACCCCCTCTTTGAATTTTTTTTTTTTTTAAATAAACAATATTTATTGGGGGGGGGGGGGGGGTACCACGTACGTGACAGCATGGTAAGACTAAAATACCAGAAACTTTGAAAATTAGGTCTTCATTTCACAAGATAACTTGTATATTCTCATGCTTCTTTCTGTACTTCGTTTTTCGATAAAACTTTCATTTCACAAAGCTTCATCGACAAAACGCCTCGATAAAGCTCGTCATCTCTATTTTCAGCGAGAACGAAAATCATCCTTATCGAAAAAGGCATTCATCAGCAAACCACAAGATTCTCGGAGTGCCGCTTTTATCAAGGTTAAATTTCATCTAGAAGTTAAAGTCCTTCGATAAACCTATTTCAATCGAGGTTAATTTTCATCGCGATGAAATGATTTTCTCGTTATGCCTGACTTTATCACGATGAAATTTGTTGAAATGAGAGGCATATTGGAAAGCTCTTTTAATCATTCTTTCATATTATGAATCTTTCTACTTTTGGAGTTGAATTTTAAGGGGCGGGAGGAGGGGTAGGGGAGGGGAGGGGGGAGCGATGAGGGGGGCGAATTTTTTAAATCTTAGCTATTTCGACAATAAATGTTATTTTTGGTGTGGATTTTTTTATGGAACTCTCCGGTAAATATTATTTATTAAATATAAAGATTTTAAAGTGCGGGCTGCATCATTTTTAGGTGTAGTCTAGGAAAAATAAGTGAACCCTCGGGTGACATGTAAATTTCAAACTTTTTTTTTTTTTTTTTTTTTTTTTTAACCCGTCATGTTATATGAACATCATCGGAATGTTTTGGCACCCCATTTTACGAATCTTTCTCCGCCTGGAGTTGAATTTCAGGTGGAAGGGGGGAGGGGGGAGAAACCGATAAGAGGGTGAATTTTTTAAACCGTGTCTATTTCGGCAATAAATATCATTTTAGATGTGGAGGTTTCTTTTATGGAACTCTTCGGTAAATATAAAGATTTTAAAGTGGGGGGGACGACATTTTTAGGTGTGTTCTGGGAAAAATGAGTGAACCCACAGGTGACATGTAAATTTCAACCTCTTTTTTGGTCCCGTCATGTTATATATGTATCATCGGAATTTTTTCGAACCTCTATTTCATTTTACGAATATTTCTTCTCCTGGAGTTGAATTTTAGGAGGGGGAGGGAAAGCGATAAGAAGGTGACTTTTTTTTTTTTTTTTTTTTTTTTTTTTTTTTTTTTTTTAATTTTAGCTATTTTGACAATGAATATCATTTTAGATGTGGTTTTCAGAGGAGCGCTCCGGTAAATATTATTTCATAAATACAAAAGTTTAAAATGGGGAGTGCGTGATTTCCTGGTGCATTCCGGGAAGAAAAAGTAACATTACGGCCACGGGTGAGGAGTAAATTTCAAACTTTTTTCGGATCCGTTATGTGATATGTCATAGGAAAGGTTTCGGAATACTCTTTCATATTATGGACCTTTCTCTTCCTGCAGTTTAATTTCAGAACGGGGGGGGGGGGCGACGGGGAGTGAATTTTTTTAATCGTAGCTATTTCGAGAATAACTATCATTTTAGAAGTGGTTTCTTGATGGAACCTTCTAATAAAAATTACTAATTATAAACATTTTAAAGTAGGGGATGCGTGATTTCCGGGTGTATTCTGTTAAGAAAAATTAAACCTGCGGGTGAGGAGTAAATTCCAAACTTTTTTTGGACCCTTCATGTGATTGATTTTTGGAATATTTTTCGAATCACTCTTTCACATTATGAACGTTTCTCCTCCTGGGGTTGAATTTCCGCAGGGGGGGGAGGGAAGCGATGAGGGGTGAATTTTTTAAATCGTAGCTATTTTGGGAATAAATTTCATTTTAAATGTGATTTTTTGATGGAACCCTTTGGTAAAAATATTTTATTAAATATAAACATTTAACCTTCCGTCTACCAGACAAAACACCCATTTATCTACATTAAATATTGCTGTCGGGTCCAATGGACCCGTCTGGTAAACGGAAGGTTAAAAGAGAGGCTGCGTGATTTCCGGATGTATTCAGGGTAGAAAAAAAATAGTGGAATAGTGAGGAGTAAATATGAAGCTTTTTATGGACCGGTCATATGATAAATCAACGGAAGTTTTCAAACCACTCTGTCATATAAAGAATCTTTCTTCTCTTTTCCTCAATTTGGCCTCCTTACAGAAGCGCTTTTCAAACTTTTTTGAAATCATTTCGTTTTTGTGAATTCAGATTTGATTTTTTTTTATAGAGACTTCCAATGTATAATTTATAATGTATGAAATATTCGCAAACTGTGAGGACAGGCTGTATTCCGGGTGTTGCAATAGTTGGAATTCTAAGGGTAGTGTTTTTATATCTTTTGTTGACCCCTCTTTCGTGATATATCATTAGAAAGCTCTGTAATTACCATTTTATTTTATATACCTCCCGCGCTCATCCCGCCCCACTTTGCCCCCGCGGGAAACTCTTTAATAAATTTAACCGACACCCATCATGCCAAGTATTGTTGGAAAGCCTAATGACCATTTACTTATATTATGCATTTTCATTGCTCCTGCACTACTTTCCCCCCCCCCCCCCGAGTGGTCCGTTTAATGAATTTCAATAGAGAGTCTTCTAATAATGGGAGAATTGTAGATCGCATCTCAGTATATGTACAAAAATCAATAAAAGATTTTGATCACTTTTAATATCCTTTTAGTTCATGTTCTTTCACTAGGAGTGCTTTTGATTATTTTTTCTTTGGGCATTTTGTTACTCGCGACTTTACAACTTATTGAAACCAAGGAACGCCGTTACATGACTTTTCTACTATTGCGGCTCCATTATAACATCCTTTTGGTTTGTTGTTTTTTTTTAAATTCATTTGTTTTCAGTTTCCATGTATTTATTAAATTATGCTTTTTAAACATGTAATAACAAAGATTTTAATAATCGATTGTAAAAACATCTCGATTGTAGATTCTCGAAATTAATCGATGACTTTATCGAATGCGCTTTTTCACGATTACGATTTTTATCGAGTAGGAAATTTTCGAGAATCGCCCATCACTAGTTAAAACCATTTTTGTTGAAAATAGGTCATATTTAATCGTTTCTGCGAATTTTTTTTTTTTATCGGCCCGGCCCGTCTGGCCCGTTCAATTTTTTTGCCGGGGCGGCTCGGCCCGGCCCGTTTATGTTGTTTGTCGGCCCGGCCCCTTGAAAAACTATTCTAAATCTGCCGGCCCGGCCCGGCCCGTTAGAAAATTCGAAACGATTTCGCCGGCCCGGCCCGGGCTCGTTCAGACCTCTAGCCAGTATGGCATCTACAGTCGAATGCAGAATAAATCAACAAAAGGAACATCAATGCAGATCCATGACTCCTGATAGTGTCCAATGCAAGAACCATTATCTCCCCTTCACCCATCTCTGTTTATTATTCCCACTGACAATTTTTTCCTGATGAGGTTTGAGAATTACCTCTTTAGCAGAGAAAAACTACAAGAATTGAATTAGTTCGAATTCGAGCAACTACTTATGATGCATCTCTCTTTTTTAAATTCTTGCGATAAATATTTTGTATCATTTCAGATTTTAATGGATAAAATAACATTGAAATGATATAGGCAGCCGAAACTTGAAATTTTTATAATTTCTTCCAATCAATGTCGAACAGAAAGACATAGAAATAATGGATCCCAAATAAAGATGCTCTAAATTTTTGATAAGGTTTATAAATTATCGGAACCTCTATAAACGTGGAACCCTTCTTTTGTGGAACGGGAGAAGGAAACATGGGTGCCATCAATAGTAGCTGTGCAGAATATCTTTGGATTTTCAAATTTATTTAATAGTTTACAAGCCGAATTAATATCGCAATGAAATTACAATTTTGTTTTTCCTATATTACAGTTTCAAATGTTTTAATTTATGCATACAAATTTAGAAAATAACAAAAAAAAAAAAAAAAAAAAAAAAATATTTCTGCAGATTTTTGGCTGTTTTCATTTCAGTGTTCGTATTTTGGAATATGATTATTGATTGACAACCTATGCAAAATATAACAAATTATTTTCCGCTATATGCTATTGTATATTGTTCCTGAGTATTTTCTCGAACTCCAAAAGCATTTAGATTCTTAGCGGTCAAATTTAAGTAATATAGATAAAGCGAAAAAAGCAAATAATATATTTTTTTTATGCAAAATAATGAATTTACATATTCCTTATAACTGTGACAAATGTTTAACATAAAGATTTTTTTTTCAAAAGTTTAAATCAACCTTATATTTTATAGGAAAAATAAGGACATCGTCATTATGTTGGAAAATATGTTTTGTTTTACAAATAATGCAGTGTTCCAATTTGGGAACTTTGGCGTTTAAACGGTTAAGTAAATTTTCTTTCTCCCAAGATTTTTTTATTTTTATTTTTTTTTTCTTTCGAAATAGTAAAGTTTGTTTTTCACAAAGGACTTAAAGTAATTAAACAGTTAAAAAAAAAAAAAAAAAGAGAAAGAGAGAGAGAGAGAAATTATTAAATTATGCTCTATGGAAAGAAAATTTTTTACATTGTATTTTAACGATGTTACACTACTTCAAATATTTGATAATGAATTCAAATTGATATAATACTCGTATAACACTTCAGGGCACAATAATACGCTTAATTAGAATACCGGTTGTGTAGCTTCTATCGTTTATTTACAGGGGTACTTAAAGAAATCCCATTGCGTTACTCTCGGTATACAAGAATTGTTTGAAAAGCGTTTTTCATTATTGAGAAGGGAGATAACGTCACAAACAGAAAACACATAGCTCACTGAATGGGATAACTGATGACTGAAACGAAAATGGCAGCCTCCGAAGACTGATTTTTAAAACGAAATTTGGTGAACAGTGTTTATATATATATATAAATCTTTGTTCTGTTTAATCCCAGACAATTAAAGCAGAAAAGACTTTTACAAATTATTCTTACCGAAATTCAAAGGACCGTACACATGCTGAAATCAATCAGCGCCACTATTGTGGAGGCGGTGAACAAAAATCTGCACAGACCAGACTCAGGCCTATTTTTATTCCTGCATTCGGGCCGTTTCCACTCTTTACATGCTGGGGCCAGTCCATGATTTTTTCTGAAGGCTTAGACAAAGTCTAGTCAACACTTTCCCGTCCGGGCTCTGAACTTTTTTCTTGAAGGCCTAATTTATTTTTCCGAAACGAGACAGGACAGGTTTCATTCTTCCTAGTCTTCACAGGCCACAAATTTTAGTAGTCTGTTTAACCCATACCGTGTAAATATCATTGTCTGGGTGTGGCCTGGTGCTTTCAAAGATCAGTAAAATTAGACCTGGTTAAAAAGAAAAAATTTTTAAATGTATGCATTTTTAAATCGCCATTATTATATCATATACGCTGTAGCCAAATGTAGCCAAATTAAAGCATAGTAAAACCTGTAAAAAAGAACTTACCTTTGATGAATTCCTGACTTAAACTGAAAAATATGTTGATCCGTGCTAAACAAATATACTAATACTTAAGAAAACATAAATACATTTACAGTTGCTAAGAAGGAAACTTATCTATGACGCATTTTTTTCTTTCTTATGCAATTTCATTTTAGAAACTTTTACTGCATAGCATTTTTCAGATTTTTAAGTCTTCAATACTTAAAATATGAATTAACAATATTAATAATAACTGAAACATTTAAAAAACAAATAAATTCGTTAAAAAATAATTATCGCAGCCTACGGCGCGTATAAAGGTAAAGATTATGAGCGTGGAAAAAAAAAAAAAGGCTATGTATTTTTGGTCAAAACTTCTCGTACTAGACAAATTTTTAACCAAATCGACGAAAAAAATCAATGTTTTGAAAAACTTCACTAGGACCGAGCTGGCCTCAGCCGAACATTTAGCTGTTATACCAGGTTGTCTCATGTCGGACCAATAATTTTTTACAGCGTGCCGGGTTTGAACCGAATTTTTCCATTTTATACCGAGTTCTGAGTTGTGCCAAAATTATTTTTGTACAAGCTATGCTCGGACCGAACTTTTGATTTTTATTTTTTTTTAATTGGGCTAAAATTTTCAAGCATAAAAAAAGTTTTTAATATTTGATTCTATAGAAAATTGCTTAACGACTAGACAACTTTTAAAGAAACTTTCCTTAAATTAATTTAAATTAAATTTGGATTTTTAAATTTTATAAAGTTGTAATTTTAATTCATGATTCATTTTTACATTTAATTTTTGCAATTTAAATTTAATTGAATTTTTAAAATTTAAATCTAATTTAATTTTTCAATTACATTTCTCTGCAATACAAAATGAAAAGCAAGATTCAAAATAAAGTTGGTCCTATAGGTGATAAGAGTCTAATATCCGAAAGCATCCACCCCACTTTTTTTCAGCACTACACCACTGCTCTGCTCGCAGTTTTTAAGTGGAAATGAATAATGATACACCGCTAGGTATTTTATAACACCTTTAGTTTGAAGAGTTTTGTAATTTTAATAATACTTATCATTTAAAATTTCTTCGCTGAATAACATTTTTGCTCCTCAGTGCTCTCACTTTCCATCAATTCCCTCCATAAGATTTACAGAACATTCCCACAATAACATTACCGAAACAAACTTTCTTGCTACTGAAAGGGCAAGAAAGTATATTAATATATAATGAAATATAAATATTTCAGTATAATATAATATTTATTAACGGATATAACTAATATTTCATAACGGATTTAAAAATCTCTTCATAAAATAATACAGGCATAAATTTAGCAAACATATAATCGAACAAAGCAGTGAAATGACCAGAATTAAAATCGATTGCTCTAGGCAAAGATGATACTTTTCAAATGAAAATGCTTTGGGGTGTAGTTAGTAGGCTATCTAAAAATTTATATATACATATTTTTTTTTTTTCTGTACCCCGAGAGAACTGGATTGTACCCCCTAGTATATTTAAAATGACAGTTGAAACTGGGGAGATTCCCCTAAAACCAGGCTGTAAATAGTGATTTTTGAAACATCGGAAAACACATGGAGTTATGGATAGCACTGAACCAAACTGAATTGGAAAATAGTGATATTCGCATTCCTCTATTTTTTGCAGTTTAAGAAAGGAATTTGACTATTTTTCGTCAAAATTTACTATTTAGATATAATTTAACAGTTATTTTTTGTATCAAAACTTATTGCAATAAGTATTAAAGAAAATTTTGGAAAAAAATCGTTTTGAAGATGGCGTTGTGACAACGAATTATATTCAATTTCTAAGGCGAGGGTGGGGTGGGGGGAGGTGACGGGAAGACAAGATAGCTGTTAAAGGTTGGTTGGTTGGTTGGTTGATTTTTGACGTCCGATTATCTACGCTAATGGGATATAGGACCAGGGGGAGTGCCCTCCGTGGGGGTCTTTCTAAGGGAACCTAACCCGTATTTACGCAAGTTTCGAAGAAAACCACGGAAAACTCCGAAAGGTTAGGCCGACAGCCTCGATTGGGTTCGAACCCAGCACCTGCCGTCTACCAATTGAGAGGTCCGAACCTCTCGGCCACTGGTGGGACCCGATAGCTGTTAAAGGAAAAAAGCATACTGAATCATCTAATTGGTTTATCTAGGTTTAATTTGCATGTTTGTAACAAGTCAAATATTTTAACGTCTTTGGACATATTAAAGTTTGATTAGACTTTATGATTTTTTCTCCCTTCCCCATTTGAAACATTTATTGACAAGAAACTTGATGCATAGTAATAAAAAAGAATATGTATGAGATAAAAGAAAGTTTTGTTTGACTAGTTTCTTTGATCAACTGTACGTTTCCAAGAAAGTATCAATAAATTAGCTTTCTCTTAAGCATTATTAGCTATTACAGAAATGCTTATTTTTATTGTTTGGAAATTGTCAAACAGATGGGACCGCCCCCCCCCCCTCCCCTTGAAAAATTATCTAGTTATGCTTAATGTCTTACGGCTATTACTGAGAGACTGCAAGAGCGTTGCAATCAAATAGTTTTGAGAAGACTGAAATAGTCATTTCCAAAAAATTAAAATATCTTAATATTTAAGATTCTGAAAAATGTATTAAATATTTAGAAAAATAATAAGTAATTGTTCAAGTTATTTATTAATATTGTTACTACTAAATGAATATCTTAGTTGCCTTCAAAACATTTAATTATTATTTTGCAGAATAAAATTGGAAACCGTGTCTCTGAAACAGCTAGTGTGACTTTTACTTTTAAAAATTCATCTTTTGGATGGGAGTTATTGAGCTTCTTCTCCCTTGAGTCCCTGCTTTTTATACGCACCTCTAAGTTTATTGTACGGATATGAGTAAAAACCTGCCACTATTATAGTCTGCGTTGAATTCCGATATTTTTATCCGTATTGTATCTGAGGAGGAGGAGATAGGGTCGGAAATTCTGGGAGGGGTGATTTTCACTTTTAATCATACTACAAAATCTCAAAATATGAAATCTTCTGGGGTGGCAATTTATTGTTACGGGAGAGATGCCAATGCCCTGGGACACCCAGTGAATTCATCACTGAGCGTAGTAAAATATGTTTATGGCATATTTTAAAAAAGGGAATAATTGTTTTTCTGCAGTTGAGGTGCGGGCCTAACATTGAAAGGTCGGACAGGTCATCAAAATAGGATTAATTTGTAAAGCTTTTTCTAGATCTAGAATTAATTTCTGAAATAAGAAATACACGATTTAGTATCGTGCGCTGTTGAAAATTTGAATGAAGCATTTATAAAACCAATGTTTCTGCTGCTGCCCCGGATTTTCGGAAACGTTTCTGAGTAGATTTTATTGTGCATTAATCGGGTTTCTCAACCAATGTTTTTTTTTTTTTTTTTTTTTTTTTTTTTTTTTAAATGTTATATTGATTTTCAAGTAAACATTTTCACATTGCACAAATATATTTCATAGAAAAACACGATAAAAAAACAACATTAAGATTAAGTTTAAAATTTATATAATTTTGTTACGGTTGCATATAAATTCAGTTATGGAGCCGGAAGTATTAGATTTGAAATGTATTGATACTAAAAATCTATATTGAAAAATCTATGTGAGAGATTTGATTCATACATTATAAAAATACGAGGAAACGTTTGCGAAAATCAGCGGCGGCGAAAGAAATTATATCTTATAAAGAATTCTTGAAATATAAAAAATATATTGGTTCTGCGGTTGTTAAAGATGAGGAATGTTTTTCTGAATCATGGATAATTCAGAAGAGATTTTTGTGCATTTTCGTACGAGATTATTTTATATTTTCCTAGACTAAGAAACATTTTTGCAATGTATTATTATCATTCCGATAAATATGCAATAATTTAACAGTCTACTTGAAACTTGTTTAACAAAAAAAAAAAAAAAAAAAAAAAAAAATTGTGTACGAATATCATAAAGTTTGCGCAAATTTTGATAATTACAGCCTATTATTCAGTTATTATCAGCATTGAAAGGAAGAGATCTGAACCATCATTTAAAAAGTTTACCAAAAATTTCTGTTTACCATAATATAAATGTATGAAAGGAGAGAGATTTGTATGTTTCGGCAGGTAACGTATAAACACCAATATAAAATTAACGAACGTGTTGAGAAAATTTGGTGCAAGCAGTTCATAAAGTGAACCAACTCTTCAGCGGTAAAAAAAATAGTAAAGATAAAAGATGAAGAGATAGATAGAAGTTTCTGATGATGGGTATTTCCTGCTGATGCTATTTTTCACTTTCTCTGTACATTTTGCGCAGTATTCATTTTTGAAACTTATTCTAACTGTTATTCTATTCTAACTGTTTGTGCTCTTCTTTTTGTTGGTTGTAAAAACAAACCGACGTTATCTTCGCAGCATAAAGAGTTCCCTCTTTTTCATATCAGTTTTTAATTCTCTGTAATGGAGTGTTACTCATAAATCCTCTCGTCTCCATTTAGTTTCGCCAGTGCTAAGCCATATTAATTTTTAAAAAATACATAAAATTTCTGTTGTAAAAAAAAAAAAAAAAAAAAAAAAAAAAAAAACATGGTGCAAGAATTGTCTATATATTTTTGCATTATTTGCTTACTACATGTAACGAATATTACAATATGCGGAAAGTATATATATAAAAATCACAACGCGGACTGTAACTTTCCTTTGAACTTCTTACTTACTTCTAACTTTCCTTTCATACAAAATAAAGACAAACAAAGAAATAAATCACATTGAAAATGTATTGCTTTTGAATGCAAAATATTTCTTTTAAAAAGTATATGGTTCATTTTTTTAAATAAAACATCGGCATTTTAAATTAACTTTTTAAATTTCATTAGTAACGCCATAAACTATGTTATTTTTGTTCAGGATTTCAGGATCTCAAGTTGTCTTTAAATAAACTATTTATTTATGACAGTATAAATGTAGTTCATTAGTTATTTAATAACAAAAATTCTTCAAAGCGATCTCAGCAAGATTATTTGTTTTACAGTATACTCAAAGTTAAACACCCAATGTAAGACGAACTTTGCGATTAAGTTTCATTAATTTTTTTTAATATTTCTTTTTTAAAACTTTAAATATTTCTTTTTTTAAATTTACGTCTTTTCTTCAAAATTAATATTGGCATTTATATTAAAATATATACTTGTTATTTTACCCCCCAAACCGAACTAAAAGCTTATATTTTAATCTACGCATTTACATTTTAATTCACTTACCTACATCATTAATTGTATAAATTTTAAATCAAAACACTTTAATTAGAATAAATTAGTATATTGTGGGATTTTTAAGGAGTAAATATGAAAGGATAAAAAAAATATTTGGAAATCCACTTCATATCCTTCAATACTTATAGCTATTTCGTGCGGATTTCAAAATTTTCTTTTTGTCCTGAGTTTTAGGTAGCTTTCGTTACAAAAAGTAAAAAGCTACCTATTGCAGCCGTCCGGAGGAAAGCACTTCCAGAAAATTTTGGTATATTTACACTGATCATAACCCCCAGACCCCAAAACCACCCTCCGTTCAAATGTTGACATATATATATATATATATATATATATATATATATATATATATATATATATATATATATATATACAGGGTGTCCGAAAAGTCTGGAAACGGTCGAATAACTCGAAAAATACATATGAGATTGAAAAACGTAAATATACGTGTTAAATATTTTTAAATAAGCTACTCAGTGATACCGAATTTGACCTTCGTAACCGACCCCCTGGGGGTCAGAGGGGGTCCAACTTTGAAATCTTAAATTATAACCCCCATTTTTTATTGCAGATTTGGATTCTCCGGACAAAAATACGTAACTTTTGTATTTGATGTTTATTTCGAATCCTCGTTTATCACGGTGTAATTCAGCATATTAAATCGATACATATTTCGGCTTTTCCAACGGGATTTTCCCTAATCGAAACTAATTGGGGAGAATTTATGACATCAAATTCCTCGTCTTTTGCAATAATAGCGTTTCCTGAAAATCACCCGTGCCGATTATTTCGGTAGTGCTACACAGTTAAAAATTTGATTCATTTGCTGTAGCGTCACTCCACAGTTTTTATAGAATATCTCTTTCATGACCAATGAGAATGTTCCATAACACAGTAAAGTACACTGTAAAAAAATTGACCCTTTTTCTGCATCGTCACTCCATCGCTTTTATAGAAAACGATTACTTTACTGTGTTATGGAGCATTCTCATTGGTCACAAAAGAGATATTCTATAATAGCTGTGGAGTGACGCTGCAGCAAATGGGTCAAATTTTTAACAGTGTAGCACTATTGAAATAATCGCCACGAGTGATTTTCAGGAAACGCTATTCCTACAAAAGACGAGGAATTTGACGTCAAAAATTCTGCCCAATCAGTTTCGATTAGGGAAAATCCCGTTGGAAAAGCGGGAATATGTATCGATTTAATATGCTCGATTACACCGTGATAAACAAAGATTTGAAATAAACATCAAATACAAAAGTTACGTATTTTTGTTCGTAGAATCCGAATCTGCAATAAAAAATGGGGGTTATAATTTAAGATTTCAAAGTTGGAGCCCCTCTGACCCCCAGGGGGTCGGTTTCGAAGGTCAAATTTGGTATCACAGAGTAGCTTATTTAAAAATATTTAACACGTATATTTACGTTTTTAAATCTCATATGTATTTCTCTAGTTATTCGGCCGTTTCCAGACTTTTCGGACACCCTGTATATATATACTAGAAGATAGCCCGTTAAAATGACGTGTTTCTATTTTTGAAAGGATGATAAAACATTACAGCAACTTTGGTCAATCATAGCCACTTTAGGCTTAAATAATTTTGAAAAATACAAAGATTGAACATGAGAAAAAAATCTTAAAAAAAAAAAAAAAAAAAAAAAAAAAATTCAATAGAAATCTTTATTTAAAACTATAACAAAACTATCTGGTGGTTGGGAAGGGATTGTAATGAAAAAATGGTAAAAGCATAAATTTTAAAAGAATAAAGTAATGTAAAATATCAATTACAAAAGAATACATTGTGAAACTACAGCCAAAAAATATTTTAAAATACTGAGAGAAAATATTAAAAATATCCAAAATGTATAAAAAATTTTCCCATTTTGGCCATTTCCAGACGAATTATGAGAGGGTAGTGAAATTATTAATTGAATGATTAAAATAATGGCATAAAATATGCCGCTAATGAATTTCACTCATAAAATTACAGTAATTATTTCACAAAAAACATGCAAATTAACATGCATTAACAATGCAAAACATGTACTAATAATGCTATTTTAAAACATTTGTGAATTAACTATTTTATACCATTAGCTAATACTTAAAAGAAAATACTTTATAAGATCGAAAACAAATATCAACAATAAAGAGTAAACAATCGTGATTCGTTATGTGACAATGAAGTCATTCACGGCCGTAAAAAAATATAAATAAATAAATAAAAATAATAATAATAAATAAAGCAACACGAATATATAAATTCTAACAATATTGTACTTAAAACGCACCTTCGCTTTTCTCAAATAAAAAGTTTTAATTAAACACTGTTAAAAATTTGACCCATTTGTTTCAGCGTCACTCCACAGCTTTTATAGAATATCTCTTTTATGACCAATGAGAATGCTTCATATCACAGTAAAAGTAACCGCTTTATATAAAAGCAGTGGAGTGATGCTGCAGCAAATGGGTAAAATTTTTAATAGTTACTGCAGCATCACTCCAACGCTTTTATAGAAAACGGTTACTTTGTGTGTGTTACTTAAAGTGCTATTACACGTAAAAATTGCAAGCGACAAAAATCGCTTGCGTTTTTTCGTTTTCTTAGCATTTCATTGGTTGTTCAAGAAGAGTCTTTACCATCATTTGGATTTCCAAGCATTTGATTGGCTCTTACTGGCGACTTGCTTCGTTCCAGGCGTCAAAGACGCTTCGACACAAGAGACTCGCGCGCTAACCAAGCGACTCCCCTCGCCCCATAGGATAACATGAAGACGCCTGCAGCAGAATACGTGTAATAGCACCTTTACAGTGTATTCTATAAAAGCTGGGGAGTGATGATGCAGCAAAAGTTTCAAATTTTTAACAGTGTACTGCTAAAAATTTGACCCATTTACTGCAGCGTCACTCCACAGCTTTTATAGAATGTCTCTTTTATGACCAATGAGAATGCTCCATAACACAGCAAAGTAATCGTTTTCTATAAAAGCGGTGGAGTGATGCTGCATCAAATTCAAATGAGTCAAATTTTTAACAGTTTGAATATTGTGTTTGAAACAGGGAAAAGATTTCAAAGCACAGTAAAATGTAGTGAAGTCATTTACAGCTCAAACTGTAAATCTGACAAATGAGAAAGCTCCATTACGACTCTGGAACGTTTGCATTGGACAAAAAATTGATAGCCTTTAAAATCGGAGATAACTTTTCACAATGGAATTTGTCATTGGTCACAATAAATGTTTTTTCTCGTGGATGGGATGACCCCAGAATCGTTATACACGAAGGGATTTTATATATATAATAACCATATATATCTGATATTTGCCATGCGATAACTAACGTATTTATGAACCGATTTGAATGAAACTTGGTATGTACATAGTACATACAAATATCTCGACCGAGTTCGTTGGCCAGCATCATCCGCCATCTTGTTTCAAAATGGCGGCCATTTATGAAATTTAAGAAAAAATTAAAAGTTGAAAAATATTTTTATTTTATGTGTTAGATCTTAAAACATCAATTCCAGAACACGTTTTATTTTGTCTATATCTTAAAAAATGATTGAGTTATAGCACTTTGAATATTTCTTATAGCTGACATTTTGAAACGATCTGATATTTGTCATGCTATAACTAACGTATTTATGAACCGATTTGAATGAAACTTGGTATGTACATAATACATACAGATATCTCGACCGAGTTCGTTGGCCAGCATCATCCGCCATCTTGTTTCAAAATGGCGGCCATTTAAAAAAATTTTAAAAATTTAAAATTTAAAATTAAATGAGAAAAAATTAAAAGTTGAAAAATATTTTTATTTTATGTGTTTATATATTTTTGTTTCAAAATGGCGGCCATTTAAAAAATTTTTAAAAATTTAAAATTTAAAATTTAAAATTTAAAATTAAATGAGAAAAAATTAAAAGTTGAAAAATATTTTTATTTTATGTGTTAGATCTTAAAACACCAATTCCAGAACACGTTTTATTTTGCCTATATCTTAAAAAATGATTGAGTTATATTATTTTGAAACGATCTGATATTTGTCATGCTATAACTAACGTATTTATGAACCGATTTGAATGAAACTTGGTATGTACATAGTACATACAAATATCTCGACCGAGTTCGTCGGCCAGCATCACCCGCCATTTTGTTTCAAAATGGCGGCCATTTAAAATTTTTTTAAAAATTTAAAGTTTAAAAATAAATGCGAAAAAACTAAAAGTTGAAAAATATTTTTATTTTACGTGTTAGATCCTAAAACACCAATTCTAGAACACTTTTTACTTTGTCTATATCTTAAAAAATGATTGAGTTATAGCACTTTGAATTTTTCTTATGGCTGACATTTTGAAACGATCTGATTTTTGTCACGTGATAACACTCGTATTTATAAATCGATTTGGATGTAACTTGGTGTGTACATAGTATTTAATAAAGCCTGGACCGAGTTCGTTAACCAGTTCCATCCGCCAACTTGTTTAAAAATGGCGGTCATTTAATTTTTTTAAAAGAAATTTAAAATTTGAAATTAGTTATAAAAAAGTGAGAAATTGAAAAAGATTTTTCTTTTAAGCATTTGACCTTGATACAAAGATTCCAAAGCATTTTTTGTTTCGTCTGTATCTTAAAAAATGTCTGAGTTAAGTACTTCTTGTTTCTTGTTATCTTGTTTCAAAATGGCAGCCACTTAAATTTGTCAAAAATCTTTTAAATGTATAATGATGTATAAACAAAAAATTATAAATTGAAAAAAGGTTCTTTCTAAACTATTTATCTTAATAATGAATTCCGGAGTATTTTTTGCTTTGTCTTTACCTTGAAAAACGCCTGGGATATAGCAGTTTGAATTTCGAATGTGAGTGACATTTTTTTAAAAAGTCAATTTGCCCGCGACAGCACTCGTATATATAAATCGATTTCGATGTGAGTGTGCATGTTCACATGAATTAAGATTTCGATCAAGCTCATTGGGTGTTTTTATCCACCATGCTGCTTTAAAATGGATATCGTGGAATTTGGCGACCCTATAAATCGCTTAAAATAAAACCAGGTTGAATAAAAGATGACTAATTTCTAAAAATTCCTATTAATATTCAGTATTGACAAAAACTAGTATTCAATCTTACATAATCGTGTTCCAGTATTTTGAGCTTCGTATATTTGATTTATATAACTTAATATAAAATAAATAAATAAGTATATGAAAGCTACCTCTTCCTCCCGGCATTACCGGAAGGACTTTTTAAGACTCGAATGTAAAAAAGAAAGTATTTATTAAAAATTTCATTCGATATTCTTTGATTAAAATGTAATTTAATGAAATTTGTTTAAATATCTAAGACGAGTAAAATAGGATTTTTATTAAAAATTCACGTTTGAATTATAAATATTTTATTTTCGCCCTTTTCGAAATTGTGTCACTAAATAGAAAAGCCATTATCGAAACAACTAAAAGTGTTTCATTTTCTTTTTTAAAAGGATCGCAAACATCCTCCAACGAATTAATAATTACAGAGAGAATCTTTAATTCTCGATAAATAAACAGATAAATTCTTCATGGCGAACTACAAAGCGGATTTATTCTTGAATTCTCCGTCTTTCGTGAATATAAAATAATTAGTTAAGTACTGAATCGTTTCCAAAACGAATATTGGCTGCTTTGGAAGATATTTATGAAATCGTTGAAAGAACAGAACGGAAGCTTGTAATCAAAAGCGAGCTTCGAAAGTGTAAAGGTAGATTGGGAAAGCAATAGTTTGGGGAACGGATTATCGGATAATGCGAAAATATGATTCCTCCGCGGAAGAATAGCCAAGTAAATGAGATGATAAGGCTAACTCGATAATCCTCCTTCAAAGATGTTTCGGAAATTTTTTTTAGATCGCTAATGTTCCGCTCTCACATGGATTTTTATATCTTCAAGGCTGACAATGCGGATTAGTTCAAATGAAAGCTAAAACCGATAAAAATAGATCGATTTCTCTCGTGACCTTTTGCTTCTTGTTAAGATTTAAACATTTTTTTAAAAGAAATAAATGCTTTTATAAAAATAACCGATTAGTGTTACTTAATAAATGGCAATTAATTCTGCACAAAATAATAACTGTTATTTCGAGCAAAAAAGAAAGGAAAAAAAATAAATAAAGCGTCCACAAAAATGGGTTCAATTTGACAAATATCGTGAACGTTGTTAAGACATTTTATGATAAGTAACAAATACGAACTACGTTTCTAATCTAAAAAATTCCATAGTCCTTCATCAAGATTGACAAAAATCAATTGGCACATTCTATTAGCGTTTCGCATTTCTTTCGATGCATTTCTACTAACCACTGATAAGTATGTCTGTAACAACCCCATCTTTTCTTTCCGAATCTGTATGTCGTAATTTATTGTCCATTATACATCCCAATTTCCAGCATAATTGAAAAGTGTTTATTCGGTCTCCTTATCCAGTTATCCTGCTGCGTTTTCAAATTCATTTAAATATAAGGAGGGCCATTTAATTTAAATACGTCATTGAAATAGACCAAAGAATATCTTTAATGAAAGTAAAAGAAAAAAAAAGTTGTTTGAAAGAGTTAGTTTTTTCTCAAGGTCTCTGAAAAGAATTCGAAGGCATTGCTATCTACTGCCAATTATTGCTGCAATTATTTTTTAAATACGTCTATTTTTTTTACAACTCAGTAAAACTGCCTTGTTGTACTTGAACAATGCTTATAAATTCGTAAAATTGCTTATTAATAGCGTGTCTGAGTATGATTTTTAGATGTTTCAATTGGTATGAAATTCGAATATATCTTCGAAGTAGACTATGCATTCTATTCTGTTACAAAATTTAATCTAAGATAGTAATTATAAATATCTTTCAAGCTTCTTCAAAAGGATTTGATAACATTGCAGCATATGGAGGTGGTATCATTACTACTATTATTGTTGTTGTTTCATCATACGTTTTGAATATTGGAAATTTTCATATGACATTTCTAAAATGATTTTAATTTGTCATTTTGTCTGCCAATCCAAGATCTAGATTGTATAAACAAAATTCTACCATGTAGCGCAATTCGCGCTTTTTAAAGTTTTAACAAGTTGTAATTTTACTACTTTTAAAGAATTTTGAATCCTCAAAGTCAGTAATTTAGTTTGTGAGTTCAAAAATGTTTGAAGTTTGAGATAATCTAATCTTGACACACGACTTTTTTGTTGCTTTCAGTGAAGAATAATTGTTTGCAGTAATAACTCATATACCATGACATTTATGACTTTTTATGATAGCTCATTATTCTTTGTTGATATCTAATAGTTCTCTTTAAAACATGTTTAAAAGTTTTCTTTAACCAATGTGTAATTTAAATTTTGTTATTTAATATCTTTTCATCTAACCATTTCATTTCTTTTTCTTCTCTTTCTCTTTAGCGTACTTGCTTTTACAAGGATTTAAAAATGTATCACATAATAATAAAGTTAGATGACGCCGAAATTATCAACGAAAATTTCACAATTTTTCTTCCTTTAGAATTTGACTATTTTTTTTAACTTTCGTTCATAAGTTATGCAAGCATGCATATTACGTTGCATCTTCCACAGATGCATAAAAATAATAATAAAGAAAAAACTTAATTGACCTTAGTTTATATTCCTTTCATGACTACTTAATTTTAAATAACATTTATTATTATTCTGGAATTTTTCTTTCATTTCGTTATTCTGATTTTTTTAATTTTAGCATATAGTTTAATAAACGGTTAGGAAAAAATTGAACATATAACATTTATACACATATACAAATATTCTTTTTATTATTTTATGGTAAATGAATTTTTTATAAAATATTAATTAATTAATTTATGTTTCATAAACCTAAACTTTTTTTTTTACTTTTGTAAATAATTAAATCAGATTTTTTGTTCATCCAAAATCAGGAGCATGCAATAATGAAATGCAATCAATAAAAAGTTGCTTTTGTCGGGAGAAATTCAGATTAAATAATCCGAAACTTGAATAAATAAAACTTCTGTGAGAATGCAGATAAAAAATAGTTCGTGATTGTGACTGGTTTTGATTTAATAACAGCCCCGAGAAAAAAAAGAGATTGAAAATAAAAAGCAAATCTAAAGTTTAAATCTGCAAGTCTAAGAATGTATACTTCACAACTACACTCCACATCACGTTTGTTTAGTCACTTTTTAATGGACGTAATGTCGAAAGAAAATAAAAAGAAGTAATAGAATTTTTGCCTATTCACAGATAATCTATGACTGCAAATCAGAGAATTTGTTACGGATTAAAAGATGATCAAAGACTTAAACATTTTGTAAACACAAATGCTATAATTTAAAGAAATACTTTTGAGCAAGAGCGTATAATAATTATAATGTGTTCGTCAGATACAGGTAATCTTTTAAGATTTTCTACGGTTTACGGATTTGAACTCGCACGATTTCAGCTCTTTCTTCTTGCACCAAACTAGTAGCTTCACTGAGTAAATTTTTAGATAAAATCATTTGGGTGTATTTCCCTTCGATAAATTATGTTTTTTAAAGGAAAATAATCCGATAAGAAGCTGAAATTATTAAAAGTAAAGACAGGTGCACATCATAGTTATGCGTGAAAGATTGAGATTATTTTCACAGTGCAAATATAAAAAATTTTCGCATTACAGTAATTCACATACATCACAGTTGAAAGACCAAATAAAGAAAATTTGAGTACATTCAAATGCTAAGTGTAGCGGATCAACTTTTATACTTTTCTTGTTCAAGTGCTTTTTAGTTCGTAATTATATAAATACGTAGCGCCTACATTCGTTGTCTGGTCTGTCTGTCTGTAAGTTTGCATATAACATCGCAGAAATTACTCAAATAAAGGGCTTGAAATTTAATATATATATTTCCTTCAGAATATTGTGGAGTTCTTTTAAATTCTATGAAAATGGAATCAAAACTTAAAAAATATTAATAAAAGTCTTTTTCATTCTATTAACTTCAATCATACGTACACTCTAAAACCTAAATGCGTAAATTAGCCAAATTTACACACATATATGTGCAATTTTCTAAAATTACACACTTATCATAACAATTACAGACTTTATGCAAATGTTGCCTGTTTTTATGTGCTTATAAAACTAAGTGTATAATGTGTTATCACTTGAAAAACATAAATAAAAGTGTAAATGAAGAAAAATGCTTAAATTTACCTCGAATTTGTGTGTTATTGTAATTTACACGTAATTATATATACCGAGAAAAGTGTCAAAATTTCTAAAATCACTCACATGTCAAAACAATTACACATTTCGTAAAAAAATACTTGTTTTTATGTGTATTCAGCTTATAGCGTTAAGTATGTAGTTGTTATAAGTTGATAAACTCAGACAAGTGTGTAAATGTAGATAATATCTATATTTACACTTATTGATGTGTTACAAAAATTACAGGTGTGTAAACCTTACAGCAGAACATAAAAAATTATGGTGGGCTAAGATATAGTTCAGGGCTGCACTTTTTATTTCAGTAAGTCCATTGCATAAGCGTAGTAGTGTAACGGAATTTTCAAAATAAAGAACTAAAACACATTAATGTATTTATTATTCTAAGATTCCCTGATCCCTCCCTACCTCCCCACCCCCGTTTCCTCTAAATTAGCAGCATATGTACATTTAAAAGAAAACAGAATTAAAAATTGGCTTAACCCTTAACTGTTGCCAGCGGTCTCACAGACCACTGCTTTTTTTTTTCAATTTTAACAGTCTGACTTGTAGTTTTCAGTTTAATTATATTGATACCAGTGAAAACTGAGCCGTTGAATCGTGAGTTATTAGCAGAACTTCTGATAGAATTATTACTAGAGTCTTCTGAATAGGGCAGTTTTAATTATAATTGTCTTGTCATAAAGTTTAGCATAAAAACAGTTTTCTATAAATAAAACTAGCTCTTTATTAATCCTTCGATTAAGCGGTCTCAGAGACTACCTGACAGTTACTTACACGACAATTTTTATCACAGCAGTTAAGGGTGAAGCAAGAAATTTAGGATGGGAGGAAAGGACTCACATGACAAAAATTCACAGTTCCTTTTCATTTAGCGTATAGATATTCTATATCAGTATAGTAAGATGTCACTGCAAGTCGGGGTGTTCGCGTGACATCTGTGATTAAAATAAAACTATTCAGTGACGCCATGTTGTGACTAAAAAATGTATTTTTCCAAAACTTAAAAATATATACAAAAGCTACTTTAAAACATCTTACTTGTTGTAAACAATAGTCTTTGACCACTTTTGCTTTATATATATTGAGTCACTATAAGTCATGTAAGCTACGACATAACTGTATATGGGTGATTCTACGATAAGAGGTTAAAAAACATGGAGAATTCGGCCAAAAAGAAAAGTTTGAGTTTGATCAAAAACCTTTAAATTATGATTTTTGTCCCGTTTATTTACTTTTTCATATAAGGGCAAGTCACTTTATACATATTTTATAACTTTTTCTGGTCAGTGACTCGCTCCCCTGGCAGTTATCGTGCCAGGGGAAATACGGCAGGGGAGAGACATTTTCGTGTAAATTCAAACTTTTTAACTGACTGAATTAGTTTTTCGGTTAATTGTGTATTTCACTTTAAGCATTACCGTATTGTTTAATTAGGGCAGTAAATGCAATTGAATTAATGAATATTATAAGTTTTATGACTTACAGGGGGAGATATACGATCACCGTGCGAAACCACTACAAAACACGGTCGCGTCGCAACAACTAAAAATGGCGACGCTTAAATGGCTTGCGCGTTTAGTATTGCTAACTTCAAGCCAATAGATGTCCTTAAGCACTACTTCCGATACAGCCAACCTTGAATTTATATTTGTTTCAGCGGAACGAATTTTGACAGGGGAGAGACACAAAAAAAGCGGGACAAAAGTTAATTTTAAAAATTATTTGAAATTAGCAAAATTATTTTATTTTTTATCTTATAATACGTAAGTATAATTACTTAAATTCCAATTAAACATACTTTAGCTAAGCATCTGGCGGAAAAAATATATGTATTGTTTGAAAGTTAAATTGAAACCGGCAAGGGGACATGCCAGGGGAGGGGACTTTTTAGACTTTGTGAGAAATTTCAGAAAAATGTGTTTAAATTAGGCATTCAATCGTGATGTTATTTAATAAGATGATGCGATTCATTGCAAAAAATAGCAACATATAGAATAAAAAATCTGTTTTAAACGGATTGCCGTACAAATTACCTCTTATCGTAGAATCACTCATATCAAAATATATTCAGAAGCACTAATTTAAAATCTAAATAAAAAATACAAATCTAAAATTCTTGAAACCATGTTATTCTCAAAGCTGAATTCGAGAGATTTAAAATAGAGTCATCGTAATAGAGATATAAACCCACTTTATCCTTATTCATTTATTTAATTAATATTTCTTGTACTGTTGGCCTTTGTTCTGCTCTCTCCTTAAACTAAATTGTAGAAGCTTTCTTCTTAATTTAAATTGTAAAAGTAACATAAAATCTAACTCATATAATTAGAGAATTTTATATTCGTTTCCCGAATTATATTTTTAGAATTTGTACTTCGAATATAAGAAGGATACATTTTACCCCGTCTAGTTTTAGATTAACTTTTAACTTCTGTTAGTCGTCTCACACTCCGCTACTTTTTACCCAATTTCACAGTTAAGCTTGTAATTTCAGTTTAACTACTGATACCAGTGCAATTTCGTTTTGTTTGAGCCATAGTTCTATTGTTACAATCTTTTGAATAGGTGAAAATTAATTAAAGTTGTACTGCGCAAAAGGTTTAGTACAAAAACTGTATCATGTGGGTAAACCGAGTTTATTTCTCTTTCGAGGAAGCGGTCTAAAAGACTCACTGTAGTTACTGCAATAATTTCTGCCGCAGCAATTAAGGATTACACAAGTTAGAATTCTTTCGTTAGAACTATATGATTAGCTTCAAATTTTGTATACCGGCTTATTGGAGAAGTGCGTTTGATGTTTGTTTAGAATGCTACATCTGAAATGCACAATGACTAATATGAGTTGCAATAATTCCCGGAAAAATTTACAAGTTGAAAAGTGTGAGTGAAAAAAAAATTTCATTCAAGATTTTTTGATACATTTTTTTTTCAAAAATATTCCCATTTTTAATGTAAATAGCATATTAAGTCAAATTCAAATCTGATTTTTGAATTATAAATGTTAATTACTCATGCTTACCATTTTTTACGAATGGGGCATCTATCCCGCTCAGGTGAAATGTCTGAGTTCCGAGATGGCCAAACATATTAAACTTTTGATAAAAATACCTATATCATACCTATATCTCTAATTTGTATTACAATAACATTTTTTATGAAGTTTTATTTAGAAGTTTGGTTAGATAGCTTAAATCTGCCCTACACAAATATTACTGTAAGAAATTACAAGTAGGAGACTAAAGAAAATTAACTATTCCTAACTTAATATACAAATAATTTATCTATTTATTTACTTTGTGATTAGCAGCCTTCGTCCGCTTTGCTTGTCGGTTTCACTAAAAGAATCAGATCAAAAAAAAAAAAAAAAAAAAAAAAAACTTTCTTCTTAAGAACTAATCAAATATTTATAATTGTTGTCAAATTTGTATAACCTTACATTATCAAGCACAAATTAGATATTAGTGATATAATAAAGTCACTAAAGTACTGTATTTAACTATTCTTATAGTAGATGAGGAAGGCTCTGCCCCTCCCCCTCTCGCTACGCTCACCATCAACCCTCCCACGTAATCGTCCCTGTTTTATAGCCAGCATCAGACGTAAATTGCTTCACTTTTAAATTATAGATTGCTCCACGATCTTTTATTTTACATGCATTCAATTTTTAGATTCCACTTCGTAAAAACGCATTCCTCCCATTTCCCAATTTTTGACGCACCCTCATTTTTAAAATTTGTAGTATATGTTATAAATTATTTTAATGTTGCAAACAGACCGCTTTGGTATAGTTCCTAATTTTGTTTGTGCCTCTCCCCGAAATGTGACGTGCCATTCTTTTATCATGTGTTATAAACTAACTTATAGTTTAAAACAGATCGCCTTGTTAGATTTCCAAATTAAAAAAAATCGCTTTCTGTTAGTTCCACATTCCACCACTAGGGTGCGCACTCTATTCGTAACAAAACTGTATCTGAACGAAACTCCTTTAAACAACCTATCAGTAGATATATTACTCGAGGGGGTGGCGACCTTAAGTTAGAATTTGAGATATTTGATGAAATTGCTACTCAAAAATAGTGTTAACTAAATCTTTTGACATTTTAGGTAGAGTTCATAAGAAAAATTACCTATTATATTCTCAACGGTTGAAGCTTTTGATAAAACAATTCTTATAGCCAAAATAAATAAATAAATAAAACACTAACAATTAGGATACTATTGGATTACAATGAGAATCTATGGAAATCTGGCGATTTACCGGCTATTGCATCAAGTTAGCGTTATTTTTTGTGAGTAATTCTGGTCGCCAGATTTGGCGATATTTTGCCAAATTTCCGACATAATCGGTCTCCCCGATAGTAACCCTATGTGCAGTTTCGCGGTATCTACGCAAATTTTCATTAGTCCATCGGTATCTACGCAGATTTCATTAGTCCATGTCTGAACCGTTTGGTTCATTTCCAAATTTTTACTTATATGTATAAAAATATATACATTAAGCTAAAAGTTTGATACAAAATTTCCTTTTTCGATGTCAAAAAAATTGCCATCAAATTTTCATTAGTCCATCGGTATCTACGCAGATTTCATTAGTCCATGTCTTAACCGTTTGGTTCATTTCCAAATTTTTATTTATATATATATATATATATATATATATATATATATATATATACATATATATATATATATATATATATATATATATATATATATGTATAAAAATATATACATTAAGCTAAAAGTTTGATACAAAATTTCCTTTTTCGATGTCAAAAAAATTGCCATAGAGCTCTAAAAACCGCTAAAAATCGCACTGAAAAATGTATTAAAAATCTCTAAATATTAAAAAATCTCAATGATCAAAATTTACTCTAATAGGGTAAAGCATTGTAGTTGGAAATATTTCATGAATGAAAAAAAATTACACTAAATGTAAAAACCTCGAAAAATCGTTAAAAATCGCAAATCGAATCGTCGGAATTCAAAAATCGTAGCAGAAAAAATGCACTAGATTAGGCTAAAGTTAGCAAAATTCTTTTTACCAAAACAAGAAATAGCCGCAAAATGCGAAAAATACTAAAAATTACATAGAAAAAATCTCCTAAAAATTCAAAAATCGCTGTACGAATTCGGAATAAGCCTTGAAATGAGAACAAAATATGCTATATTGGGTTAAAAGAATGAAACCATATGCCTTTTTGACCAGAAGGCGGAAGCACAGACAATTATTTCATTGTGTTCACGGCTGAAAATACAGAATTAGTTAACCCTTTGCACTCGAGAGGTAATTTTCACTGACCACAAGTATCCCATGTAAATGAGTGCTCCAAATGCTCTAAACACTAATATTTTAAACTAATTTTATTCTTCTTATCTAATGGCCGAATAATCTGCTATAAAAGATGGCGAAATAAACTGTAAGCTATGACCAAAGCTTTTGGCATCCTGATTTACGAGGTACACCTGACAACAGTAGTGGTGAGGGAATGTCACCTCTCAAGTGCTAAGGGTTAAAACTTGATTCGCATATTAAAACGCAAGCAATCTGCCAAGTCATATCTGGGTGGAAAATACTTGTAAACCAAATTTTAATGTTTGACTCGCATTTTTACCGTTGTGTTTTCCTGCTCCTAGCCCTCCATGTTTTCATATCTTTGGGTATAGAAAAACACAATGATAACGCCACAATTTAAACACTAAAATCAGGTTTTCAGTTTTTTCCACCATGATATGACTTGGCAGACCGATTGCGTTTTAATTTGCGAAACGAGTTTTAAGTAATTCTGAAATTTTCGCTGTAAGCTCGATGAGGTGATTGCCTGTGCTGTCGTGTCCCGGTTTATTTGACTAATGTAGAAAAATCGCCTCATAACATAAAAAACGCAAACAATCACATAAAAAATTACATTTTAAAAATGTAATAAAAAATTGAATATCGGGCTTCGAGGTGCAAAACTTCATGTACAAAGGTACCTACCTTCCCCCTCAAATTTTGTAGCCTTAAGGACCAGGCAAACATAACTACTGTGAAGTTAAACTTTATTCCTGGAACCTGGAACTCCCTTTTGTTACTCCCCACTTGCGGTTTACTGACAATACAAAACGAGGGAGATACAATCGTCAAGGAGATCACTATTTTAAATCCTACTGAAGGGAAAGATTCCCGTCCTACACTTGGATTATTATTATTATTATTATACCGCAGACCAGGCCCCTGCCTGCCGGGCAATATGCCTAGCTTAACGAGTTTTTTTACCTGGCTGCGGAGCAGAAGCCGCTTGATTGCACAAGCTGAGATCTACCTGAATCCTACAGAACTGGAAAGCTCGTTAACATCAGACGCGCCGCCTGCGGACTTAAGAGGCGCCGCCTGCAAACCGCAAAAAAACTTTGTGTGTGCCCGCAGCCTTACGTACAGCGGCCTCTTCATAACAGTGTCGATACACTCGCAAACTTCTTTCATTATTATTATTATAGATAATGAAAAGAAGGACTAAATATGTGGCGATTGTAATGAAATCTAACATTTTATAATCTTAGATTTAACCGCACCAGTTTGGTTAAAGTAAAAGAAAAGGGGGAGATTACGGCAAAGTAACCAGGAAGGTTTATGGTTAGAGTATATTCTTGAGAAATAGACGGTATACGAAACTTTTTAGTTTAAATGTAGACGATACAGGGCGTATATACCTCCATGTACACTCCATTACACCTATGATCATTATTTATGATATATTTCATAGATAAACTATAGGCTATTCCCTTTGCCGGTGTTCACGAAACATTTATATACAGTGGCTCATAAAAGTGTTCGTACACTTATGAATTTCAATAACGTAGTGCTCTATTCATTAATCAAGATTAATATTTCATAATGGGTATTTAAGAATAAAATCTATAACTTATTCTTAAGTAAACTACATAAAATATTTTAAATACGTAGTAAAACTTTATTCTGTAGAAATTAATAATAAAAAAATAAAAATAATAAAGTTACCTCATAAAAGTCTTCGTACACTTTAAAGAAATCGCTACATATTAGTTAATATTGTAATGTTTCATTAAATTAGTATTTAGTAGGATGTCCTTTAGATTCCACAGCACCTTTTAAACGCCCAGGAATAGATTTCACAAGTTTTCTTGTAATTTCTGCATCAATGTTCATCCATTCATCGATTATTACTGTTTTCAATTCGCTTTCCGTTTTAATGTCGTGTTTTCGTACTCTAACTTCCAGTTCACTCCAAATATGTTCTATTGGGTTTTAATCCGGAGATTGAGGTGGTGTTTTTAGAACTTGTGTACAATCATAAAGATACCAGAGGCGAACGTTGATAGCCGTGTGCTTAGGATCATTATCTTTAAAAAAAAAAGGAAGTTGTTTCCAATGCCCCAATTTTTGGCTGATAATTTTAAATTGTCTTTTAAAATATTTAAACAAAGTGCACGATCCATTATGCCATCAATAAATACTAAATTACCTAGTCCTGATGCTGCCATGCACCCCAGCCAAACAAGGACACCTCCACCGCCATGTTCCAACTAGGTCCTTGTGATTAAGTTCTTCATTTTTTCTTCTTCATACAATTATACATCCATCGGAGTCAAAAATGTTGAATTTGCTTTCGTCTGTAAATAAAACATTATTCCAATACGATTCCGGTTTATTTATCATTGATTTTGCGAAGGAAAGCCTAAGCTTTCTGTTTTTTGCACTAAAAAAAAAAAAAAAAAAAAAAAAAGTTGAATGTAGATTCTGCCATTGCAGAATTCAATTTCGCCCCCGATTAGGAAAAAAAAAAAAAAAAAAAAAAAAAAAAATCGATAGAGGTCTTTTAGAAGGGCGACCCCGTTTAGAATACAATGAACTAACTTCACTTTTCTTGTGTTTATCAATATAATAGAAAACAGAACGGCGTGAAATACCCAATTGATTAGCAATTTCTTTCTGAGACTTTGGAATTGCGGAATAATAAAGAGATACAATTTGACGTGCTACTTCTTCATTGACTAGATTCATCAAAAACGGATTTTGTCTTTAGTTTAAACGCTTTTTTATAGTCTCTGAGAAAAAGGAAATTCATTTTAACAATAAAACGAGTGGAATCCCGTCGAATTCGATGAATGAAATGTTTAAAAGACCCGATCGATTTGGTTTAAAAAAGCAAAAGTAATTACATTATTGAATCAATATATAATAAATATATTTCCAAACTTAATGTCAAATTTGCCAATTGCAATTTTGCACGCAAATATTCGCACATCTTCAGTTAAAATTGTAATCTGAGTGCCGGCGAAATCCAGAAATTTTATTTTATATGCACTCACAGAAAAAATAGTTTTATTAAAAAAAAAAAAAAAAAAAAAAAAAAAAAAAAAAAAAACTAATTTTATTTTTACTATGACATTATTTTCACTAACTGAAGTCACCTGAAAGTAAAATCTCAATCTCAGTGTCCATAATGAAAAGAAATATTGAAATATGTAATATCATTATGAGTAAAAATGCAATGTTTTAAATAGTGACGTCATTTTCTCTTCAAATGTTTTTTTAAAGTTATTGTTATTAGTAATATGAAAAAGGCATCCGTAATAATATTGTAATTCCCTTTTATCTGGTTGCTGAATGCCATCATTATCCGCATTTGAAATATTTCTTATTTTGCTTTAGACATTAATTTTTATCATAAATTATTAGCCTCCGATGCTATTTCTTTCAGACAAGCTAAAAAGTGTCGTGTCAAAAAATGTGGCTCACTTTTACTTACCCATCATACATAGTATAGGGTAAATCTTGCAATCGTTTTGAAAATCGAAAAAAAAAAAAAAAATGACGGATTTACACGTTTCAGATACTAAAGATTCCGAAAAACATATTTTTAGAAAAAAAAATTGCTGTCTGTCTGTAAACGCTCTATTTCACGAACAAATGGAGATAGAGACTTAAAATTTTGTATGTACTTACAAGGAAGGTCTCCATACGGGCATACTCAGAAAAATCTGAAAAAATTACAGAATGTTCTTCTCATATAGTTATACATGTTTATAAAAAACATTTCGGCGGAATCTCCTTATAACGTCCATAAAAAAATAATAAAAATTTCGTTTATTTGGCGATTTATCTCCGGTTGGCGAAAAAACGAAATTTTGAAAAATACGCTTTTACGCTTCGAATACTTTTTAAAGAAAAAACTTTCTATGTTCAATTTATTTAAATAAGTTTAGTTTAAGTAATTTTAGTTTTGCATTTTTACTTTACTTTAAGTGTAATTTTGTCACATACGTTTATACGTACTTAAACAAAATGAAATTAATATATTTTATCATTTAAAACACAATTTAAATTGATTAAAATTGTTCCAAATTGAAAAATACACTGTTAAAAATCTGCTGCATTTTGTTGCAACGCATTCCCTTGCTTGCATAGAAAACGGTTACTTGGCCGTGAAATGGAGCTTTCTCATTGGTTGGAATAGAGATATTATATACAAGCGGAGGAGTGCGTTGCAACAAAATGCAGCAGATTTTTAACAGTGTATGACACGGCCAATTCACGGTGCTATGGAGCATTCTCATTGGTCAAAAGAAAGATATTCTTTAAAAGTAGTGGAGTGACGTTGCAGTAAATGCTGCAGATTTTTAACAGTGAAGTCAATTGAAATCAATTTTCAGATTCGTTAAAATTGTCTGCTTTTGGCGAGGAAATGCACTGTACGCCAAATCCCGCGTCGCTTTCAGCTTTTCACGCCAATTATTCCAAACTATTTTATTTTTTTACATATGTAATAATGTAATTCCGCCGCTAATTTTCACTGATCCTTTATTACCTACATGAGTAGTTTAATTCGTATTTTTTTCAAAAAATTCTGAGTATGCCCCCAATGGAGACCTTCCTTGTTAGTAAATAAGAATAGGACGAAGCCTATTTAATATCAGTAACCTTGATTATCCGGAACTATTTTTTTCGGACTCTCAAAAAGTTCGTTCTGATGAAATGTACATAAAAATTATCAATTTTTTTTTTTTTTTTTTTTTTTTTTTAAGGAAAGGACGTAAAAGGCAATAAAATAACACAAATTTTGCATCAAGAACGAAGTCGGTCGGATTAATAGTTGCCGAGATATTTGTAATCCTGTTTTCCACATTCTTCGATTTTTCATGACCCTGCATTTTCTTCAAATTTCAATTCAAAGATATGTTTTAATTGGAAATGAGACGCAGTAAACTGTTAGTTAATATGATTATTGTTGTTGGAGTTATAAGAATGTTTTTTTTTTTTTTTTTTTTTTTACGCAATCCGGTACTACTTGTGTTGTTTGGTATTTTAAATAATTTGTCGAAATGGGTTCATCAGCAATTCATTAATGGAGCATTACTATGTATGTTAAGAATATTTAAATATACGTTTAAATTTTGTTTTGTAATTGCAATGCATTTTATAAATAGTTTTCACATATTTCATTTTCACATATTATATAATGCATATCCATGATGGGTAAGTATTACGGTGGCCACCAAGGACTAGTTAATCTGGCCGTTAAAACGAGACATTCATACAGTTTTATTGTTAAAATGCATTTCCTTTTTCTCAGAGTCTATAAAAAAGCGTTTAGACTAAAGAAAAAATTCGTTTTTGATGAATCTAGTCAATGAAGAAGTAGCACGTCAAAATGTGTCTCTTTATTATTCCGCAATTCCAATGTCTCATAGAGAAATTGCTAATCAATTGGGTATTTCACGCCGCTCTGTTTGCTATTATATTGATAAACACAAGAAAAATGAAGTTAGTTCATTGCATTCTAAATGGGGTCGCCCTTCTAAAAGACCTCTATCGATTTTTTTTTTTAATCGGAGGCGAAACTGAATTCTGCAATGGCAGAATCTACGTTCAACTTGTTTTTTGTTATTTTAGTTACATTATTAATATTATTTCTCAGTAAATATATATATTTTTTACCCCAATTAGTGCATAATTATGCACAATCATTTTATTGTGGTTAAATTTACGAAAATAAGTAACTTTTTCTTTTTAATGAGAGGATATGTTCACTGATGAAATAAAGCTTCTGACTGGTGGAAAGTGATAAAGGAAAATAAATTTTTATTATCGAGAGAAAAGCTAAACTGAGTTGCCACCATTTTGAAGAAATATCGTAAAAAGCATTTAAAATAAAAAATAAAAATGGAAATAAATTAAAATATAGCTAAAATGGGCACAACCACAAATAAATAGCTTTCATTTAAAAAATAATTATCAAAATCGGTTGAGTAGGAAATTCAGAGCTGATGACTAAAAAAACAGCCAGGTCTTTTAAATATATAGATTGTATGAATGTCTTGTTTTAACGGCCAGATTATGAAAAAGTGGGCCACAATTTTTGACACGACACTTTTTAGCTTGTCTGAAAGAATAGCATCGGAGGCTTTAAAAAAAAATAAATAAATAAAAGTAGTTATTTTACGTAGAATTACAAAATTCCAAAATAAATTCATTACAAGTTGAATGTAGATTCTGCCATTGCAGAATTCAGTTTTGCCTCCGATTAGAAAAAAAAAAAAAATCGATAGAGGTCTTTTAGAAGGGCGACCCCTTTTAGAATGCAATGAACTAACTTCATTTTTCTTGTGTTTATCAATGTAATAGCAAACAGAACGGCGAGAAATACCCAATTGATTAGTGATTTCTCTCTGAGACATTGGAATTGCGGAATAATAAAGAGATACTATTTGACGTGCTACTTCTTCATCGACTAGGTTAATCAAAAACGGATTTTTTCTTTAGTTTAAACGCTTTTTTATAGACTCTGAGAAAAAGGAAATGCATTTTAATAATAAAACGAGTGGAATCCCGTCGAATTCGACGAATAAAATGCTTAAAAGACCCGATTGATTTGGTTTTAAAAAAAGCAAAATTAATTACAGTATTGAATCAATATATAATAAATATATTTCCAAACTTAATGCCAACTTTGTCAGTTACAATTTTGCATGCAAATATTCGCACATCTTCAGTTAAAATTGTAATCTGAGTGCCGGCAAAATCCAGAAATTTTATTTCATATCCACTCACAGAAAAATAGTTTTATTTAAAAAAAAAAAAAAAAAAAACTAATTACATTTTTACTATGACATTATTTTCAGTAACTGGAGTCATCTGAAAGTAAAATCTCAATCTCAGTGTCCATAATGAAAAGAAATATTGAAATGTAATATCGTTATGAGTAAAAATGCGATGTTTTAAATAATGACGTCATTTTCTCTTCAAATGTTTTTAAAAGTTACTGTTATTAGTGATATGAAAAGGACGTCCGTAATAATATTGTAAATCCCATTTATCTGGTTGCTGAATGACATAATTTTCCTTATTTGATTTTTTTTTTTTTTTTTTTTTTTTTTTTTTTTTTTTTTTTTTTGCTATAGACATTAATTTTTATCAAAAATTATTTTCTGTTATTTTATTTACATTATTAATATTATTTCTTTGTAAATATTTTTTTTTTACCTCAATTAGTGCATAATTATACGCAATCCTTTTATTGTGGTTAAATTTTACGAAAACAATTAACTTTTTTCTTTTAAATGGGAGGACATGTTCACTGATGAAATAAAGTTTTTGACTGGTGGAAAGTGATAATGGAAAATAAATTTTTATTATCGAGAGAAAAGCTAAACTTAGTTGCCACCATTTTGAAGAAATATCGTAAAAAAAATCGTTTAAAATTAAAAATAAAATATAAAAATGGAAATAAATTAAAAAATAGCTAAAATGGGCACAACTACAAATAAATAGTTTTCATTTAAAAAAATAATTATCAAAATCGGTTGAGTAGAAAATTCAGGGCTGATGACACGACATTTTTAGCTTGTCTGAAAGAAATAGCATCGGAGGCTAAAAAAACTCTACAGGCAGAATGCCCATTTAATCCAGCTGATCTCAGAACACGTCGAATAGTTTCAGGTGAAATTGAAGTAGAATATTTTTCATTAAATTCTGTAACACTTAAACGTGAATTTTTTACAATTTTTCTAATTATAAATCTTTGATCACGTTGTGATAACTTTGCCGTACGACCTTTTCTTACCTTGTTTTCGATGCGATTTTCTTCTTTAAAGCGTTTTATCACACACTGCA
The DNA here is from genome assembly GCA_964019185.1 of Maratus speculifer. NCBI lineage: Eukaryota > Metazoa > Arthropoda > Arachnida > Araneae > Salticidae > Maratus > Maratus speculifer. The sequence continues at coordinate 246,031,002 of OZ025293.1, read as the reverse complement.
CGGTAGAATTTGATTGGTAGAATTTGACTAATTTAGCAATATTCCGAACTGATTTACCATTATTATGAGGGAATACAATCAATTTTCGAATGCTGTTAGATGTTTCTTTACGACTGCGAGCCATTTTTTGATAATAAGTGGAATATTACGGACCAATTAAGCAAAATATAAAGCCAAACATTTTTTTAATGTCACCACCATTCAAAAATGAAACAAACTGACATACGATAATTTTAATTATGAGTTTATCCAAAATTGTTTCAGTGTACGAAGACTTTTGTAGCGTGTTCTTTCTCTCCCTCCTTTTACTTTTATTTTTCGATAAAAAAGAAAAACAGTCAATATTAAAACAAATGTTGTGTGTTATTTAGAATAACAAATAAGAGATAAAGTGAAAAAACATTGGACTTCTACTCTAAATTTATTCCGGGGAAATTTCTTTTTATTGCAAATTTTTAAAGTGTACGAACACTTTTGTAAACCACTGTAAAATGTAGTAAAATTCCAGTATACTTCTGAAAATATTTCTTTGCTTAGTATTTTGTGCCATTTATAATTGCAGTTAAAACTATTCAATTTTCAGTGTGTAGTGCGGAAGAGAGGGGGTGCATAAATATTTCTGGGAAAAAAATCATTAAAATATTAAAAACAACATGAGCTGCTAACAGTTGTAAGACTATAAGTAAGGAATTTTTTTTATTGTTTTAATTTAAAAGACAGTATGATTGGAAAGACAGATACATTGTATGAGAAATTTAGATTACACAGATTCTGCGCTTAAATTGCTACTAAACGATTTTGGGATTCTACACCAATTCTAACAGAAAGATGGTTTGTAGTAACTGTAATTTCAGTTGGTCCTGTTTTATGTAAAAATAGGTATATTGATGATGAAAAATGGTTTGTCTCTATATTTAAAGTAAATTGTAAAAATACATTGTGGGTATTCTGTTTTCTGGTAGTAAAGCTAAACTACTAGAAAGGACAAACATATTCAGTTTATGCAATTGAGAAACTTTTAGTTCACAATTTAAATATACCAAAGTGTAAGGGTAACGAACAAAAAACAATACGCAAAAATTCTGTCTATTTGGAATAATAATAATGTATTTTGAATATTATGCAAAATGTATTATGCATAATGTATTTTGAATATTATGCAAATTTGTATTTTGGATAGCATGCAGAAAACGTTTTTACATTTTCTATTTCTAATCAATTATCTTCTTTTATATTTCTTTGAAAATGAATGCGTGGGCATTCGAAAGATCGCAGGTGAAATAATAAATAAATAATACGTATGTATATTTTTGCAACATCTTTTAAGTATTTATGTGTATACACTCTCAGAAATAAAACTCTCAATTTTAACGATACAGGAATCCTTGGGCTATATTTCGTCGTTTTTGACGATAATTTTGTATCAAAATCACATGACTTTTAACGAAACATAAACCCTCAAATATTTGACGAAACTGTTGTGTCAATCATGGCCAGATTCAATGCACTTTAAAGAAACAGTTGTGGTAAGTTGTTTGTCAAAGGACGCACTACTTATTTCCGCAATTCTTGCGATTTTAGCAAGTAGATATTTGGTTGTTTATGTCAGTCTTGTAATAATTTATTTTAAAACAGTACTTCTTAGCGCTTTTCAAAAAATACTGAAATATGGAAAGTTATTGTTTCTGAAATAGTTATTTTTTAGCTGTTAACATTTTTAGAAATGTTTATTTATTTATTGTTGCTGTTGATATTCGGTATGGTTTAATTCGGAAAGAACTAACTTGTTGTGTTATGCAAAATCGTTCTAAAAGAAAATTTGGTCACTTACATTTCAAAATTCTAGTATCTCTTCTATCCATCCAAGAAATAAATCAAATGAAAACGTACATAACTCATCCCTCTCCCTTTTATAAAGAGTAGTGTTAAAATATTAGCTTTATCTTATAAATTATCTTATAGCATATAAAAAACTTCCCAATATGCACATCAAAATTCGTTATTTCAGAGCAATAAATTAACCAGGCCATATTTTGACCATTCATTGAGGAAAGAAAATTTCTCTAATAAATTATATTAATTAAGACATATTATAATTATTCGTTAACCAGAAGAAAACCATAACAATAAATTAGCCTTATTTATTAAAACTTAAAAGATATATAACAACATGGATAAAATTACAAACTACTTTAAAAAATATAAACACGCAGTCAAATCCATTATATCTCTTTCGAAACAGAAGTATTCAAGGTCCCTACGGCGTAATGGATAAGACAGCGCGCTGTCATACCGAAGGTTGTTAGTTCGAATCCCCTCGATGATGCTTTTTTTCCCCACTGTCAAAAATTACGGGTGCTTCTAAATTTTTCGATAGATGGCATCACCAGCGCTGTTTTGACGAAACTTTTTAAGAAATTACTATCGTCAAATAAGCAAAGAAAATCATTTCGTCTTTCTGACGAAATATTCGCTCGGAGCATTTCCCAGGAAACGGTTTCGTCAAAAACGAAGAAAATTTCCTGAAATCTGAGTATCCATTTCTGAGAGTGTATTTTGACAGGTTTTAGTCTTAATAAATGTAATTTTATGGCGAGTAAAGAGAGCCTGTGTATAACCTGAAACTTGTCTCAAATGGTTATTTTTTGGTGTCTTTGAAATAAACTTTTTTTAATGAAAACCTGCCAAAACCGAAACAATTTTCGGGTCCCTTTTAAATTTTACCTCATCAGATTTTATTTCATTTTGATTAATTTTTGTGATTAAACTTTATGTTTTCCACGAATTTCCGAGGGGGCTGCAGCTCCATCAACCCACTCCCTGAATTCGCCACTGATGAGAAATCTGTGATTCTTTATCTTTAACAAGCACAGAAAACAAATTATTTTTGAAATTTTAAGAAGAATTTATAAAATGCAATTTTTATAAGTTGCCCGCAATTTTCGGAAATGTTTTCGAGTTGCTTTTATAAGCCATTAATCTGTTCTGTCATATCACTCAATATTCGGAAAAGCATTTCTTTTTCTTTAACAACCCCAGAAAACATATTATTTTTGTAATTTAAAGAAGAATTTATAAAATGCAATTTTTATAAGTTGCCCGAAGAATTCATATTCTAAAACTCCGTGGATTAAAAAAATCATCAAGAAAACATTTTTAGAAAGAAAAAAAAATGAAACCACAAAGTTATTTTTTTTTAAATCTTATGCGATTTTAAAATATACAATTATAACAAATTTTTATTCTTTCCCCTTTTTTAAGTCCTTATGACTTGCGCTATCCAAACCCAGTAATAGGTCGACCCGCATGTTTCTCCATTCTGCTAACATAATATTACTTCTGAACTTCGAAATAACTATTTAGTTTAATTGTAAATATACTACATTTCTGTATGCACTTTAATTTATTTTAATATGATTGATTTCATTTTACTTTATCTTCATGTTATTCATAACGAAATAAGATTTTATTTCAGCGACCGTTTCCCCCCACCCCACAGACAAAATTTATTTAAAAAAGAAATTTAATTTCTGTAGAAGTAAATTGTTATAACCATAGGCGTAAGAACCGGGGGAGCTGGGGGAGCTCTGGCTCCCCCTGGGATTTTTCAGACGGGCTCAGCTCCCTCGAGAGAAATTGAAAAATAAAGTTTACTTTTTCTAGAAAATTCACGGAGAAAGGACGAGTGTCTCCAAACTAAAGATAGTTTTAAAAAAATTGTAATTTAAGAAATTACACCAACCATTTGAAAAATGTTTCACTCGAAACATTCATCTATCATTTTAAGCTAAATACCAGGTGTTTTATTGTGTATTATCCGTGCCACTGCTATAAATGACTTTATACATGCTGCAATTTGAAGGTACGGTTCGTTTAAGTTACATCACTCCATTGTCGCCAAGCATAAAAGCTGGCGACGAAAGAAACATTTCAAACTATGTAACATTGTTGGTGAGTTGGTGCGAAAGTAATCAATCATTATTAAAATACAGCTTTGGCATATACTGTTATACTTGTAAGACTTTGGCATATACTGTTTGATTTTCCAGAGCAGAATTTTGGTGATGGAGGTTTTAAACCAAAGTCGATCGCAGCAGATGCATCTGTGAATGGGTCCATCAGACATTGAATGAAAAAAGTTTTTTTCCAGTTTTTCCCAAGCCGATTGCTTTTTAGTTTTCTTTTTAGGTGGTGGAAAATCAAGAGTAATAGCTATGACATTTTCCGGCTTGTTAGAATCACTATTGGCACTCAATTTTTTCTGGTTAGAACCGACCGATTGTAAAACGCCATGGATAGTGGATTGGTCGCCCTCGAGACATGATGTTTTACAATTAATCGGTTTGGCATTAAGGGGGCTCAGGGGTTGAAGAGTTTTCAATCGATTTTTTTTATGATCTAGTTTGATTATTCAATTAATTCTTAACTCAATGCAAAAAAACGCATAAAAATATTTGCATTTTTAAAGGAGTTATAAGCATTTATGTATCAACACTTTCATAGCCGCATCCATATAATTTCAACTTTAAGCCGCGTTTTCTCAAAACTTGATTTTTGACGACTAACACCAAGATTAAATATATATATATATATATATATATATATATATATATATATATATATATATATATATATATATATATATATAAATACTTGATAAAATGGCTTAATTTTTTTTTTTTTTTTTTTTTTGTATGCACATAATATCATTATCTAGAGCAGCGGTTCCCAAACTTTTGAGCTTGCGGAGCCCTTTTTTGGGAGGGATTTCTAAGGCGGAGCCCCTGAACCCAACGATACTCTGTATTTTACAAATTAATGTTTTTTTTATGCCTATGGAGCAGAGGAAAATCTGCTTGATAAAAATCCAAGCCAGTAATTTCCAACTTTGGTCCAAGATTCTCAGTTTGGCCCTTTCCTGATACAGAAATTCTGAAGTCATACTAGAAATTTAAAAAATCAAATTTTCTATTATATAACCCTTTAACAGTTTTATTTAATATTAATATAACTGGACATAAAAAAATAAAAATAAGGATTAAAAACCTCTGTATTTCGATTAAAATATCTACCTTGTATAATCGATATATTTCCTTCAAATACAGCAAAAATTACAGTTAAAAATTTTTGATTTCTGAAAGGTTTTAGTAACGAGGGGAAAAAAAACTCTTTTTTACTCGAGCGATGTTCAAGCAATACCGTTAAGGGGTTAATGACATCCATTTTTAGAATAAAAAACATTTCTTTGGGATTTCCAGTATGAACTCAGAATTAAAGATCAAAATGGTAACCATGTTTGCATTATGCACTGCAGTGGGGTTTACGTTCTTACGTAAGACTATTATTATTCATGGCGAAAACCACACACACACAGAAAAAAGGTAAGTTGTACAGTTTTCGTTTGCAGAGAGATATTTCTGTATAATTCCAATAGGGTACTCGCGAAAAAAATAGAAAATGCGTAGTTGCAGTCATCCAAGAGTAATTATGTAACACGTTTTCACTAGTTCCGGCTACCTTAATAGAATCATGCGATTACAAAATATTTTTTCGTTCTTCTTTAAGTTTCCAATACTTCTAAGCATTCAACGAAAATGAAACGCCTCTCAGCTTCTTTCTTTTAAACCATTTTTTTAAATATATTTAGAAGCAGGTCATCGTTTTAGTGTTTAAGTGGGCGGGGCAAAATCTATAAGCTATATTGTTAGATACAGCATTGTTCTCCTTTTTGGATAGTTTATTTAAAGTAGTTGGCTATTATAATTTTGAAAGAAACTTTCTTTAGTCCTTGTTTTTGCCTCTAAACAGATAAACAGTTAAAAATTACACATATTTTAAACGAACTGAACAAGTAGAAAACTTTACTAACAAAATAGGATATACGGGTGGGATTAAATTCATATCAAGCGGGTACTCACTGACAAAGAGTCTGAGCAAGGGGTGGAGCTGACAGCTGAGCAATATATTAACCCTTAACTGCTGTGACAAAAATTGTCGCATAACTACTGTGAGCGGTCTGTCAGACCGCTTAATCTAAAGATTAATAAAATATTACATAAATTCTCAGAATACTTATTTATGTATTAAACTTTATATACAGGACTGTTATAAATGAAATTCAGCGATTCAAAAGTCTTTAGAGATAGAAAAAAAATTCAAACAAAGCAAAATTTGATCAGTATCTATAGTTAAACTGTGAAACTTGAAAACCTCAGTGGTCTGTGAGACCGCTAATAGTAGTTAAGGGTTAAATTCTTAGTGCGATGACAAATGTAAAGAACCAAATATATATATTTTTTAAATTGCTACAGACTTTATTCTGATTGGAAAATGTCGCCAAGACCAATTAAAAGAAAATTTTAATGAAGGATTGTAAAGTGATACAAGATGTTTTAAAAAATGCACAAACAATTCAAACCAAAAATATTATATAGAAAATAGATACATCTATAATGCAAATGTGTAAATTGTACTGAAGTGTATTAGTATTGTATTTTCAACCCAGTTATAGATATATTTATTTTTGACACACACACACAAATTATTACATACTTTTATCTTTCACTTGCAATATGCTAATTTCTTTTATGTTTTGTTTATTTTATTGGAACACCATGGAGCCCCTAGAAAGTTCAGGCGGAGCCACAAAGGCTCCGCGGAGCACACTTTGGGAACCTCTGATCTAGAGAATGAATTAATATATTTTAGATATTTTAATATTTTGAGTATTTTTAATGAAAAAAAAAGGTTGTATTTTTTAGGGGATTTTTTATTTTCAACTTTGAGAGATTTTTTAATAATGCTTTTTTTTAAGTGATAGTTATATCCTTAATTCATTCTCTAGATAACAATGTTATGTGAATGCAAAAAAAAAAAAAAAAAAAAAAAAAAAAAAAAAAAATTAAGCCATTCCATCAAATAGTTTTTTTTAAATCTCGGTGTTAGTCGTCAAAAATCAAGTTTTGAGAAAACGCTACTTAAAGTTGAAATTATATGGATGCGGCTATGAAAATATTTATACATAAATGCTTTTATAACTCCGTTAAAACTGCAAATATTTTTATGCGGTTTTTTGCATTGAGTTCAGAATTAATTGAATAATCAAACTAGATCATAAAAAAATATCGATTTTTTGAAAAGTTTTCAACCCCTGAGCCCCCTTAAATTGCTTCCTTTTTCGTGATCGCCTTTAAACACGTAATTGGTTTTCAGCGGCTCGATAATCTTTTGATTTTCTCGTTTTCTGCATTGAAAGACTTTTTGCACCAAACTAAATACAGTACTACTTAGTTATCCCGTCGACCAATTTCGCCAAATGATACGAATCGCCAAACTAATAAGCAACTTATACATGTTGACTAAATTTTTATTTTAAATAACAAAATAACAAATAAATTAGTAAAACATTAATAAAAAGTCTAAATAAAAATCACTTTATGATTGTTTAAGTACGCGTATTGTGTTTAATGTCATTGAATGCGACATTCACGATCATTCATTTCTTTGGCTTCGGCTTTTTCCGTATCTGTTAATTTCCGTCTACCCATTTTTAAATTTGTTAGTTTTCTCCTTTATTACAATGATTTTAAACATTTTAATTTCCTATTCAAATAAAAATTCTTTTAAAAGTAAAGAATTTAACTTAAATCCAAATAAAAATTCTTCTAAAAGTAAAGAATTTAATTTAAATTCAAAAGTGACCACGTCATTTTGTCAATCCTCCACCGAAAACAACAAGCATTTTTCAATGGTTAATAAGATAAGAACCGACAAACAATCCTTCCGCTCCAGCACAATAAGAAAAATTGAGTTTTTAGCGAAGCACTTGACCTTACTAATGCATAAAAAAATGATTGAATCAAAAAACTTTTGATACTCACATACAGATCGAATCCATATTCCCAAATACAGCTTCAACCATGCCAAAAGATCTCAAACAAAATATTAGAATACATGCTGAGGATTTTGATTTGACAAATCTTTCTGCAAAGTTGACACTTTTACCAACGCTAGTCCCGAACTGAACTGACAGAAATACGTTGTCGATCACAATTAAAATGATGTCATCACCAGTGTGACCGTTTTTGGATTGTTGTAAGAAATCTGGACTGTTGTAGGACTTACAACAAGCTAAATCAAGCTAAAAACTCATAGTTGTAGATAGTTGTCAGTCTATTGATATACTGACCATCCATAGATGGCAGGATCATCGAATTTATTTCTAGCTTGTTGTCAGTACAAATCTAGCCTGCTTTTAGCTTGAAAAAACGGTCACACTGGTCATCACAGGAATTAGTAAACAAATTATTTTCTAAAGTTTACCTTTTGGCAGAATTTATTTTGTTATTCCGATATCATTAATGACAGCTGGGAGCTTTCAATGATTTTCTTCAAACAGGCACAACGCCGATGTATCAATATAGACTCAATCACTTGATGCTATTGCATATTTATAAAGAAGGTCCATTAAAATTGATTTGGAAGAGATTGTAAAGAATTTGTAAGCTAAACAAAAGAAATAAAACTTTAACTTTTGGTAAATTGGAGTGGGAGAAGCCTGAATTTTGAATATTTTATTCGGTATCGTCCATAAATTAAGTGTCATCAAGTATATCGAATATAAATTATTTAAACTGGATTTAAAAGTCGGTGATCTTTTGATATGCTTCTATTTTATACTCTTGTTTGTGAAAAGTGTAACACAAGAAACCCTCCGACAAGGGCGGCGCCAGAGGGGGGGCCGGGGGGCACATGCCCCCCCGTCGGGCATACCTGGCCCCCCCATCGGGGCCAAAATTCAATGTCGTCGGGGAAAATATTTTGACGTTTGAATTTCAGCCCGGTCGGGTTAAATCGAAATATGGAGCTTTTTTTTTTTTTCTTCTTCCAAAGTTGGATTGACTAAACTAATTCTTTTGGATATGAGTCGGTTTCTGACTGAAATTTGAGTTCAGATAAACCCTTTTTTTTATCATAATTTTTTTAATTGAAAATCTACATGGATTACTACACAGGATGATACACGAATGACTCTGTACATGCTTATATTTCAACAAAAAATATAAGATTTATACTATAGTTATAATCATGTATTATTATTTTTTAACTACATTAAATTGTGGATGAATTTCCGCTGCTTGTGGTTTGACATGAAGAATTTTTGGTTCGGTTAAGAGAACGCAAACGAGAATTATGTTGTCGGGGTTGTCTTGGATGACAAGTAGAATACTGCATCGGGTCGGGCAAACTGAATCTGACCCGACACGTAGTCTGGACCGGATCGGGTTGAGCTCAATCTTTTGTCGTTCTGAGTCGAATTCCAGTTTGGTTAACTTTAATAGTTTCAGGTTCAGGTTGGATGTTGGCACTTAATGGTTCTTGATTCGAGATGAATCCAACTCTCATAAGAATTTACAAAATTTATTTTACGATGGAAAACAATATATATGAATGTTAATGAGTTTATCTATACTGATTTTTAACTTAAAAGTTAAAACTGATACTGAAGATACAATTTTTTACATAACTGCATTACAATATGGAAATATTTTTTCGTCAGTTACGGTCGGGGTCTGGTTGATGTTGAAATATTTTGGGTTCAGACGTTCAGGTCGAAATGTGATGATGTCGGGCTCGAGTTTCTGGTAGAGTTCTGCATTCACCTCGGGAAACTAAACCCAACTCGACAGGCAGTTTGAGTTGGATCTGGCCAAAGTTAATATTTTTTCGGATTGACTTCTATTTTTCGAGTCGGATTGATTTTAACTGTTTTAGCATATAGGTTCGATTCTACCTGATTTCTCAAAAGTATCCCCGAAATATATTTTTAAATGAAAAATTATGTTATCCGGGTGTCAATGAATGCATACACAGATATATTGATTTTTCTACATAAAAAATATAATTTATACTGGTGGTATTATTGTAGGCTACTTTTCTATTATTGTTTTGCAAGATAGAAGTTTGGTTTTCATTTCGAGTTGGGATTGGGTTCGGATAGAACACTGTTGGTTTTAGGTCGGAGTTTGTTAAGTTCGGGTCATCTAATTTTAAAAAACTAGTTCAGATTGAAATGGATATAGAGTTAGCTAGTTTAAGTCGGGTATAACCCAATCTGTAGAGGACTCTATGCTCGAAAAATAATTCGTGGATTCAACTTCTTTTTCCCTTGATTATAATCCGTAAAAACAACTACAAAAAAATTGCACTTTAACTTTTCCATTTCTACTCCCCCCCCCCCCTTAAAAAATACAGTAAAAAACACCAATTACCTAAAATACTCGCACCTAAAGCAGCATGTTCACCAAATTACACGCATGTTCTGGCAGCTGTGCTGCTTAGTACTTTTTTGTATCTAGAAAAGTAATTTATAAATTCATTTTATCTAAAAATACGCAAAAATCAGAAACCGAGGATCAAAAATTTCAAAAAATCTCCAGACAGAAGAAAGAATTTTCTTAAAATAATAGAAAACCTCTTCAAATCACAGGCATATTTCAGCATTGTCTAGACGGACTCGGCGAGAAGTTTTGGCCCACGCTAGCCACAGCTAGACCTCCTGCAGAACTCGCGGTTCTGATCAGCGATATATTTTTAATCACAGGTCGCTTTTCGCTGTTATTAAAATAATGCACTTTAAGATTCCCAACTATTTCACAAATTTTCACTTCATTTATATTTCTCTTCGGAATATTGTATTTAAGCTCTTAGTTTCAGATTTGAATCAAAATTTGGAATATCACGCTTTCTTCATTCGATCGATATACATTCTAAAACAAAATGGAAATTGAAGATGTTTTTCCCATTGTTTTTATTTTTACAGCTATATCTAAAAAAATCTGCTTTGATTAAAATTATGAAAAAAATAAAACGTGATATTTATAAAGTCATAAGTTACGCATTTCAAAAACTGTAGTTCAGCTAATTAATTTCACAACATGCAAATACATTGAATTCAAATAAAATAAATTAATATTTAGTACAGTAACGTGTTCAGATAGAATGGAAAAGGATATCGAAGTATGCTGTTTCTTTATACATTTATTCTTATTTAGATTTGAATTTACCATGTTTAAGCCACAGAGAACAGCTGCGATTCAGTAAAAGGAAATGCATGTCTGTCTGTTTTGACTAGTTTACAAATTCTGTTCTGCAACTTAATATAAAACAAACTTTTCGAGTAATGGAATGATAAAGAGTTTGATGAGTACATTGTTTAGCATCAGCAAACGTATTCCTGCTGATTGGTTGTAAAAATAATATTTATATTTTTTATTGTTGCTATGGGAATTAGAAGAAAAACGCTTGTTGTGATAGACTGGAAGGATGTTTTAGAGTTACCTAGACACAGTACTCCATTATCGACAATTGTCCATTGACCACAGATAATAGGAGTTAATTATTTTCCTGATTTAGTATTTTTATTTTAAAGTATGGAAATAAAGTTGTTTTTTAATTCTTCTATTTATTGCTTTTTTTTTTACAAAATTTTATAATTAATCAGAAACCGTAAAAACAATGCTACAATTGAACTTTTAAAGAAAAACTTTGACAATGAAAAAATAGAGTTTACGACTTTGCAAATTTTGCATTAAAATTATTATTTCTACTAATTATAAATATTTTATGAGTTCCTTCTTTTTACGAAAGTACGAACTTTAATATTTTTCTACTGTATATAAAAAGTTTCAAGACTTTCATACGAGTAAGTCCAAATGATTTCTTATTTCTTTGTGTTTATGTGATTTGATATTTTTACCCAAGTGTTTTAATTTTAAAACTGCTTTATACGCAGAATTCGTACTTTTGTTGATAATAATAATTTAATTTGTCTTAATTATGTAAGTTTTTCATTTGTATTTTTCCATTCAGTAATACACCCAGTATAACGCCGATTATCCGGACCGGTCGGTATCGAGGATAATCCAGTTAATGAAAAATCCGGATAATTGGGAAACTTTATAAACGCATAGGGCAATGTTTTTAGACAACTTCCCTTCACATTTTTTCCAGGTTTTGAACTGGCAATTGTGGTAATGCACATTTTAGCATATTGAAAATAGCGTGTTTAGAAGTATTTTTTTTTAATTAAAATTTTATTTTCTGCAAAATTGGTACAAAGTTGTACATAGAAATTATATACATACACTGTTGTACAGTATATATATTTTAAAAAATTCTCGTGATAGGGAAAAGAAATTCTTGATAGTCTTCTGGTTCACAGAGGCTATTCTTTTGTCTGCGTGGGACTCTCGTGCGTTAGAAGGGAAACTTCTAAAGTTCTAGAAAAAAATAGTTTTATGCATTGCTGTCTTTGTATTTGTTAATGATTTTATTATTGCAGGGTTAGAAATTAGTTATTTAACAGTTAAATTCCATTCCTTCTTGTCAAATTTACCTTGCCCTGCCTGAAGAAGTTTGACTTTAAAACTTTTGGAAAAAAAAAAAAAAGTATGGTCCTTGATCGATCCGGTTAATTGGACAATATGCTTAATCGGAGTCCAGAGAATCTCTACAGTACTTTAAATTTCATATTCATTACTTCAAAAAGCACTGCAATCGAAAATTAGTATTCCCAAATCAGACCTAAAAAATCTTGTGTAGCTGGGAAGTCTTATTATACCCCTTGGAGACGAGCGACACGTATACTTGCCGCAAAAAGACTTAAGAATAATTGTTTATCAGTGTTATGCTTTTTCTCTCTCTTCCTCTTTTTGTACTGTATTAGATCTGGAAATACTGTTATTCACAGACGTCTGTCAAAAAGGTCTTTCCAAGCATAATTCACTCTTTATTAGAAAACGGAAAAAAATGAAAGAAAAAAGGGAAACAAAGTCTGGTTCAGCCAAAAGTTATAGAAAAATGTGCCTGTTTTAAGAATAATAAATTTCAGGGCCGGCAGAACTTTCAAAAAATAAAATTTAGTCCGAGTCTTCAGATAAAATTAAGCTCGATTCGAGTTTAAGAAAAGAAAATTTCACCGAGCTCCTTCTTCTGGATAAGCCGCGATAGATGTTTGCATTGGCCAGGCTCGGGCCTGTTTTCTTTTACGGTACTCGGGCCGATCCATGCCTGGTTTTCACTCTTTTCATGGCTTAACTAACTTTTTCGATATTGAGCTGGAACTACGCGGGAAGAAATTTTCAGTCCCGGTTTCGATCCGTATGAAAATCACTTTCTCGTAACTACCTGGTCCGAGTAAAAGTCAGTAAAATTTGACCCGTTCCAAATATTTTTAGGAAAAATGTATATATTTTTATAAGTTTAACCCACCATTATTCTACAATTAAAATTTAAAATGTATTATTTATACAGAATAGTAGATTTTTAGAATAAAATTTAAATACAGAAAAATCTGAAATAGAACCTGCCTATGACGCATTGCTGTCTTAGGGGGACTCTTCACTCACTTCAAAATACCTGCTCCATAATGTTAAACCAATAAGCAGGTTGTTTTCGAATTTCTGGATTTATTTTAAAATTTTTTAAAAATTTTTGAATGGGATAACTGAGCTCAATCTTCAATATGCCTATTTTTTTACTTTTTCGATTTTGGTTGTAAATATTAAAGAGTAGAATATAGTAATATAAAAGCACTTTCAGTTCCAAAGCCGGTTCCGAAAGTTAAAGTATCTTTTTTTTAATAAACTATAACACATTTTTTTTTCGTTCCTATGGAATTCTGTCTTAGAAGATTTTATGTGTGGCATTTTTTTCTGATTTTAAAATCTCTAATACATGAAATAAGAATTAACAATAACTAAACCATTTACATGCAAATAGATATTCATTAAAAAATAAATAAATATTGCAGACGAGAGCACTTCTAAAAAATGAGTTTTTTTTAATTAGAACTCCCCGTGCAAAACAGTTTATAACTATATCGAATTAAAATTTCATGTTTTGTAGAAATATAGAGTCGGGTCGGGCCAAGATTTTAACTTTTATTTATTTATTTTTGGCCGGCCTAATATATATGTGTATATATATTGTACTTGCTAGACCGTATAATCAGGTCGATTTTTTAAATTTTCTCGCCGATCTGACCATTAATTTATTTACCATTAATTTATTTTTCACAAACTGGGTCGGGCTCGGCCCTGAAATTTTTGTCCACGCAGTTTTTTAGGCCCCAGTCCAGCGCGTTGACCTTTAATATATATTATGAACTTGGCCCCCCTGTCGGGGATACAGTGCCCCCCCGTCGGGCAAATTCTGGCGCCGCCCTTGCCCTCCGAAATGAATGAAATGATCCTCGCCACTAGCTTTTAACAATATGCTCCGCATGGGCGTGCGAAGAGAAAACTGCATTTAGGGCAAAGTTTCAATTTGGAGCTGCTTTCCCCCAACTTTTTCTTCTGACAGGCCAAAAAATGGCGTTGGTAGTATACATTTAGGGCCTTTTTAAAACTCCACGGCCGGGGCGACCGCCCCATTCGCACCCCTACTTTCGCACGGCGCTGATGCTCCAGCTCCCCCTGTTTTTTCAAAGTTCCTACGCCACTGGTTATAACCCGATAAAGTCATACCAGCAATAATAATTACTTTCTTTTTAAGTTACAAAGTGTGGAGAAAAAAATTATTTGCGATATTTTTCTTTTCATGAATTATTCTAAATTCTGGAAAAAAGGGAAACAGTCGAAGGAAATCAGAAGATAAATAATAATTTCTTGTTTTAGTAAAGTTTAGATACTGGTTAACGTTTCAAATCTAAAAATAAATTTAAAACTGAAAAATAAATCGAAATTTGTATAAAATTTGTTGAAATTCGTTATTATTGATAATTATAGTCAATAGATGGCAGTAGTTTACGCAATGTAAATATTAATGCGGTTGAATAAAAAAATATCTCGCTATTACAATTTAAAAAAATGAAAAGGATTCTTTTTAAAAGTTTTAAAAGTTTATGTATTATTATATTATCGTTATTTATAAATTTTAATTTAATATTTTAAGAAATTTAAAATAATTAAAAAAATACTTCAAAAGAAAAATTTCCTTCCTCCCTCCATCTATATTCCAGCCAAACCCCATTTATATATCTATGAAAATATAGAGCTACTTTTTTTAGAAAAAACAAAGCATAATTACAAATATATATATATATATATATATATATATATATTTCTGAATATATATTCAGTTAGCCTTTACCCTTTATAATTGAAGTCAACTTCCACGGAAATTGAAATCATGGCTCGAAATGAGAAAATTCTCAAACAGGATCACTATTTCAAAAATATTGTTAAACAATTATTATTATTATTATTATTATTATTAAAGAAATTATAGCCAAATTTATTTTTAACTGTCTAGATGCATTCAAAATTCGAAATAATAATTTGACAAATGTTACAAAGAATACAATAAACGATATAATTGTACTAATAAAAGAAACTATTTCCGCTCTATCTGTTTATGTCGTGTGTCTGTCTATCTTTGATGGATTGGTAGTAAAATCTATCGCACGTTGAAGTCCTAAAAATTTGTTTGAGGACTCAGATAGCATGAATAAATGCAGGAAGTTTGATTTTTTCCCCGATATTATCTTGCCATGACTAATTTGATGCAACAATTTCTCAGTAAAAGTACTCCAACGCTGTAAAGAAATACAGATGTTTCTTAAACTACGAAAATTTACTATAATCATGAACGAAAATATTTAATAACGGCTTCCATATCACCCAATATTCCAAAAAGCATTTCTTTATCTTTAACAACAACCCAGAAAATAGATTATTTTTTAAATTTAAAGAAAAATTTATAAAATGCAATTTTTATAAGATGTCCGTAATTTTCGGAAATGTTTTCGAGTTTTTTTTTAAATCCATTAATCTGTTCTCTCATATCAATAAATTTTCCGAAAAGCATTTCTTTATCTTTAACAGCCCCAAAAAACAAATTATTTTTGAAATTTAAAGAAGAACATATAAAATGCAATTTTTATAAGCTGCCCGTAATTTTCAGAAATTTCTTTTTATAATCCATTAATCTGTTCTCTCATATCACTCAATATTCCGAAAAACATCTCTTTATCTTTAACAACCCCAGAAAACAAATTATTTTTGTAATTTAAAGAAGAACTTATAAAATGCAATTTTTATAAGCCGCCCGTAATTTTCGGAAATTTGTTTTTATAATCAATTAATCGGTTCTCTCATATCACTCAATATTCCGAAAAGCATTTCTTTATCTTTAACAACTCCAGAAAACAAATTACTTTTGAAATTTAAAGAAGAATTTATAAAATGCAATTTTTATAAGATGTCCGTAATTTTCGGAAATGTTTTCGAGTTTTTTTTTAAATCCATTAATCTGTTCTCTCATATCAATCAATTTTCCGAAAAGCATTTCTTTATCCTTAACAGCCCCAAAAAACAAATTATTTTTGAAATTTAAAGAAGAACATATAAAATGCAATTTTTATAAGCTGCCCGTAATTTTCAGAAATTTGTTTTTATAATCCATTAATCTGTTCTCTCATATCACTCAATATTCCGAAAAACATTTCTTTATCTTTAACAACCCCAGAAAACAAATTATTTTTGTAATTTAAAGAAGAACTTATAAAATGCAATTTTTATAAGCCGCCCGTAATTTTCGGAAATTTTTTTTTATAATCAATTAATCGGTTCTCTCATATCACTCAATATTCCGAAAAGCATTTCTTTATCTTTAACAACTCCAGAAAACAAATTACTTTTGAAATTTAAAGAAGAATTTATAAAATGCAATTTTTATAAGCTGCCCGTAATTTTCGGAAATGTTTTCAAGTTGTTTTTATAATCCATTAATCTGTTCTCTCATATCATTCAATATTCCGAAAAGCATTTCTTTACCTTTACCAACCCCAGAAAACA
The DNA here is from genome assembly GCA_964019185.1 of Maratus speculifer. Lineage (NCBI taxonomy): Eukaryota > Metazoa > Arthropoda > Arachnida > Araneae > Salticidae > Maratus > Maratus speculifer. The sequence continues at coordinate 246,014,143 of OZ025293.1, read as the reverse complement.
AATTATTTTTGATATTTAAATGATAATTTATAAAATGCAATTTTTATAAGCTGCCCGTAATTTTCGGAAATGTTTTCGAGTTGTTTTTATAATCCATTAATCTGTTCTGTCATATCACTCAATATTCCGAAAAAATTTCTTTATCTTTAACAACCCCAGAAAACAAATTATTTTTGTGATTTAAAGAAGAATTTATAAAATGCAATTTTTATAAGCTGCCCGTAATTTTCGGAAATGTTTTCGAGTTGTTTTTATAATCCATTAATCTGTTCTCTCATATCACTCAATATTCCGAAAAGCATTTCTTTTTCTTTAACAACCCCAGAAAACATATTATTTTTGTAATTTAAAGAAGAATTTATAAAATGCAATTTTTATAAGCTGCCCGTAATTTTCGGAAATGTTTTCGAGTTGTTTTTATAATCCATTAATCTGTTCTCTCATATCACTCAATATTCCGAAAAGCATTTCTTTTTCTTTAACAACCCCAGAAAACATATTATTTTTGTAATTTAAAGAAGAATTTATAAAATGCAATTTTTATAAGCTGCCCGTAATTTTCGGAAATGTTTTCGAGTTGTTTTTATAATCCATTAATCTGTTCTGTCATATCACTCAATATTCAGAAAAAATTTCTTTATCTTTAACAACCCCAGAAAACAAATTATTTTTGTGATTTAAAGAAGAATTTATAAAATGCAATTTTTATAAGCTGCCCGTAATTTTCGGAAATGTTTTCGAGTTGTTTTTATAATCCATTAATCTGTTCTCTCATATCACTCAATATTCCGAAAAGCATTTCTTTTTCTTTAACAACCCCAGAAAACATATTATTTTTGTAATTTAAAGAAGAATTTATAAAATGCAATTTTTATAAGCTGCCCGTAATTTTCGGAAATGTTTTCGAGTTGCTTTTATAATCCATTAATCTATTCTGTCATATCACTCAATATTCCGAAAAGCATTTCTTTTTCTTTAACAACCCCAGAAAACATATTATTTTTGTAATTTAAAGAAGAATTTATAAAATGCAATTTTTATAAGCTGCCCGTAATTTTCGGAAATGTTTTCGAGTTGCTTTTATAATCCATTAATCTGTTCTGTCATATCACTCAATATTCCGAAAAAATTTCTTTATCTTTAACAACCCCAGAAAACAAATTATTTTTGTGATTTAAAGAAGAATTTATAAAATGCAATTTTTATAAGCTGCCCGTAATTTTCGGAAATGTTTTCGAGTTGTTTTTATAATCCATTAATCTGTTCTCTCATATCACTCAATATTCCGAAAAGCATTTCTTTTTCTTTAACAACCCCAGAAAACATATTATTTTTGTAATTTAAAGAAGAATTTATAAAATGCAATTTTTATAAGCTGCCCGTAATTTTCGGAAATGTTTTCGAGTTGCTTTTATAATCCATTAATCTATTCTGTCATATCACTCAATATTCCGAAAAGCATTTCTTTTTCTTTAACAACCCCAGAAAACATATTATTTTTGTAATTTAAAGAAGAATTTATAAAATGCAATTTTTATAAGCTGCCCGTAATTTTCGGAAATGTTTTCGAGTTGTTTTTATAATCCATTAATCTGTTCTCTCATATCACTCAATATTCCGAAAACCATTTCTTTACCTTTAACAACACCAGAAAACAAATTATTTTTGATATTTAAATGATAATTTATAAAATGTAATTTTTATAAGCTGCCCGTAATTTTCGGAAATGTTTTCGAGTTGTTTTTATAATCCATTAATCTGTTCTGTCATATCAATCAATTTTCCGAAAAGCATTTCTTTATCTTTAACAGCCCCAAAAAACAAATTATTTTTGAAATTTAAAGAAGAACATATAAAATGCAATTTTTATAAGCTGCCCGTAATTTTCAGAAATTTGTTTTTATAATCCATTAATCTGTTCTCTCATATCACTCAATATTCCGAAAAACATTTCTTTATCTTTAACAACCCCAGAAAACAAATTATTTTTGTAATTTAAAGAAGAACTTATAAAATGCAATTTTTATAAGCTGCCCGTAATTTTCGGAAATTTGTTTTTATAATTCATTAATCGGTTCTCTCATATCACTCAATATTCCGAAAAGCATTTCTTTATCTTTAACAACTCCAGAAAACAAATTACTTTTGAAATATAAAGAAGAATTTATAAAATGCAATTTTTATAAGCTGCCCGTAATTTTCGGAAATGTTTTCAAGTTGTTTTTATAATCCATTAATCTGTTCTCTCATATCATTCAATATTCCGAAAAGCATTTCTTTACCTTTACCAACCCCAGAAAACAAATTATTTTTGATATTTAAATGATAATTTATAAAATGCAATTTTTATAAGCTGCCCGTAATTTTCGGAAATGTTTTCGAGTTGTTTTTATAATCCATTAATCTGTTCTGTCATATCACTCAATATTCCGAAAAAATTTCTTTATCTTTAACAACCCCAGAAAACAAATTATTTTTGTGATTTAAAGAAGAATTTATAAAATGCAATTTTTATAAGCTGCCCGTAATTTTCGGAAATGTTTTCGAGTTGTTTTTATAATCCATTAATCTGTTCTCTCATATCACTCAATATTCCGAAAAGCATTTCTTTTTCTTTAACAACCCCAGAAAACATATTATTTTTGTAATTTAAAGAAGAATTTATAAAATGCAATTTTTATAAGCTGCCCGTAATTTTCGGAAATGTTTTCGAGTTGCTTTTATAATCCATTAATCTATTCTGTCATATCACTCAATATTCCGAAAAGCATTTCTTTTTCTTTAACAACCCCAGAAAACATATTATTTTTGTAATTTAAAGAAGAATTTATAAAATGCAATTTTTATAAGCTGCCCGTAATTTTCGGAAATGTTTTCGAGTTGTCTTTATAATCCATTAATCTGTTCTCTCATATCACTCAATATTCCGAAAACCATTTCTTTACCTTTAACAACACCAGAAAACAAATTATTTTTGATATTTAAATGATAATTTATAAAATGCAATTTTTGTAAGCTGCCCGTAATTTTCGGAAATGTTTTCGAGTTGTTTTTATAATCCATTAATCTGTTCTCTCATATCACTCAATATTCCGAAAAGCATTTCTTTATCTTTAACAACCCTAGAAAATATATTATGTTTGTAATTTAAAGACGAATTTATAAAATGCAATTTTTATAAGCTGCTTGTAATTTTCGGAAATGTTTTCGTGTTGTTTTTATAATCTATTAATGTATTCTCTCTAACAGCAAAATAGGTTTTTTGGGTGCTAGAAAATCTCTTTTAAACATTTTAAGCTGCATAACAGAAATCGTAAATGCAATTATAATTTAAAAATACCAATTTTAATGTTAATGTCAATACAGTTAATTCTATATATTTTTCAATAACACATGTTTGATAAACACGGATATATTTATTTGAGACCTCATAGCATCCGAATAACCTGTTTTCTGAGTAGAGAGAACAGATTAATGCACTGTCAAAATTACTCGGAAACGTTTTCGAAAAGTACGGGCAGCTAATAAAATTTTATTTTTATAAATTCTTCTTCAAATTTCAAAGATATATTTTTTTAGAAGTTTCCAAAGATACGTGAAAGAATGCTTTTCGGATTCTTTGTTGACTTGGCAGAAATTATTGTATATTTTAATTCGTAATTAAAGTACATTTTCGTAAATTAGGAAACATCTGTCTTTTTTTGCAGTGAAGAAAGACAAAATAGGATCTATCGCTACCTTGCAACGCTAACTTGTTCTAAAACTAATAAAACAGTGTCACAAATTCAATGACGCAAGCAAATAGTCCGGGACTGCATCCCTTACCCAATTTTTATTTGGTTGGCACCACTTTTTTTAACACGTTCGCTGCCGCTTGCGTGAAGATGTGATGATAGTTAATGCCGCACTGTAGAAGTGGGTTTTTCCCAGAAGCCGATTTACTTTCAATAACAAAGAATCAGTGAAAGATTTTCCCGCGCCAGTGCGTGACTGGCTATTGGACATTACCCCACACCACGCGCTTGCACGTGAATGGCCCCTTAACATTGGCGCCATATCACGTGCTGGCGCGTGATCGGCAGCGAATGTGTTAAACTCTTTACTTATCAAATATCAAAATAGACGTTAACTCAAAAGTACAAATATCATCTTTATTTGTTAAGGTGGTAAAAACAATGCGTGCGCCATATGATGAAGTATGTGCATCAAAAGACCTGAAGGGTCTATTGCATTACTGTCACACATATAGTATGATGCATACTGTCACATTTAGAGTGACAATTATATACAGGTACTGTGGCATTCCAAGGTTACTGCATTTCGGTATATATTTGTAGTATATTTGGCAAGACAAAGATAATCTTTCTACTAGCTTTCAAAGAGCTGGCCGTACTGTCATCTTGACAAAACTAAATTTTCTACTTGTTAGCCGTTAAATTGCAGTAAATTTGATACAGAAAAAGCAAGACTTTAACTTGCACGACAAGTTAGCTGTAAGTTCAAAGTGTGGTGATTTCAGCGTTTGCGTTATCTTGCCTCAGTCTTGTTATAATCTTTCAGTCTTGTCATGCTGAACTTACTGCAAGTTTGCAAAACAAGACTGCTGCAAATTTTATGCAAACTAAAGATGCTATTTGAGGATAGTCCAAGACAAAGACAGGTTCTGATGCACCTGTGGCTCATATTTTGAATCTTTAAAGGTTCAGAGCTGCCTAACCCCTTTCAGTTCTTTTAACCTAAATTGTTAACAACATGCCCCTTCTCACCAGAACTCCTTCATTTTTGGTGCCTATTCTCCATTTAGTTTATCCCCCATCTCTTCATTCCAGTTAAGTTTCTTTGACTCGGTACATAAGGGCACATATTCCCATTGGCGCACCGACGGATTGGGCTTTGGGGGCTAAAGCATCCTCCCAGATACAGAGACGAGACTAATTATTAAACACTGCCTAAAATTGTAAAAGTGATTTGTTGTTTAAGTTATTAAAAAACAATAATAAAGTAAATACTGTGTTTTTCAAAAGTGATCAAAAAGAATATTTAGTCATTTCAATTTCAAAATTCAAGGAACACTTTTTAGGTAGATTTCGTATGAAATACTACCTATTGCATTCTGTCCCATGTTGGAATTCCTGAAAAATTTTTGCGGATCTACACAAATCATGACTCCTAGACCCCAAAACTACCATCAGTAAAAAAGTTTATATATGAGGAGCCCAGAAGCTAAGGAGTATAAATGACAAAAGTGAAGAAATTGAGTTAAGTGCACAGGCTATCTGGAAATATGTCTATTTATTTGTAGGTAAAGAGTTAAGAATGAATTTTTCATTATATACTGAGAGTTGTAAGGGATCAATTACTTAACCTCTTTCCCAAAACTGTGAAACGTGTGGAGGCCAATGGGTATAAGCACCGTTGTGTCCGTTAACGTCTATATAGCAGAAGCGCGACCAACGACATACAAAGCAATTTGCTTTTTTATGCATTAAATAAATGCATTTTAACTGTTATCAAGTAAGAAAAATCATGCGTTAAGCATGGATTATGAAACACTTTCCAACACTCCCTGAAATCTTTAAAAATTTTTGCTATTTAGGGTAATAAATTATTACTGTGCATTTCCAGATATGCATTATGATACTTTTGAGCAGCCCCATGTTTTATTGGTCGGTTGATATATACTGTATAACGGGAAAAATTAGTTTAGCAAGAAAACACATAATAGTTTGAAATTTCTAATTTCTCTTTCAGCAGTTTATACTAATGGATGGGAGCATACTTGTATACTTTTGTTTATTCTGTAGTTTATCTTGAACCTTTATTATACGCCAGTATTTAGCTGAAATTTACTTCAAACTAAAACACACTTAAGACTTCTGAAATCACATTTTCAGAAGTTATCATCCATCGATGACCATGTATAAAATTTTGTGTGTGATCCTATATATCATTTTATCTATATTTTACAAGCATTTCTTGGTAAACTGAATGCAGTTCAGCATAGGAATACATGACTTATTTAAAAGCAATCTTTAAGTAAAGTACGCTCATATTCTGTAACATTTACGTGTATTTTTGTGTAACCCTGTATATGAACTATAGCATTTACACAAGTCATATAACATGTATAAATTTAGTGAAACTTAAAAGTGCAATTCATAATTAAAATGGCATTTCGTCCATCCATCAGTCATCATTGATAATATATACAGTACTTCGGATAGAATATACTATTTAAAATCTTTTTTGTGTCCCTGTAAATACTGTGTACTTCGTATTATGCGCAAAATAACTTATATTAAGCCTCAGCGATATATATGAATTTTATTATACGTGAAAATAACTCGCAAACAATTCCTCTTTATCATTAGGTAATGTAAATCTTTTGTATGGTCCTGTAAATAAATAATAACTATTCTTTTCGCCTGAGATTTTATAGAATGTTTCTTTTAGTGCAATTCGTAAATGCATATAAATTTTAATATGTAACAAGGTGTAACATCTTTCAACTACATTTAAAGCGATTTTTCCCATAAACTGTAATGTAATAGAAAACTTTTGATTATCCCTGTAAATAAACTAATCGTGTTAGAAACTTCATTTGCAATAGGTTTGTGTTGAGGTAAACATGAATAATTCCCAAAAATTTATGGGCAATCCGAATATATTTACGAGAGTTAGGGCACGGACAGACGGACAGACAAATTAAAATCATATTCACTTTTCAACTTTGTTGGAAAGTGTTAAAAAATATAAATTTTCAATGTTTCAAAATTTAAAATAAAATTTTAAAACATACATTAGAACAAAAATTTTTCTTTCATTCATTTATATCAACATCGTTCATATTTTTTTTTTCGCAAATTAATTTTTTATTTCATAATTTTTCCTTCTTTAGAATTTATATTAAAACAAAATTTTGTCCTTTCATTTATTAGTATAAACGTTGTTCTTAATTTTTTCATAAATACAATTTTTTATTTCATAATTTTTCATTTCTTGTGCTCATTCGGCACTTGTATCTTTTAGTTTCCAAGCACGTTTCATTACTGCTTGGAAGCTGAGGGGTACAAGTGCCGAATGACGATAAACATTGCTTAGTTATAAGTAAAAAGAAAAATTGTATTCCACTTTTTTTAAAACAGTTATTGAAATAAGAGTTCAAAGATCACTAAGAAGTAAGCAAAAGTTTCATAGCTCAATTCGTTGAATTACAATTGATGTTTAACTTGGAACTCAATTTACTCGAAATCTAAATTTTGTCACTTGTACCCCTTGGCTTCTGGGCTCCTCATATCTATCTATCTATCTATCTATCGGTGTATACCACTTTCTTCTGGACACGATAACTTCCATAATTATGCTCAGATTTTCTTCAAATTTTTACATAAAATCAAGGGGCTTAAAATCTCGGTCGAGTTCGTTAATGGGAAAAATCGGACCAAGGGGGTGGAAATAGGGAGGGTTTTTGTGAAAACCGAAAAAAACGCGATAACTTCTTAATTAAAATAGATATCGAATCAGTTTAAAGTTTATATTACTTCTAAAAAATGGGCAAAAAGTTTATGCAGGACAGATTTTTGATAAAGTTAAAAATGGGCTCAAGGGGCGAAAAAAACAAGGTTTTGGAGAGAGACAAAAATTCATAACTTCGTCAATTCTCAAGATATCAAATCCAACTAAATTTTTTATAAATGTACTCAATATTATCTAAAACTTTTGTATTTACAAGTTTTTGATAGGAACAATTTTTACCGATGAAAAAAATTAAAAACGAAAAGAAAAAGGGGGGAGGAAAAAGAAAAAATCCATAACTTACTCAATTCTTAAGCAATCAAATCTAATTAAATTTATTTTACATCTTCACAATATTATCTACAACTTTTATATTGACAAGTTTTTCATAGAACCAATTCTTATAGAAATAATAAATTAAACAAAAATAGGAGTTGGAGAAAAAACCTCAATTCCAAACTGCTTATATTCTGACACATTTTTAAATTCATTTTTGATTTTCAACGCATCCAAATGAAAGATCCTCTTATTTAGGAACTATATAATGCGACGTATTGGCCAGTTTTTTGATAAAGGCAGAATATATTTTTTCAAAGGCTGCCAAAAAGTGTATTTTGAACAGATTTTCCGAAGTTATCGTCATTAAAAAATTGATTAAGTACAACAAATTGCGTTTTTTCTGAGTCATTTTTAAATCCATTTTTGTTCTCAAACCCATCCAATTTACAGGTCCTCTTATGTAGGAGCTATACACTATCTACCAAAAAGTATTTGTACACTTTCAGTTTTTGACATTTTGTCAAATATTTAAAAATATACTGGTCGGATTCTTCTGGAACTTCAGAAATATAAAGATTATGTTTCACTTTATATTTATTTACATTCATTTGTTAAGCGGGTAATTAGGGGGCCGGCAAAAAAACAAAGAATAATAGAAATATTTGGGATCACCCTGTACATGAAAATGCACGAAACGACTTATCGCTTTAGAATACAAATATATGAATACAGTAGAATATGTACACTAATTTTTGTGAGAATAGCATGTATATTTATGGCGATAGAGCGATTTTTTTGAAAAATTCAAAAAATTCTAGTATGTTTTTTGTTTATATCATGCTGGGTTTTTGACCAAATTTAACGCAAATTTCAGAAAAATTGGCAAAATGCAGTAGAAAAAATGTAGCGCAATTGGAATATAAATATATTAAATATTTTATGAAATATGAGTAGTTGTATAAAATAATTTTTATCTGCGCATGCGCGAACTAGAAAAACATTTTTTTTACATCATTTAATAGTCAATTCTACGGAGTGACTTATAAAAAAAATCCAATCAAATATCGTGAAAATTCAAAAAGATATCATTATTTTAGTGAGATGTTTTTACTCTGCTCTCTAAAAACGGCTGAATCTTAAGGGATTCTCCACAAATTGACATTTTTTAATAACTGACTTTAAAAAAAAACTAGTATTGAATTAATACAATATCTAATACAATATTGCTGCTAATAAGTACTTGACAATTGTGATAGAAAAGAAAAAGAGCTTTATTCGCATTCAGGGCCAAAACTAAGAGAGGGGGGGGGGGAGAAGTGCACGTGCTCCGGGCGCTAGGATGAAAGTGTTCCAAATGTATCTTTCGTTTGGCAATTTTTTTCATGGCTATGTTTAGCATAATATTGTTAAAATTATTATATCTGGGCTATGCTAAAGCATAAAAAAATCTAATGATGATGGCTTAAAGTCCCTGCCCCTACCCGCGAAGATGCTCACGAGCTAATGCTATTCCTATGGGGATGCATTTTTCTAACTCTTTTGCATTTGGACATTTTTAAATAATGTGTTTTGCATTGGATAGCGGAAGTCCTTTTCAAGATCGCTCCGTGATTACTTTTTCAATTTTGGCGTAGATTTTTTTATAATGTTTCTTTCACTTCCAAAAGCGGTTCTGAAAGTGAAACTAACTTTATAAAAAATATCTATGACTCAAATCGAAAAAGTAGTCAAGGAGCGATTTTGAGAGGGACTTCCGCTATCCAATGCAAAAAAAAAAAAAAAAAAAAAAAAAAAAAATGAAAATTTTTAACTGCGAAAGAGTTATTAGAAAAATGCCTCCCCACAGGAATAGCATTAGCTCAGCAGTGTCTTCGCGGGCAGGGACAAGGGCCTTAAAGATCCTGTTGAAAGTAGAATTTTTTTGATTCGGTTTAAAGTATCAAATTGGAGTATTTTAATAAAGCAGAATACGTTATTTTATATTACATATTTTAAGTTTTAAAATAAGTCGGCTATTAATAAATTGGAGAAATTTTCTTTGTAAATATGCTTTGCGAAGGAGGGGGAAAGGGGTACCTTCAAAATCCACGTTTGCCTCGGGAAAAAAAGACTGGTTTTGGTCCTGTTCACATTTAATAATTTGTAGATCCTCCTCGAGAGGCAATTACAGCTGCGACTCTCCTGGGCATGCTCTCAACTAGTCCTTGTATTACATTTAATGGTATTTTATTCCACTCTGTTTGCACAAGGCAGGTAAGCTCTTTTACTGATTTTGGGCGTGTGTCACCCGCCTTAATTCGACGATCCAACTCGTCCCAGAGGTTCTCTATTGGGTTCAGGTCTGGGCTCTGGGCAGGCCACTCGAGTCGATGCACTCCATTATCAGCATACCAATCCATGCTGGACCTCGCTACATGGCAGCTTGCGTTGTCATCCTGGAAATAACATGAGTCCAATCCATAGTATTGCCGCAACGTAGGAAGTACACTGTTGTCCAGTATATTACAGTAGGCATCGGCATTGAGCTTACCATGAATTGGGACCAAGGGTCCTAGTCCGAACCAGGAAAAACAACCCCAGAACATAATTCCCCCTCCGCCAAATTTAACTGTGGGCACAATACATTCTGGTAGGAGGCGTTCTCCAGGCAGACGCCAGACCCAGACCCTACCATCAGAACGGTAGAGGGTGAACCTTGATTCATCACTCCAGAGAACCTGTTGCCATTGCTGTACAGTCCATTGCTGGCGTGTTTTGCACCAACTTAACCGAGCTGCGCGGTTGGACTTAATGATTAAAGGCTTATGGGCGGCAGCACGGCCATAAAAATTAAGCAGATGAGCTTCCTTACGGATGGTATTCATGGAAACAACACATCCTGAAGCTTGTTGAAATTCTTGGCGTATGTGTAACATTGGTTGGTTGCGGTTCTTCCGAATTTCTCTAGACAGAACCCGTCGGTCTCTATCTCCCAGTTTCGTCGGTCTGCCTACTCTGGCCACATTCTGACAATCACCATTCAGCTTCCATTTTCTAATCACATAAGCCACAGTCGTTTTGGGGTAATTAAGCTCGCTAGATATGTCGATTAAAGATCGGCCATTTCGGTGGTACCCGATGATCACACCTTTCTCAAAATCAGACAGCTCTGTTCTTCTTGGCATCATGCATGCGATTGATGTCAGTGTTGTTTTCGACACCACATTTAACAGTGGAGAACTTGACGTATTTCAGGATCGCAGATATCGGCATTTGCATAAGAGCCATTATCAATTATGTATCAATGGGTAGATTTGACACAAATGCTTCGATTTTTTATAATTATTTTTATCCTGAAATAGGTTTGTTCTGGAAATTATCTAAGAAAAGAAGTAAATTACCAGTAAAAAACGTAAATGGAGATTTGGCAATTTGCGTAAAATCTGACGTCATTCAACTGCTTTCAGAGACCAATTGAAAATCAGTTCACTCCTATCCACAATAACTTTCTGAATTTCCACGAAATTCGATCGGATTTTTTTATGGGTAGCTCCATAGAGTTGAATATTAAATTATGTAAAATGATAAATTTTATCGTTCACGCATACGCTGATTAAAAAATATTTCATACAAATACTCATATTTTAGAAAACGTTTAATATATTTATATTTCAATAGCACCTTATTCTTTCTACTACATTTTGCGAATTTTTCTGAATGTGGCTTTATATTTGGTTGAAACTATTGCATGACATAGAACATTTTAGAAAATATTTAATATATTTATATTTCAATGAATTTTGGTGAACTCCCCCCCCCCTCCCTTTTCTTCTTTGCAAAGCATCTGCAAAAGTATTTGCAAAGAAAAATTTTCTAATTTATTAATAGCCGACTTATTTTAAAACTTAAAATATGTAATATTGATTAAAGTAGTCTGCTTTGTTTTAAAAAAAATGATACCTTAAATCGTGAAACCGAATCAAAACGAAAAAAAAAATCTGTTTTATGCGGGATCTTTATGCCATCATCATTAGATTCTTCTATGCTTTGCTATAGGAGAAATGCTTTGAATGGGACGATTTTGACAATATCATGCTAAACACAGACATGGAAAAAATCGCCAAACAAAATGTACATTTGGAACACTTTCATCCTAGCGCCCGGGGCACATGCCCTTTTCCCCCCAACCCTCTCTTAGTTTTGGCCCTGAATGTGAATAAAGCTCTTTTTCTTTTCTATCACAATTGTCAAGTACTTATTAGCAGCAATATTGTATTAGATATTGTATTAATTCAATACTAGTTTTTTTTTTTAAAGTCAGTTATTAAAAAATGTCAATTTGTGGAGAATCCCTTATGATTCAGCCGTTTTTAGAGAGCAGAGTAAAAACATCTCACTAAAATAATGATATCTTTTTTAATTTTCACGATATTTGATTGGATTTTTTTTATAAGTCACTCCATAGAATTGACTATTAAATGATGTAAAAAAAATGTTTTTCTAGTTCGCGCATGCGCAGATAAAAATTATTTTATACAACTACTCATATTTCATAAAATATTTAATATATTTATATTCCAAATGCGATACATTTTTTCTACTGCATTTTGCCAATTTTTCTGAAATTTGCGTTAAATTTGGTCAAAAACCCAGCATGATATAAACAAAAAACATACCAGAATTTTTTGAATTTTTCAAAAAAAATCGCTCTATCGCCATAAATATACATGCTATTCTCACAAAAATTAGTGTACATATTCTACTGTATTCATATATTTGTATTCTAAAGCGATAAGTCGTTTCGTGCATTTTCATGTACAGGGCGATCCCAAATATTTCTATTATTCTTTGTTTTTATGCCGGCCCCCTAATTACCCGCTTAACAAATGAATGTAAATAAATATAAAGTGAAACATAATCTTTATATTTCTGAAGTTCCAGAAGAATCCGACCAGTATATTTTTAAATATTTGACAAAATGTCAAAAACTGAAAGTGTACAAATACTTTTTGGTAGATAGTGTATAACGTGACGTATTGGCCAGTTTTTTGATAAAGGCAGAATATATTTTTAAAAAGGCTGCCAAAAAGTGTATTTTGAACAGAATTTCCCGAAGTTATCGTCATTGAAAAATTGAGAAAGTATAACGAATTACGTTTTTTCTGAGTCATTTTTAAATTCATTTTTGTTCTCAAACCCTTCCAATTTACAGGTCCTCTTATTTAGGAACTATGTAATGTGACGGATTAGCCAGTTTTTTTTTTTATAAAGGCAGAATATATTTCAAAAAATGGCTGCCAAAATGGGCACTTCACACAAAATTTCCCAAAGCGATCATGATTAATGAACTGTGGGTGTTCAAATAACTAATTGTTTATTTTTATGACTCATTTTTAAATCCAATTTTGCTCTGAAACGCATTCAATTGACAGTTTTTTTGTTATTTGAGCAGCGTATTGTTTATTTTTATGACTCATTTTTAAATCCAATTTTGCTCTGAAACGCATTCAATTGACAGTTTTTTTGTTATTTTGGCAGCCATTTCAAAAAATGGCTGCCAAAATGGGCACTTCACACAAAATTTCCCAAAGCGATCATGATTAATGAACTGTGGGTGTTCAAATAACTAATTGTTTATTTTTATGACTCATTTTTAAATCCAATTTTGCTCTGAAACGCATTCAATTGACAGTTTTTTTGTTACTTAAGAACTATATAATGTGCGTATTCGTCGATTTTTTGATAAAGGGTGAATATATATTTTTTTCAAAGCTGTCAAAGTAAACACTTCGCAAAAAAATTTCCCAAAGCGATCATGATAAAATAATTGAGGTTGTATTCAAATAACAAATTGTTTATTTTATGACGCATTTTTAAATTCAATTTTGCTCTCAAACGCATTCAATTGACAATTATTTGTTATTTAAGAACTGTGTAATGTGCCGTAATGGTCAGATCTTTGATAAAGGTAAATGTATATTTAAAAAAAGCTGTTAAACTGGGCACTTCGCACAAAATTTCCCAAAGCGATCTTGATTAAAGAATTGTGGATGTATTAAAATAATAAATTGGTTATTTTATGACTCATTTTTAAATTCAATTTTGCTGTCAAACGAATTCAATTAACAGTTTTTTGTTATTCAGGAACTATATAATGAGCATATTGGTCGATTTTTTTTTTTTTTTTTTTTATAAAGTCAGAATATAATTCAAAATATGTTGCCAAAATGGGCATTTGAGTAGAATTTCGTTTAAGATGATTTTGATAAAACCAGTTCTTACAGAAAAATGAAATTAAAAATTTTTTAAAAGCGGCTGAATAAAGTAGTTAAACTGGGTTTATCTCTAATCTTTTTTTTTTTTTTTTTTTTTTTTTGAGATGAAAACTTTTCGAAATCTACCTTCGCCTATAGGCCATGCCGACAGGGATGGCCTATAGGGGATGGCATTGATTTCTTGAATGAAAAATTCAAGAAATTTGTTTGTAACAATCGAATTAAAAATAAGTATAAATGATTTCTCCTCAAGTAAATACAAAATTTTTTAAATCTTAGTTTTATAATCCTGATATTCTATCCAAAATACACATCAAAATTGTTTATTTCTCTTCAAAAAATAAGTCATGCCATATTCAAACAATTCATTATGCAAAAAGAATTCCAGTAATCAATTATATTAATCAAGCCGTTTTCTAATTACACATTAACGACAGAGAAATCCTAATAATAAATTAACCTTATTAATTGCAATTTGGAGGAATTATAAAATATTGATAAATTTACCCTCTAGCTTATAAAAAATACCAACACACCAGAATCAGCTTAATCATTCCTTACCTGCATTTAAAATCCTTTACAACACGGCCCAAGTAGCAAGATGAGAAAAACGCTAGCATCCCACACCCTAGTAGTGAGTTTTGTCCTCATCGAAGGGGGAAAAATTCCGATATAAATCTCCTGCACTATAGTAAATGCAAGTGCTTCCGAAGCTCCCCAATGATGGTGCAACCAGATTCTTTTTTCACTTTTTACGCATAATGAGAAGTGTCCAACACGCTCAGATTTGTGCACTTCTTCTTACAGCTATTTGCCTTTTTTTTTTTTTTTTTTTTTTTTGACTTTTTCTTAATAAGTTATAACGATAAGTTACCGCTTATTTAAACGGAGTTTCTCCTTTTTTTATTTCCCGAAACGGATAATCTACAAACGGAATGGAAAAAGTCCGGCAACTTTGCTGCCAGTAGTCTTGCCGTGAATTCATCAATTTATTTTTAACAGTGTATACATCTGGCAGATATATTTTCTGCCTGTAGTGCGTACCCTCTGGTTTGGTTATTTTGCTGCTACATACTGCCTCTAGGAGCTTCCATCATTTACTCGCCTTTACACATTTTCATATAAAATAGCAGGGTAAAATAAGCAAGGAATCACCCCCAATAAAACGGAGCCTCTATATTTTGTCTATCATGCTTTAGTAGTTTTAATTTCGGATTACGGTGGAGGTCTAACTTCTAACAGAAGAAAAACATGCAGGAACCATAATATTTTAAAGTACTACTTACAATAACTTATGTTCCCCTCCACTCCAGTTGCATATTTGTATCTTTTATAGTTAAAATTAAATATATCCATTTATATAATAATATCTGAAGAACATATATGCATCATAAAATCGAATCAAAAAACTTTATTTTAAGATAATAAGAGTATATATATATACATTAATGTCTTGCTTAGTTATGAACGGACATATAACTGATACAAATTTATTAATAAAAGACAGACAAGTCTAACAAACATTAGTTTTGATGATGTTTTGATGTTAAGTGAAACATTCTGTGGTGTATAACTTGAGTTCAGCCTTGTTCATATTCGGCATTTAACAGAGGGATTCAATTAATTATTGAAACCACTTATCTTTTTACTTTTCATTTCTTTTTCAGGCGATTTCTTAAAAGTTATAGTATTTTAAAAACTGTTCTTTTATTGTTCTTCTGCATAATTCTATTACTTCAGCAAGAGGTGCTGGGCTCAAACCCAATCTCGCCCATCGGCCTAACCGTTTGGAATTTTCCGTGGTTTTCTTTGAACCTTGGGTAGCCTTTCATAAATACGGGTTGATTCCCTTATAAAGACCCCCCACGGGGGGCACTCCCCCTCGAGCCTATGTCCCTAGTGCAGATAATTGGCCGTTATTTATTAACACCAAAACCTAACACTATTACTTCATCGTCTCAATAACTAATCTGCGTTCATTCTAAAAAAAAAAAAAAAAAAAAAAAAAAATATCGAATTAAGAGCTTTGATTTTCTTGACAATTTTCTTATCTGTTCCAACATTTCTTGAACACCAGAAAGCAGCTTGTTTTCTATAGAATCCATTTCAGATAGCTGCGGTACAGATTTGTTGGGTTCCGGAAAATATTTAAATATTCACCAAAGCAAAAGAAGTACCGCACTGTAAAAAAAAAAAAAAAAAAAAAAAAAAAAAAAAAAAAAAAATCAACCATTATCTTCTTCCTAAAGGAAAAGTTTCCATTACGATACGGAAAACCAACGATCAGAAAAAGAATCTAAACGGTTATGGAAAATTTTCTTATCATCAGAAAGATAAACTATTTGAATCAGATAGTTTTCCGAATTACGGAATCTAGTATTCGTTGACTGTTCTGCGCAGGACCAGCGACGTGTGATTAAAGAAAGTATCACGTGATTTAACAGAAAACAGAACAGAAGAAGGTTGTTTTTATTTGTGCTTGCATGAACCATCTCCATTTTGTTGAAGATGGAAGTTTTTATTTTCTAAATCCAGTTGCGTTTCTTCTGAATTGGTAAGTACTAATATTTATGTACTTTAATTACTTTGCATATTATTAACTCCATGTTTATATTTGGGTATATGTAGAAATTTTTGTATATATTCTTAGTAAAGGGGGTTTGATTGCAAAATTAAAAAAAAAGATAGAAAGCGAGAAAGGTTTAGCGAGGAACGAGATAAAGAAAGAAATGGACATGACAAAGCGGTATGCAAATATAATGTTATCATTTTAGGGAACGGGGAGGGGGGGTGACATATGATATCCTAAGATATTTTTAGGGGGAGAGGGGGGGTTGCCTTTTGATATCGATATCATTTTTGATTAACTCAAAATTATCTCTTTTTATTTGTAACATGATTTTTTGGTACAAAATAATATGTTTATCTTTTACTTACCCATCATACGTAGTATAGGGTAAATCTTGCAATAGTTTTGAAAGTCGATTTTTTTTTTCTTACGAATTTACGCGTTTTAGACACTGGAGATTCCGAAAAGCATATATTTAGAAAAAAAATTGCCGTACGTCCGTCTGTCTGTCTTTAAACGCTCCATCTCCCGAACAAATCAAGACAGATACTTGAAATTTTGTATGTAGTTAGTATGTAAGAATGGAGCAAAGTCTATTTAATATCAGTGACCTAGATTATTTGGAACAATTTTTTTCGGATCAGGGTCGTAGCTAAGGGGCTCAGCTGGGCGGCTCAGCCCCCCCCCTAAAATATTTTGATCCCCCCTCCCCTGGAAAAAATTCCAAGGCCACTCAATGAATTTCTGTACCGAAAATTCCAAGGAAGTGCTGTTCAAAAATCTTATTTAGTTTTGAGGACCTTTTCACAGTTTTGCAAAATTGCTAAATTGTATCTAAAATAAGTATTTCAACACTCATTTATCGTATTTGCACATACGAAGCGAACATGATGTTTAATATACTAGTTATGTACTCAAATTTTTCATCATCATATGTTTTTCTTAGCATAAAATGAAGTTATTACAAACAATTTAATAATAAACATAGCACCTACATTGTGAATATGCACTAATTTATCTTTCTGGGGCTGAGGGAGAGAAAAAAATTATGAGCCCCCACTACATTCTCTTGAGCCCCCCCCCCCCCCCCGATTGTTCACTACTAGTTACAGCCCTGTTTCGGACTCTCGAAAAATACGAGGAGGAGTCTGAAACTAAGTTTCCCATGTCGACTGTGGTCAGAGTTGTGTATGAAAGTCAAAAAATAGAATGTGACATTAAATATAAGACCTATATATATTTTTTTCAAATTACCAAGTACATTTAGACATTTGTCATACCGCTTGATAAGCTTCAAAAAGCCCCCGAGGAAAAACTAAGGGTTTCATATACGGAAAAACCTTTAATGGCTTGTCCGTTTGCAAAGCCCTGATGTTATTCTGGAGGATATTTTGCAGCTTATCAAGCGGTATGCAAATGTCTCAACGTGCTTGGTATTTATGTTAACAAATAAAGTTGCGTCGCATCTTTCATGTCTATTTATATTGTTTGACTTTCATGCACACCTCTGTCCACAGACACCAGGGGAATTTTATTTGCGAACTCCCTCTCGTATAAGCATAACTCATACACTACTTACTTGGAATATGCATATTTCAAGTTTCTAGAAATCTATTTCTATTATAAACTTGCAGATTTAAAATCTTCATATTACTATTTTTTTCCTCGATTTATTTAAAAAATGCGGGTTTTTTTCTTTAAAAATAGAACTAACAATGAGATTATATATATATATATATATATATATATATATATATATATATATATATATTAACTGTAATCTCTCTTTTATAAATCCTGAGTTACTAATTATTCTGTCTAGTGGTTTTTGAATTACACTGAAAAAACGATCCAAATTGCAATCTATTTAGAATCAATTACAAATTAATTTAACATTTGGAATTCTAAATTTTCTCCATAATCTTTAAACTACTTGGAATCAAGTGACTTCCCATTTGGAATGTTAGAGTAAAATTTACCAAAAAAAGTAAAAAAAAAAATATCAATAGGGGCACAAAACTTATTTTGTATTTTTGGGCAAGTAAGAACATGTCAGAGACGAAAAGGTTTGTTTTGGACACGATTTTGATTTCCTTTTTTCTTATTTGAATGTATATATGTATATATATATATATATATATATACATATTCATGATACATATACGGGTGATTCTACGATAAGAGGTTCAAAAACATAGAGAATTCGGCCAAAAAGAAAAGTTTGAGTTTGATTAAAAACCTTTAAATTATGATTTTTGTCCCGTTTATTTACCTTTTCATATAAGGGCAAGTTACTTTATACATACTTTATAACTTTTTATGGTCAGTGACTCGCTCCCCTGGCAGTTATCTTGCCAGGGGAAATACGGCAGGGGAGAGACATTTTCATGTAAATTCAAATTTTTTAACTGACTGAATTAGTTTTTGGGTTAATTGTGTATTTCACTTTAATTATTACCGTATTGTTTAATTAGGGCAGTAAATGCAATTGATTTGAATGAATATTATAAGTTTTATGACTTACCAGGGGAGATACACGAGCACTGTGCGAAACCACTACGCAGCACTGTTGCGTCGCAATAACTAAAAACGGCGACGCTTAAATGGGTTGCGCGTTTAGTATTGCTAACTTCAAGCCGATAGATGTCCTTAAGCACTACATTCAATATAGCCATCCTTGAATTTATATTTGTTTCAATGGAACGAAATTTGACAGGGGAGAGACACACAAAAAGCGGGACAAAAGTTAATTTTAAAAATTATTTAAAATTTACAAAATTATTTTATTTTTTATTTTATAATACGTAAGTATAATTACTTAAGTTCCAATTAAACATACTTTAGTTAAGCATCTGGCGGAAAAAATATATGTATTGTTTGAAAGTTAAATTGAAACCGGCAAGGGGACATGCCAGGGGAGGGGACTTTTTTAGACTTTGTAAGAAATTTCAGAAAAATGTCTTTTAATTAGGCATTCAATCGTGATGTTATTTAATAAAGTATATTAAGATGATGCGATTCATTGCAAAAAATAGCAACATATAGAATAAAAAATCTGTTTTAAACGGATTGCCGTACAAATTACCTCTTATCGTAGAATCACCCATACACTCATTCAGAATTACAAAAAAAAAAAAAAAAAAAAAAAAAAAAAAATGCATATTATGCGTTTTACGAGCATAAAATCCGTTTCAGTAATGTATTTGTAATTATGTTTAAAAACTTTTTTAGAAAATTGTTTAATGTATCATTTGAATTAATTATCCTTCTTTATAAAATTACTTATAATCATAAATCAAAATACATTTCAGCATAATTATATTTTTTGAAAAACAAATTAAAAAAACACTAACAATTTATCCATAAAAATCTTTATGTCCTAAATAAAATAGTTATATTTAAATTAAACTGATTCTTCTTATACTTGTGACAAAATAAAATTTCAATATGACAATACATTGACAAATTGGACCATTGTAATGCAAAATGTACCAATATTTTACTGTCTCAAAAGATTTAAAATATTAGATTTTGTTTGTCATTTATTTGTAATTACGATTGTGTGTATATGTATTAAAAATACAGGTTGATTACAAATAAATATGCAAACTTTGCAAGTTTGTTAAAAAAAGAAAGTATACAATCTTTTGTTCTTCAACCGAAATAAAAGATAACAGTTGGAAGTTTAAATTCAACACAGTTATAAGTGTTCGACTCCCTCCAGAAACACGAATGGTATCGAGACCGTACGATCTCATCCCACACATTTTCAGCCTATCAGGTGTGACTAGAGTGTTTAAATTGGAAATTTCAAATCAATTAAATTTAAACTTTCAACTACTTTTTTTTTATTTCCGATGAAAAACGAGTACTATTTTCTGTTATATCCCTGTAAAATTGAGATGGGGTACTTATTTTTAATCACCTTGTATTTCATAGCATTAAAAGTGAGATAAAAGGAAATCAAAAGAAACGAATCAAGTGAAAATTTCTTCTGTACAATGTTTTTACACTGTTGAAAGCTTGTAATAAACTACTCAGGAAATTTGACCGTTTTTACAAAAGACAATTAAACAACAGTAATTTAACTCTATTTTGATCATATTGTGATAAGTATAAAGTTAAATTACGGTTATGGAACTTTTTTCTGTAACAAGGATAAAATTGCTGGACTGCTTGTTGCAAATTTCTAACAGAGTTAGTCTTTCTGGGATTATATAAGACTGCATAAAAATCGTTTTCTCTTTTAGATGCACTAAATTTTTTATGCTTTTTAAGAATCTAAATCTTTACTGAACATATTCTGAAACCTTTTATGAGTCTGGGAACTTTTAGTGCATTAAAGATTTAAAATTATTCAACATTTAACTTAATAAGCAATATTTATTAAGCATAATTTTAAATCTTTAATACACTAAAAGTTACCAGACTCATAAAAGGTTTCAGAATATGTTCAGTAAAGATTTAGATTCTTAAAAAGCATTAAGTTTTTTGTGCATTTAAAAGAGAAAACGATTTTTATGCAGTCTTATGTAATCCACTCCTCATAAAGAAAGTTTCTTTATTATACTGTAATATTTTCCGATAAATAAAAAATACATTTCCGTAAAGAAAAGAAAAAGATTTTGCTCTACAGGGGAATTTTTACCTTTTAACAAAATTAGTTTAATGAACGATGCGGAAAAGTTTCCGTTTTAATAAAGAAAGATTTCCATCTATACTTCCGTTCTACCGAAACTATTCTTAGTGTAACGGGAAAGTTTTCCTTAATTTATAGGAATATATTCTATCATGAGAGAAATGTTTACGTATTGATTCGGAAAAGTTTCCAATTTAAAAAGGAATACTTTCTATTATATATTCTACCGATCTACCGAGAAATTTCTTTGTGTGAATGGAAAGTTTTCCTTATTTTACTGGAATATATTCTGTTATTACAGATAAGTTTACTGACTGATCCGAAAAACTTTCCGTTTTGAAAAGGAGTTCTTTCTGTCTCCACAGAAACTTTTATTTATAAACAAGAAAAGACTTTCATAGGAAACAGGAATTTATTCTGTGTTTAAATAATAGTTTCCCAATCAAGTAGGAAAACTTTCCTGGCAGAAAGGGAAAGATTCCTTTTTCTTCGGATTTTATTCCGTATTGATTCGGAAAAGTTTCCTTACCGTAAAGGGCAACTACTTTCCCGTTTCCTACCGGACACTTTTTTGGATTTTTTTTTTTTTTTTTTACAGTGCGGAGCTAAACTCCGGTGTAAATTAAGCACTGGTACCGAGCAAAATATTTCGTTCATGCCTCTAAGTTTCGTTCTGAAATAGTAAAAATTATCCTCTGTAACTCAGGCAACTATGGGTATCCTGGTCCAGCTAATCCTTGCAAAAATGTTTCTGGCCGATATTGTTTTAGATCATTTCGATTAGTTTCCTATGCACCTGATGAAGTGAAATTAAAAGAAACGTTTCCTACAATAGCACTAGTGATTTAACGGGAAAAAGGTATCTCTAAAACATCTTGTTTAATTTTTCTTGTTAGATCTTTTTTTTGTTTTATCTTGTTTAAAAAGAGAATTGACTGGAGAAAAGTAAAAAAGAAAAATAGATTTTATTGCCAATAAACAAATTAAAATACTGTCGTATTCGTATTTAAAAATTAACAGCAGCAATTAATAAACAGATTTATGTAAAAAACAGCAACTAAATGATCATATTAAAATAAATCTAATTCATTTGCCTTGTCAAGTAGTTTTACGGTATTAACAGATGTTTTCCAGAATGGAAAAAAAAATGTATTTTGAATAACGTAATAAAGATGTTGAGTTCTTTGATTACGAAATTTCTTGTTTCAAAATTGTCAGGAGATCTGTTTTTCCCACATTTGTTTTATTACTGATTATTATTATTATTCAATTATTCTTATAATAAAAATTATAGCCCTTATAGATCTCAGTCACTTTTACATTTCCTTAGTACTACATCCGAATGCAATTCTTCTAAACAGAGCAGTTTTAGATTTTGTCCAGTTCATTACGATAAAAAAAAGAGCTAGAAAATATTTCTCTTGGAAGTACCATAACTGTTTTTATTTCACTCACATGGCACCTCATTTATGGTATTAGTGCGCTTATATTATGCAAAAGGAAGTGCGAAATATATCTTCTATTTCTTGATCAAGCAAGTTCATAAAGTAGTGGCTTTCCCTGATTCCACCTTGCACAGTATTCATAAAAGAGCCATCAGAAAAAGGATTGAATGCAGCAGACTTTTCCGATACTTGAGTAAAGATCGAGAGAGTCGAATCAATAAAATCTTCCTTCCCTCATTTGTCGAAAATAAATCGTGCACTATTAGTGAAGTCCAAAACGCGTCGAAAAGAAACAATCGATTGACGCTTGTTTTAGGTTGTTGGGAGATTTGCATACGACAGAAATATTGGTTTCTCAAAACGCTCCCTTAGCTGACGGCCGCGTCAAATAACAAAACTTTTATTTCTATTTTAAATCTGTATTTAACCTGGCGACATAAAATGGGGATACTTATTCTAATCAGTCGAAAAAACTCCCTGAAAAGCTATACATATGTATTAGCTGGCGCTCTTTTAGTTTTTCGTTCCAACTTTAAAAGCGGAATATAATTGCCACGTTGGAATGATAAGGGATCGTATCCAAACTGAGACATTTAAGAACTTATCAGAATAGAGAGTAAAAGTAGATAATACGTATGTTATGTTTTTTTTTTCTTATTTGTCTTTAAAAAAAATGAAAAAAATCTGATTTAAACTTAATAGTTCATATTGTTTTTGTAATAGGTTTGCTGTTTTAGAAAACATCATCGTAATATTTTTAAAAATTCTACAAATGTTAATTGCCTACATTTCATTTTACTCAGTATTTAAAAAGCTTTAAAGCGTGCTTAATTTCCTACATTATTATTGACTTTATCAGACAGATTTACATATTTATTAACAAAATGTTTTGCTTATTTATTTATTTGTTTGTTTGCTCATGTACTAAAAGGTCTCTACTAAATTATAATGAAATATAAAATTATTTACAAGACGATTTTTTTTTTCATTCAGTATACATTAGTTCAACATTATTTGAATATAATGGATTTAAACATCAGAAGGAAATAAAATTTTAATTAAGCATTGAATATTAAAATTTAAAAGTCGAATGTATTAATTTAAATTATAATTAGATTGCTACAAAATTTCCTCATTTGATGTACAATTCATTCATTTGATGTACAATTCATTCATTTGATGTACAATTTAACAGCATAGCTTTTAATGTTTTAATTTAAAGCATTACTTTATTAAATTTACATAATTTCATTTAATAAAATTAGAATACTAGCAGGTTTTTATATTTGGAAGTGCTGATTTCTTGTTGCAAATATTATTTTGTTCTAAGACTATTGAGAAATATTTAAAACTTTTTCGAAGATATTATACTATTCTGAAAATTTTATAAGGCCAAACAAAAATGAATTAACATGCACGAAAGCATGGCTGCATGATAAAGAAATTTGTTATACATACATTGTTACATTGTATCCCATTAGAAAACTGAAACGAAATTAAATTAATTAGTAAAAGTTTTATAAGCGATAAGAAAAGTTTTGAAACTGTTCAAACATATTTTTCGTTATTTTATTTTACTCTATTTTTATTTTATTTTATTTTATTTTATTTTATTTTATTTTTACCTTCTAATATTTCACCGTTATTGAATTTGATTTTTGTTTGTTTGTTTGTTTCCAACTATTTTTTGTTGTAGTTTGTTCATAATATTTAAAAGATTCCATAATACACATGTAATGTTTCATTGACATTATTAGATATATTTTTGAAGGCTTCTATTTCAATAAAAAGCTCCTTATTCCGTCATACTACTTAAAACTTGTGGAACAGTGAAGTAAAAAAAGTAAAAAGATCAGTAATATTCGGCATTCTGTCGTCTATATTTTTCCGCAGATTAAATTTAAAAATAATCATTCTGTTATTTAAATGCATAAAATTAAGGTGACCAAATTAGAGGTCTGCACGGGCCGAAATTTTCAGGCCCGAGCCCGGCCTGAAAATTAAAATTTTGGCCCGGGACCGGCCCGGCCCGAATGAAAGACATATTGGCCCAACCCGGCCCGGCCTGAAAATTAAAATTTTGGCCCGGGACCGGCCCGGCCCGAATGAAAGACATATTGGTCCAACCCGGCCCGGCCCGAAAGTTAAAATTTCGGCCCGAGCCCGGCCCGAGTGAAAAAAATATTGGCCCGGCCCGGTTCGAGAGTTAAAATTTCGGCCCGAACCCGGCCCGGCTGTGGTGAATTTCTACAAAACATTGATCTTTACTCTAACGGAAGAGTTCAGATCAACAAAACGTATCTTAGTCTTATTTTTTTTCTTTCATGTTTATAATCTATTGATGCAGAAGTGTCATAGGCTGCGATATTAACGCTTTTGATGAACCTTTGTTTGTTGTATGTAAATGTTTCAGTTATCATTAGTATTATTAATACATTTAAAAAAAAATCTAAACGATTGTATATGGTAAAAGTAAAATCTTCTAAGACATTGGAAAAAAATACGTTTCCTTCTTAGCAGATGTAAATGTTTAATATATATATTTTTTCGCGTATTGTTGTATTCATTTTCTATGAATGAAGAGTTTAAAAGAAATTTGCAATTTTCAGTTTAAACGAAAATTCCGTCAAAATCATGCTTTTTATTTTTTATTTTTTAATTTTTTTTAAAAAAAATTTTATGTGTTTAATTCTATTTTAAGACGCCTAGTGATCTACGATTCTTTAAAAGAATAAATTCTAATGTTTGATTGAAGAATAATGACAACTTAAAAGTATATACCTATTTTGCAAAAATTTTTGGAACAAGCCATACTTTACTGATTTATGAACAGACTTTTCCACGTCGGGAAAAGGGTTTTCATACGAGAAGATTCAACAGGAACTGATTATTTTAGTCCGTGCTAGGAAGAACGAAATTAGTCTCGGCTTCGTACGGAAAAATAAATTAGACTCGGCCGGGCCCGATAATCCAGGGAAAAAATTAAGGCCCGAGCCCGGCCCTGCCCGAATGCCGTTAATGAAAATCGGCCCGAGGCCCGGCCCATGCAGACCTCTAGACCAAATGGTCTCAAAACTCGAGGATATACTCAAATTTGTAGACTGTAGTTTATGCAGGAAAAAATGTATAGACATAGCTACGACGCACGCACGATACATGCAGTTTCAAAAGTTAAAATTTTAAAGTTAGCAAAGCTTTAAAAAATTCCGGTACAAAATCGTTATAAAAATATTTTAAAGTATATTTTAAAATACAGGTTAAAATTTTCTAATAGAGTATACAAAAAAATCAGCCATACTTGCAACTGAAAAAAAAGAACATGTTAACAACACAGTTTACATGAAGAACAATTTTAAATCAAAAATGCAAAATACGTAAAAATTGCATTGATTACTTTAAATATTATGAAGAAAAGTATGATAAAAATTACCTAAATGCGACAATGGTATATTTTTGGCTTATAGTAAAAACAAGAATTCAGTTTAAATGAAATTCAAGTTATTTTTGAACTAAAGGCACAACATTCAATAAATTTCTGCATAATATAGTTATAATATATATTTATTTAAAAATATACCAAACATTTCCTAAAAACGACAAAACTATGGCGAATCGTGTAGCATTTAGGCACAATGACCTTAATTGGTTTAATTTCACTTGAAAGTATCTTACAAAAAAAAGAAAAAAGAAAAAAAAAGGCCGGAGTTGAAAATGGCCAATTTTATAGCGACTCCGAATCTGACTCTTTTACTAAAAAAAAATGGGCCCGACTCCGACTGCGCAGCCTTATCCACTACACGTATTAACACCAAGAAAATTTATTAAGTAAATACAGGTACATATGTCATTTCCCCACCAAAAAGAAAAGTCTTTAGGTTCACGATCCCCTATAATGTCTCAAGACTCTCCCGGATTTATTCATTCCTACACCCTCGTATTGGTTTTTAAAAATCATCTGTTTTGTAAAGCATTTTTTGAAATTTTTCGAGCAAAACACTGCTTAAAAATTATAGAAACTTTCTTTTTTCTTTATATCTTATGATATCTACACCCATTTTAATAAATCAACAATGCCCACATATTTTTTCCAGAAATGTATGTAAAATACAAATGATCGAGATCATAAATGTCATTGTCATGTGTCTAAGTTACTGTATTTGATTAGCTATCAAAAGTTTGAAGTACTTCTTATCTCTAACTTCTTCTGAACAATAAAGGTTCTTTAATAAATAAAAAGAAAAAGATATTAGATGTTTGAATCACTTTTATTACACTTCTATAGAAACATCCACAAGTAATTTGATAAAAAAAAAAGTAGCAAACTGCTCATGTACACAGATATATTGTGCACTAAAATTTTGATTAATAAAATAAAGCAAAAGAAGAGAGATGCTCCTTTAATTAGTTTGCTGTTTATGTTTAACACAAGATTCAATATTTAGAAAATATATATATATATATCAGCTCCATTTGGATATTTTTTAAATTGGGAAATCATTAACCCCTTAGGGAGGAACGTCTTTCATAGAATTTTTAATCTTTCTTCCTCGGTTTTTTAAAACAGAGATTTTTGCTTAGTAGAATCACGAAAATGGTCGGATTAAATAAGACAAAATTTAACCCATTAATGCCTGAATTATTTTCTTCGTTAAAATTCAAATTTTGCATTTTCCCACCACTTTTAAAGCAAGAATAACTTTCATCTTAATTTATCGAGGATTTTGTCTCGAGAAAGAAAGTATTTATTTATTCTCCATTTTACTGGTGTGACATGCGATTACTTGAATTTTTTAAAACTGTCTCAAAAATGGGACGCTAGGCACTAATGGGTTAAAACAAAAATTTAGCTGTGAGAATAATCAAGGATTCTGAGCACCTTATGCGGCACATTTACCAGCCGCTCGTCCACAAGGGGTTAAAAAATTATAACAGAGACTAAATTATTTGACTGGTATTGCTATTTTCATCATTAGGATTTTTCACAATAACTACCAAATATTCTGAAAATATTTCTGGTTGTGCAGTTATAATTGAAGATGTGGTTTTAGCGGAAATCTATACTTATAAAAAATAGTTTGTCCTGACAGACTGATAATTAACGCACAGCCCAAACTACTAAACCTAGAAGCATGAAAATTAGGGAAAATATACTTCTTATGATGTAAGCGTGCATTAAGATGGGATTTTTGAAAATTCCCCCCCCCCCCTAAGGAGGTTAAATAGGAGATCGAAATTTTTGTAACATCTTGCTATATCTCAGCAGTTATTAGAGATAGGAACGTGAAATTCCAGGTTATAAATGTACTAATAAAATAATGAAACACATATTTCAGCAATTTTACAAATTGCCCCTCATAAGGGGGTTAAAAGGGAGGTCGGAAAGTTTAGAACATTTGGCACATCTCAGGGGCCGTTTTGAGTAGGAACATGAAATTTCAGAAAATAAATCTATTATAAAATTAATTAAACATTTTTTCAGCGATTTTAAAATTTCCACCCTCGTGCAAATTTTAAATTTTTTTTCCCTCGTGGGTCCACTTGCCCCAGCTAACCTTATATTTCGTTTTTGTTTTTTAAATTTCTCACTTTGAACTACTCATAATAATTAAATACAGTTTCACATTAAAATGTTATGGCGTAAAATACTTTAAAACTTCAAATAAAAATGAAATTTCAGTTTTTGAAAAATAAAATATTAATTCATTTCTTAGCTTGTGAACTTGGAAAAGTTTTTTAGGTAAGTAATTTCCAGGAATGCTTTTTCTTGCCTGCTTGAGTATCTTATTGTCTTTCTGTGTAACCTTTCAGATTTAGTCTTGTTTTTTCAAATGCATGCTTGCTGTGTTTCATTCATATTTTGCATCGGTCAGGTAAGATAAATAAATAAATAAAAATCTAATTAAGAAATCTTTTTTTATTTTGCCTTCTGTAATTCAAATATGAAATAGTATTTGTTTATTTATTTATAATTGACATTGTTAGTTATAGCAGCGGACATGCTAGACAATCGACCAGCAACAGGCCAATCTTCGCTTAATTATACAGTATAGGAGTATACGTGTGAGTGCATATCAGCAGTATCGTGAGTTCCGTTTTAATCTCCAAAAAATATTTTAAAAGGTTAAATAAAAGAAGTCGGAAATTGCACGTCAAGTGTGCTATGGTAGGTATGATGAAATCATACCTACCGATTTCATTAGTTTACGTTAAACATCTCAGAAAGATTCAAATTGATAGACGGAGAATTTTTTTTAAAGAACCGTTTAAAGAAACCTTTCATATAACAGTTGGAATTTAGGTTCTTTAAGGATTATACAAAAGTTCTGGCGTACTTCGAGAACTACAGTGAATCCATATAGTGAAGAGTGAAGCCAAGAAAAACTTTTTACATATTCCAGCACAGATATTGATATATTTTTCATAAAATTTACATTTTTAATGGTAGTTTTAATTTCAATTCTACACTAACTAACTTTTTTCTTGATACATCTTGCTATTTTCATTTTCTGCAATGAATATTGATTGAACTATATGTATGCATGTCAGGTAACTGAAAAAATAAAATTTTCTCAAAATCGCTGATTGAAAACATCTCGTTCACTTCTTCAAATGTAAGATAAAACGAAATTGAACTGATTAAACGTAGATAAATGGAATGTATTCTGAATTTAGCAATATTTTTCATTCTGTTTTTCTATTGATAAAAAGTTTCAGTAGAAATATGATGTCAGACAGCGCTAAAATAATGGATTGATGCCAAGAAAGGAAAATATTTTATTTCCTTTATGATTTTTTCTTTTATGTGTGTATACTTGTGTTTATATTAGTCTTTTATTGAATTATTCTGAGAAGTTTTTCTTTAAATAAAAATTCAATGTCTCGTCTGATATGCTTCTTTAATCATATACATTAAATATAATAAAACTATACATATAACCCAAAGAATATTTTTTTAAATTTAAAACTATTTAAAAAATAGATGAAAAAGGTTACTTTACAAATTTACAAATTTACAAAATTATAAAATTACAAATTTACAAAAAAGTTGTAAATTACTATTTTATGCCTTCTGTAAGTATATCAGTTCATTTGTTGAAATCCATCATTGTAAGTAATGAGATTTTCGGCAGTTATTCCTTCTAATATTCCAAGCTACACAAATGCACTTTACGTACGTAAATTTAAAAAAAAAAGTGGGGGAAATATAAAAATAAAGTAAACTTTATTGGGGCAACTGGCCATGATTTTACAGTGTGACTTTGGAGATTCTGGCAATTGAGCTTCTAAAAGACAACGTTCATTTGAATTAAAATTATTATTCCTTTGTAAATGTGTTCAGCTAGGTCCATTCTATCAGACACATACTTTCAAAATTATATTTTTATGCCTAAAAAAGAAAAAATATATATTTTTTTTTATCTTTCTTTCTTCGTGGTTCCAGCTGCCCCATAAAAATGGGCCAGGTAGGTCTGTGTTCCACACGCTTTTGTATTTTTTAATGTAGGATATCAGATCCTATTTGAAGAAGCTTAAATTACTTTTAAAAAGTTAAACCAGGCAGATCATGTAAATTGTAGCTGAAGAGCGTTGTAAGGGAAATCTTTGCTGTCAAAGTGTCTAAAAAAGCACCAAATGTGAAATTATTAGATTTACTTTTACAAAATAATAATAATAATAATAAGAAGAAGAAGAAGAAGAAGAAGAAGAATTATCTAAGTACTTATGTACTTTAGTATAGTCACTAAGTATAAAAGTTACATGGGTATTTTAGAGAAAAAAAGGAACAAGATAAATCTATGAACAAACAGGTACGTAAGTACCTTAATATCTCATTGTCTTTTTTAATTGCCCCAATGAAACTCGATAAGTTCAATAAATCTATAGAGAATATAACTAGGTTTTAATATCGAACAGAACAAATTTTTATTGGTTTCGATAGTTTTCTAATAATATCACTTTGTCTTTCATATCTCTCTTCAACTGCATCGTAAAATTCCGAATTGTGGTTAAGAAACTTGGTTTGATAGCCGCCAACTTGCTTTTTTAAAATTTGAATAGACCTTTTACAGAATCAGAAAAATTCGCATTATTGAACGGGGGGGGGGGAGGGGGGTTAAGGATTTAAAGTATACTTAATTTTTAAAATAATTTTTAGAATATTTCAGCAGTTCAGGGGGGGGGGGGCGTCATAACATCAGTGACCTCACCGTTGGATCCGCCCATTGATCATATGATAGTTTCCCAGAGCTTGCAGATTTAGAAAAAAGTATTTATCAGTGATGTCTGCATCAGTATCATCTGACAGAATTTTTTCAAAAGCAGGTTACATATTATTTGAAAGGCTACTTTCATTAAAACCAAAAAGAATGAAAAAATAACATTTTTAAACATAAATCAAAGAATTCTCAAATAATAATGCAAGTGATGTAAATTGTTGCCATAAAGATGAAAAAATTCTAAAATCTTTTAAATTTCGTCACATTCCTTTTAAATGTTTTGAAAATTTTTAAGCATTTAAATATTTACAAGTTTGCTTTCAATGCAATCTTTTTCTATATATTTTCCTTTGTACGTATATTTATGTTTTATATTTGAAAAATGTATTTAGGATAAAAACAAATTTATAGGTTGCTGGTAAAAACGTTTTTTAAGGTAAACTTTATTTATTTGTTTATTTATTGCTGCTTGTAAAAATATTTCTGTTGGTATGTTTTTAAATTTCATATTAGAAAAAAAAGTATTTTTAAATATAAATCGAAAATTTCAGAAATAATAATATGATTAAAATACAATGTCTTTTGACAGGAGGATCATGTAATAAATTAAACATATTTTATTAATATTTTTATATTATTATATAAATTACATTTTCATAATGCATAGTTAATTTTACTGTAAAATCAGTAAGTAAATTTGTTTGTAAAAATATTTTGTTTGTGTAATTATATTACATAGTTTTATTGTATGAATTTGATAAACTTTTGCTCTTTCTCAATTTCTTTTCCCGATTATTGTTTATTTCATAAGTAATAAATTCTACAATTTAGACATTATATACAATCAGGGCTATATTTAGGGAAGTGACAACAGGAGGGGACTTAGCCCCCCCCCCTTTTCTCCCCCAATATGAGCCCCCCCCCTTCAAAAGATTCCAAGGTTCCTAATTGAATTTTCTGTTCCGAAATCCAAATGTAATTCTGTTAAAAAATTGAATTTAGTTTTGAGGCTCTTCCACTGTTTTTCAAAATATTACTAAATTATAGTATTTGTATGAAAAGTGCAAATAAGTGTTTTAACACTCGCAAATCTTATTTGCACATATAAAGCTAATATGATATACAGTTTTGTACTAGTCATACACTCGAATTTTTCACTCTGCATCCTAGTCTTTTTTAGCATAAAATGAAGGTATTCCAAACAGGTTAATAAGAAACATAATGCCTACAGAGTGAATAAGCATTAATTTATCTTTCTATATAATATTTTGATCGTATATATCTGCATGTGGGGGTGTTTGTTTGTGCGTGCATACGTCAGACAGAGGGAGAGCGAAAATATGAGCCCCATCCTACATTTTATTGAGCCCCCCCCTCCTCCCTATTATTCACGTCTAATTACAGCACTGTGTACAATTATGCATTGCATTTTAATAATTTGTTTGCATTTTTAAAATAAAACTTATAAACTTCATTAAATATAAGTTTTACGTACAGATGGCAGCACATAACACATACGAATTCTTCCAAAGACTCTTCTGTACGGTATATACAGTTTTTTAGTACGTTTGATGACTGTTAATACCCAATTTCTAAACAGTAACGAGTGACGAATACTTTCTAACGGGCAGCGAGTTCGAAATTAATGATATCATACGGTTATTCATTTTGTCGTTATTTTTACAGCAGTATTGGACCGATTAGAAGCAGTCTAGTGAGCCAAAATTAATTACTTTTATACACATATAAGCACTAAAAGTATTCAATATTTGTTTGAGTATTTAAATAGAGTAATCATACACCTAAATGCTATTCAAATTCTTTCCGTGATTCATGAGATTCATTCTATGATTCTACGAATTTAAATGTAACTATGATTCCATGCTACGTCTATAAACAAATTGTTACTAATGCGCTTCAACTTTCAAACACATTTATTTTTATATTCCAAACTTATTATGTACATATATATATATACAGGGTGTCCAATAAATGACTCACCCATTTTGAATGTAAATAATAAAAAAACGGTTTGAGATAAAAATGTGCGGTTTACTGCATTGCTATCAGAAAATAAATTAATTTATAGTTAAAATAGTTCTTTCTTAAAATAGTTCGAATTTCGGTCACCAGAAGGCACTGGCGGCGGTAACAGGCTGTCGAAATCGAGACATTGCTCTTGTTTTCATACGCATGAGCTTTTCGTCTTATTTCACAAAGTTGAATCTCAGTTGACATGCTTGATCGACTCTTTACTCACCTACAGAATTAGTTTGTTGGATGGAAAGAGATTTATAATAATATTTATGATTGAATATTGTCTATTATACTTAATAAAAATCAACAAAACATACTTTTTAATAGGCATTGACTTTTCACACATTTACCATAAGTAAATTGTATTCAAAACAATGTTTTTGTAACTGGTTAACTGATTCTCTTTTACGTACAATAAATTGAAACTATGGGATAAAAATCGCTTTTTTAAGTTAAAAAAAATCTTAATATTTAATCTAAACATTTCTTCCATTAAATATTATGAAACTGTATTTAAAAAAATTAGTGGTGTTAAAAAGCTGTAAATGATCAATCAAGCAAACTCTTCTTGCCTATGTCGTGCAGTGAAACCAGTTAAGTGGTTAAAACAGTGGTAAGGAAATAGTGTTGCCCAAGTTCCCTGTTTAAAAAAAGCGGAGCAGTGACTTATAAATCGGCATATATAAATATAATAAACCTTAGAATGATGGAATCCGTTTATAACAAATCCTGTTTTAAACGTAGAAAAATGTTGATTTCGATGGAGAAAGTAACATACAAAACCAGCTGTTAAGACGAAAACCTGCCTAAAATGAAATTTAATTTTTTTTTCGTTCATTTTTCCGAAAACCGAATTCATCCCGTAATTATATTCATATTTTGACATTTAACACATCTGAAAATTTTATTACGAAAACCCTGAGAGATTTTAAGATGACTTTTACACACCTTTCCCCCAACTAAAATTCATTTACGCTGAAATGGAAGGATGTTTAAAAAGAAAAAAAATGTATCGTACCTGTTTTATATCCTGCGAGTTACCTCTTTTCCAAATTCCATTACAAAGAGCATCATAGATCCTGAAATATATTTGTCGCCCCCCCCCCCCCCTTTCCTTAACTATCCTTCATGATGAAAAGAAGAGGAAGATAAGTTCTGAAAATTCTTCTTGCATCTGATTTGAAATATGAAACATTATTAAAAAAAAAAAAAAAAAAAAAAAAAAAAAAAAAAAAAACAGATTCTGATAACTTTTTAAAAATTATATATGAAAAACACTAATGCTCCAGTAATTTGGAAATATTTATATTAATAAAATTGAACTGAAATAAGTAGAACTATGATGATTCTATGAGGATCCAGCAACTATTATTCTTTCTGTAATGAAATTTTGAAAAGTGGTGACTCGCAGGATATAAAAACAGGTAAATTGTTTTTTTTTTCTTTTTAAGTATCCTTCCACTTCAGCGTAGATGCATTTAAGTCAGGGGAAGAAGATGGAAGGGTTGTGTGTAAAAAGCATCTTAGAATCTGTCGTGGCTTTCGTAATAAGTTTTTCAGATATGTTAAATGTCAAAATATAAATATAACGAAGGGATGAATTCGGTTTGCGAAAAAATGAACAATATTTCTCTTTAGACAGGTTTCCGTCTTAGCAGGTAGTTTTGTATGTTACTTTTATCGTCGTGATCAATATTTTTTTATATTTAAGACATGATTTGCTATAGACGACAAACAGACAAACCTTTATTCTAAGGTTTAATATATTTTTAAGTGCCGATTTATAAGTCACTTCCCTGCTTTTATTTTAGACAGGGAACTTGCCACCACTATTTACGCACCACTGTTTTATTTTCTGATTTTACTACACGACGAACAGGCAAGAAGAGTTTGTTTGATCCATCCCTTAAAGCTTTTTGACATCACTAATTTTTTTAAAACAATTTCATACTATTTTATGGAAGAAATATTTAGATTAAATATTAAGATTTTTTTTAACTTAAAAAAACGGTGTTTATCCCATATTTTCAATTTATTGTATGGAAAAAGAAAATCAGTTAACCGGTTACAAAAACATTTTTTGAATACAATTTATTTATGGTAAATGTGTAAAATGTCAATGCTTATTAAAATCTATGATTTGTTGGATTTCATTAAGTATAATAGATATTATTCAATCATAAATATTATTTTAAATATCTTTCCCTCCAACAAAATATTTCTATAGGTGAGTGAAGAGTCCATTAAACATGTCAAATGAGATTCGACTCTGCGGAATGAGCCGAAAAGCTCACGCATATGAAAACTAAGTAAGGTCTGAATTTCGACAGCTAGCCTGTTGTTGCCGCTAGCGCCATCTGTTGGCCGAATTTCGAACTATTTTAAGAAAGTGTATATCTAAAAATTTATTGATTTTCTAATAACAATGCTGCAAACCCCGCATTTTTATCCAAAACCGTTTTTTTATTATTTACATTCAAAATGTGTCAGTCAATTACTGGACACAGTGTATGTATATACAGGGTGTCCGAAAAGTCTGGAAACGGTAGAATAACTCGAAAAATACATATGAGATTGAAAGACGTAAATATATGTGTTAAATATTTTTAAATAAGCTACTCAGTGATACCAAATTTGACCTTCGTAACCGACCCCCTGGGGGTCAGAGGGGGTCCAACTTTCAAATCTTAAATTATAACCCCCATTTTTTATTGCAGATTCAGATTCTACGGACAAAAATACGTAACTTTTGTATTTGATGTTTATTTCGAATCCTCGTTTATCACAGTGTAATTGAGCATATTAAATCGATACATATTTCGGCTTTTCCAATGGGATTTTCCCTAATCGAAACTAATTGGGGAGAATTTATGACATCAAATTCCTCGTCTTTTGCAATAATAGCGTTTCCTGAAAATCACCCGTGCCGGTTATTTCGGTAGTGCTACACAGTTAAAAATTTGATCCATTTGCTGTAGCGTCACTCCACAGCTTTTATAGAATATCTCTTTCATGACCAATGAGAATGTTCCATAACACAGTAAAGTACACTGTAAAAAAATTTACCCTTTTGCTGCATCGTCACTCCACCGCTTTTATAGAAAACGATTGCTTTACTGTGTTATGGAGCATTCTCATTGGTCACAAAAGAGATATTCTATAATAGCTGTGGAGTGACGCTGCAGCAAATGGGTCAAATTTTTAACAGTGTAGCACTATTGAAATAATCGCCACGGGTGATTTTCAGGAAACGCTATTCCTACAAAAGACGAGGAATTTGACGTCAAAAATTCTGCCCAATCAGTTTCGATTAGGGAAAATCCCGTTGGAAAAGCGGGAATATGTATCGATTTAATATGCTCGATTACACCGTGATAAACGAAGATTTGAAATAAACATCAAATACAAAAGTTACGTATTTTTGTCCGTAAAATCCGAATCTGCAATAAAAAATGGGGGTTATAATTTAAGATTTCAAAGTTGGACCCCCTATGACCCCCAGGGGGTTGGTTTCGAAAGTCAAATTTGGTATCACAGAGTAGCTTATTTAAAAATACTTAACACGTATATTTACGTTTTTCAATCTCATATGTATTTCTCGAGGTATTCGGCCGTTTCCAGACTTTTCGGACACCCTGTATATATATATATAATAAAACAATTTGTAATTTGTCAAAGTGTAACCAATTGAACAAATGGAAGATCGACCTTAAAAATAATCATTTATGACACTATAGAATTATAGATTAGTGGCCAGAATTACGAAATTCCTTATGTTAATATATATTTCCTAAAGTTAGAGTGAAGCAGAAATTGTACACAAATACTACCTTTGACAATAAAGTTCGGTGAATAGTCCTGTAAAATTAATGTAGATGAAATATTAATAAAAATTACCATACCATCCTTCAAAATAGTCTCTCCCATAACTATGCACAGCTTCGATCTGCTATACATGTCCTGAGAAATTTGCAAGAAGTCTTCTTTTGGGATGGAGTTCAAAAGCTTCGTCACGTTTCGTTGGATGTCAGCAATGTGGTCAAATCTCAGTTTAAGGGTTGGTTTTAAGCTTTGCAAGACATCAAAAAGAAATTCATGAGGGGTGGGGCAAACTGAATATCCACCATACTCGCCAGATCTCAATCCTCCAGAGTTCTTCCTTTTTTCACCACTCAAACTCTCTTTGAAAGAGATTTGACCATATTGCTGACATCCAACGAAACGTGACGAAGCTTTTGAACTCCATCCCAAAAGAAGACTTTTTGCAAATTTCTCAGGACATGTATAGCAGATCGAAGCGGTGCATAGTTATGGGAGAAGACTATTTTGAAGGATGGTATGGTAATTTTTGTTAATATTTCATCTACATTAATTTTACAGGACTATTCACCGAACTTTATTGTCAAAATTAGTATTATAATTATATATAATAAATAAATCTATACACATTTGTATACGCATATACAGCAATAAAAAAAAATGTATTTTGAAATTCCATTAAATTTATTTAATTACCAATGCATGGGCTATATGTAACAATATGGCAGCAACAAAATACTTTTAATTATAAATCAAAATATATACCATCTAATAATCAAAGCGTATTTGCAGCTAATCCAATGGGAATTTAATATAATAAAACTTTTTGTAATTGTAAACCAACTGAAAAAATGAAAAAACGATCAAAAACTTAAATAATTTACAATACCATACAAATGATTAGTGGTCAATATTATAAATGTTGCTTTCAATAATATGCATCACAAAAAGTTATAATTATAGATAGTAAAATAATATATATAGTAATTGTGTCCGGCGAGCCTTCTATATTTCTACAAATTCCAAATATTCATTACAATTCATTTTTTGTTGATATATATATAATTTGACAATTAATCAATTAATGGTTATATATATATATATATATATGATGCATTAAATAATGGTTTTTTTAAAAATATCATATATTCTTTAATATACAATTAGTAATTACATGATATTAAAAATAATAAACACATTGCATAAAAAATGTATAAAAAATTATATATATATATATACACATATATATATATATATATATATATATATATATATATATACAGGGTGATTCAGCTCGTCGGTGACAAACTTTAAGGATCGATAGAGCACACCTAGACGAACATTTTTGAATAGGGAATGTAGGGTCCCTGACGCGATGGTAAGGCGCAAGGCGCTTTCGAAAATTTGGGTGCCGAAATTCGAAACGTCATAAAAACTAGGGAAATTGTTAGATTTTCTTGCTTGTTGCGTCGAAATGATTCTGTTTGTTTAGACTTTCTTCAGTACCAATTTGATAAGCGTATCTCTTAAAACATGGATAGGGGGCGCTGCAGACTTTGGAGAGCTAGACAACAACTTTAAGCCCGTTATTTTGATAATTTAACACATGCTCGCCAAAGTTTATACTCTAACTTAAAGTTTGAACCCACAAGTAGAGCCCTGCAAAAAGCGTAAGAGCCGGAATAAAATGTCAAAGTACAGGGTGGTCGAAACTCGAAGGCTCCTAAGAGATAAACAAACAGATTTATTGACTTATGGCATGCATTTTCATGATTCTGTTTGCTGGGGCTCTCTGAAACTCAGTTGAACGGTACAAAAAGAAACATCGATAGGGGGCGCTTTGGGCAAAAAACATAATTCGTTGACATTTCGGACGCTAACTGGAAACGGGGCGCTACGATCAGTTAGTAATAATGAAAACACATTTTCTACCTCTGCTCAACACTTCTGAATAAATTTAGACCAAAAACATCAATGATACTGGAAATTTATTTACAAAAAATAACACTACAGAAGATGCTCGAAATTTCGACCTTGGGCCATGATGCAGGCTTCGCACCTCCGTCGCATTGAGGAGTGTGTGTTTCCAACAATGCCAGGAGTATCTCTGATCTGCCCTGCAGCTGCCACAATGCGCGCCACAAGTTCTTCAGCACTGCTGACAGGTGTATGGTATACCTCGGCCTTCAGGTAACCCCAAAGGAAGAAATCCAAGCAGGTGAGGTCTGGTGATCGGGCAGGCCAGTGAACTGGACCCCCACGCCCGATCCACCGCTGGCCATACCTTGCGTTTAGATGGAGACGCACGTCGTTCGTGTAATGGGCCGGAGCTCCATCGTGCTGGAACCACATCTGGCGACGCGAACCTTCGGGTACGTGCGCCTCCTCCAGAAGCTGCGGCAGCACTTGATCCAGGAAAATCAGGTAATTTCCACCTGTCAGCCGTTCAGGTAACAAATAAGGGCCAATGAGGCAATCCCCCAGAATGCCGGCCCACACATTTACTGAGAAACGCTCCTGGGCTGCTCGGCTTCTGGTTTCATGTGGATTTTCATCACACCACACATGACTGTTGTGGGCGTTCCACATTCCCTCCCGGCTGAAGGTGGACTCGTCCGTAAACAAAATGCTGTTTACAAATCGGGGATCCCTGGATCTCATCGCCAAGTACCATCTTGAGAATTCCACTCGAGGGCCAAAATCCTGCTCTCTGAGCAACTGCACCCACTGGATGTGGTAGGGGTGCAGATTCCGGGAACGTAAGATGCGCCACGCAGTTGCTTGCGAAATGCCAACATGTCTGGCGATATCTCTCGTGCTAAGACCTGGGTTGTCCTCAACCAGGTTAAGCACAGCCTCTTCGTTGTCGGGGGTGCTCACTGATCGCTCCCGTTCAGGCCTGCCTCCGTCGAAAGATCCCGTTGTGGACAACCTCTGGTGTACTCGAGCGAAGAAGGCATGGCAGGGGATTTGCCTGTTGGGGTAACGCTCGGCGTACAACCGCTGAGCGGCTCGTCCATTACAACCAGCAGCGCCATACGCCAAATGCATGTCAGCCAATTCAGAGTTTGTGTACCGTTCCATCCTACTACCGATCTGCAGACAAGTAACCCGAAGCTTAAGTAGGTACCGCACGTTCAAAAGACGTGTCTGCGCATACAACTACGTCATCTCGCGTTGTCGTCTACGCATTATGTATCTTTTGCATATCGATATGGTACGATATCTTTTGCATAAATCAGCAAAAAGCACCTTATGTAAATTTTATTGCGCGCATTGTGCATGATTGAAACCAGCTATGTTTGTTAAAAAAAACAAACAAACTGCAGTTTTAATAGCTTCTTATGATAAGTAAATTACTCTCTTGTTTTGTTTCTAACTGATCGTAGCGCCCCGTTTCAAGTTAGCGTCCGAAATGTCAACGAATTATGTTTTTTGCCCAAAGCGCCCCCTATCGATGTTTCTTTTTGTACCGTTCAACTGAGTTTCAGAGAGCCCCAGCAAACAGAATCATGAAAATGCATGCCATAAGTCAAGAAATCTGTTTGTTTATCTCTTAGGAGCCTTCGAGTTTCGACCACCCTGTACTTTGACATTTTATTCCGGCTCTTACGCTTTTTGCAGGGCTCTACTTTTGGGTTCAAACTTTAAGTTAGAGTATAAACTTTGGCGAGCATGTGTTAAATTATCAAAATAACGGGCTTAAAGTTGTTGTCTAGCTCTTTAAAGTCTGCAGCGCCCCCTATCTATGTTTTAAGAGATACGCTTATCAAATTGGTACTGAAGAAAGTCTAAACAAACAGAATCATTTCGACGCAACAAGCAAGAAAATCTAACCATTTCCCTAGTTTTTATGACGTTTCGAATTTCGGCACCCAAATTTTCGAAAGCGCCTAGCGCCTTACCATCGCGTCAGGGACCCTACATTCCCTATTCAAAAATGTTCGTCTAGGTGTGCTCTATCGATCCTTAAAGTTTGTCACCGACGAGCTGAATCACCCTGTATATATATATAACCATTAATTGTAAAACAATATATTTCAACAGAAAATGAATTAAAAGGAATATTTGGAATTTACAGAACTATAGTAGACTCGTCGGACCCCAAATACTATAGAACTACAAATAAAGTGTGTGGTTTCATCTTCGCATCAGCCATGAAAAGCAAAATAAAACGAATTTCGGGTTACTAACACACATAAAACTAAAATAATATGGAGAAAAACATTAAAAATAAATCATGGTAACATTATTAAAATGGGTAGAAAAGGAAAAAACGCGCCAGACACTAATGTTTAGATATGTAAAAAAGACGATAAAATGTAAACAGAAGGGAAAAAAACAATAAAAATTTTAATTTAAATTAATTTCATTTAATTTGACATTATTAACTTAAACTCAATATCGTAATGTAAGATAGCAGAAGGAATAAATTAGATA
The DNA here is from genome assembly GCA_964019185.1 of Maratus speculifer. Classification (NCBI taxonomy): domain Eukaryota; kingdom Metazoa; phylum Arthropoda; class Arachnida; order Araneae; family Salticidae; genus Maratus; species Maratus speculifer. Next base: position 245,972,930 of record OZ025293.1, on the reverse strand, counting down.
ATTAATGTATGCATTTTATACACTTAGAAATAATATTTTAGGTATTATCCAAACTGTTAAAAGTTAGATTAGAGTTAATCTTTAATATTACTTATTAAATTATAATAATAGATTTAATTACTATAATTATATAATAAATTCATACATATGCGTTAATTCAACATCCTGTATAAAATGTATTATTGCAATTTAACAGATGCCTCACCCCTTCAGTTTTATATATATATAATACTAGAAATCGACATCCATCTCAAATACAATTCGCAACTGAATATCAAGCTGGATGAAGCAGTATATATTAAATCCGGAACCCTACAATCAGTAGCGGCTGGTCAGGGGGTGCGGCATCACTTTATTCACACCACTAAAATTGTATGGTTATTTCAGTTTTATTTAATCAACAAAATTAGTCCAATAAATAATATGAAAGATTCTGTTAAATTTTAGTGGTGTGAAAAATCGCATGCAGCACTCCCTGACGAGCCGCTACTGCCTACAATGATGTAGCAAAAAATCATTTAATTTGACAGTACTAACCTAAGATTAAAGAAGGAATAAAATAGATAATTAATATATGCATTTTATACGCTTAGAAATATTATTTTAAGTTTTGTCCAAATTGTTAAAAATGAGATTCAAAATAATCTTTAACTTTAATTATTAAATTATATTAATAGATTTAATTAATATAACTAAACAACTATTCATACAATCATACATATGTGTTAATTCAGTGTAAAATGTATTATTGCAATTTAGCAGATGCCTCTCCCCCCTCAGTTTTTTTTTAATTAACCCACTGCGTATTATCCAGACAACAACACCCTCTTCCGTACTTTAACATCTACCCACCAAGCCATCCTATTATATATTTTTTGTATTTATTTTGCATTTTTAGTTTTTTAGTTTTTTTGTGTGTGTTTTAATAAATTTATCTACATTTTTAACGCTATGTGTGAATTATTTTTTAGATCATGTAATTACTAACTGTATATTACAGAATGTATGAATTTAATAGGAAAACTATTATTTAATGCATCATAAATCAGCATTTTAATAACTGTGTTAATAAGATAAGAAGAATATAACATTTTATTCTATATAAATGATTAAGGATTATATTACGATATACATAATTATGACGACTGGATTTAAAATTAGTAAATGTATTCACTTTGAATTTAAATTCATTGCGTTTGTCATATATATGAGTTATTAATTTGTTTTCTTTTAATATAATTTTAAGATCTAAAAAGTTAATAGTATTGTTAGAAATCAGGTTTTCCGTAAATTCTAAGTTAGCTGGATAATCTACTGGAAATTAAGAAATATTACTGCTTTCAGTGGCAATTAAAATTACAGCGTGGTCATAAAAAAACTTTGCCGATATATGAAACTCTAGCAGCCAGTCCGTTCAACCGATCGAGGTGAAATTTCAGATATAGCTATTCAGAGGTATGAGCTCGAGATTCTGTGAACGGCAACAAAATGGTTAGGGTTATAGTTACAGAAACTCGAAATTTTCCAATGTCGACACCAATTTTTTTCATCTCAAAATCTCAGCGCATGCGAAAACCCAAAGAGCGTTGGAACGGTATGGTTATTGTTATTGCAATAAACGGACGCGTTATGCTTGCACAAAATCAGCTCTGTGAACGCCCCCAAAAAAACACGACCAAAGCGCACGAAGAAAATTTGAATAAGACAGAGGTAAAAAACCAATCACGGTACGTCGTTTGCCATATAGTCAGCGTAGAAAACGGATAAAAAGTGGGGTAAAAATGTTAGCTCTTCATTTGGAGCTCGTAGATGCCAACAAAATGACTTCGTTCGTGGTGAGTTGGTAAAACTGTTATCAAAATGAGATGAATGCTGTGAAAACCTGGCGCGTTTACCATCGAAACCATCGCCAAATACTTGGCCTATGCATTTCACAAGCTCTTCGTGATTTAGTAATGGAATTCGAAAAAATTGGCTGCACCTGTGATAGTCCGCGATCCGGGCGACCAACTGTTCCTGAGGATACTGTTATGAAAGTGCACCACATAGTGACCGGAGGACGCATGCAAACTACAAAAGGTGCATCTCGTGTATTTGATATACCAAAATCAATAGTCTTAAAGTTACTACGCTCTGAAATCTGCATGTTTCCTTACCGGTACCAACGCGCTCAGATGTTGGAAGTGAGAGACCATCAACAACATATAGACTTTGTTAATGAATTTCTTATCAAATATGATGGAGATAACGATCGCCCTCTTCGCATATTATGAACGGACGAGGCACATTTCACCTTAACTATGGTAACGTCAGTGGCCTCCGCGATCCTCCGACCTCACTCCTATGGATTTCAGGTTCTAGGGATATCTAAAATCTAGAATGTACATGTGCAATCCGCAAACTTTGCCGGATTTGAAAGATTCTATCAAACTTGAGATTGAAAACATCCCTCATGCGATGTAACATTCTACATGCTCTATTGTCCACAGTCGCTACCATGCAATGTGTAATTGCCTGTGTTGGCACCCATGTGGAAAGTGTGTAATCAAAATAAAAGTTTTCTTTTCTCCGATCTGTGTTGTAATCAGAGATTAGTGTACTGACCATGTGTTGCAAATTTCCTCCTTGCTCCCCAATCGTGTTTTTTATGGGGGGGGGGGGGTTCGCAGAACAGTTATTTGTGCGTGCTTAACGTGTCCTTTTCTTGCGATACACGTAGGGTTCCAATGCTCCTTAGGGTTTTCGCATGCGCTGAGCATTTTGGCGTTGAAAAAAAATGGGTGTTGCCATTGGAAAATTTTTAGTTTCTGTAACTATAACCGTAACCGTGAGCGCCATTTTGTTGCCGTTCACAGAATCTCGAGCTCATGCTTCTGAATAGCTATATCTGAAATTTCACCTCGATAGGTTGAACGGACTGGCCGCTAGAGCTCTATATCCCGGCAAAGTTTTTTTATGAGCACCCTGTATATCGTCAATATATCGATGTAAATGTATTTTATTATTTATGTGTTTACGTTCATAATGATATAAGTCTGATAATAAACTAGATTGTCAACCATCTGGTGGTATACCGACTATTTGTATATATATATTGTGTTATCTTGTAAGGAAAAATTATTATAGACTAGCGGCCTTCGCCCGCTACGCTGGTCGGTTTATCTAAAGAAATCTTGAAGAAGTAGTTAGATAAGGTTCAGACATACATTAAAAAAAAAAAAAGCAAGTCGATCATTCAAAAAACGTTGGGAAATATCAAATATTTACTGTAATTTTTTAAGAAAAACAAAGTTTCGAAAAAAAAAATTAAATCGAAAAAAAAATTACACTGACATATTAATGCAAGGAAATTTTCCCAGAGAGAAAATTCGCCTTGAATACAATATTTCAAATTCTTTTAATTGCTTATAGGCGTTAATGCCAACATAGTGAAAAAAAATTCCATGCTGGGAATCGAACCCGGGCCATCAGTATGGCGCACTGACGTTCTACCGACTAAACCACATGGAACGACAGCCAGCTTGAAACTTTCTCATACTTAAGTAGACTGGCGAAAACATAACGATAGCGCGTTTTAAAATCGCACAGTGACATCTATTGGATTTTATATGTACTAAAAAACGTTATGTACTAAAAAACGTGAGCAGCGCACCTAATAGTTTCTTTTGTTTCTTTTTGTTACTTTTTTGTCTGTTGTCCGATTTTGATGAAACAAAGCCTATACACTGCCCGGGAGTGTGCATTCTTCATTAGTGAAAACCGCATAAAAATCCATTCAGTAGTTACGAAGATAACCTCGAACAAACAGACAGACAGACAGACAGACAGACAAAAAATTCAAAAAAATTTTTTTTTGTGTTTCATTGGTTTTCTTTTATTGCCCTGACTCCATTTTTGTCAATTATCTTCAATGTACAGACACACCGGGTCCTACTGTTTTATTATATGTATAGATAATGAAATTTGTTAAAATATGAAAATAATCTGTATCAGTATTCGTTGATAAATTCAAATCATGATGATATTTTTAAAATAAAGCATTTATTATATTATGTAAATCTAATAAATCTATATTATTAACACGTTCGCTGCCGCTCACGCGAAAGCGCGTGATATGGCGCCAACGTTAAGGGGCCACTCACGCGCCAGCGCGTGATGTGGGGTGATGTCCAATAGCCAGTCATGCGCTGGCGGGGAAAAATCTTTCACCGATTCTTTGTTATAAAAAGTAAATCGGCTTCTGAGAAAAACCCACATCTACAGTGCGGCATTAACTATCATCACATCTTCACGTAAGCGGCAGCGAACGTGTAAAAAAGATCTTTGAAATCATATGTTGTTATATTGTTTATACATTTAAGATTATTCATAATATTGACCAGTTCTTCATAGCTATTCTTTATGCAATGTGTATTATCAATGCTTTTTGTAAGTATATATATTTAATTAAGAATTTTTAATGGAAGTTTATTAGGTGTATTATTATATGTATTGCAACCGAGTTGACGTTTAGTAATTTATAATAACCTCTAGTTTTAAGATTGTTTAAATTTATGTCATGATTAGTTTTATAGGAACACTGCAAATGCTCAAACACAAAAAAAACACGCTTCGGAACACTTTTTGCCCCCAAATTCACAACACATTAATGTGTTGTGAAGCGTTTTTTGTGTTGTGATTGTGTTCTTAATAGGTTGCGAATATATTACTCTTTAGAAATATGTTCTTAATGTGTTGAAAAGTATTGCTATCTGGAAATGTGTTCTAAAAATAGTGTTGTTAATTGTGTTGAAATAGTGTTGTAAATACTGTTGATGAAAATAGTTTCTTAAAATAGTGTTGTGCTGCACAACATTTTGTCCCCAAATTAACAGCACATTGTAAACTTTTACAATTTAGAACACTATAAAACAACACATGTAAAACATTTTCAAAATATTTTCAAGATGGTGCCTTTAAAATTACACAATTTTAAAAAAGAACACAGTCATGCATAATCGAAACACCACGATCGAAGACGATTTTAGTTAGAAGTGTTTACTTTTATGTTCAGTTAGTGTTGCAAAAGTGTTTCATGAGTTTGCAGTGAAGAATCATTAGAAGAAATACTTGATGTAAGCAGTTGATGATAATAGGATTTACATATTGTATGGAGATTTGTCCACATAAGTGATTGCAAAGTTTTGTTGCAATTTAGTGATTTGTTGGATAAAATGCTTTGTATTAATAGAAACCAGATGTGAAATAATGTATTTTAAAGCTTTAGTTAATTTATCAATATTCAAAATTTTCCATTTATTGAAATATTCAATAGGTTTATTGCAATGGATTGCAATTTTATAAATAAATATATCTATATCATATGGTAAACTGTACATATACTCATATTTTGTGTAAAATATAAACAAAAATTGAGAACAAAACTTGGGAAAGAAAATTGATATTAAAATGGCAGATGGTCATCTCTCTTTGCGAGCAGAGGTGGCCATCCAATACAAGAAAGATAAAAAGAAGTTAGAATAGCAAAAAACAGCACATTTCATAAATCATGAGAAACTTATAGTAATTTGTAAAGGCGCAATTACATCACGGAAAATAAGTGAATTAAATTCGAATAAACAAAATTTGAAGTATAATTTTAATCCTTCACTTTTTGTAAAATTTTACCACATTTTTGACAAAGATCTTGATAGTTTGTACATATACACCTTTCATGGAACCACTTCGGACACCTTAAGCATTGCATCCTAACATAGTTTTTACTTATGGTATTATATTCATCTCCACAACCAACGCAGTGGTCCTAATCTAATTCTACTCCCTCAGAATCTGTAGAATCGAACAGTTTCAAATGCATTTTATTTTCTTTGAGGCTAAAAGTGTCATATTAGCCTCCGATGCTATTTCTTTCAGACAAGCTAAAAAATGTCGTGTCATCAGCCCTGAATTTTCTACTGAACCGATTTTGATAATTATTTTTTTAAATGAAAGCTATTTATTTGTAGTTGTGCCCAGTTTAGTTATTTTTTAATTTATTTCCATTTTTATATTTTATTTTTAATTTTAAATGCTTTTTACGATATTTCTTCAAAATGGTGGCAACTAAGTTTAGCTTTTCTCTCAATAATAAAAATTTATTTTCCAAAATTATTGCGTATAATTATGCACTAATTGAGGTAAAAAATATATTTACTGAGAAATAATATTAATAATGTAAATAAAATAACAGAAAATAGTTTATGATGAAAATTAATATCTAAAGCTAAATAAGAAAAATTTCAAATGAGGAAAATGATGTCATTCAGCAACCAGATAAATGGGAATTACAATATTATTACGGATGCCTTTTTCATATTACTAATAACAGTAGCTTTTAAAAAACATTTGAAAAGAAAATGACGTCACTATTTAAAACATCGCATTTTTACTCATAATGGTATTAGGTACTACTCTGTTATCACGTTGACCAATTTCGCCAAATTATACAAATCGCCAAACTAATAGCCAAATTATACATATTGACACAATTTTTATTTTAAATAACGAAAAAACAAATAATTAATAGAATATTAAAAAAAAATATTAAAAAAAAAGTCGAAATAAAAATCACTTAATGACATTTTAAACACATGAATCGTATTTAATGTCATTGAATGTGACATTCACGATCATAAATAATTGGCATTTAATCTTATAATTTGGCGATAATTTTTTGGTCGACGGGATAACCTAGTAGTTCCCGACATTACATTTCAATATTTCTTTTCATTATGGACACTGAGTTGAGATTTTACTTTCAGATGACTTCAGTTAGTGAAAATAATGTCACAGTAAAAATGAAATTATTATTATTATTATTATTTTATAAAACTATTTTTCTGTGAGTGCATATAAAATAAAATTTCTGGATTTCGCTGGTACTCGGATTACAATTTTAACTGAAGATGTGCGAATATTTGCATGCAAAATTGTAACTAGCAAACTTGACATTTAGTTTGTAAATATATTTATTATATATTGATTCAATAATGTAATTACTTTTGCTTTTTTTTAAACCAAATCGATCGGGTCTTTTAAACATTTCATTCGTCGAATTCGACGGGATTCCACTCGTTTTATTGTTAAATTGCACTTCCTTTTACTCAGATTCTATAAAAAAGCATTTAAACTAAAGAAAAAATCCGTTTTTGATGAATCTAGTAATGAAGAAGTAGCACTTCAAATTTTATCTCTTTATTACTCCGCAATTCCAATGTCTCAGAGAGAAATTGCTAATTAATTGGGTATTTCATGCCGTTCTGTTTGCTGTTATATTGATAAACACAAGAAAAATGAAGTTAGTTCATTGCAATCTAAACGGAGTCGCCCTTCTAAAAAACCTCTATCGATTTTTTTGTTTTTAATCGGAGGCGAAACTGAATTCTGCTATGGTAGAATATACATTCAACTTGTTTTTGCTTTTTTTTTCTCGTGTTTATTTTAGACATTTTTGCGGTTTTAAGTTTATTTATCAACTTTGTCTGTTTCTGGTATGAAAGTTTCTGACCTTTTTCAATATTTTCTGGGGGGGGGGGGGGAACGTTAGGCCATATTATATTACTATTATAGAAATATTTATATTATATTAAACATCTCAATTAAGGCAATATAAACATAAAAATTATATATTTTTTAAAATTAAATTTAGTTAAATTAAATTTAGTTAAAATCCTCACTTCGTAAAATTTTGAAATATTGATTAATAGGGGTCATCGCTACTCAATTTGATGTGGCCATTTATCCTGAAATTGAAAGACAGATTGCCACCCAATTTAAAGCGTCACTCGACCATTGTACCTTTTTATTTTAGGCCCAAAATTTGGTTTAGATTATATACGAGACTTGAAAGTATATATAGCAACGCAAAAAAAAAAAAAAAAAAAAAAAAAAAAAAATGTAACTGGAAAAGAAAAAAAAATAAAATAAAATTGTAAAAAATGTAACTGCAAAACATTCAGTTACCATACTCAACAAAAATATTCAACCATTAAATTAGATAACATTAAAATTACGCTTAGGTGAAGGTGTTGTATGTTCTGACCATGGTGTGCCTTTGACCGCTTAGGTGTAGTGCCATCTAGAAGCATTTTATGAATTTGAGTGTATTTAGTGCACAGTTTCTTCACTAGAGGGTTTGTGTAACCTTCTGTGAATTATTCAAGTGAGAAAGAATTCCTTTGAATATTAATAATCCATTTCCATCATAAAAACGTAAGTATTTATTTGTTAATGTTTTGCCTAATAATATTTTTTGTTCTATGCTTTTTTTGACAGAAATAATTTAATATGATAACTACAGACTTTTATAAATATGGTCGGGCTTGTGAAAATGATTATCCTGACCCTAAAACTATCGGATGCTTTGTAATTAGCAATAGCAAAGTGTTGCACCTCTGACCATGATCAGTTGTTGTTCCTTTGACCAGGTAAAATGTACAACACTCTTAAAAGATTTTCTAAACATTCTAACTTTTATGACTTATTTAATATAACTGTCTTAAAATTAGTTAACGATACATATATATATATATATATATATATATATATATATATATATATATATGTATATATGTATATACTTCATTTGTTCATCAATAATAATAAAAAAAAATAGGCACAGTAGACGTCTTCAAATCACCACAGTTTGGGATCAGAAGTTGTGTGGATTTCTGGTCATTACTTTGTTGACATTTTTTAAATAGCAAATTTGTATGTAATAATGCAATCAAAATTATAAATTAATTCCATATGAATGCCATATAGTAAATAGTAACGCAAAATAACAAGCTAAAAAAATAAAAAGTAAGTTAATTTTTAAAAAATAATTAAATTACTGAAGATAAAGAAAAGTAAATAATTAAAATTAATGCATAATTAAATATACATAATAAAGAAAATATACGTTTTTCTTGAATTATTCAATGAACTTCCTCATAAATGTACCCTTATTCAATTACATCAATATCATAAATTAAGGAAGTCTTATTTCACGTTTAGCCAGTCTGAATAATTAAAAAAGATTGATTAATAAATAATTATATGTGGTAAAAAAAGATGATGTTTAGCAGTGATATCAGCAATATCTTGATTATTTTCATAAATAGAGGGCAAGTCGGTTAAGCATTAAAAACATGTCTTTTAAAATTAAACTTGGTCTTAGAATTAACTTAACTTAAAATTTAATTTATTTTTAAAGCAGCTTTCCATTAAGTTAACTGCCTGTCAGAGGTAGAAACATCCATGGTCAAAAATTACAACATGGTGTTGTGCCTTTGAACAATATGCTATTATTTTTTAAATTAAATTAAACATAATAAAAGTAAAAGTAGAACCTTGAAAAAATTAAAGATGATAAACCAGACGATACTGATTACGATAAAACTAAGAAATTGAATTTCATCTTAATAGATAAGCTAAGAAAAGTTATTTTTTTCAAAATGGTAAAAGGTACAACATTTCCCCCTAATTTTCATAATCGAAAAACACAGCTGCATGTTGCAATGAATGAATTAGTTGAATTATTTGTTACAAAGTAAGTTTATGCTGCAATCTATGGTCAAATTTTGGAAATATTTAGATTGGCCGTCTCTCTTAGAGTTACTATATGTATATATTACCAGTTTAAAAAATGTGTTTGAAAATCTAAGATAAAAAGTCTCGAAAATCATGAATTTTTTGCATTTTTGTCATTTAACCCATTAATCTGTAAATAATAGTAGTGAACTTTGGAATTTTCCAAGGTAGAAGAAAGGGGAAATTTAAAAAGAAAAAGAAATTTATTCGACTGAAAACTTGATTCAAATGTATATTTTGTCGCATTGAAATTAATCACAAGAATTACTAGTTAGCTGAATCTTTTAAGCTATTGCATAGCTTTTATCGCGGGCTTTGAGCGCGGTGACCGAATTCAAAATTTCCGTAACGCGGAAAATCCTAACACATCGGTAACGAAAAAACCTAACACTCGGCTAAAGTCGTTTTCGTTCGGAAAACTTCGGGACGGTATCCTTCGGTAAACTTCGGCAGACATTGACGTGGTATTTTTCAGATATTAGGATATCAAGTCTCAAACTTATGTCTCTTATGATCTAATTTTCATAGCGCGGCCAAATTTTGTTTGGTAATTTATTATGAGACAGTGTTTATTTTGGTGGTCTTATTTATTTTGGTGACAGGAGACCCCACACGGTGAGGATCGAAAAATTTAAAATGCTTATAAGTCGCGATCTAATTTTTGTAGCGCGGCCAAATTTTGTTTGGTAATTTATTATGGGACACTGTTGATTTTTGGTGACAGGAGACCCTCCAAGGTGAGGGTCGAAAAATTTTAAATGCTTATAACTCGCGATCTAATTTTTTTAGCGCGGCGAAATTTTGTTTGGTAATTTATTATGAGGCAGTGTTGATTTTTGGGGACATTAGAACCCCCACGGTGAGGGTCGAAAAATTTAAAATGCTTATAACTCGCGATTTAATTTTCGTAGCGCGGCCAAATTTTGTTTGGAAATTTATTATGAGACAGTGTTAATATTTGGTCCCCCACGTTGAGAGTAGAAAAACTTAAAATGCTTATAACTCGCGATCTAATTTTCGTAGCGCGGCCAAATTTTGTTTCGTAATTTTTTATGAGTCAGTGTTAACTTTTGGTGACAGGAGACCCCCCACGGTGAGGGTCGAAAAATTTAAAATGCTTATAATTCGCGATCTAATTTTCGTAGCGCGGCCAAATTTTGTTTGGTAATTTATTATGAGACAGTGTTAATTTATAGTGACAGGAGATCCCCCATGGTTAGGGTCGAAAAATTTAAAATGCTTATAAGTCGCGATCTAATTTTGTTAGCTTGGTAAAATTTTGTTTGGTAATTTTTTATGAGTCAGTGTTAATTTTTGGTGACAGGAGAATTCCTACGGTGAGGATCGAAAAATTTAAAATGCTCATAACTCGCGATCTAATTTTCGTAGCGCGGCAAAATTTTGTTTGATAATTTATTATAAGACAGTGTTAATTTTTGGTGACAGGAGACCCCCCATGGTGACGGGTCGAAAAATTTAAAATGCTTATAACTCGCGATCTAATTTTCGTAGCGCGGCCAAATTTTGTTTGGTAATTTATTATGAGGCAATGTTAATTTTTGGGGACATTAGATCCCCAACGGTGAGGGTCGAAAAATTTAAAATGCTTATAACTCGCGATCAAATTTTCGTAGCGCGGCCAAATTTTGTTTGGTAATTTATTATAAGGCAATGTTAATTTTTGGGGACATTAGAACCCCCACGGTGAGGGTCGAAAAATTTAAAATGCTTATAACTCGCGATCAAATTTTCGTAGCGCGGCCAAATTTTGTTTGGAAATTTATTATGAGACAGTGTTAATTTTTGGTCCCCCACGGTGAGGGTAGAAAAACTTAAAATGCTTATAACTCGCGATCTAATTTTCGTAGCGCGGCCAAATTTTGTTTCGTAATTTTTTATGAGTCAGTGTTAATTTTTGGTGACAGGAGACCCCCACGGTGAGGGTCGAAAAATTTAAAATGCTTATAATTCGCGATCTAATTTTCGTAGCGCGGCCAAATTTTGTTTGGTAATTTATTATGAGACAGTGTTAATTTATAGTGACAGGAGATCCCCCATGGTTAGGGTCGAAAAATTTAAAATGTTTATAACTCGCGATCTAATTTTGGTAGCTTGGTAAAATTTTGTTTGGTAATTTTTTATGAGTCAGTGTTAATTTTTGGTGACAGAAGACCCCCTACGGTGAGGATCGAAAAATTTAAAATGCTCATAACTCGCGATCTAATTTTCGTAGCGCGGCCAAATTTTGTTTGGTAATTTATTATAAGACAGTGTTAATTTTTGGTGACAGGAGACCCCCCATGGCGACGGGTCGAAAAATTTAAAATGCTTATAACTCGCGATCTAATTTTCGTAGCGCGGCCAAATTTTGTTTGGTAATTTATTATGAGGCAATGTTAATTTTTGGGGACATTAGATCCCCAACGGTGAGGGTCAAAAAATTTAAAATGCTTATAACTCGCGATATAATTTTCGTAGAGCGGCCAAATTTTGTTTGGTAATTTATTATGAGACAGTGTTAGTTTTTGGTGACAGGAGACCCCACACGGTGAGGATCGAAAAATTTAAAATGCTCATAACTCGCGATCTAATTTTCGTAGCGCGGCCAAATTTTGTTTCGTAATTTATTATGAGACATTGTTAATTGTTGGTGACAGAAGACAACCCAAGGTGAGGGTCGAAAAATTAAAAATGCTTATAACTCGCGATCTAATTTTGGTAGCTTGGCAAAATATTGTTTGGTAATTTATTATAAGACAGTGTTAATTTTTGGGGACATAAGACCCCCCACGGTGAGGGTCGAATAATTTAAAATGCTTATAACTCACGATCTAATTTTCGTAGCGCGGCCAGATTTTGTTTGGTATTTAATATGAGACTGCCAATTTTTGGTGACAGGAGACCCCCACGGTGAAGATCGAAAAATTTAAAAGGCTTATAACTCGCGATCTAATTTTCGTAGCGCGGCCAAATTTTGTTTGGTAATTTATTATGAGACAGTGTTTATTTTTGGTGACAGGAGACTCCCCACGGTGAGGGTGAAAATTTTTAAATGCTTATAACTCACGATCTAATTTTCGTAGAGCGGCCAAATTTTGTTTGGTAATTTATTATGAGACTGTGTTAATTGTTGGTGACAGAAGACACCCCACGGTGAGGGTCGAAAAATTAAAAATGCTTATAACTCGCGATCTAATTTTCGTAGCGCGGCTAAATTTTGTTTGGTAATTTATTATGAGGCAGTGTTAATTTATGGGGGCATTAGACCCCCCACGGTGAGGGTCGAAAAATTTGAAATGCTTATAACTCATGATCTAATTTTCGTAGCGCGAGCAAATTTTGTTTGGTAATTTAATATGAGACTGTTAATTTTTCGTGACAGGAGACCCCCCACGGTGAGGGTCGAAAAATTTGAAATGCTTATAACTCATGATCTAATTTTCGTAGCGCGGCCAAATTTTGTTTGGTAATTTAATATGAGACTGTTAATTTTTGGTGACAGGAGACCCCCCACGGTGAGGGCCGAAAAATTTAAAAGGCTTATAACTCGCGATCTAATTTTCGTAGCGCGGCCAAATTTTGTTTGGTAATTTATTATGAGACAGTGTTAATTTTTGGTGACAGGAGACCCCCCACGGTGAGGGTCGAAAAATTTGAAATGCTTATAACTCACGATCTAATTTTCGTAGCGCGGCCAAATTTTGTTTGGTAATTTAATATGAGACTGTTAATTTTTGGTGACAGGAGACCCCCCACGATGAGGGTCGAAAAATTTAAAAGGCTTATAACTCGCGATCTAATTTTCGTAGCGCGGCCAAATTTTGTTTGGTAATTTATTATGAGACAGTGTTAATTTTTGGGGACATTAGACCCCCCACGGTGAGGGTCGAAAAATTTGAAATGCTTATAACTCACGATCTAATTTTCGTAGCGCGGCCAAATTTTGTTTGGTAATTTAATATGAGACTGTTAATTTTTCGTGACAGGAGACCCCCCACGGCGAGGGTCGAAAAATTTGAAATGCTTATAACTCACGATCTAATTTTCGTAGCGCGGCCAAATTTTGTTTGGTAATTTAATATGAGACTGTTAATTTTTGGTGACAGGAGACCCCCCACGATGAGGGTCGAAAAATTTAAAAGGCTTATAACTCGCGATCTAATTTTCGTAGCGCGGCCAAATTTTGTTTGGTAATTTATTATGAGACAGTGTTAATTTTTGGGGACATTAGACCCCCCACGGTGAGGGTCGAAAAATTTAAAATGCTTATAACTCACGATCTAATTTTCGTAGCGCGAGCAAATTTTGTTTGGTAATTTAATATGAGACTGTTAAATTTTGGTGACAGGAGACCCCCCACGGTGAGGGTCGAAAAATTTAAAAGGCTTATAACTCGCGATCTAATTTTCGTAGCGCGGCCAATTTTTGTTTGGTAATTTATTATGAGACAGTGTTAATTTTTGGGGACATTAGACCCCCCATGGTTAGGGTCGAAAAATTTAAAATGCTTATAACTCGCGATCTAATTTTGGTAGCTTGGTAAAATTTTGTTCGGTAATTTTTTATGAGTCAGTGTTAATTTTTGGTGACAGAAGACCCCCTACGGTGAGGATCGAAAAATTTAAAATGCTCATAACTCGCGATCTAATTTTCGTAGCGCGGCCAAATTTTGTTTGGTAATTTATTATAAGACAGTGTTAATTTTTGGTGACAGGAGACCCCCCATGGCGACGGGTCGAAAAATTTAAAATGCTTATAACTCGCGATCTAATTTTCGTAGCGCGGCCAAATTTTGTTTGGTAATTTATTATGAGGCAATGTTAATTTTTGGGGACATTAGATCCCCAACGGTGAGGGTCAAAAAATTTAAAATGCTTATAACTCGCGATCTAATTTTCGTAGAGCGGCCAAATTTTGTTTGGTAATTTATTATGAGACAGTGTTAATTTTTGGTGACAGGAGACCCCACACGGTGAGGATCGAAAAATTTAAAATGCTCATAACTCGCGATCTAATTTTCGTAGCGCGGCCAAATTTTGTTTGGTAATTTATTATGAGACATTGTTAATTGTTGGTGACAGAAGACAACCCAAGGTGAGGGTCGAAAAATTAAAAATGCTTATAACTCGCGATCTAATTTTGGTAGCTTGGCAAAATATTGTTTGGTAATTTATTATAAGACTGTGTTTATTTTTGGTGACAGGAGACTCCCCACGGTGAGCGTCGAAAAATTTAAAATGCTTATAACTCGCTATCTAATTTTCGTAGCCCAGCCAAATTTTGTTTGGTAATTTATTATGAGGCAGTGTTAATTTTTAGGGACATTAGACCCCCCACGGTGAGGGTCGAAAATTTTTAAATGCTTATAACTCACGATCTAATTTTCGTAGAGCGGCCAAATTTTGTTTCGTAATTTATTATGAGACTGTGCTAATTGTTGGTGACAGAAGACACCCCACGGTGAGGGTCGAAAAATTAAAAATGCTTATAACTCGCGATCTAATTTTCGTAGCGCGGTTAAATTTTGTTTGGTAATTTATTATGAGACAGTGTTAATTTTTGGGGACATTAGACCCTCCCCCCACGGTGAGGGTCGAAAAATTTAAAATGCTTATAACTCACGATCTAATTTTCGTAGCGCGAGCAAATTTTGTTTGGTAATTTAATATGAGATTGTTAATTTTTCGTGACAGGAGACCCCTCCACGGTGAGGGTCGAAAAATTTGAAATGCTTATAACTCATGATCTAATTTTCGTAGCGCGGCCAAATTTTGTTTGATAATTTAATATGAGACTGTTAATTTTTGGTGAAAGGAGACCCCCCACGGTGAGGGTCGAAAAATTTAAAAGGCTTATAACTCGCGATCTAATTTTCGTAGCGCGGCCAAATTTTGTTTGGTAATTTATTATGAGACAGTGTTAATTTTTGGGGACATTAGACCCCCCCACGGTGAGGGTCGAAAAATTTAAAATGCTTATAACTCACGATCTAATTTTCGTAGCGCGAGCAAATTTTGTTTGGTAATTTAATATGAGACTGTTAAATTTTGGTGACAGGAGACCCCCCACGGTGAGGGTCGAAAAATTTAAAAGGCTTATAACTCGCGATCTAATTTTCGTAGCGTGGCCAATTTTTGTTTGGTAATTTATTATGAGACAGTGTTAATTTTTGGGGACATTAGACCCCCCACGGTGAGGGTCGAAAAATTTAAAATGCTTATAACTCACGATCTAATTTTCGTAGCGCGAGCAAATTTTGTTTGGTAATTTAATATGAGATTGTTAATTTTTCGTGACAGGAGACCCCCCACGGTGAGGGTCGAAAAATTTGAAATGCTTATAACTCATGATCTAATTTTCGTAGCGCGGCCAAATTTTGTTTGGTAATTTAATATGAGACTGTTAATTTTTGGTGACAGGAGACCCCCCACGGTGAGGGTCGAAAAATTTAAAAGGTTTATAACTCGCGATCTAATTTTTGTAGCGCGGCCAAATTTTGTTTGGTAATTTATTATGAGACAGTGTTAATTTTTCGTGACAGGAGACCCCCACGATGAGGGTCGAAAAATTTAAAAGGCTTATAACTCGCGATCTAATTTTCGTAGCGCGGCCAAATTTTGTTTGGTAATTTATTATGAGACAGTGTTAATTTTTGGGGACATTAGACCCCCCACGGTGAGGGTCGAAAAATTTAAAATGCTTATAACTCACGATCTAATTTTCGTAGCGCGAGCAAATTTTGTTTGGTAATTTAATATGAGACTGTTAAATTTTGGTGACAGGAGACCCCCCACGGTTAGGGTCGAAAAATTTAAAAGGCTTATAACTCGCGATCTAATTTTCGTAGCGCGGCCAATTTTTGTTTGGTAATTTATTATGAGACAGTGTTAATTTTTGGGGACATTAGACCCCCGACGGTGAGGGTCGAAAAATTTAAAATGCTTATAACTCACGATCTAATTTTCGTAGCGCGAGCAAATTTTGTTTGGTAATTTAATATGAGACTGTTAAATTTTGGTGACAGGAGACCCCCCACGGTTAGGGTCGAAAAATTTAAAAGGCTTATAACTCGCGATCTAATTTTCGTAGCGCGGCCAATTTTTGTTTGGTAATTTATTATGAGACAGTGTTAATTTTTGGGGACATTAGACCCCCGACGGTGAGGGTCGAAAAATTTAAAATGCTTATAACTCACGATCTAATTTTCGTAGCGCGAGCAAATTTTGTTTGGTAATTTATTATGAGACAGTGTTAATTTTTGGGGACATAAGACCCACCACGGTGAGGGTCGAAAAATTTAAAATGCTTATAACTCGCGATCTAATTTTCGTAGCGCGGCCAAATTTTGTTTGGTAATTTCTTATGAGACAGTGTTAATTTTTGGGGACATAAGACCCCCCACGGTGAGGGTCGAATAATTTAAAATGCTTATAACTCACGATCTAATTTTCGTAGCGCGGCCAGATTTTGTTTGGTATTTAATATGAGACTGCCAATTTTTGGTGACAGGAGACCCCCACGGTGAAGATCGAAAAATTTAAAAGGCTTATAACTCGCGATCTAATTTTCGTAGCGCGGCCAAATTTTGTTTGGTAATTTATTATGAGACAGTGTTAATTTTTCGTGACAGGAGACCCCCCACGATGAGGGTCGAAAAATTTAAAAGGCTTATAACTCGCGATGTAATTTTCGTAGCGCGGCCAAATTTTGTTTGGTAATTTATTATGAGACAGTGTTAATTTTTGGGGACATTAGACCCCCCACGGTGAGGGTCGAAAAATTTAAAATGCTTATAACTCACGATCTAATTTTCGTAGCGCGAGCAAATTTTGTTTGGTAATTTAATATGAGACTGTTAAATTTTGGTGACAGGAGACCCCCCACGGTGAGGGTCGAAAAATTTAAAAGGCTTATAACTCGCGATCTAATTTTCGTAGCGCGGCCAAATTTTCTTTGGTGATTTATTATGAGACAGTGTTAATTTTTGGTGACAGGAGACCCCCACGGTGAGGGTAGAAAAACTTAAAATGTTTATAACTCGCGATCTAATTTTCGTAGCGCGGCCAAATTTTGTTTGGTAATTTATTATGAGTCAGTGTTAATTTTTGGGGACATTAGACCCCCCACGGTGAGGGTCGAAAAATTTAAAATGCTTATAATACTCACGATCTAATTTTCGTAGCGCGAGCAAATTTTGTTTGGTAATTTAATATGAGACTGTTAATTTTTGGTGACAGGAGACCCCCCACTGTTAGGGTCGAAAAATTTAAAATGCTTATAACTCGAGATCTAATTTTCGTAGCGCGACCAAATTTTGTTTGGTAATTTATTAAGCTATTGCATAGCTATTATCGCGGTCTTTGAGCGCGGCGATCGAATCTAGGAATTCCCTAACACTCCGGCTAACGGCGTTTGAGTTTGGCAAACTTCAGCGCGGTATCCTTCGATAGACTTCAGCAGACATTGACGCGGTATTTTTGCATAAGTTGATAAAAAATGCTATGCAATAGCTTTACCGCGGCAGTCCCCGAGTGCCACAGATTTAATTTTTTTTTTTTTTTTTTGAGAAAATGCCCACCCCTATACTTAAAAATCATTATTATTATTTTCTAATACATAAAAAGACGAACAGATGGACGACTCAAAAGTATGCTGTGCCTCAAAGCTCACTTTTGATATTTGAAAGTTCAGTCCAAAATAAATAATTTCCAGCTAAAAGAACGAAAATTCTATTTGCGCTTCTTACGCTTTTCCCGTTGAAACCCTGTAACTGAAAAAAAAAAAAAAAAAAAAAAAAAAAACTAATTTTTTAAAAATTGCAATATTGTTCATTTCATGCATAAAGATTAAAATAATAAAATTACATTTCTTATAAAAGTATTATAAAAACAATTTCTAAGAAAAGGCAAAAATGCCCCCACCCCCTCCCTTCGAAGTAACTCAAATTCTCAAGGGACTGTTGAGGTAACCTTTGAGTAGACATTAAATAAAATCTCTTATAAATTTTCCATGTTCTTCCCTTTAGGAGACAGACGTCCTTCAGGGCGTAGAAGATTTATGGTAGCACGTTTCCCTTTAGTTTTGCAAAAAACAAACATGTCGCTTTAGGAAAATCTCCCCTTTTTTATTGAAAAGAACATCTATATGAGAAAATGTATTAATATATTTCTACCTATATTTACTTTACATTTGTATACAAAAGTATTTTCAAATAAAACAACTTCACAGAATAATTTTACCATGTTTGCATATTAAAATAGTATCTTCCTTAAATTAGGTCTCAGTGGAAAACATTACTTTCAAGTATCTCAATTAACTCCTCAGGCAGAGAAAAAAAATGATAATGCAAAAAGTGTAGGATATATATAATTAAATGTATGTGGTATAGTGACATTAGAGATCAGGGTAGCTCAAAAAACACCATTGCTTTTTTAGGTTTCCCACAAAATTAAATACAGGTAGTCGTGCTGAGAAAGTATTAAAAATATGGAGGTGACTCAAAAAAGAAAATATTATAAAAATAATAAATAAATAAACAATCGATGAAAATGTCCAATGCTTTATTACATCATTTAAAAATAAGGCAGATAAAAAATTATCTTATGTTAGTTACTAAAACAACTCTAAATTTCAAAATCCTTGATTTAATTTACACTCCTATTCATTAAAATAAGACTATCAATCATCACCTCACCTCTCAATACATTACTATCTCCATATGGCTTGAATTGTAACTAACTGAACGAGCGAACGAGCATATCAGACCGAGCAACGAATCGAACATCATAAACAAAACAACAGCACTTTTCGAATAAAACTCTGCAGCCCATCTCGAGTAACACGAGTTTATCGTAATTTGAGGGACTGTCTTTAGCGTCCTTACCTGTCTTTAGCGTAAGATCACAAAAAAGTCAGCTGATTTCGAGGAGTATGATATCAACCCCCTTACGTCTTTTTGACGTCACAGTAGAAGGGGGTACTTATCCAGAGCTGCAACATTTCACTTTCACAGAGAACTGGATATATATCCCCTGTATATATGCCCTTATACTTCATCCTGATGGGAAGCAGGACGTTTCGGTCCCGCCATTTCGATCCTGCCATTTCGGTCCCACCGTTTCGGTCCCGAGACATTTCGGTCCCGAGCCGTTTCCGTCCCTAGCCGTTTCGGTCCCAAGACATTTCGGTCCCTACCCATTTCGGTCCCTTCTCCTGCAAACGCAAATTTTGTGAAATAAGACATAATTTTATAGGGAACATTGCAGAATTTTTAAACTGAAGACCATAAAATTTTAGTATAATGCGATTATAAGTGCCCGAAAACCGCACACAACTCTTATCCAAAATATTATAATTCACACAAATTTTGTATGGTAATCCTAATCATGATTGGTAATCCTAATGACAATTGACAATCTTAATTCTCAAAACAGTTAGTAATTTTAATATAAAAATCAAATTAATATTTTATTAAGTATAATTATTAATTAATAATATTATTAATTTACATAATAAATTTTACTTTAAAATAAACTCAATACATAATCCATTTTATATTCAATACATCATTATATTTCCTAGTAGTTCTGAGCTGAAATTTATCTTTTACTTGTTCATTTATTGTATATTTAAAATTGCAGAAATTTAAAACAATTAGTATACAACAACTAAAATAAAAATTATTATTATTATTTTTGGGGAAAGTAGGAGCGAAAAGGTAATATCTATATTAATAAAATAACAAATCGCTCTGTGTGTGTGCGTGTGTGTCTGTGATAGTTAGCGAAAACTACGGTACGTACGAAGCTCAAAATTTTTCAGAGGGTAGCCCAATATCTTTCCTGATGCACCTGACGCTCAGAATTTCAAAATTCTATTTATTAACTGAGTAATTAATTAAATTCCAAACCTCACTCTCATAAAAAATCGCTTTTTTTTAAGCTTTTTTTCCTTTTTATTCTCTTATGGTTGGTTGGTTGCATAAAATTTTCGCAGAAATAATTTTAAAAACTGAGACTGACCTTTAAAATTCATAGACTGGCAAACTGTCAGTTTAAATGAGGAATTTTTTTTTTTTTTTTTTTTTTTTTTTTTTTTTTTTTTTTTTTAATCACAGCTGCTGTACGCCATGGAGGAAAAAGATAGGTGGTGGCGAAGTAAACTGAAAAAAAGAAAGGTTTGCAAGAGGAAACCATTTATCGCTGAAATTTTAATGTCTCAAAATAAAGCACGGGGAAGGAATTTTGTATTAATAAGACGGATTGGAAGAAATTAATTACAGTTGAAGCATATTTTAAGAAGAAATCGCAATTTTTTTAAATGTTTTTTTCTAATATATTATTTATTAAAATAAATGTTTGCTTTTAAAATAATTGAAATTGGAAAATTAAAAATAATTAAATGTCAAAAGAAAATTAAATAAAATATTGAAAACATATGATTTGAAGTAAAAAATTGTATTACTAAAAGTTTTCTCTTTTTTTTTCAGAAATTTTTAATACTTTATAACGTAGATGAAAAATGCTTATGATTTAACAACATATTTATAATTCCATTTCAATATATAAAATATAGTGATGAAAAGATTCTTTTAAAATCATGCATGAACACTTAAATAATAATATTAATCTAAAATCTAGATTTCAGAATGCAGACGATTTTAAGACATTAACGAAAGAATGTTGATTTTTCAAGCAAAGTCTTAAATGATGCTTCTATATTGATATTTCAAAGTCATATGATAAATATAATCAAATAATTCTTGCCTATGATTGATCTAATTGTATCTTTCATGCATTCTGATAGTGTATTAAGGGCAATAACGGCACAAAACGTTATTTTTTAAACGAAATTTTAGTCATCTATTCAATAACAGTTTAAAAGGTAAAAAACAAAAACAAAGAAATACTGGTTTAAACCAGTTTGAATTGATCGGAGTTTCAAAGCACATGGTTTTGTTGGTGCTTATTTGGACTTAATGTCGCGGATTTTAGAGTTACATTTTTTGCGTCACCCCAGGACAGTATACTGCCACTCTATTAATTTCTTTTTACTATATGGTTGTACGCATATTTTTGGCATTTCGAACATTAGAATGTATGAGTCATTAGCTGTGTTGCAGTAAAAAACATTACACAACACTTTTCTATGAGTTTATTTTTTTAATCATTGATTAAATTTAAATGTGTTCTATTCCATTTAAAATTTTAATATGGCTTTAATTTTTTTTTAAACAAAAATAAAATAGCTGTTTGGCGTACAATTGTTTGTATCCGCAAACGATTCATTCACCATAATAAATTATCAAATAGCAAAGTAAATTATCTATCAGAAATAGCCATAAAAAGAATAGTAGCAAAACTGATTATAACCTTAATGTTTAGACTAATTTAAACATAACCCGATTCCAACCAGAAAAAAAAAACAAAAAAAAAAAAAAAAAAAAAAAAAAAAAAACAGACCACACTCTGATCCGTGATACACAAAATTTCCGTGAGTATAAACCCGACCCTGACCTAAAAATTCTGTTTGGGAAAAACTATGGATTTGATAACTGACCCGAACCAAATCTGAATCCCGCAAAAATGTTCAAGTGAAGCATAACCCGATTCAAACAAGGAAAAATAATTTTCGTGGGCATGAAATCTGACCCGAACCTAAATATTTTCTTTAAACAAACCCGAAATATGACTCGAACGAAATCTGAAACCGATAAAAATATTCCAGAGAACTATAACCCGATCCCAGCAAGACAAAATATTTTCCATGGTCATAAACCCGACTCAAACCTAAAAAACCTGGTTTGAAAAATCCTGAACTTTGACCCAAACCACATCTAAATCTGACCAAAGTATTCGAAAGAACCATAACTGGATTCGAGTAAGACAAAATAATTTCCGTGGACAGGAACCCGATACGAACCTAAAACTCCCATTCAAAAAAATACCTGAAATTTGAATCGAACCAAATTTGAATCTGATAAAACTATTTCAAACAAACGCAACCGGATCCAAACAAGACAACATATTTCCATGGACATGAACACAATCCGAACCCAAAAAATTTCTTTGAAAAAATCGCGAACTGAACGAAGTCTGAACTTGGCAGAAATATTCCAGTGAAGCATATCCTTATTCGAACAAGGCAGAATTATTTCCGTGAACATGCAAGAAGACCCGAACACAACAGTTATATTTGAAGAAAAAACTCGAAATCTGAATTGAACCAAATCTGGACTTGACAAAAATATTCCAAAGAACCCAATATAACCCAATCCAAGCAAGACGAAATAATTTCTATGGACATAAACCCAACTCGAACCTAAAAAATTCGATTTGAAAAAAACTGAAATTTGACCCAAACCACATCTAAATTCGACCAAAATATCCGAAAGAATCATAACTGGATTCGAGTATGACAAAATAATTTCCGTGGACATGAACGAGATCCGAACCTAAAAAGTCTATTTGAAAAAATACCTGAAATTTGAATCGAACAAAATCGGAACCTGATAAAAAATATTCCAAAGAATCGTAACCGGATCTGAATAAGACAAAAAATTTCCATTCACCTTTACCGAATCTGAACCTAAAAAAATTCTTTGAAAAAAATCACGAAATCTGAACTGAACCAAATCTTAACTTGAAAAAAAAATATTCCAGTGAAACATGTTCTTATTCGAACAAGGCAGCATAATTTCCGCGAACACGCAAGAAAACCCGAACCCAAAAATTCCATTTGAGGAAAAAGCCGAAATCTGAATTGAAACAAATCTGTTCCCGGCAAAAATATTCCAAAGAACCATAATTGTATCCGAGCAAGGCAAAATAATTTCCATGGACATGAATACGACCCGAACATTATAACTCAATATCAAAAAATACCTAAAATCTGAACCCGACAAAAATGTTCTAATGAATCATAACCAGATCCGAACAAGACAAAATAATTTCCATGGACATGAAACCAATATATGGTTTGGTAACATTTAGGTTGCAATTACATTACGGTAATTCTTTGATTAGATTTAATATCCCGTTAGGTTACATTTAGGTCACAATTAAGTTTTAGTTAGGTTAAAGTTAAATCGCATTTGTTTTATGGTTAGAATAAGGATATGTTACAATAAAGTGAAGGCTAGGTTGCATTTATGTTATATTTTATTTACGGTAAGGTACTGTTAAGTCAAAGTTAGGTTACAGGCAGGTTATGGTTACGGTAAAAAAGTTTACGGTTAGGAATTAATCCATAGAGTGGACATTATGCATGATTTGATTAAAAATAAAACACTTACTTTTGTTAAATGGCTCTGAAATTATAATACTACATACCAACACTTTAGCTACGAGCGAGTATCGATTTCATTCATGTCGGATTTAAGAGTGATATAATTAGTTAATATTAGTTGATATTAATATTTCATTTGGGATTTCTATGTGAAAAAAAAAATAATTAGTTGCGTGACTTAACAGTGATTTTTGATAAATATCAACACTTTAACACAAAAATCAAGCAGTCGTTGGATACATATTCCCTCCCACATTTCTCATCGCTCATTTTGAGTATTTTTAGAGCTTAACATTAGCTGTTTTTTAAACCGATTTTTCACACAGTCTGTGGCCACGTATTTCAGACAATGCATTTCTGCATGTTTCAAGTTAATGATAAAATCATACAAATTTCAAGTTCGTTTAATATTGTTAATACGGACCCGCGCAACGCCGGGCGGGTCAGCTAGTAAATAAATAAAAGCTTAGTTTTGTCACTTAAAAATTGAAAATAAAATTACTTGAAATATTATTATATTACATTTTAATATATTTTATTAAATTAGATATTATATTTTTAAATATTATTATATTAATTTTATGTAAATAAAAAAAATCATCTTATTAGAATGAAATAAGCCCAGTTTCAATAAAATTAACTGAGAAAAATTTTCTTCATGGCGTGAGAAGACTGTTAAAAAATGCAACCAATAAATACTATTACTATTATTATTATTATTAAAAAAAAAAAAAAAAAAAAAAAAAAAAAAAAAAAAAAAAAAAAAGGGTAGCGGAGGCAAATGTTTTTTCATAGCATGTCCAGTTACGAAATCACTATTGCTTTCGCAATGTTAATAATGGAAAGTAATTTATAAAAACAAATTTATAAGATGCAACTTTGTATTATAAAAATAATAATAAAAATAAAAAATTTGTTCTTCAATAAATATATCTCATTTCTGAATCATCATAGGAGAAGGTGTAGATGGGTGATTTGAGGAAATATGTATATATTATAACTTATAACTGTCTTATTGAATTATTAAAGACATTTATTATTAAACTAATTGAAAGAAAAAATGAAGCACCTTTTTTATTATTTAATTAATACTAATTTAAAGGTTCTAAAAAATGTACGTGAACAGCCAGAAAAAATATTTATGGCAGTTTATATAAAATACTTTTTAGTTTATAGTAGTTTATAGAAGTTTATATAAAATACTGATACTAATAATAAATAATAAAATTTAAAATATTTATTCTGATTAATAATACTACTATTTATATCACATTGTTTAATCAAACAAAATTTTCAGCTCGCTGTGATTTCATTGTCACGAGTTATAAAAGTTTAAATTTATCGGACTTTTATATTCAACTTTTCATAAAACTTAAGCGGAGGAAGGGGAAGAATTAAAAAAAAATTTAAAAAGGCCCGAATAATGTTGAACTTATACCATTTGGCAGGCCCACTACAATTAGAATCCGACTTATAAGGTAGCGAGAAAAGAAATAACAAGGGACCAAAATGACTAAAGTCCGAAATGGCAAGGGACCAAAGTTGCTGGGGACCGAAATGGCCACGGACAAAATTGTCTCGGTACCGAAATCTCTTGGGACCAAATTGTCTCAGGACCGAAATGTCTCGGGACCGAAATGGCCAGGGACCAAAATGTCTCGGGACCGAAACGACGGGACCGAAGTGGCGGGACCGAAATGTCGTGTACCTATCTTGATGTCACAGTAGAGGGGACATCATATATACAATGCTAGAATATTTTTAGGTTCATCGAGAACTGGAAATTCTGGATATATACCATTTCTACGTATAGTTTTACTTACCTATCATGTGTAGTATAGTGTAAATCTTGCAATCGTTTTGAAAATCGGAAAAAAAAATTGACGGATATACACGTTTCAGATACTGAAGATTCTGAGAAACATTTTTAGAAAAAAAATTACAGTCCGTCTGTCTGTCTGTGTGTCTGCAAACGCACTATGTCCTGAATAAATTGAGATAGAGACTTGAAATTTTGTATGTACTTAGTATGTGGAAATGTGACAAAGCCTATTTAATATAAGTAACCTGGATTATCCGGAACTATTTTTTTTCGGATTCTCGAAAAATTCGTCTGATGAAAGGTACATAAAAATTTTCGAAAATTTTTATTTTAAGGATTGTATGTAAAATGCAATAAAATAACACAAATTTTGCATAAATAATGAAGCCGATAGGATTATTAGTTGCCGAGATATTTGTAATCCTGTTTTCCACATTTTTCGATTTTCATGACCCTGTATTTCATTCAAATTTCAATTCAAGGCAATATTTTAATTGGAAATAACACGCTTAATCCGACGCAGTAAACTGTTAGTTAATATGATTATTATTTTTGGAGTTATAAGGATGTTTCTTTTACGCAATCCGGTAGTACTTGAGTACTTTGGCGTTTTATATAATTTGTCGAAATTGGTTCATCAGCAATTCATTAATAGAGCATTACTATGTATATTAAAAATATTTAAATATAAGTTTAAATTTTGTTTTGAAATTACAGTGCATTTTATAAATAGTTTACACATCTTATTTTCATATATTATATTATGCATGTCCAAGATGGGTAAATATTACGGTGGCCCCAACGACTAGTTTATTGTTGCCGCAAATAATCAAACGGTTTGTTTATCTAGAAATCTGTAGACGACATTTAAAATGTAACTCAAGAATTATATAATTATATATGAGGACATGAACTTCAAAACTCAGTAAAAGTAACCTACCATAATTTTAACACCAGAAACACGGCAAGAAATACGCGAGTAAAAATCCTTGCCCTGTCCTTCGTTTTTTTCTATCTTTCTATATAATTGGAAAGTTTTTATGATTTTTGTTTTTCTGCCTTTAGTCTCTGCTCAAAATCTCGTAAATGTACTCCAATTTTCATGTGATTTTTATATGTTATTAAAAATTCACTGTAAAATGTGCACTATGCAATGCTAATTGTGTATCCTATCTATTCATTTACCGGAATACAAAAGAGAATTCTTATGCATTATGGTCTAAAAAGGAAAATCGTTCTCGTTTATTTTAATGATGTTACAATATTTCATACATAATGAAACTGATATGCATTACTCAGGTGACTACAGTGTGCTTTCTGTGGAATCGAGAGTAAGTAGCATTTATAGTTCGCAGGACAGAATTCCATTAACGGTCTACGGGGGAAAATATTTGCAGTGAATTTTTAATTATTTTAATGTTACGATAGTTCTGACATAATGAAAATGCTATGTATCATATAAAGTTGTCTGTAAGTTATAGTGCGCATAGCATTTATTGTTTGTCTAGAAATCTGTAAGACAACATTTAAAATGTCGACATTAAAATGTAACTCAAGAATGATATAATTACATATGAGGACGTGAATTTCAAAATTCACCTTATCGAAAATTTTAAAAATGAATTTCCTCTATGAATCTATTCTATTTATGAACCTTATGAGCTTATTTTATTTATTTGCAGATTTTGTAACAATTTCGGTTAAATAATATTTTTTTTTTTTTTTTTTTTTTTTTTTTTTTGAGAAAACTTGCTATTGCAAACAATTTATTTTACGCCTTAAAACATGAATTATTTCGCAAAACTTATATTAATTACATTTGATATCATTTTATCGGTATATACACGTAGCTTTTTATGTTATTCTTTTATTAAAATTGCTTTAATATGTGTATATTAATAATAGAACAAAACGCTCTGTCTGTGTGTGTGTGTGTGTGTGTCTGCGATAGCTAGCAAAATCTGCAACACGTACAAAACTTTTTTTTTTTTTTTTTTGAGAGTAGCCCAATGTCTGTCCTGATGCACCTGAGTTTCAAAATTTCAAAATTCTAATTATTAATCGAGTAATTAATTAAAATCTTGCACTCACTCACATTAAAAATTTGCCTTTTTTCTACCTTTATCCATTCGTTTTTAGACGGTTGGTTGGTTGTTGAAAACATTCGCGTTAAAAAAGCTGAGACAGAATTAATGAAACCAATTTGAGTCCAACATTTCAAAAGTGACTGTTTTTTTTTCCCGAAAACCTTTAAAATCCATAGACCGGCAAACTGTCCGTTAAAATGAAGATTTTTAATCACAGCTGTTGTTCGCTAGATTGTTGGCACTTCGTACATTAGGATGTATGTGTGGTTAGCGGTGTTGCAGTAATATATATATATATATATATATATATATATATATACAGGGTGTTTCTAAATTCATGGTACAAACTTTAAGGGGTGAAAGTACACATCAAGACAAACAATATTAAATCGGAAACTAAATGTCCCAAACGTCTTCTGAAGGAGATAGGAACCATTAAAGTTTAGAGTCCAAAATTTGAAATGATTATAAAAAACTGAAAAATTGGTCGATTCGTTTGCGGTTTTCACTAAAACTATTCTTTATGTCAGTATTGTCTTGAAAATAAATTATAAAGATAAATTTTAAAAAATGCCGATAGAGGGCGCTTTAGACTTTGGAGTAACAAACAACTATTTTTTACCGTTATTTTTTGTAGCTCATTAATTTTTTTAGAAGCTTAGACATAAACTTTAATTTTGAGCTCAAAATCTAAATCGTTGGGAGTGGATAAGTAGCGCAAACTGAGCTGTGTGGGGGGGGGGGGAGGTTCAAATTTCAAATGATTATAAAAAACGAAAAAAATGGTCAATTTTCACTAAAATTATTCTTTATGTCTGTATTATCATGAAAAAAATTATAAAGATAAAATTCAAAAAATGCCGATAGAGGGTGCTTTAGACTTTGGAGTAACGTACAACTGTTTTTTATCGTTATTTTTTGCACCTCATAAAATTTCTTTAGAAGCTTAGACATAAACTTAAATTTTGAGATGAAAATCTGAATCGTTGGGAGTGGTTAAGTAGCGCAAACTGAACTGTGTTCAATGGGGGTGGGGAGGTTTAAATTTCAAATGATTATAAAAAACGGAAATATTGGTCGATTAGTTTGCCGTTTTCACTAAAACTATTCTTTATGTCAATATTTCCTTGAAAATAAATTTTAAAGATTAATTTCCAAAAATACCGTTAGAGGGCGCCTTAAAATTTAGAGTAACCAACAACTATTTTTAACCGTTATTTTTTGTATCTAATTAAATGCTTGCAAATGCTTAGATTTAAATTTTGAGCTCAAATTCTAAATCGATGGAAGGGGTTAAGAAGCGAAAACTGAAATGTGTTCAGGAGTTGAAATGTTACCCTCCCCAGCCCTCGAACACATTGTTATTTTCCGCTACTTAAATACTCACAACGATGCAGATTTTGAGTTTAAAATTTAAGTTTGAACGTTTACAAGCATTTAATTAGATACAAAAAATAACGGTTAAAAATAGTTGTTGGTTACTCTAAATTTTAAGGCGCCCTCTAACGGTATTTTTTGAAATTAATCTTTAAAATTTATTTTCAAGGAAATATTGACATAAAGAATAGTTTTAGCGAAAACAGCAAACGAATCGACCAATTTTTCCGTTTTTTATAATTATTTGAAATTTGAACCTCCCCACCCCCATTGAACACAGTTCAGTTTGCGCTACTTAACCACTCCCAACGATTCAGATTTTCATCTCAAAATTTAAGTTTATGTCTAAGCTTCTAAAAAATGCAAAAAATAACGGTAAAAAATAGTTGTGCGTTACTCCAAAGTCTAAAGCGCCCTCTATCGGCATTTTTTGAGTTATATCTTTATAATTTATTTTCAAGATAATACTGACATAAAGAATAATTTTGGTGAAAATCACAAATCAATTGACCAATTTTTCCGTTTTTTTATAATCATTTGGAATTTGAACCCCCCCCCCCCCCCCCACAGTTCAGTTTGCGCTGCTTAATCACTCCCAACGATTTAGATTTTAAGCTCAAAATTTAAGTTTATGTCTAAGCTTCTAAAAATATTTAATGAGATACAAAAAATAACGGTAAAGGATAGTTGTTCATTACTCCAAAGTCTAAAGCGCCCTCTATCGGCATTTTTTGAAATTTATTTTTATAATTTATTTTCAAGACAATACTGACATAAATAATAGTTATAGTGAAAACCGCAAACGAATCGATCAATTTTTCTGTTTTTTATAATCATTTGAATTTTTGGACACTAAACTTTAATGGTGCCTATCTTCTTCGAAAGACGTTTGGGACCCTTAGTTTCCTATTTAATATTGTTTGTCTTGATGTGTACTATCACCCCTTAAAGTTTGTACCATGAATTTAGAAACACCCTGTATATACGATGCTTTTCAATGAGTTTTTTTTTTTAATCATTGATGAATTTAAATGCATTCTATTGAATTTAAAATTTTATTATAGCTTTAATTTGTTTTTAAAACGAAAATAAAATTACTGTTTAGCGTAATTGTTCGTATCGGCAGACGATATACACTATAATAAATTATGAAATAACAAAATGAATTAAATATCAGAAATCATTGAGGAATGATATAGGTGGAGGTGAAGTAAGCCTTAAAAAAGGTTTGCAATATGAAACCATTTATCGCTCAAATTTTAATGCCGCAAACAAAAGAAAGTTGGAGGGATTTTGTATTAATAAGACGAATTGAAAGAAATGAATTACAGCTGAAGCATATTTTAAGAAGAAATGGCAATTTTTTAAAATGGTCTTTACTCTATTATTATTTATTAAAATAAACATTCACTTTTAAGATAAAAGAAATCGGAAAATTAGCAATAATTAAATTTCAAATTAAAATTAAATAAGATATTGAAAACATTTGATAAAATCTAAAAATAGTTTTACTAAAAGTAAAAGTTTCCTTCTTTAATGTAATTTTAAATATTGTCTAACGTAGATGAAAAATGTTTATGACTTAATAATTGCATGTAAATAAATATTTAAAATATAATGATGAAAACATTCTTTTAAAATCATTTATGAAAACTTATGTAATAAATATTGATATAAAATCTAGATTTCCGATTGCAGACGATTTTAAGACATTAACAAAAGAATGCTTTCTCTTCAAGCAGACTCTAAAAATAATTTTTTATATTGATATTTAAAACACATATGATAAAATAATTAATAAATTCTTACCGGTAAAGCAATAGATTAGTTCTAAAAAAAAAAAAAAAAAAAAAAAAAAAAAAACATACGGGTTTAAACTTGTTTTAATTCATATGAGTGTCAAAGCACGTGGTTTTGTTGGTATTTAATTGGACTTAATGTAGGGTTACATTTTTAGCATCATCCCCAGACATAATACTTCCACTCTATTAATTTCTTTTTACTCTATTATCAGAAATAGTCCTTATAAGAATAGAAGCAAAATTGGTTACAACCATAATGTTTATTCTTAATAACACATAACCCAATCTCAACCCGAAAAGAAAAAAGAAATAAAACAGACCCTACTCCAAACCGAGCAAGACAAAAATTCCATGAGCATAAACGCTACCAGAATCTGAAAATTCCATTTGAAAAAACTATGGAATCAATATTTGACCCGAACCAAATCTGAATCCTACAAAAATGTTCAAATGAAGCAAAACCCGATCCGAACAAGAAAAAATAATTTTCGTGGACATGCAGCCTGACCTGAAACTAAAAAAAATCTTTAAAAAAACCCGAAATATGACCCGAACGAAATTTTAAACCGATAAAAATATTCCAAAGAACCATAACCCGATCCGAGCCAAATAATAATAATAATAATAATAATTTCCGTGGACTTAAACCCGGCTCGAACCTAAAAAATTACAATTGAAAAAACTTTAAATTTGATCCAAACCACCTGAATCCGACCAAAATATTTAGAAGAACTATAACCAGATTCGAAAAAGACAAAAAAATTTTCGTGGACATGAACCCGATCCAAACCTAAAAATTCCATTTGAAATAATACCTGAAATTAGAGTCGAAACAAATCTGAACCTGACAAAAATATTCCAAAGAACCATAACCGAATCCGTACAAGACAAAAAATTTCCATGGGCATGAACTCAATCCTAACCTAAAAAAAAATTGTTTGAAAAAAATCTCGAAATCTCAACTGAACCAAATCTGAACCTAACAAATATATTTAAGTGAAGCATATCTTTATTCGGACAAAGCAGAATAATTTTCGTGGACACGCAACCTAAAAATTCCATTTGAAAAAAAAAACCGAAGTCTGAATTGAACCAAATCTGAACCCGACAGAAATTTTCCAAAGAACCATAACCCAATCCTAGCAAGGCAAAATAATTACCGTGGACATGAATTCGATCCGACCTTCCAAAATCAATTTGAAAAAATACCTGAAATCTTAATCGAACCAAATTTGAACCCGGCGAAAATATTCCAAAGAATCATAACCAAATTCGAATAAGAAAATAATTTCCATGGACATGAACACAATCAGAACCTAAAAATATATTAAGAAAAATCCTGAAATCTAAACCGAACCAAATCTGGACCTGACAAAAGTATTCCAATAAAGTATAACCTGATTCGAATAAGGCAAAATAATTTCCATGAAAATAAATCCCGACCCGAACCTAAAATATTCAGTTGGAAAAAAAAAAAAAAAAAAAAAAAAAAAAAAGATATTTGAATTAAACCAAATCTGAACCTGGCAAAAATATTCCAAAGAACCATAACCGGATCCGAACAAGAAAATAATTTTCATGGAGATGAGCCTAATACGAACGTAAAAAATTTCTTTGAAAAATTCTCGAAATCTGAACTGATCTGAAGCTGAACCTGACAAAAAATATCCCAGTGTAACACATCTTTATTTGAACAAGACAGAATAATTTCCATGGACACAATCCGACCCGAACGTAAAAATTCCATTTTAAAAAAATCCCGAAATCTGAATTGAACCAAATCTGAACCCGACAAAAGTATTCCAAAGAATTATAACCGGATCTGAGCAAGGCAAAATAATTTCTGTAGACATGAATCCGACCGAATCTTATAAATCAATTTGAATAAAATACCTGAAATCTGAATCAAACCAAATCTAAACCAGACGGAAGAGCCAAAACAAGATTCGAACAAAAGAAAAAAAAATTCCATTACCATGAACAAAATTCAAGCCTAAAAAATTTTTTTAAAAAAAATGAAATCTGAATCGAACCAAATCTGAGCCTGAGAAAAATATTCCAGTATAATATATCCTTAATTCGAACAAGGCAAAATAATTTCCGTTCAAACACAACCCAACCCGAACCTAAAAATGCTATTTGAAAAGAAAAGAAAAAAAAACGAAATCTGAACTGAACCAAATTTGAATCTGACAAAAATATTCCAAAGAATCATAACCGGATCCGAACAAGACAAAATAATTTACAAGGAATGAATGCAATCCGAACCTAAAAAAAAATATTTGAAAAAAACCTGAAATATGACACAGGCAAAATCTGAAACCGACAAAAATATGCCAAAGAACAATGACCAACCAGACCCGAGCAAGACAAAATAATTTCCATGAACATAAACCAGCCGAAACCTAAAAAAAAATCCGAGCGAAATCTGAAATTGACAAAAATACGCCAAAGAATCGTAACCAGATCCGAGCAGGACAAAATAATTTCCGTGGACATAAACCCGGATTTTTTTTTTTTTTTTTTTTTTTTTTTTTTTTTTTTTAACGGATTTTTTACGCAGTCAGCGGCCACGAATTTCAGAAAATGTATTTCCACACATTTCGAATTAAAGATAAAATCATACAAATTTCAAGTTCGTTTAATATTATTATTAGGGACCCGGGCAAAGCCGGGCGGGTCAGCTAGTCCGGTAATAAATGAATGTATCGAAACAAGACGTTCGAAAAGTATTTTTTTTCCCGTCTTATTCAACAAAGTAATGACATTTACTTTATCAGTAGCGGAAGAGGACAGCTTCATGTCACAGTTTTAAAGTGCCTGCGAAACAGAAGAAGGGCTGACCAACTTCAAAACTGATCTGAAACAAAGGAAAAAAATAAGCTTTTATATTTAACACTGACGCCACCTAGCCAAAATATTTAAAAATAATATAAAAAAATGAAATATTTAAAACATAATCTTTCCAACATCTTAGTTAGAAGTATATAAATAAGTAAACAAATATCTACAACTTTTACTTTTAAAATTTAAAAGAAGTTTATCTTTTAAGTCAAAATAATGTTATTTTAGAGGTCTGCACGGACCCAGGCTTGGCCCGTGGCTCGTACCCTGCGAAAACGTTTTAAATTTTCTAACGGGTCGGGCCGGAATAATTAGAATAGTTTTTTCAACAGTCCCGGCCTGGTCGACAAACAAAATTAACGGGCCGAGCCAGGCCGGCAAAAAAATTAAACGGGCCATACTGGCCGGGCCGATAAAAAAATTTTCAGGCCTGCCGGCCCATTTTGAAGATTTACGCAGAAACGATAATATATGACCTATTTTCAACGAAAATGGTTTTAACGAGAATAGATATAAATGTGCGTCACGAGCCATACTGGTTTGACAGCATCAATACAAAAATGTAACTTATATAGTGTACAGATAGGTATCGGACAGTTACATTGTGTGTAATCCGTTTTAATATTTTTTTTAGCTGATTCGTGCCAGGCTGAGATCAAGCTTGCATTATTTTTCTACATATAGACTTGCCGGACTGGAACAGGACTTAATTGTTCTCAAGATCTGTAGGGCAGACAACATGATTTGTAAAATTATTAACAGCGATAAAGAACTTATGTTAGCTTAATCTTTAGATATATACTTCTTGATGGTTTTCAAATTAATTTCTCAACAATGCGAAAGTTTGACACATTTTCAGATTAGTTTTTAATTGTAAAAATATAAAAGTGATAAGCCTTGTCAGGCTTATCACTTTTATATTTTGTGAAGGGATTTGGAATCGTATAGCGTTTTTCATTTTTTGTATATAAAATACTTGTATAATCTTGTTGAGATACAATGGTTTCTCAAATGATTGCAGGGTTTTTTCCCTTCCCATGCTATCGCTTCCGGAAATTCTATTCAAAACGCTAACTATGACAATATTTTATTTGCTTGCAGTATTCTTAAATTGCTTGCATCAAAAAATGGATAACGCTTTTCGATTACATAGTTTCTGAATAAAGACACTTGCTAATCTTGTGCGTTTCTGAGAAAAAAATGAATTTAGAAATGTATCAGAAAGGAGCTTCTTTGAATTAAGGAATGAATTTGGATTTAAAATCTTTAATAAATTTATATATTTTTATAAATCTTCTTTTATTAAACAGCTTCAAAAGTTTTTTTAACTTTCTTTCTTTTTTCTTTTATTCTAAGCCATATTAATTTTTTAATGAATGTTGATTTAATTTGAATGTTGAAAGCCTAAGAATTTAAGTAATCATTAAAGTTATTAATGAGTATTTTCTGTAAAATATAGTGTAAAATCGTTCCATAGATATTTATGCAGTATTCTTTAAAAAAATCTTAATTATGTGATAAAAATCTGAATTTTTTAGAAATCGTAGAAATTGTAACGGGCCAAAATGGGCCAGGCCTAAAATATAAAAATTTAAACGGGCCGGGCCCGGACAGAATTTTTGAGTTTTACAACGGGCTGGGCCTAGCCAAAAAAATTTTCCTACGGGCCGGGCTGGACGCGGGCCTGGAAATTCCAGCCCGTGCAGACCTCTATGTTATTTAATAGTTAACGCATTGCATATAATAAATTGAAAGGGATGTTTATGTTGCATTTTAACCGCGTTAAGGCTATAACAAATTAATCTTCAAGGGATATAATAAAATTATTATTTTTTTTATCTTAAGCTAAATCTTTTGTCTTCGCTTTAAGTCAAGGCTTTAAAAAACAAAAAATATGATTTAACAATCATATACTTCTGTAATTAAAATATACAATATTTAATAATAGTTCCCTAACAATAATTATGTTCATGTATAAATACTATATATAGTTCGTCAATGCGTCTTTTTTTTTAATTAGTTTAGAAAAATTTTAAAACTATGAATCACGGGAAAAAAAGCGCACCTATTTACAAATAGCATATTTAAATAAATTTGATAATAATACACATGGTTAATCTTAGAATATAAACACTATATTAGAATGATTTTATGAAATTGGGGTGTCCTTACTCTCGGGACTGAGATGGGGAAGGGTCTTTAAAAGTTATCTCAAAACCTGTGTGTGCGTGGGGGGGGGGGGGGGGGGTCCACAAACTCGGAATCTATCACGGCTTTATACGCTAACATTTTGTCAGAATGTTTACTAAGTATAAAAACAACAGATCGGATGAGTTTCTCTTAATTTGCCTCCCCCCCCTCTCTTTTTGCAGGAGGGTGAGAACAAAATCTATGACTACTTTCATCATAAAACCGTATGAGAAAATATAATCATTTCATAGAAAAAAAAAAAAAAATCCTCAAAACTTCATAAAAAGTTGAATGTATTATATTATATTATATTATATTATATATTTATTTAATAGCACATTTATTTGTTTATATTTATATTTTTTATATTTATAATTTTAATTATATATAACAATTTATATATTGCTATTATTATTATTTTTAAATTACATATTAATATTTTATTATATATTATATTATATTTTATATTTATATATTATAATATATATAATACATAAGAAAATATATAATAATTAATATATTAATATAGTATAATAATAATAAATAAATAATATAATAAAAATATTCTAAATAATAATAATAATAATAATTAATAATAATAAATAATAAATAATTTATAATAAATTAATAATAAATTAATATTACATAAATTTAAATTTAAATATAAATAAAATTAAAAATAAATGTATAAATAAAAAAATTAAATATTAAAAATTATACTCATTAACAAACATTTATTTAAAAAATAATATTTTATTATCCGCCATTACTGACGCTATTTTCATGTACCCCCACCCCCCACGTATCACCAAGGGTACGCATACCCCTGGTTGAGAACCGTTGGCCTACCAGAGTGATACAAATAAGACATTTCTTATCATTTTAGTTTTTATCCCTTATTTATCGACAAGTTCAATTATTTATCATTTCCTTGTCACTTTTTCATTGTCACTTTTCCGTGTCATTCTTTCGTGCTCTTGTTTTTCCGGTGACTTTTTTTCCTAGATTCTAGAAAACATATTGACAAAATGCTATCGTCTAAATCCGTGATAGATTCGGAATTTGTAGACCCTTCTCCCTTCCCCGCAAATGAACAAAGGAGTAAATAAATATAAATATAGTACATTCAAATTTTATTGAAATGTTAGTATATTTATATAAATGTATAAGATAATGTCCTCTTGTATTAGTTTTATGAGGAAGTTAATCATAGATTTGTACCCCCCCCCCTCCTGGGAAAAGGGAGAGGGGCAAGTTAAGAGCAATTCATCCGGACTGATTTTTATATACTTAGAAAACATCCCGATAAAATGTTATCATCTAAAGCCCGAATAAATTCGGAGTTTATAGACACCCCTACCCCCCCCCCCCATACACACAGAAGAACAAGGAAGACTGAATTTAAATACATATATATACATTATATGGCCAAAGGTGATCGACCACTTGCAATTTTAGACATTTTGTTAAATATCTAGAAAAATACATGTGGAATTTTCCTGAAACTCTCCATGCGTAAACAATAGTACATATCATACATTTCCGTAATGATTTCTTCCCGAAACTCCATAAGAGACCATCAACAAATTGAAAAAGAATGAATATCTTTTAGATAACCCTATCAAGACTAAAGTAGCAAAAGCGTTCAAACTGTAGACTATGATTGGGTGGCTTATTTTAATAAACTGTGTTCATTTTTATGCGGATAGCATGTTTATTTGTAGAGAAATGAAGTTTTTTTTTAAAAACAGTCCCAATTTTTTTTATGTTTTTTGCTTATAATTTGCAGCACGAGATAGAACCGTCTCGAGACGTTTCCATCTCGTGCTGCGAATTGCAGCCTAACCAACATATAAAGAGTGAAATGCTATGCTTGACATCGTCTTCGTAGCTTAATTGGTAGAGCACTTGGAGCGCTATTCCAAAGGTTCCTGGTCCGATCTGGCTGAAACATTTTTCACTAAGTTGTTTCTACGCTTAGTTAGCAGTGTGAAAATTCACGTATTAAATATTCATAGAATTAATTTTGATTTTTACGACGACAAGAATTATTGTTTAGAGTGTAAAAATAAAAATGCTTTCAGTGTTCTGTTCACAGGACATAACTGCTCAATTTTTGAACAAATTATCTCCTTCAAAATTGAGCTAATAAAATTCTGGTACAAAATTATCTTTGAAATAGAAGTACGCATACTTTACTTTGCATGAATATTTTCGGCGTGGATTTTTTTAAATATTTTTATTTTATCAAAGCATAATCTAGTGATTTGTATAAAGTGTTCTAATTATTGTAATGAATTCCATTGGTCACGAAATATTGTTTTGTTGTTGAAGTAGACAAGTATAGAAGGGTCTTTTTAAACATTTTCGACGCATGTTTTGTACATATATATGTAAATGGATTAAGTATTTGATTATATCATCACTTTTTATCTCCCTTAAAACTTAAATTACCAGGATGTTACTAAAATGGAAAAGAATATTTCCTCTTTGGAAATGGTCATTTTGTTATATGCAGATTTTTTATTTCATTTTATTTTATTTTATATTTTTGTGAGGGACACGTCCAAAATTTGATTATTATTGTCATTTGCGATATTAACGTTTGAGTAATTTGTGAGACATAATATTTCAAAAGATTTTATCATGCATTTCTGCACATTAAAGTATTTTTCAATAATGAAAATATAATTTCTACGATATTTTTTCTTTTCAAATACTTTCACATAATTTCATTCAGAAGAAAGCCTATTTTTTTACACCATTAAATTATAAGAGTAAAATAATATAAATGAAGCATTAAAGTAAAGAAAAAATGTATAGTTTCCTTAACAATTTTATTGTATCATGTTATGTATAGTAAAATATGGATGAAAACAAAGATGTTCCTGAGTTTAAACCTTCATTTTCTACACATGTTTGAGTCTCGTTAAATAATCGCATCTATAGATATAACGCGTATAAATTTTCTTTCGATATAAGATTTAAAACTTAACATATACTATATTGCCTTACACACAGATGTATTTTCTCTTCTAAACTCTCATAAAATTAAGTGGAGAATTACACTCAGATGAAAATACATACATATTAACCTGCTTGAACTTTTAACTTTTCAAAATTTAAGTTGAAACAAAAAAAATATTTTTAAAGTTAAGATCGATATAAAAAATCAAAAAATCTTTAATATCTGAGCAATATTTTATGCAGCATCTTTCTTATAAGACGTGATATATTTCTAGCATTTAGACAAGTGTTGTCAACATCATGAATTAGATGCTGCAGAAAACGAAAGAAAGATGAAGATAGAAGGCTAAATTAGGAAAATTTTATGTACAAAAGAAAGCGAATTGTTCAATCTAAAAATATGCATAGGGGAACAAAGCGAAATTTTGTTTGGGACATCTCGATCCCTGTTAAAGAAATGCACTTGAGAGCGGGCCCTGATGGGCGCGTGCCAATGAGCCGTCATAAAGTGCGGAAGTGTGCGGGGAAATCTCATTAGGCAGGCGGTAAAATAAAGCCGCAAGTCGGAATATTTTTATTCTGAATCGGAAAAAGTTTTTTGATAGGCGCGCCCGGAGCGGCATAAAGATAGCGACGGCGTGTAAAAAGGGGAGAATATTAAGTGTCGACTCCTTTATGGTCGTCAGGTGCAGCGGCCAGGTTGGGAATGGTAGCCTGGGGCGTTCGCAGTCGTCCTCACTCTTTCAGTGGTACTTAAATGGTATGTAAAATCCTTCCATTCGTAGCTCTGATGGAGTGTGGTAGTCGAATTGCCTCCACCTATCTCGGACTGTCAATGGGTCTCTCCGTTACGAGCGCACATGATAAATAAGACTTATGGATGAATTTAAAAGGACGAGCTAAGCCATTAATTTTAAACTATCCCGTTTTAACGAGTCCGACTGTGGGGCGTGCGCGCCCGCGATAGCGCGCGGGGGCTGCATTTTAAACCGAGCTCCATAAAGGGGACCAAAGGAGAAAGAAAACTACGCCATTAGTCGAGAGGTTCACGTAATGAAGAATACCTCACGGGCAAAACAGTTCCTTCGGCTTGAGTCATTGCCGTTTCCCATTGTCACATTCCGCAACTGCTGATAAGCGCCGGCGCCCGCTTCAAATGGCCGCCGCGATGCGATATCCCCCACGACGCCCCGCCTCTCCGACAGGCATTAAAATTCAAATCTTGGGCGCTGTAATCTCCCAATAATGACTGCGTACCCGATAAGCCTGGATTGATAGCAGTCCGACTTCTTTATCCGGACAACTTGTTCGGCCCTGAATTCGTCACAAAATGAGAACACAGAAAAACTTTTTCCTCGAGGTGAATGGAAATTGGGTCGGCAGCCATAATGACGGCTGCTTGAGCGATGGCGGTTTATCTGCTCGCGCTTAATGGGCCCAAAGTTGTTATGGCCTGGCGCCCTCCCCACTCCTTTAAATCCTTATCGGCCACAATGAGCAAAAATGGCACCCACCTAATGTGTTTTGCATAACAGATGGCAGGAGACTCGCTTTATAATGAGACTTTAAGAACTCACGTCTTATTTATGGAGACGACCTTCGATTACGAACGCTCCCGAAATAGCTACAAATAAAACAGTTATTGGATGACTACGACATCAAAAGAAGCAGCCTCACAAAGCAAAAGGCACGCGCTAACATGCCAACTAATTAGAGAACGCAAACCCCTAAACTTTGTAATCTGATTAGCACGCATCTTCTTAGGAAAGGAGATGTTTCTGCATTTTTTACACTCATCTTTCACACTTAATTATGAACAAGACACATTTATTCGTTTGCAAATCGCTCAAGTTTTTCTACTTGAACGAATGAACTAAAAAAAATAAAAAGCGATCCATCCTGTTGGTTTTGAAACCATAAAGCTCAACTATAATTACATTCATCATCAAGAAGAATGTATTATTTTTGTAAAAGATCTCAATCACCTGTTACTATGTTTCGTCTTCGAGTCGGAGAAACATCACAAGAATATCTCCAACTACAGTTTGTGCATCTTCAAACAGGCGAGAAATCCTTTGTTGGCGTCAAACCTTTGATGCACATACATGCATTGGGAGTTTAAAGCAAAAGAAAATTGATTGCGCAGGATTACGTCTCTTTTAGACCAGAAGGCGAAATTAATTTTCAAAACTATAGTTCCTCTTTTACTTAGTTCTCAGAATCATTAGTAACTTGCATTTTTTCTCTATTCCTCTATTCTGATTTCAATATTCGATTCAGAATTTTAAAAATAAACTTCTTGAATCGACAACTGCCAAAAACAAAAATACATTTCAAAGCACAAAATACATTTCAGTTCTCTCAGTCTTTATTCCTATCTTCGGCGCAATCAAAAATTCTCACGAAACATTCGCTGAAATATTTAAACAAAACAAAGAATAAACAAAGATTAAAAATTACGCGCATATATTCTTATCAAAAATTTTTGTAACAAACGACGATTTTCCAGGAAAAGTCTTTGTAAAAATAAAGGCATCAATTAGACTCAGAAGCAATAGAACAGACGAGTATTAAAACATATAAAAATGTTCACCTGTTCTCTTACTAACTATAATTTATTATTGGAACTTTAAGCAAAGAAAGGAAATGAAGAATGTACTTTGTGTTTCTCTTTCCTAGCACAGGTATATCAACTGCAGAAATTTCAAACATATTTTGAAACATGCATTCTAAGCTAATTTGCTAACAGACAAATTTACACACACATAGATATATATAAATGTATGTACAAGCGTGGGAAAAAAAATGTAAACCCCTAAACATTATCGTAGAAAAAAGTTACTGGTACCGAATGATTGGAAATAAAGCCCTTTTAACATATTAAAACGAAGCCAAAGTTCATTTTTTTCAATAGCAATACCCAATTTTAACAAAATATGTCTAATCTTCTTCTTAAATAATGCCCAGACACAAAATTTCAAGCCATTTGGATGATAAGTTTTTGAATTACAAACATTCAAAATTTAATGCTTTATAATGTTAAATTACATTTTCATATTTTTATTAATGTCTCCTGGAATTATACTCGTAATGTGCTAATTTTTTATGTAGCAATAATAATAAACTATCTAAACATAAAATACGTAGAATTTTCAATTTTTATAATTTTATTATATGAGTTATTAATTATGAAATTAATATTCGAAAAAATTATAAATTGCAGCCTACATTTTTTTTTTTTTTTTTTTTTTTTTTTTTTTTTTTGATAGATTTAGATTTTTTAAGTCCTGCTTTATGGAAATCCAAAATTTCAAATTGTTTTTCCAAGTAATTTTCAAATTATGCTTAAAAAGAAGGCTAAAGGATGGTTTAAGTACGATAGAAGTGACTAGATATTTTGAAACTTCTTATGCTATCATGTAATCTAGAAGTCTTCAATGACTGCTTGGCAGTGTTGGGCGAAATCTAATTACAAATTAAATTACTGATTAAAATACATTATAAGCTCATCACAATGCAATTAATTAGCAGGTGATGCATTACAAAGTAATTACAATTACGCTTTTAAAATACATTATTTGACTATCATGTAATGGATTACAAATCAGTTCTCATTTTATCTTCTAAAATTCAATTGGATTAATTTGTATTGAACTATTAGACGATTCAGATTATATTTTTAATTATATAATCCAATTAATCTTAAATGGATTACTATATGATTCAGATCACATTTTTAAAAATATATATATAATCCAATTAATCTGTATTTGGTTACAAGATGATTCCAATTCTAATTTTAATTGAATATTACTTAACATGTAACTGATTATAAGCAATTCTAATTACATCTTTAAAAATGTAATTTAGACTAAATTCTAATGTGTTACAAGTTAATGTCAATTAGGTTTGTCCTGAATACAATTTGGTAAACGCGTAATTTAATACAATTAAATCTAAACTAAATTCTATGAAATGTATTTAAATTAAACTGCAATTAATTATGAGTTAATTCTAATTGCTTTTTGAAAACTGATATAAAAGTTTACTTGTAATTCATTGCAAGTTAATCCCAATTACGTTTCTAAGAACGAAACTAAATTTATAAGTAAATAATAATTATATGTTAGCAAGTATTAATTTATAATGTAATTAAAACGTAATGGAATTTTTTTTAATGGAATTTTATATTTGCTAATTATTTAATTATTTTTACGTTAACTACTTAAAAACATTTTTTTTAATTTCAAACTTTTTCATTTCAGGTATGAAAAAAGCACTGTACCGATTTTAATACGCTAGTTGTTGTGCATACATTGTAATTTTCCAAGGGTTTTTTTTTTTTTTTTTTTTTTTTTTTAAATAGGTTTTATACCTAGAAAAAAAGTAAACATATGATGTTTAAAGTATTATGAATTGTAAAAGTCTAAATCGAGATATTTATCACTCTCGAAGAGACGAATTCACGTTATTCTTAATTTATAGATCTTAAATATCTCCGTTATTTAAGTAATTACATAAAATGTATTTAAATTTTTGTATATAATCTAACGATTAAGAATGCAATGTTGAAAATGAAGGAATATCAAACTTAACTGTCTATGAGTGCATTTCATTTCTCATACTTTCGGTCACAGTGTCAGTTCAGTCCCATCTCTAATCATTTCTGTCCCACAAAATAAAATAATCTTACGGTAAATATTATATTTTTGAAAAACCAAATTCTCATAAAATTTACTACAACGGGAATAGAAGGGCCCGATAACTACAATCACATATAACTGAAATCCAAATTGTGTACACGCACACAACTTATATACAGTGAACTCTCTCTATTCCGAACACTATGGGACTGACCAAAAATGTTCAGATTATAGGGGTGTTCAGTACAGAAGGAGAATTGGATGCATTACTACAACTACTGTGTATTGAATTTACAGTCGGTATAAAATATTTAGCATGATTATGGTTAGTTATAACATTGTGCAATGCCAAACTAAATTTAGTCAGTTTTGTACAGTACCATCTCATTTTTTTAATAATTTTTTTTTTACAAAACATATATTTACATTACAATACACCTCTTGAAAACATAATCAGTATATTATTTAAACGAATAATTTTAGTCTGTTTTTGCACTGTATGTGCTCATGCAATGTACATGTTATATGGCTGTTTAAGAAGTGGAAAAGCTTTGAGGTGATGTTCAAACACATAGTTCAACAGGTCTTGAATGAATCTCTTAATCATATTGCTTGAATGTAATCATCTTTCGTCTTATTTCGTCAGTCCCTTCTGGTTCTGCTTCTCCTTCACTTTCCTCTTCCTCTTCAACAATGTTGTTCTTGCAAACCACGAGGATTTCATCGGTTTCGAGATAAGCTCCAAGTTCTATTTTAGTATGAAGCTTCTGAAGAATTGATCCCAAGTTGCTCGCAGCTATTGCTTCTTTGTCCTCTAGTCTTGTTTGTCCAATCTCACATAGGAACCCAACTTTATAGAAGCATCTTTCGATGGTGTAGGAGGTTTTTTTCATTTTATGCAATTGATATCCAATAGACAGCATCTATAATGTTGACCTTCTTCTGCCAAATTTGCCGCCTCCATCACCAGGGGCGATTTCTTCAAAAAATGGATTTGGTAGTAAGTTTTAATGGTCTTGATTACTCTTTGATCCAGTAGTTGGATTAA
The DNA here is from genome assembly GCA_964019185.1 of Maratus speculifer. Taxonomy (NCBI): domain Eukaryota; kingdom Metazoa; phylum Arthropoda; class Arachnida; order Araneae; family Salticidae; genus Maratus; species Maratus speculifer. The sequence continues at coordinate 245,928,252 of OZ025293.1, read as the reverse complement.
AAAGTACAGTTTGGTAACAGGAACTTCAAGGTTATGATGTTCAGCTGCATGTTTGTAAGTGATCTGGTATTAACAACAACTTTTTTTTCTTCCTTTCTCTCTTCATTATCTCGTTAATTCTCTCGAACCACTATGAGACAATTGTGAATATCATCTACACTTTCCAATTCGGTTTATAGTGTATAGGCAATGATGCAATCGTCACATTTTTAAAATGTTTTCCGAGTGTGATTTCAGCTTCTCATCCATAAAATTGGTGCAGAGCATAATGGCAAATCTTCCTTTTGACATTTTCTCAACTATGCAATTTTCGCTTCTTTTTACTTGAGTTTTGTTTGGAAGAACTGTGAAAAACAGGTCGGTTTCGTCAGCATTGAAAAAGTTTGCTGTATCGAAATCCTTCATTATGGTCAGAAGTTTTATTTTCTGTTATTCCACAGTGTCGATATTTACATCTGCAGTTTCAGCATTGATTATTTTGAATTCGATGTTATGTTAAATTTTAAAATGAGTCAACAGTCCTTCCGATACCTTTAATTCTGCAATTTTCTGCTTTTCTGAAAAATCCGAAGTAGGAGTCCAGTGACTGGATGATTCTTTGTTCTCATTTGACAAAAATCTTCCGAACATTAATGTTTATGTTCTTGTTATTTGAGTTCGTTAAACCTTTTTATTCTTCTGCAACAAGTTTCACTGAATTTCCATGATGTGTTAATTTTCTGAATTCAGATTCCAAACACATGTTCAGTTTACAGAGAGGTGAGGTGAAAATGGGGATCGAAAGTAGCGTTCATAATAGCGGGGTGTTCATATTAGAGGGCGTTCAGAATACAGAGAGTTTATCTTATGTTAAGTCTATGGAGTTTCGCCGGGACCATCGAAATGCGTTCATAATACCGGGGTGTTCAGATTAGAGAGTGTTCAGATAAAGAGAGTCCACTGTATAATAAATGTAATTGAATTAAAGGGAGGGGGAAGCTTTATCGATTTTTTATAAAAGCCTTTCCATATTTTAATATAAGGTTACTAGCTTAAAAACATATATATAAGGGTAATAACTTAAAACAATTATAATTTATTTTTACAATACACATACATTTAAAGTCTCATTTTAAATAAATCAGATATTTTTATCGTGAGTTATCGCGTTGGCGTTACGTACGAACGTACATACATACAGAACGGGCGGGCACATAAGCTCTCAGGCTTTGATAGCATGTGAGCTAAAAAACTATTAAAAGATTGAATAATATAAACTAAGACAGGCTTGAATACATTTTTTAAAAATAAATAAAATTTACATACAGAAAATTAAACACTAACAAATATTTAAAAATATAAGGGTAAACGTTTCTCCAAGTTACACAAAAATTTATACATAAAAAATAATATAAAAATGTTCTTCTTTTCGCAAAAATTATGAATTCAAAATTATATCTAATAAACTTGCTATCTCCTAAAAGACATCGGGAGTATCGCCGATAATGGAGTATGTGATTGATTTTTTTTAAAGATTAATCTGTGACTGGCTATTTATTTCGGGTTTGTATGCACGAATTTACGCCCCTCCCCCCTCATTTTTTATAGCATCATGCTTTTGTTACTGTTGCAATTGTAAGCATTATATTTATATATTAGTATTTACCAGGGTTGGCAAAAACCCGGGTTTTTGTACAAAAACCCAACCCACCCGGGTTTTTGTGGGTTTTTCTGGGTATTTGTGGATTTTTCTGGGTATTCGTGGGCTTTTCTGGGTTTTTGTGGGTTTTAGTTATTCTTCTGTATATTTGTGTATTTAATAATATATGTGTGTACTCATTTAAAAATATGCTTATTAAGTTGCATTTTTAAATTACATCTGATCTATTTATTACTAATTGATATTATTTATAATATCAATTAATAAATTTATTCTATTCTGATATTAGTATTAATACTAATATCAATAGAACTTAAAGCTAATATCATAATAAGTTTATTAACTGATATAAAATAATTTTCATACTATTAATAATTCATGTTAATTATTATTACTATTATTAATACTATTATTGACTATTATTAATACTAATAATAATAGTACTATTATAATTAACTTAATATCATTTTAAGTGATAAAAGTGAGTTCTTATCACTTTTAAATATATTTTAATTATCACAATGAATAATTAATTTTATTTTTGTAGTAGCTATAATGATTAAAATTATAGGATTTTTATGATTAAAATTGTTATAATAATTAGTAACTATGATAATAAAGCAGCTGGCTTTGCCTACTTAGTGGGACTGGTCGCTGGTCCTTTCTTATATAGATCTCGAAGCGAACAAACGTTGAACAACCGAATCCCTGCTGCCTATGCCACCGCATAACAAGTCGAAAACATGCACTACTGGGCCCCTTCTTTTAAACAAATCGCTAATTTAGATGCACATCTCAAACCATATCTCCGCTGCCTACAACATCATGTAGAGGATGCTACGCATGCACAGAAGGATCCTTCCTTTTAAATAAATCTATAATTGATATGCAAATGTCGTGCCGAACATATCTCAAACTAGGTTCCAGCTGCATACAGCACTCTATAGCAGGCATACTGTGCACACACTACCAGGTAATGCGCTACATTCTTAACAAAAATATATTTGAACTAAACTCTGTTAAACAACATATCAGTAGACATATAAGTCGAGGGAGTGGCATTTTACGGTAAAAAATTAAGATTTTTGCAGAAATTATTACAGAAAATAGCAGTATTTGACACAGCATTCTTTTTTATAAATTTTTATCGTATATTATAAGCTAAGCTATCTTAAAGTTTGAAACAGATCAAGCAAGAATTTAAGATTTTTACAAAAATTAATAATAAAAAATAGTTGGTATTTGAGAGAAGGCGTGTTTGAATTTAAAAAAGCAGCTAACAATTATATATTCAGCTCTTGATCAGCTACAAAAAAGATACAACCACACTGTCATGTTCTATTAAGATTTTGAGAAATTTGTTGGAATCAGAAAAATTGAAATAACACAAGGAAATTATGCTGAAATGCTACAAACAGATCATCAGGACCGAGCATTTTTAGGCTAATATAATAGATCCGAAGTTTAGTTGGGAAAGGCTTAATTTAACAAAAGAGGGAAAAACTGATGAATGGACAATGCAGTATCATTCAGAGTTGTTACCTGCGATATTGGTATTTAAAATTAAAGACATAGGCTATTTTCCCAAATCACTTTTCTCAGAAAGTATTATGTCACAATTCTCAGCCTCAAAATGGTGGGAAATTTTAAAGGAAAAATACAGAAAAAGAAAAACAAATTAGATTGTGATTTTTGTAGTTTTTTCCAATCTCTGCATTCAATTCCATCTAGCTCTGCTTCCATCAAGAGGATTTTTTCTACATTTGGATTCATATAGTCTAAATTGCAGAACAGATTAGACTCAAAACAGTGTGAAAAATTAGTAAAAAATCATAAATATTACCATAGAAATTAAAGTGAATGTGATTTTGATTGGTAAACTATAAAAAAGATCAGTTATAATTATTTTGCATTACATTGCGTAACTTATTTGAAATATATTTTTATAAAATAAATAAATAAACTGAAAAAATAAATATTCTAAAATAAACTATCACCTAATTACCACAAGTATAACTGTCTTTTTTTTTATGTGATTTTGTAAAAGAAACCACTTAGGTTTTGGGCTGAAAGGGAAAAATTGTATTATGCTATTAGGAGGATTTGCAGATTCAGAAATTATTTTTAGCAAAAATCCACTTTTAACAAAAACACAGGTGAGTTTTTGTTGATGGACCCACCTAGAAAAACCCGAGTGAATTTTTTTGGGGCTGGGCCCACTTTGCCAACCCTGGTATTTACGTAGTATCCCCTATTAGTATTTTATTAGTATTTATCAGTACCCTATAGCTTATGCATAACTTAATTTTAAAATGACGGGATCATACTCTGGAAATAATGGTGCTACGGGTGCATCACAAGTACCCCATGTTGCTGTAAAAATACCACCACTGTGAAAGACAAAAATTAAACTATGGTTTATTTCGGTTGAAAACAACTTTGTACTTGCTAAAGTCACAAAGAAAATATAACCATCTCATTTCCTCTATCGACCCAGAAACTTTATCTTCGGTTTCTGATATTTCATTTGCTTCTATGGAAACAAATAAATATGATGTTTTAAAAACTAGACTTATAACTGAATTTCCTGCTTCTAAAAATAAACAGATAAGACAGTTTATTTCAGAAATTCATCTGGGTGATGATAAACCTTCTCACTTACTACGAAAGATGCGAGAGTTAGGCGGTAAATGCATCCCTGATGATTTTCTCAAAACTTTATAGCTTCAGAGGCTACCATCTTCAATGCAGACAATTTTATCAATTAGTTCTAAATCTTCGATCGAAATACATCGGCGACAGTCGCAAAATTATGGCGCTTACACGTTTATGACAATAAATCTCACTTAAAATTCCTAATTGATTCAGGATCGGATGTCTCATGTATACGACTCACAAATAATGTAAAAAATCTAAAACCTAATTCACTATAATTATTTGCAACCAACAATTCAAAAATTTACACATATGGTTCCAAACTTAGGAATGTGGATTTAGGTCTTTGGCGAAATTTCACTTGGAAATTTTTAATTGCTAATGTTCCTGTCCCAATAATAGGCAATAATGGTCCCAATAATTCGTGCTCCCCTTTTCTAATTCCAAACTTTCTCCCAGTCATGCCTATGTAATAATTTAAGTCACCATTTTCAATAATATAGGGTATTTCATAAACTCCAGCAAGATCATCATGTCCTATAGATACTGAATATACGAATATACGAATACTGAATATACGAATCTGATATTAAATTTGGACGTACTAACACTGCCTTATCAAGAACATATTTAAATGAGCAGATAAAAATATTGTTTAGTGAAAGTAAATTGTGTTTCATATCAAATTGTAGTCGTAAATCTATTATAAGAGAGTCCATTGAAATTTATACACGTAAAAATCTGGTTTGCAATGATACCGTTTCTTTTATTATTCCTAAGTTATGGTTAGAATTAATGAATAAATTCCTCGTGAGAGCTTGAATGGGATGAACCATGTTGGAAATTCTTTTAGATCATGGTCTATGTTTAAATTAATTTTTTACAATAGAGCGCGATTTTTGGGGTTTTTTATATCTCATTGTCGCATGTCATTTCCGTGAATTATTTTGAAATTTTATTTTTATTTATATTTTAGATCATGGTCTATATTTTAATTTAATTTTTTACAATAGAGCGCGTGTTTTTTGTTATTTATATCTCATTGTCGCGTGTCATTTGTATTGACCGTGAAATATTTTGAAATTTTATTTTTATTTATATTTTAGATCATGGTCTATATTTTAGTTTAATTTTTTACAATATAGCGCGTGTTTTTTGTTATTTATATCTCATTGTCGCGTGTCATTTGTATTGACCATGAAATATTTTGAAATTTTATTTTATTTATATTATGATTATGGAACTTATTTGACGGTTCCGAAACATGTTAATGTCTTTTATTTTTATTATAACACTTTTCTTAAGTAAAATTAAAATTTTTATTAAAATGTTTAAATAAAAGGTGAATGTTTTAAAATCTGGTGATTAAAAAAAATCAATTGGATTTAATTAACTTTTTAATATGTGCTTAGTTTAAATAAAAAAGCTACTGGTATTTTTTTTCAGGATGTTAATCCTCAAATGCCATATTCTGTATTTTTAATCAAATAAGAAAAAATTCGAAACATTTTTAATGCTTTTACACCATACTTCCTTGAAAAACACGTTGTTTAAAAGTTTAAAAGCGTAAAAGGGTAGGGGATTCTATAGGAAAAATTTAGTTATAACTTTTTCCGACAGAGGGCAACACTGTAAGACTTAATTGTGAGGGAGAAATTAGGTTGATGCGGGAATTTTCGAGGGAAAATCAGGATGAAGAGGTTACCATCACTGGTTTGTACTACGGCTACTAGATTTATGAGCTGAAGCATCCGCCATTGATGTACCTTTGGGTTTGCCATATGTAGATGTACCCAGCGCCCATTCGCTTCTATATAAACAGAGAGCAACGGTGCTGCATTTTGACAGTTATTTACTATTAAATACACGTTATAATTAGTTACGAAATTTATGGTAGGAGGTTGCTCTGCTATGAATTATTCAAAACATTTTAGAAAAGGACACAGAGCGTTCCAATTTCTTGAAGAAAACACCCCAAAACGAACAAAGTAAATAATCAATTGTCGCCGAAATAAATGGCGCGGTTTATGAAAGCGCCAAATTTTAAAGTCGGTCAAAACTTGTAAAAATAAGTGACGATTACGATTCTTTTAAATTTATTTTTTTTATATCTGTATTTATATAATTCTCGTATGGTAGGGAGCGGTTCCCAACCAAGGGTACACATAGTCTTGGGGATACGTTGCGGATTTGCTGAGGGCATGTCTTAATACAGGAGCCGCGACGACGGGTCATTTTGGCCCGTATCATAAGCAGAGATGTCGATTCAAACCAGAAAACTCTTAATAAAATAATCTAAATATATGCTTAGAAAAAATAGTTTCAATAAATCATTTAAAAGTTTTAAATTAAAATTCCGGTGAGAAATATTTTTATAAAACTTGAATGAATTTTCCCGCTGTTCTAGTGTTAAATAAGTAATGATTTAAATCACAAAAATGTTAGAAATGTTAATGTAATTTTTATCGATTTATTATATGTTTGAGAAAAGATAATTACTAATAAGAAAAATTACATAATTAATTATTATTATAATTTATTTATTATTATTATATAAGATTAGATATTTTTATTACATTAATGTATTATTATACTACATTTTATGTATATATATATTATAATATATAAATATAATATATAGTATAGCAAAATATTAATACATAACTTTAAGATTAAAAAATATATACATAAATTGTTATAAAAATTATAAATAATATTAAAATGTAAATTTAAAAAATAAAAATGTAAATAAATATAAATAATGTAAATATAATTATATTATATTGTACATATTACCCCGATATATGTATACATATTATGTTATTTTGCATAATAATATTGTATTATACAATATAATAAATAATATATATATATATATCTATATATAAGAAATAATATTAAAAAAATAAATCAAAATTATGAATAATAATATAACACAAAAATATATAAATATGATAAATAATTCATATTTAATTTAATGATTGTAATTTAACAATAACAATAGTAATAATAATAGTTTAATAAATGACTAATATATAATTTAATAATAATAAAATATATTAAATATAAAATAAAATTATAATAAATACATTATGTAAACAATATATTTAAATAATATATAAACTATTATATATAATTATTATGCATTACATTAATGATTAATGTATTAATTATTACATTATTTATTTATTTGTTTATTATTTATTATTTAATTAAATATTTATCTTTTTGATTTACTATGAGTTGATAAAATATTATCCTTTTTTAAATATATATTTGTTAATGAGTATATTTGTTAATATTTAATTTTAATTCTATTATTATTAATAATAATAATTTGACAATATTTAATATTTAATTTAATTTTAACATTTATTAATAAAAATATTATCATTTTTAAAATTAATTATCGCCAGTGAAATTAAATTTTAATATTTAATTTGATTTACTTATACAATTATGTTTCTTAATTTACTATCAATTAATAAAATATTTTTAAAAAATTTAACGAATTCTTGTTAGTAAAACTAATTTTTATTTAATTTTTTTATATTTATACCATTATTTTTATTAATTTGCTATCGGTTAATAAAATATTATCATTTTTTAAAACCAATTCTTGTAATAGAAACTAATTTTTAATATTTAATTTTATTTATTTTTACAATTATTTTTTAATTTTACTATCAATTAATAAAATATATAATAACTTTTTTAATCAATTCTTCTTAAGAAAACTAAGTTTAATATTTAATATCACCTAAAGGTTAGTAATTAAAATCAAATATCTATATTAATGCAATAATGACATTTTGTTTTTTGACATTCTCATTATTTATTCTATTAATAATTGAAGATACTGATCTCACTGATTAGAACAGAAAAAATACATTTTTCATCGCTACTTTATTTTTTAGCACATATTTATTAAGTTTAATATTTATCAGTTCCTTGTCACTTTTTCCCTCATCACTTTTTTGCCGCGTCACGTTTTTTCAGCACTTGTTTTTTCTGTCATTTTTTTCCAGTCACTTTTTTTCCGTTTATCACTTAGAGGATGCTTTAGTTCAAGGAATATAAGTTAAACAAATTTCTTGAGATCGCCAATAAGGCGCTAAAGTCGCCAAGAAGCAGGGATGTACCCAAAGTGTACCCAAATATGGCGGTGATGCTCCGACCCATAATTCTAGAGGCTCTAGTTTGTACAATGCTCATGCGATCGTCTGCTTTGTTCGCAGCTATGGCTGTTGCTATGGACTCTATTCTGGTGACGTCAAAGTCACGTGCTTTGGGGAAACATTCCCCACATCATAAACATTAATTAAGCAATGATTCGTTTTCCAACTCGTGGTTGTATGCCGTAGAATAGTAACGGAACACATTTTTGTGACGTGAAGTCGCATGTTTTGGGGAAACATTGGCGAAATAACAGCCTCGAACTCAAGCGGAGAATAGGATCCATTACTATTCACTTAATAACTTAATTTCTTCTTTATAATATAACTTTATTTTTATTTGTTTATATTAAATTTGTTAATGTTTTAATTTCAGGGCTGGCATTATTTAATATTTCGTAAGTGTTATTTATTATTTCTTAACATAAATAATTAACTTTATGGCGCGCATGAAACCGCGTGCCAAATTATAATATAACAAAACCTGCTAAAACGAATTGCAAACAATCAGTAAAAGTACCTTTTTAGACAAGTTGTTTCCATATTAGGAAGCATAATTGCATAATATCATTTGGGCAGGATCATGAAGTTTTTCTGTTTGATCCAGGATTCCGATATAGAGAAGCACATAAAATACAGCAATTTGTGAACTTTTTTGTATTATTTGTTAGATACTTTAACTAAAAAAATTTATGTAAAAAAAGTCGGTTGTTGTAATGTTTTATTTTAAAAACAAGAAAAGAAAGTTTAATATGTTTATAATATGCATAGATTAATATAGTTACTTATAATATGTATGTATTTTATACACAATTATAATATTAGTGATAGGCTGGGATTACCTTTCACTGTAAAAAATTTGACCCTTTTGCTGCATCGTCACTCCACCGCTTTTATAGAAAACGATTACTTCAGCCTATTATGGAGCATTCTCATGGGTCAAAAGAGAGATATTCTATAACAGCGGGGAGTGACGATGTAGCAAAAGGGTAAAATTTTTTACAGTGTTGCCTCACTTAAGATCGACGTACAGACTTACGATGTAAACAAAGAGTCATCGGTATTACGGTTCCTCGTGATCTTACGTCAACTGGAAAGCTGTCCTAAGTTTAAGTTCAAGTGGATGCGCACATTAACTTATCAAATGTAACTACGGCCTCTGATTGGCTGACTCTATGCCGAACACAGACATCTCATATAACTGGACTCAGAAAGAGTAACTTTTTCGTGAAGCATACCCACTTCCCTACCATCACGTGATGGTGGGAAAAAAGCCGGTTTCTCCTACCACCCACAAAGACCGTTTGCGTTATACCCTGTTCACACCACTGAGCTCGATAATAACACGGAGAGCTCCTGATACATTGAATTCAAGAGTCCGCCCATGAATACAATGACATTTCCTCCCATAGGGTATTATGGGGTAGATATTTTCAAATTGAATTCGCTTTTAAAAATTTACACAATTACTACAATTTTCACTGATATATATTCTTTTATTAAAAATCTATTGATTTTACTTAAATTTACAGCGAATTTTCAATTTGATATTAGGTAAAAAGGAAATTTTATTTTAACTTAACAAAAAATAAAGAAACATTGTTAAATATTGTTCATAAAAATATCAAAAACACATAGAAATAAACAAAAATAATAAAAAGTTTGCGAAAAATCTTCAAAAAAGGCTTGTAATATTAAGAAAAATATAGGACTCATTACTTGCGCGCATTGAAAAGGGTGATACGGTCCCAGTGGAAAGTGGTTTGGCAGGATCGGCGAGTTAGCCCTCCGTATTATATATGGAGCTCAGTGGTTCACACTATGTATAGTTAAGATATCTCAGCCTGGAACTTTCTCATACCCTGTTCACACCACAAACATAAGATATCTTAAGATCGCCGTATTTGAAGTGGATTTTCCCGGAATTGGATGCCTGTTCACATTGAAAAACTTATCTAAGATATCTCAGCGAATGTCACTGTATCTCTGAACTGAACAAATGTAACGTATGCGCATGCGCTTGAAATAAAGACGGCCACAACAGCCAATCAGTAAAAGCGAAGCTTTATAGGCAATGAAAAGGGGTAGTTGTTCCTGTATCTAGCCCGAGAGAGTCGAAACTCTCTGAGAGAGTTTGTGGAACTCTCTGAGAGAGTTCCAGGCCTGAGATATCTTAACTATCCATAGTGTGAACAGGGTATTAGAGAGTTTCAACTTGCTCGGGCTAGATACAGGAACAACCACTCACTCTCATTGGCTATAAAGCTTCGCTTTTACTGATTGGCTGTTGCGGCCGTCTTTATTTCAAGCGCATGCGTGTACGTTACATTTGTTCAGTTCAGAGATACAGTGATATTCGCTAACATTCGTATTCACGATCAACTTGGACCCCGAGTTTCACGCGAAACCCGGGTTCAAAGCAAAATCGGAATTCTTCATCAACCTGACTGAATCGGTTTGAGGAGAAAAACCAAGGCTGGGTCGAGTAACCCAACCCTGCTCTCCAGCAAGGTTGAGGTTCGATTTCTCAACCGAGCGTGCGTAGTTTACGAAAAACAAGCAAAGAGAGAGAAAATTTTATAGAGAGAAACGCCATTTTACAATGGCGGTATTTGCGCATTTAATATAGGTGTTGTCAAAAAGTAGAAAATATACTATCAAATAAAGCAGAAGAACATTATGTAAAGGTATGTAATCTCATATATCTGTATTACCTTCAATATTTTTATTTGATTTATTTATATTTACGTATAAATACTTTATATATTTGTTTACATAAATATGTGTGGTCGCGAAAAAGTATTTGCTTTCAAAATAGCCAACATTACTTAGAATATTGATAAATTGTTATTAAAGTAACAACTGTCGCGTCTGTCTAAAGTTTGTTTAAAGTCATTTACTTTTTGCAATTTATTATTAAAAAAAAGAACTAATATTTTAACAGTACCGAAATAAATGTCGTACTTACATAAGGTCTAACTAAAATGTGAGATACCTTTCTGATTTGCATTTTTGTTTAACTAGAGAAATACGAAGATTATCTTTAAATATTCATACATTGTCTACAGATTTTTTATCCATACTTATAGTAAGTTTAACAAATTAAATTTTGCTTTTATTGGGCGTAAGATTTATTGTTTATGTACAAACTTAGATAAATGTATATCAGATCTATAAATTAGATATTTTGACTTAAAATTTAAACAATTCATTTGGATTTTATCAGTTTATTGAAGATTTTTAGACGTTTTGTTCTTTATAAAATTATGAATTGTAATTGCATGAAATAACTGCTATCATTAACACTATAGCATTGTTGTTATCATCGTTTGTTTCCAAAGTTTTGTGAAATTTCAGCTTTTAATTTAAATACACATCTATTTTTCAACTGCATTTTAATTTTAAAATTATATATAGTATAAAATATTGCATTAGAAATACTATTTTATATGAAAATAATAATAGTAATAATAAATCCTTTTGGCTACTTAAAACACGAGCCTCACAATTTTTAAATAAAAATGAATTACCTCCTGAAATTGTGAAATTTCTTTTAGAGATCACTTATATTTTTTACCCTTTAATTAGCTTAAAAACAATAAATTAACTAAAGGGTTGAAATACAATGATTAAGAAGAAACTATTTTTTAAAATAATCCCATCCCAAAAATAATTTTATCAGCTCTTTCAGTAATGCTGACTATTTTTAAGGCAAATAAATTTTTGGCGACTATGAGTATGTATGAAAGCAAGCAATTGAACATATAATGTTGGGACTATATGTATAAATATAAATAAACTAGTTAAAACAGATAACATATATATATGAGATTACATACATTCTTCTATTTTTGGTAACATTTTAAGTTTTATTTTTATTTCTATAGCTTATGCAGCATAAAAATAACACAAAAATAAATAAATAATAATAATAATAATAAAGAGGGAATGGGTAGGATAGTGCTCATGGGGACTTATTCTTCTCTACAAATTCACAAACAAAAGACAACTATTTTATTTATTATGTAATGTAAAATTATATGAAATTATAAATAATGAATTCGAACTGTTTTGATAGATTGCTATCATTACTTTACCAATCTAGTCTAGAAATCTTTCATTAATCAATCATAATATATATATATATATATATATATATATATATATATATATATATATATATATATATATATAAACTCTTTTCTTTCTATACTAAATAAAATTCTTATTACATCTAATGAAATGACATTTAAATGAGTAAAAAATATTGAATAATGAAGCTGGGAAAAAAAATATAAAATAAAATATGATTTTTTTAATTTACTTTGAGAAGTAAATACGTTCTCCAAATGGAACACTGGATCCAAAAACAGGTGCGTGCGTGCATGTAATAATATTCCATAATACTCGACTAATTTATCAAAAAATAGTCAAAGAGAATCAAATGAGCTTAACTCATTTGATTCTCTCTCTCTCTCTCTCTCTCTCTCTTTCTTTTTTTTCTTTTTTACGAGATCAATTTTGATCTTGTGTCTGAGAATAACAATTTCCAGAAACAAAGAGTGGAGAAGGGGGGGGGGGGCTCTAAAAACTGGTCAATAAAAAAGCAACTTTCTGTAATGTTTCACATTTATTTGACAGTTTAATGTTCGGAATTCATTTATCATTATTTTTAAAAGGACTTTTTCGATTCTGTGTGTTGAATGGAAATTCATATGCTAGTAATTTTAAAAGGCTTAAACATTTTCTTTTCCTTAAAATAACATCTTATAAAATATCGCACTGTATACAGTTTAAAGTTACAAGAAGTGTGGAAATTTATTTAGCTATTAGTTAAATGAAAAAGTTGATCAATCGATCTGAAGTGATAATTATAAGCGCCATGTGTCGTGCCTCTTCAGCTTGGTCCCTGGTGCCGGGGCAGTGCCAGAATCTCCAGCTCATCTTTTTTTGCAGTTCTCTTAATATTATTTCACTACTTTTTTCCAGTTTATTTGGAATATTAATAGCTATCTAGCTCAATTAAAATTAATCGTCTTCGCTGAATATCCAAACAATAAAAATTTATATCTGGATAACATCTATACTGATATACAGGGTACTTTTTTCATTTTTTCCTTTTTTTTATTTTAATATTTTCCTAATTAGAAATTACTTAATTACTAATTAGAGCTATTAATAATGGAAATCAACATAATAAATTTTGGAATAAAATTTTAGTTTTTATTCAAGTCAAATTTCATTAGTTTATATCCAAATCAAATTCCATTTTAAAGCAAATATGTAAAAAATTATTTTGAAAAAAAAATATATTAACATTTCTTTTTTAGCCGTTAACACGATTCATATCATTTACCTAACTCATTTATCAATTCAAAAAAGAAAGAAAAATAGTTGAATGAATTGTTTAAAAAAATAAAAAAACTTTCAATAAATTAAATGAAATTTCCATATTTAGTGGTTGCAAGTTTTAATTTTCTCCATATGTTTTGTGAAGAAAAAATAAAAATAAAAAATCGCATTGAATCTTTGTTTTTCCTTCTTTTTGACCCTCCCCCCTTTTTTTTAAACGCTTTTCATTCAAAACAAAAATAATGTCGCGACACGAAACTGAAAAATATGGGAATTTTTTAACCAATAGGCATACTTCTTTCAACCGGGGTCCAGGAACTCTGGGTTAGATAACTTTTCATCCGAAGTCGATGGCGAATACGAGTTTTCAACTCTCGGTTAAAAATCCCAACTGGGGGTTACTGTACCTGTGGTTTAACTCTCGGTCGAAGTTCTTCATGAATACGACCGTAACATTCGTATTCACGATCAACTTGGATCCCGGGTTTCGCCCGAAACCCAGGTTCAAAGCAAAATCGGTATTCTTCATCAACTTGGCACAACCGGTTCGAGGGGGAAATCCAAGGCCAGGTCGAATAACCCAACCAAGCTCTCCAGCAAGGTTCAGGTTTGATTTCTCGTAACCGAGCATGCGTAGTTTACGAAAAACAAGCAGGAAGAGAGAGAAAGAGACGGACATTTTACAATGGCGATGGCGGTATTTTCGTACTGAATATAGGTGCTGTCAAAATATAAAAGTTTTACAATCAAAAAAAGCAGAAGAACGTTATGTAAAGGTATGTAATCTTATATATGTGTATTACGTTCAATATTTTTACTTGATTTATTTATATTTACGTATAAACACTCTATATATTATGCGTTGAACTGTTTTTTTTACAAAAATACGCGTGGTCGCGAAAAAAATATTTGCTTTAAAAATAGCCAACATTGCTTAGACAGACTATTGATAAATTGCTATTAAAGTAATAACTGACGCGTCTGTCTAAAGTTTGTTTAAAGTCATTTACATTTTGCAAATTTGATGTTAAAAAAAGGGAAAAAAAAAGAACTAATATTTTAACAGTACCGAAATAAATGTCGTACTTACATAAGGTCTAATTAAAATGTGAGATACTGATTTGCAGTTTTGTTAAAGTAGAAAAATACGAAGATTATCTTTAAATATCCGTACGCTCTCTGTAGATTTTTTATCCGCACTTATAGTAAGTTTAAAAATTAAATTTTGGTTTTATTGTACGAAAGGTTTATTGTTTATGTACAAACTTAGATAAATGTATATCAGATCTATAAATTAGATTTTTTTACTTAAAATTTAAACAATTCATTTGGATTTTATCGGTTTATTGAAGACTTTTAGAAGGTTTGTTCTTTTTAAAATTATGAATCGTATTACATGAAATACTTCCTATTATAACACTATAGCATTGTTGTTATTATTTGTATCCGAAGTTTTGTGAAATTTCAAATTTTTAATTTAAATACATTTATTTTTAAACTGTATTTTAATTTTAAATTATATATAGTATAAAATATTGCATTAGAAATGCTATTTTATACAAAAGTAATAGTAGTAATAATAAATCCCTTTTGGCTACTAAAAACATGAGCCTCACAATTTTTAAATAAAAATGAATTACCTCCTGAAAATGTGAGATTTCTTTTAGAGATCACTTATAATTTTTGCTCCTTAATTAGCTAAATAAAAAT
This sequence comes from Maratus speculifer, assembly GCA_964019185.1. NCBI lineage: Eukaryota > Metazoa > Arthropoda > Arachnida > Araneae > Salticidae > Maratus > Maratus speculifer. The sequence goes on along the minus strand of OZ025293.1, from coordinate 245,912,721 downwards.
AAATTACTAAAGGGTTGAAATACAATGATTTAAAAAAAAAAACTATTTTTTAAAATAACCCCATACGAAAAATAATTTTATCAGCACTTTCAATAATGCTGATTACTTTTAAGGCAAATAATTTTTTGGCGACCATGAGTATCAAAGCAAACAATTCAACTAATAATGTAAGGAATATATGTATAAATATAAATAAATTAGTTAAAAACAGATAACATACATATATGAGATTACATACATTGTTCTATTTTAATAGTATTTTAAATTTTCTTTTAATTTCTATATCTTACATAGCATCTTGAGTACTTTAATTAACGAATGACACGCACACAAATAAATAAATAAATAAATAAATAAATAAAAATGATAATAAAGAGGGAATAGATAGGATGGTGCAAATGGGGACTTATTCTTCTCCACAAATTCACAAACAAAAGACAGTTTTTTTTTTTTTTTTTTTTTTTTTTTCTGATACTATAGTACTTTAGCAATCTAGTCTAGAAATCTATCATTAATCAATCATAAAAAAAAGTTTCTTTTCCTTCTGTACTCAATAAAATTTTTATTACATCTAACGAAATGATATTTAAATGAGTAAAAGATATAAAATAATGAAGCTAGAAAAAATAGAGAAAATAAAATATGATTTTTTAAATTTACTTTGAGAAGTAAATACATTCTTTCAAATGGAATATTGCATCCAAAAGCAGGTGCTTACTTGCATGTAATAATTATATATATAAAATCCCTCCGTGTATAACGATTCCGGGATTAACCCATCCACGAGAAAAAACACTTATTGTGACCTATGACAAATTCCATTGTGAAAAGTTATCTCCGATTTTAAAGGCTATCAATTTTTTGTCCAATGCAAACGTTCTAGAGTCGTAATGGAGCGTTCTCATTTGTCAGATTTACAGTTTCAGCTGCAAATGACGTCACTACATTTTACTGTGCTTTGAAATATTTTCCCTATTTCAAACACAATATTCACACTGTTAAAAATTTGACTCATTTGCTGCAGCATCACTCCGCCGCTTTTATAGAAAACGATTACTTTGCTGTGTTATGGAGCATTCTCATTGGTCATAAAAGAGACATTCTATAAAAGCTGTGGAGTGACGCTGCAGTAAATGGGTCAAATTTTTAGCAGTACACTGTTAAAAATTTGAACCTTTTGCTGCATCATCACTCCCCAGCTTTTATAGAATACAGTGTAAGTAACACACACAAAGTAATCGTTTTCTATAAAAGCGTTGGAGTGATGCTGCAGCAACTATTAAAAATCTGACCCATTTGCTGCAGCATCACTCCACTGCTTTTATATAAAGCGGTTACTTTTACTGTGATATGGAGCATTCTCATAAGTCATAAAAGGAGTATCAAAAGTCTATAAAAGCTGTGGAGTGACGTTGCAACAAATGGGTCAAATTTTTAACAGTGTAATACGGTAAAGTAATCATTTTCTATAAAAGCTGTGTAATGACGATGCAGCAAAACAGTCAAATTTTTAACTTTTTATTTAAGAAAAGCGAAAGTGCGTTTTAAATACAATATTGTTAGAATTTTTATATTCGTGTTGCTTTATTTATTTTTTTTTATTTTTTTTTTTTTTCTTTACAGCCGTGAATGACTTTATTGGGCGTGTTCAGCACAACTTACCGGTAACTTACCGAAGTGGGAAATGTTATCGACCGATTATAGAACAGTACGAAATGAAAATCAAGATGAATTGTGGCGTCATCTATAATTCAATGGGATAGTTTTCATTGGTGCAAAAAGTTCCTTTCGTACTTCCCTACAATTGGTCGGTAACATTGGTTACTTCGGTAAGTTGCGCTGAACACGTCCATTGTCACATAACGAATCACGATTGTTTACACTTTATTGTTGACATTTGTTTTCGATCTTACAAAGTATTTTCTTTTAAGTATTAGCTAATGGTATAAAATAGTTAATTCACGAATGTTTTAAAATAGCATTATTAGTACATGTTTTGCATTATTAATGCATGTTAATTTGCATGTTTTTTGTGAAATAATTACTGTAATTTTGTGAGTGAAATTCATTAGCGGCATATTCTATGCCATTATTTTACCCATTCAATTAATAATTTGGCAACACTTTCATATTCGTCTGAAAATGGCCAAAATGGGAAAATTTTTTATAAATTTTGGTTATTTTTATTATTTTCTCTCAGTATTTTAAAATATTTTTTGGCTGTAGTTTCACAATGTATTCTTTTATAATTGATATTTTACCTTACTTTATTCTTTTAAAATTTATGCTTTTACCATTTGTTCATTACGATCCCTCCCCATTCACCAGATAGTTTTGTTATAGTTTTAAAAGCAGATTTCTATTGATTTTTTTTTTTTTTTTTTTTTTTTTAGATCTTTTCCTTATGTTCAATCTTTCTATTTTTTCAAAATTGTTTAAGCCTAAAGTGGCTATGACTGACTCTTCTAGTATTTCATAATAGTAGACTAATTTATCATAAATAATAGTCAAAGAGAATCAAATGAGCTTAACTCATTTGATTCTCTTTGACTTTTTTTCCCCTTCAAATTTGATCTTGTATCTGGGAAAGGCAATTCTCAAAAACAAAGAGTTGGAGAAGGGGGGGGGGCTCTAAAAGCTGATCAATAAAAAATCAACTTTCTGTAATATTTCACATTTGTTTGATAGATTAGTGTTCAGAATTCATTTATCATTACTTTTAAAAGGACTTATTCTATTCCGCTCATCTTTTTCTGCAGTTCTCTTAATATTATTTCACTACTTTTCTCCAGTCTATTTGGAATATTAATAGCTATCTAGTTCAATTAGAATTAACCCTTTTCCCTGAAAATCCAAACAATAAAATTATTATATCTGGATACCATCTATACTGATATACAGGCAACCTTTTTCATGTTTTCCTTTTTTTTATTTTAATATTTTCCTTATTAGAAATTACTTAATTACTAATTAAAGCTATTACTAATGGAAATCAACATAATAACTGTTGGAATAAAATTTTAGTTTTTATTCAAATCAAATTTCATTAGTTTTTATCCAAATCAAGTTCCATTATTAAGCAACTTTGTGAAAATTTATTTTGAAAAAAAAATTATTATTATCATTATTATTATTTTAGCTTTTAACATGATTTATATCATTTACCTAACTTATTTATCAATTTAAAAAAGAAAAAAAATTAATTGAATGAATTGTTTTAAAAATATTAAACTATCAATAAATTAAATTAAATTTTTATATTTTGTGATTGCAAGTTTTAATTTTCTCCATATATTTTGTGAAGAAAAAATAAAAAAATCACATTGAATCTTTGTTTTTCCATCTTTTTGTTCAATTCCCTCTATTTTTAACGCTTTTCTTCAAAAACAAAAATAATGTCGCGACGCGAAACCTAACAAGACGAGAATTTTTTAACCAATAGGCATACTTCTTTCAACCGGGGTCCAGGAACTCTGGGTTGGGTAACTTTTCATCCTAAGTCGATGGCGAATACGAGTTTTCAACTCTCGGTTAAAAATCCCAACCCTGCGTTACAGGACCCGTGGTTTAACTCTCGGTCAAAATTCTTCATGAATACGACCGTAATACCCTGTTCGCACTGAGAAAGTTAAGTCACTTAACTTGAAGTTTTTTGAAGCGGTCGTACCCGGAATCAAGAAATCCCAACCCTGCGTTACAGGACCCGTGGTTTAACTCTCGGTCAAAATTCTTCATGAATACGACCGTAATACCCTGTTCGCACTGAGAAAGTTAAGTCACTTAACTTGAAGTTTTTTGAAGCGGTCGTACCCGGAATCAAGATTCTTGCTTGAGCAAGTTTCTGAAACTTGCTTAAGTGAGCTTGCTCACTTAACTATGAGTTGAGTGGAAATGTGCCTTCTGAATATTTAATTATTATTTCTGAATTTTAGAATATTTAATTCTGATTATTAAATTAATGAATTTGAGTACTACAAATAATTATAAACTATTTCAAGTTGTTATTTGTTTACTCCAGTTGCTTAACATGTGTGTTTGTGGGGTGTTTTTGTAATCAAAGGCCGAAAATGGAAAATGTTGAACCTGCTGTTTCCTCCCAAAAGAAATTAATTTTTTAATTGAAATAAGGCAGGATAATTACAGTGTAAACAAAAAAGTTAAAAGTTGCAGTTACAAATTTCAGAACTTATGCGCATGCTCAGATGTCAGTCTGGCCAAGTTAAGTCACTTACAATGTTTTGTAAATGCGAACAGGTGAAGCCTAATTCCGGGTATCCCGCTTCAAAAAATTTAAGTGACTTAAAGTTAAGTGACTCAACTATCCCAGTGCGAACAGGGTATTAGATATCTTAGGTAAGTTTTTCAATGCGAACAGGCATCCGATTCCGGGAGGGTACCACTTTAAATACGGCGATCTTAAGACATCTTATGTTTGTAGTGCGAACAGGGTATTACGTTGCTTTTCACAGACTTCTCATAAGTAGACTCCACATTGGCAACCCTTTCTTGATTCCGGGATGTTTGCCATCCGTCACGTGACGGAGGGCAGATTGAGCGCGCGCATTTTTGCCGATCCCACCGAAGCTAGCTTAGGGGAGAAAATTACGGGCTTCTGATTGGTTGAATAATTTTGCTTTCCTTCATTTCTGAGTTTACCTTTATTTAATCATCAATTTCTGTTTGAAAAGCTTTTGAAAGCTGGGTTTTCCTTCTGTTTTTACATATTTATTAATAGATAAAGAAATAGATAATTCTGAATTTATAATTAAAGAAGCTAATCAGGATTTTGAACAATTGTTCTGTATTACTTTTAGAAAATAATAAAAATAGAATTGTCATTTCTTCTTTCTATTTTTTTAACATGATATGCACATATATACACAATCAGAACAATTTATTTAGAAACAATAGTATTTTCATTTTACGGCGTCAAACTCAATTGTTCTATATTACGTTAAAAAATGCAATTTCTTCTTATTATTATTATTTTAATGATATACCCATATATGTTCCTAATACGTACATTAGCATTCAGGATGATCTATTTGCAAAAAAAATTTTCGACCAATCAGAAGACCGTATTTTTCTCCCCTATGCTAGCTTCGGTGGGATCGGCAAAAATGCTGAGCGCGCTAGCTTGAAAGGAGTCGTAAGATGAAACACAAATGGATGCGCGCGCAACTACAACAAAAGCAATTAGGGCCTCTGATTGGCTGAGAACAAGAGAGCTTACGCGGAAACGCGATGAGTTAAACAGTGGCACCATAATACCAAGCTATGATCGATCGCAGTCACTTAACTTTAAGTTTTTTGAAGCGGTCGTACCGTACCCGGAATCACTGAACTGGACAATAACACGGAGAGCTTACTCCCGATGATCGGAGTTTTTGACCGCTTGGGAGTAGGTTGCTGCCTGGTTCCGTGCTATCAGATTTGGTATCCCCGTTTTTGTTGCTTTCAGGTCGTAATTTAAGTTTCTTTTTGTCTTTTCTGTTGTATTGTTTGCAGTATTTTGTGGTCGGTGAGTTGTTTTGTTTTGAATTTTTGTTTTGTGTAGTTTTGTGTTGTCTAGTTGTTTGTGTTCTGCTGTAATGGCCTCGGAATTTCATATTACTGATGCGAGTGCATCGGACTCTGAAACTTTTGTTCAGGAAGTTCACTCTACCTCACAGCAAATTTCATTTGAGTTTGCTAACGGATTATCTCAAGTGTGTATATTTTTAGAGCCACAGGCGGGTCACATCCCTCGTGCTAATCCTAAAGCTCTCAAAGCTGAATTTGATAGTAAAGTGGGTTCTAATGCCCCTCTAAAACTTCGATTTACACGCAATGGAAAACTACTTGTTGAAACTGACGATTTAAAATGTGCGCTGACTGTAGCGGATGTTGACAGTTTATTGAATACTCCCATAAAAACATACGTGCAATAGGAATCGGTCACATCTCGCTTTGTTTTGCACAATATCGATACGAGTTTTCGATTAGACGAACTTGCTCAAGAAATTCAAGATGAAAATTCCATTAAGGTTAAAGAAGTACGTCGATTCACAAAAAGAGACAACTCTGTTATCCATTTATCTAACACTGTCTTAGTCACTATTTATGGCACTGTCCTTCCTCGTCAAATTAAGTTGTTCTATATGATGGAAAAGATTCGTCCTTTTTATGATAGACCTAGGCAGTGTTTACACTGCTGGCGATTTGATCATGCTACCTCTAAATGCAAAAATGATGTCGTGTGCAGGAAATGCAGCGGTTCTCATGCTGCAGCTTCTTGTGCCAATCCTGACTTGAAATGCTCCAACTGCCAAACTGCCCACTTAGCCTCGGACTTACAATGTCCGGCCCGCTCCCGCGAAATGGACTTTTTAAAATTTAAGACTGATAACCACCTGCCGATCACGGAAGCGAGAAGGCGCTACTCGAAGGTTTCTAAATCCAAGAGTTATGCTGATGCTGCTAAACCTGCTAGCGATCCCCCGTATGTCACTAAATCGGCTCATGATCAAACGCTTGAATTGTTCTTCCAACGTACTCAGGATGCCATCCTCCAGATAATGCAACAACAAACCCAAATTTTCTTGCAGGCTATGCAGGGCTTAGTCAGTTCAATTGCAATGGCGGGTCTTAGCACTAGTCTGAAGACCGCCCCGGCTCCTGAAGCAGGTACTCCCCCCTCAAATGGTACAATCAAGACAAAAAAACCAAAACTCTCTAATTCTCTGACTGTGCCAATTATATCTTCTAATCAAATCCCTCTCATGTCGAGTGGAAATAAGCTTGCTCAAGCTCCCGGATCTGTAAATGATCTGAAGAGGGACGGAATGGAGAAAACCTAGCGTCCCTCCCCCCGGCCCTGGGCCTTTTCTCCCCCTGGTTGGTTCTCTGACCCCTTTCTCTTTGATTGAGGCTTAGTTTTGTTTGTTTTTAAACTTTTTCCCTGTTTTCGTTTTTGGATTAGGGTATTATGGCTTTGTGTACTAAATCATTTTCCGTGTTACAATGGAACGCCAGAAGAATCAAGAACAAGTCTCATTGGTTAAAATGTTTCCCTTTTTCGAAAGCGGATGTTTTTGTTTTCCAAGAATCCTTCCTCAAGGAGGGTGATTCTTTTTATTGCTCAAATATGGTAATTTATAAGCAGGACAGGGCCAGCAGAGGTGGTGGTCTTGTTACTGCGGTAAATAGCAAATTTTCTTCTGTCATAATTGATTTAACTCCCTTTGGTTCCCAGGTTGTTGAAGCGCTTGGAGTTAAAATTTGGCTCAACAAGCGCTGGCTCTCTATTTTTAACGTTTATGCTCCCGAGGGAAAGGTTCGTGAATCATGGCTCCAACGCCTTACCAACTCGCTGTGTCGTCCTTTCCTTATTCTTGGGGATTTCAATCAAAAGCATACTGCTTGGGGCAGCTTGAATAACACTCCTGGTTCTGAGGAAATTTTCAATTGGCTTATTAATAATGATGTGTGCATTCTGAACACCTCTCAGCCCACTCACGTTGCTCATTCCGGTTCCTTTTCCTTGATAGATCTTTCTTTCTCCAGTGCAGATATTTTTAGTAGTATTGACACTTATGTTCACCCCGATTTCTACGATTCCGACCACTGCCCTATTATCCATAATTTCAGCTACCCCGTGTCTTCCTCTTGGCGTATCTCCACTGATTGGGATTCAGTTGTGGTTGATTTTAATAGGCATCTGGACGGTCACATGCCTACCTCTATTGACCTTTTTCATAGGAACTTTCATGACGTGGTCCAGCTTAATTCTGTAAAGCGTTTGGTGCAGCGCAGTAATAACCCTCCTTGGTGGGATGCTCGGTGTGCTTGGCTCCTTGGGCAGAAACGAAGATTCCTGCGCCTGGCCAAAACTAATCTTTCACGTGAGCATTGGAAAACTTATAAATCCTATGCCGCCAAACTTAAACGGTACATGAAATACAAGGCTCGTAGTTATTGGGGTGACCTCTGTGAAAAGGCTGGTAAAGAGACTATCTACCGAATTATCAAGAGTCTGGCAAAAAGGACCAGTTCCGATTCAAATTTTCTCTTGATGGAGGGTAATAGAGAAATCCTGGATTTCACCGAGCAAGCCAATGCTTTTGCGGATCAGTTCAGTAGCACCTGCGGGAGTGCCTACATCCCTTATGATCTTAGCAGCTCTGATGAGCGTTGGAACAAACCAATCAGTTTCGAAGAGTTGAACCGTGCTATCCAGGATGCTAAGAATACCACCCCAGGTGAAGACGGCATTCCGGCTCGTGTCTACAAAGCCCTGTCGATTGAGAACAAACATAAATTGCTTCGGCTGTTTAATGATAGTTTCTTGTCTGGGTATGTTCCCGAAAGCTGGAGAACTGCCTTAATTTTGCCGATTTGGAAGATTGGTAAGCCCAAGAAGTGCCTAAGCAGTTACCGCCCTATCGCTTTGACGCCCGTCGGGTGTAAGATTATGGAGGGGGTCCTCCTTCAAAGAATTTTGGATTGGGTTATGCCTCGTCAACTGTTCAACGCTAGACATTTTGGCTTCCTCCCGAAAAGCGATTGCATAAAGGCTTTGAAACTTTTTTACTCGGATGTTAAGCAAGCCAGAGCTGAAAAGAAGCATGTCGTTGCGCTCAAGCTCGACATACATGCTGCTTATGACTCTGTATGGAGGGACGGCCTCATCCACAAGATAGCTAGTGTTGGAATTGCTGGCAACACTGCACTATGGATCCACAACTGGATTAGTGTCCGGAAGATTAAAGTAAAGTGACGTGGTGCTTTTTCGCGCCCTGTGCCGTCTTTTCGTGCCGTGACGCAGGGCAGTGTCCTTTCGCCTATCCTGTTCATGATCTTTTTGTGGGACCTGTTTGAGGTGGTGGACTCTGGGGTCCAGATCATCGTGTATGCTGATGATATCATCCTTTACTTTTCGGATTTATTGCTCGATATGGTCTTATTGAAACTTCAGGATATCTTAAACAGGATCAATGCTTGGTGTACCCATTGACAGCTTGACCTCCGTCCGGACAAATGTATTGCCATAAACTTTTCTCGTCAAAAGGATCTTCCCTCTCAGAACCTCCGCCTTCATGGTTTGGATATTCCCTGGATGAATAGCACGAAAATTTTGGGTGTGATTTTTTCTTCCAATCTGTCTTTTAATACTCATATTGGTTACATCCGGAAGAAATGTACGAAGCGGCTGAATCTGCTTAAAGCTGTGGCCAACCCCAATTGGGGAGCCAAAACCATCAACCTTATTCCCTTTGTTAATTCGCTCATCCGTAGTGTTATTGATTACGCTTTTCCTGTATATGGTGTCGCTGCTAGATCTTCCCTTAAAAGTCTGGACATTGTTTATAATGCTGCTCTCCGGTTTGCGGCTGGCCTTCCCAAGTGCACTCCTATCTTCAAGCTTTATCGTGAAACGAACCAAGAACCTCTCTGTTTTAGAAGACGGTACCTTACTTCTGCTGTCTATATCCGATGTTCTCCTGCTGCGAATTTTGCCCGTCCGTGTGCTAACATTCTTCCTGCTGATTTTAGCTGGTCTACCGATTTTGCTGAGATCTTCCCTCATATGTTGATCCAGTCCTTCTGGCCCTCCGGGAATATTATAGAATTCTGCGAGATCTTTGTCGATGAGCAGCCTTTTCAGTTTAAGAATCTTCCGCCTACCACCATCAGTCAATGTTTTAACTTGTATATGTCTGAGTGTCATCATCGTACTAACACTTGTATCATTGCTACGGATGCGTCAAAAACGGACTGCAAAACCTCCATTGCTGCGGTTAATATCACTGATAATATCTCTAGTGCTTATCTTGTTCATCATCTGAACTCTATTTTCACGGCCGAAGTTCTGCCCTCAATCTAGCTCTCCAGTGCTTTTTGACCAGCAGTAATCATTATATCATTTTATCGGATAGTAAATCTGCCCTTGTCGCGCTCAGGCATATACATTACAAATCTCCAACTATCATTTTGCACCTTTTTCAGACGTTGCACCGGGCTCGTGGTCGGGTGGACAGGATCACTTTGATCTGGGTACCTGGTCACGTTGGCATTTCTCCTAATGAACGGGCGGACAGTCTGGCAAGAAATGGCCCGTATGCGGTCAGTGCTTATGGTGGTGTGGCGCCTGAAGATTTGAAGAAGCATTTAAAGGATCAGCTTCGCACTAGTTTCCAGCGTTGGTGGGATCATTGTAAATATGCTATTGAGTCGCCGTATCTTGGACCGAATATTTACAAGTGGACTCATACTCGCAAAGAAGATATCTTTATCGCTCGCTTCCGAACTCTTACTGCTATGACTGATCAGCGACTGCATACTTTCAAGTTAAGAAATTCCCCCACCTGTTCTTTTTGTTCTGTGGAGGATGGAACTGAATTTCATTATGTGTTCAAGTGTCGAGCTTTTGATGATGAGAGGTTGCTTTTACGGGATGCTATGAGGTCTGTTAATGATTGTAATGATTCTCTTGATGATTGGAGTGAGCTTTGGAACTGTGTTGGCTCTAATCGTCGAGTTTTTCGCCTGTTTCTCGGTCTTTTCCTTGGGAGCGGACGGTTTTAGTCACTTTTCCCTTGCTGCCTGGTTCTTTTGGTCTTGTCGTTGGTGAGTGTTGCTTGTTTTGTTTGTTGTTGGTTGTGTTATGTTGTATAGTTCCTGCAGCCTTGGATACTTTCTTTTTACCCCTTTGGTTTTCGTGGTCTGAGAACTCACTTTGCGTGTTTGGTGCTTTTGGCTGGTGATATTCCTTGCGTTTTCGGCTGTTATTGCTCTCTACTGGTTTGCAGTAAGTGATCATTTGAGGTCATGCCGACTCTTTGCTGCAGCACCTACTCCTCAAAGCTCTAATAATAATAATAATAGCTTACTCCCTATTCTGATACATTGAATCGAGCGATCCGCACATGAATACAGTGCCAAAAATTTTCCGACGAAAATCTTTGGCAAAACAGATTTTCTCCCATAGGATAGTATGGGGCAGATATTTTCAAATTGAATTTTCTTTTAAAATTAAGACGAAATTGCTACAATTTTCACTGATATATATTCTTTTATTGAAAATTTATTGATTTTACTTAAATTCATAGCAAATTTTCAATTTGATATTATAGTTTAAAAGGAAATTTTTGTTTAACTAAACAAAAAATAAAGAAACATTTGTTAAATATTGCTCATAAAAATATCAAAAACATATAGAAATAAACAAAAATAATAAATAGTTTGCGAAAAAGCTTCAAAAATGCTTGTAATATTCAGAAAAATAGGAAACTCAATACTTGTGCGCATTGAAAAGTGTGATGCTGTCCCGGCAGAAAGTGGATCAGCCGTCTCGGCAAGTAGGCCCTCCGTATTATATATGGAGCTCAGTGTCCGGAATCAAGATTCTCACTCAAGAAAGTTTCTGAAACTCATTTAAATCTTTGATATTTTCTTAACTATGAGTTGAGTGGAAATTTGCCTTCTGGATATTTAAATATTATTTCTGAATTTTAGAATATTAAATTCTGATTATTAAATTACTGGCGTTGAATCCTACAAATAATTATAAACTATTTCAAGTTGTTATTTTTTCACCCCAGTTGCTTAACACATGTGTTTATGGAGGGAAGGAGGGGTTGTAATCAAAAGCCGAAAATGGAAAATGTTGAACCTGTTATTTCTTCCCGCAAAAGAAATTGAGAGCATGACGAAATTAATTTTTTAGGTGAAATATGGCAGGATAATTGCTATGTAAACAAATAAAAGTTGGAAGTTGCATAGTTACAAATTTCAGAACTCATATGCAGTTTGTCCAAGTTAAGTCCCTTACAATGTTTAGTTAATGCGAACAGGTGATGCCTAATTCCAGGTATCCCGCTTCAAAAAATTTAAGTGACTTAAAGTTAAGTGACTCAACTATGTCAGTGCGAATAGAGTACAAGCCTAACTCTTGTAAAGTAATTTTTTAATTTATAAAAAATTAATTTTTTCTTATAATTATTTGAAAATAACGTGTATGAAATAAGTTGTTATTATGTATATTCAAATTCATTTTTTCATATAATCATTTGAAATTAACGTACTTGAAATAAGTTGTTATTATGTATATTCACGCAAAAAAATTGGGGTATTTTCATTGATATTTTAGTGTAAAATAGCCTTTTAAATGTTACTAATGCATATTTTAACTACTTTTTAAGATTAAAAAATGATATAATATGATTGCAAAAGCTTTACTTGCCTTTATTTTAGCAACATATGAAATATTTTACCCAAATCAAGAATAATTTTGTGAAAAAAAAATAGGTTTTGTTTCTAAATAATTTTTAATACAATCCTTAAACAAATTAAGTGCTTTAAAATGCTGATTTGTTCACTAATAAAAATAATTAAATTAATCTTATAAGCAGCTAGTGCATGGTACTTTTTAATATTAATTATGCAGACATACATAAAAAAATAGTTTGAAAATGTTTAATGTAATTTAAAATATTTTTGAAAATTCAAAAAATGCATTATCAATGATAAAATGTCATTCAAATGAAAAGCACTGAATTATAATAATAAGTAAAACAGAATTGTACTTTAAAATATACATTTCTAAAAGTTATTAAATGTAAAAAATGTTTTTGAAATCAGAATTATAAAACATATAACAATATATAAAACAATAGCAATGTGTAATGCAATTGCAATGTATAATGTAATAGCAACGTAAAAAATATCAAATAAGGAGTATTTGATGACAATGAGACCTTGAATGATGACTTAAAATACATTCATCGAAGAATATGTTGATGTTGATAATTCTTTATTTATATTTTATGAATAAAAAATATTAAAAAAATTACATTTATGAAATTAAATGTATTGAATAATAAAAAGTAATAATCAAGAAAACGTAATAATAATTTAAAATAAACTGATCACAAATGCCATTGATGTTAAAAGTATTTTTGGAAATGGAAATATATATATATGGGTAAATGAACGGAATTATAACAGGCAAAAATTATAATTAATTCCAAATATTCGCGTTAATGTACAAGGTAGTCATAAAAAAAACTTTGCCGATATATGGAGCTCTAGCGGCCAGTCCGTTCAACCGATCAAGGTGAAATTTCAGATATAGCTATTCAGAGGTATGAGCTCGAGGTTCTGTGAACGGCAACAAAATGAAGCTCACGGTTACGGTTATAGTTAAACTCGAAAATTACCAATGACAACACCTATTTTTTTTTATCGCAAAATGCTCAGCGCATGAGAAATCCTTAAAGAGCGTTGGAATGGTATGGTTATTGCACAAAATCACCTCTATGAACGGCCCCAAAAAACACAACCAAGGCGCACGAAGAAAACTTGAATGTGACAGAGACAAAATAACACTCACGGAACGACGTTTGCCAGATAGTCAGCGTAGAAAACGGATAAAAAGTGGGGTGGGAATGTTAGTTCTTCAGTCGGAGCTCGCAGATGCCAACAAAATGACTTCGTTCGTGGTGAGTTTGAAAAACTATCATCAAAATTAGATGAATGCTGCGAAAAGCTGGCTCGTTTACCATCGAAACCATCGCCAAATACGTGGTCTATGCATTTCACAAGCTCTTTCGTGATTTAGTAATGAAATTCTAAGAAATTGGCTGCACCTGTGATAGTCCGCGATCCGGACGACCAACTCTTCCTGAGGATACTGTTATGGAAGTACATCACATAGTGACCAGAGGACGCATGCAAACTACAAAAGGTGCATCTCGTGTATTTGATATACCGAAACCAATGGTCTTAAAGTTGCTGCTCTCTCTAATCCGCATGTTTCCTTACCGGTAACAGCGCGCCCAGATGTTGGAAGTGAGAGACAATCAATAACATATAGACTTTGTTAATGAATTTCTTATCCAATATGATGGAGATAACGACCAGCCTCTTCGCATATTATGAACGGACGAGGCACATTTCATCTTAACTGGTAACGTCAATGGCTTCCGCGATCCCCTGACCTCACTTCTATAGATTTCAGGTTCTGGGGATATCTAAAATCTAGAGTGTACATGTGCAATCCGCAAACTTTGCAGGATTCGGAAGATTCTATCAAACATGAGATTGCAAACATCCCTCATGCGATCTAAAGTTCGGCTATATTGTCCACAGTCGCCACTATGCAATGTGTAATTGCCTGTGATGGCACCCATGTGGAAAATGTGTAATCAAAATAAAAGTTTTCTTTGCTCCGATCTGTATTGTAATCAGAGATTAGTGTGATGACTCTGTGGCATATGCAAATTTCCTCCTTGCGCCCCAGTCGAGTTTTTTTTTATGGGAGGGGATTCTCAGAAAAAAATTTTGTACTTGCATAACATGTCCATTTCTTGCGACACACGTACGATTCCAACGCTCTTTAGGGTTTTCGCATGCGCTGAGCATTTTGCGATGAAAAAAAGGGTGTTACCATTGAAAAGTTTCGAGTTTCTGTAACTATAACCGTAACCGTGAGCGCCATTTTGTTGCCGTTCACAGAATCTGGAGCTCATACCTCTGAATAGCTATATCTGAAATTTCACCTCGATCGATTTTTTATGACCACCCTGTATATTGTCAAACATATTAGTTTTTTTTCATTTTAATGAATTTGTGAAATACGATACATACATATAGATAATGTAATTTAAAATGGATTGATTTAAAATAATATATAAAATTTCTGACGATAAAATTGAATAATTAAAACTAAAGTAACAAACAAGTCTTTTAAAACTTTGCTTTGCTGAAACTATTCTGAATGTTTAATTTGGCGGTGCCGAGGATATTCTCAGCGTATCAGCTATCACAATCAGCATGTAATATTTTTTATTTCTTTTTTAATCTGCGAAGCAGTGCTGAAATGAAATAAAAATATAAAATAGATAAATCCTTCCTTCTAAAAGAAAGAAAACACGAAAACATAATGACGTCGAATTGGAACTAAACTGTTTCTGATCGAGATAAAAAAGAAAAAATAAATGAGGGGAATGAATCAGATGTTCGTCAAGTAAATCGTACACGTGAATTATTAGTCATATACATACTAGTGATTCTTTAACTGCAAAATTCTCCATCCCAATTGCAGCAGAATAATTTCCAATAAAAAAAAGTTTCACTAGACGCATTAAATGATTTATGACCGAAAAGAAAAAAATGCTTTTAGAAGCATGAAAATGTTGTGAAAAAATGTAATTTTTCCCATTGTAATATTTTCTTAAAAATCTAAATTCACGTAGATTAAAAAAATTATTTCATTACCTTCCCTAATTAGAAAGAGAAATGTTCTTCTTTAATATACATTCAAAAATAATTAGGATAAATTTTTTGTATGCTAAACTTTGGAATACAAAATATCCCATTTGATTGGCGCGTATACCTGTCGCTCGTGATGTAAGTACAAACAACGCCGGTACGAATACCAATCACGCGGGATGTGAATACAATCGGCGCCGGCACGTATACCGGTCGCCCGCATTTTTGCCGCTTCCACCGAAGCTAGCATAGAGGAGCAAATACGGGCTTGTGACTGCTTGAATTTAAAGAGCATTTTGCATTAGTTAATTTTTGAGCTTTTTTAATCATTAATTTCTATTTTAAAACCTTTTGAAAGATGGATTTCGATAAATTTCCTTCTGATTAGTGATTTTACATATTTGTTAAAAGATAAAGAAATATATTCTGTTATTTATTATTAAATAAGCTAATCATGATTGTTGGACGTTCCCTCTCAGCCCGTACAACTTTGAAGAAAGTCCGTAGTAGTATAGCTGCCACCACCGATATTATTAGGTGATATCGGTCACCCACTGTGAGGATTATGTAAATGAACACTGACGCTGTCAATTAACTGAATTAACAGTTTATTTAGAATATATGTACACAATAAATACACTATTTACAATTATAACGCGGATATAGATGATCCGGTTCAACATTAAATTAAATACAGTAAAAAGTTGGCTGTGTACTGTTCAAATTACACCTTCTCCCTCACACTCAATGCACGTTAGATTAACTTTATCGGAGATAAATTTCGAATCTCTTAACACATGGATACTCAGCCTACGCTATCCGGCCCAGAGCACTACACACCGGGACGTCTGTGTCCCTTGCTCTCCAGATACGAACTGCCTACGCTCTCCGACACAGGGCACTCTCTGCAAGGACCTCTGTCCTACACTGCTCTCTAGGTACGAGCCCAGATACGAACTGCCCAAAATCTCAGACAAGCCTTGACCTTCTCAAATCACTGCTTTTCCCCAATATACACCCCCTGTGGAGCTTCTCATCCATTGGACACATTCCACATTGCTTTCTTGATTCGTGGCATGTTCCTTGTTTGCTCATCATTCACATACATCGCTGACGGATGAACACGCCTCTCAGCAATATTCTTTCTCTCACCTCACCACCTACACATGATCACCTGTCAATTCTGACTTTACAAAGAAAGAATGTCACCTTGAACATTCCAGTACACAACCGGTAGAATACATAGAATATTAAGATAGAGAAATAACAGGAATTCCAATCTGTAGCAGATGTTTGCTCAGAACCTGACACCCCCCACCTTAGCGGAAAATATGCCTTTTAGGGGCTAATTTTCCTCAAACATATAGTAATATCACAGAAGAGTTCAATAGTCTCTTTGCAGACTTCTTCATTATGCTTATTAGATAGGTATTTCCAGGTGTCTGAACATCATCTACTGACATATCTACTGAACCTTGTACTAAGATTATTATTACATAAACAATACACATGCTAATACACTAATATAAACACAAAATTCAAAAAATAATTACACATACACAGGAAAAAAATAAACACGTGATGACATCCCTTTAAGGTTGTCCACTATTTGGTAGTTGATGCTAGTGGGCTAGCAACTGGTTGTTCTTCACAGCTCTTTCTATGTAGCCTAGAAATTGCATCAGCATTCAAATGTTGAGCTCCCGGACAATGAGAAATACTCCGTTCCAGCGTTGCAAGGCAAGAGCCCATCTAGTGAGTTTGGGGGAACCTTGGGGTTGATTCAGTGAGAAATTTTAATGGATTATGATCCGTAATGATCTCAATTTGAGATCCATATGTCCACTTTTCAAACTTTCGCAACCCAAAGAGAACACTACAAGCCTCTTTCTCTATACTCGGCCGAGCACGCTGAGCCCCTGACAATTTCTGACTGGCAAAAGCTATCGGTTTAATCTGACCCTTTTCATCTTTTTGAGTAAGACAACATCCTACTGCCAGGTCGGAAGCATCGGCGTGAAGCTGATATTCCCGGCCGCAAATTCGCAAACACTCAACGTCCCATCGCGCTTGACGCCAACTCCTCTAGCCAAGGGCTTTGGCGAAAAATTGAACTTCGACGTGCATACTTGAATACTGCTAGTATCGTAGTTTGAAATTTGCATTACAAATATTTATATCCACTTTATATCAATATTTTAGATACGCTTACAGAATTCAAAGGTATCTTTTTTTTCTATAGCAGATTAATTTAGTCTACACAAGTTGTGCTATTGATTACACTAGTTGAATACTGATGCTGTTACAATGGGATTACCGTTAAAAAGCTAGCATGACGCTGGAAAATTTAAAATGCGTGTTTTTAGCGTTATGAAGGTATAATAGTTGAAGCAATAAGCCGCATAGTTAATCAAGATAGATCAACGTAATTCAAAAATATTTACAAACTTGGTTTTTTTTTTTTTCCAGACTTACTTTAGAACTTCAGACTTGCACGCAAATTTTCATTTTCTCCCGAAAGCGCTTGGCTATAGAGGTTGGCGTGAAGCGCGCTGGGACGTTGAGTGTTTGCGAATTGGCTTCCCGGCCGACGATAGGTGTAGTCAAACTCGCCACTTTACATAACTCATCTTTAAGAGTATTAAATGCTTCTTCTGCCCTTTCAACCCATGGTACAGTGTTTTTAACCTTCCCTTTGGTTAATTCGGTTAAAGGTATAGCTATTTCGGCATAATTTGGAATATAGGATCGGTAAAATCCCATTAATCCCAAAACAGATCTAACTTCCTTTTTAGTTTTTGGTCTCTTTAAGGGCGTATTTTAATTCACTTTTGCTCTCAAACACATGAAACTCGCAGATTCTCTTATTTAGAAAGTGCACAAGGTGCCGTGAAGGTCAATTCTTTGATAAGTGCACTAAATATTGCAAAAAAAGCAATCAAAAACGGCCATTTGAACCGATTTTTCCGAAGTTGGAGGTCTGGGAACGAAAAAAAGGGTCTTTCTGGGAAGTTAATTGCTTATAAATCAAATTCTAATGAATTGAGCGTAAAAAGACATCACACGGCACCTTATACATCCCTTCAAAAATCCCCTCAGCAAATTTCATGTTTCTATTTTTTAAAATGTGTCTGAAATTGTATCGGAAAATTTCGAGCTGCTGAAGGTGGAAAAGCGTTTTTTCGAATATACCCTTAAATCCCTTATTGCTCCTATTTTCTCCTCATCCGGTGCATGCGTTCCACCCCCAATTACATGACCTAAAAATTTAGTCAACTTCTCTCCAAATTTACATTTATCCAGCCTAATCATAAAATTTCTATTTTTAAGTTCTTCAATGACGGCCCTAACATGCACACAATGCTCTTCCCAGGTGTCGGAGAAAATGATGACATTATCAATATATGCTTCCGCATACCTCCGATGACCTTGAAGAACCTCATTCATATCTTTCTGAAACGTAGCAGCCGCCCTTGATAATCCAAAAGGAATAGTACGCCACTGATAAGTTCCGTTATGTGTTGTAAAAGCTGTCAAATGTTTACACTCCTCAGCCATTTTAATTTGCCAATAACCCCTCAATAAATCAATCGAAGATAAATATTTAGCCGTCCCTGCGGTATACATGATTTCTTGTGAATCTTTCATAGGAAAGGTTGGAACCTGAGTTACTGAATTTAAAGCTCTATAATCTATAAAAAGTCTAACAGTTGCGTCCTTTTTCGCCACGCAAACAATTGGATGACTAATTTCAGCATTTGACACTTCGATTAGATTTAATTCTAATAACTCCTGAATCTGCCTATCTACTTCCTCTTTATAAGCTACCGGTACACTATATAACTTTGGCTTTTTCCTGGCCACCCCCGGTTTCAGATCAATTCGATGATCCCCTCTTCCGCTGGTCGTACAGGACCCATAAACACCTCTTTATTCTCTCTCAAAATAGACTTTATATCTTCGACTTGACTATTAGACAACCCTTTTATTTCGAACCTCTCTATATCTCGTCCTATCTCTTGATCCAGGTTCAAAACAGGAATTTCCCCCAATTTCTTCAAATTCCTCATCACCTTCGAAAACAATATTAACTATATTACACTTAGCAATAAATTCTCTTATTTTATTTTGGTGCACATGCTTCCTACTCCGGCTAACTCAACTATAAACGAATGCTGGTTTCGTTTTTAGATGATAGTTGCCGGCCCTAGCCACCTAGAATATAACTTAGTTGAATCGGGGATTAACAGTTTTACTTTATCGCCTACTTCAAACGTTTTTTCTTTTGACCTTAAGTTATAATGATACGCCATTCTATTTTGTTGCACCTCAGACGATAATTTTGATTCACTTTCGGCTCTTTCTAAACGTCCCCTAAGTTTATTCAAATGCTCATGAATCTGCGTAGTAGCTAACTGCGCCCCCTTATTTTCTCCTGCCCAGGATGACTTGAGAATCGATAAAGGACCCTCCGGCGCTCTACCATATAATAACTGGAAAGGTGCGATTCCCGTCGTAGAATTTGGGACTTCCCTATACGTCCATAATATAAATGGTATTTGTTCATGCCATCTTTTCCCTTCTTCTTTAATAGTGTGATGTAACATACGTTTAGGAGTCTGATTAAAACGTTCCGCAAGACCGTTAGACTGTGGATACTGTAGGGTCGAAAATCGTGGACTAGCGCCTAAATTTTTCTTAAATTCTTTCGTTAAGTCGGCGGAGAAATTGGTTCCATTATCATAGGCGATTATATTTGGAATCCCTGTCCTCATAAATATTTGAAGTAACGCATCACACGCGATTTTAGCAGTTAAATTTTTTAGAGGGATCGCATCCGCCCATCTGGTATGTTGATCAATTAAAATTAGTATATACTGATGCCCTTGTGAACTTTTGGGATCAATAGGCCGAATTAAATCGACATTAAGTACCTGAAATGGAAGTTCCGGCCGCGAAACTGGGGAAATAGGAGCTCTATCATTCACTTTAACCCCTCTAGTCAATTGGCATTCTAAACATGACTCACAAAATTGTTTAATTTCTTTCGCAATCCCCTCTTAATAAAACGAATACCTGATTCTCTGTAACGTTTTCTTGGCTGCATGATGCCCTCCAAATACCGAAGTATGCGCTAATTTTAGGATTTCTTCCCTTCTTACTTTGGGTACTACTAATTGCGCTATAGTTTCGCCTACCAATTTCTCTTTATGATACAATAAACCATTTACAATATAATAATCCCTTTTTTTCGTTTTAGCTAATTCCCAAGCTCTCTCTAACTCTTTACATTCCAATTGGGATTTCTTAAATATATCTGAATTGTTAACAATAGCTTTATTATCTTTCTCCACTTCCGTTTTTTCTGGATTCTGACTTTGTACATTTTGCGATCTCACTTCTATTGCGTAAACATTACAACTATCGCTACTCATACCTTCTTTTTCACTCGAGTTATCAATAATAATTTCCGAATTTTCTAATTCTTGGGCCTCTAGCAATGGCTCCTCGCGGTTGACACCTGACAACTCACTAATCACCTCGAGATGTAAAATTACTTGCTCATTAATATTATCGGCAACTGCGCAAAGTACTTCCTGATGAATTATATTAGTTTGTCCGAATTGCGGAATAGCTAACGGTAATTTAACCAACGGTGATTGAACTGCCTCACCAAATAATCTTTGTAAATAAATACTACCCGCTCCTTTTAATTTCTCTTCCGGTACCAGATCTTTATGAATAACACTAATTTCACATTCAGAATCAACCAATCCCTTTGCTTTTTGCGCATTTACACTAACTTCAATTTTCTCAAGTTTACTTAATTTCTCACCAATAACATTAGTTCTCTGTTCAGCCTTTTGCCGATATTCTCGCCACAATAGCTCCATTAGGTTCCATTGCCAATTTTTTCCATTAGGTCCACTCTTTGTTTTATTTTACCATAATCTTATGTACACCCGCCTTCTGGTCTCGCCCTTTATTACCATTATTATTTCCCTCATTACCCACTTTATTACAAAAATGTTGGTAATGACCTCTCAAACCACATTTAAAGCATTTAGGAGCTGAAGCATCACTAAGCTTCTTAAAATCTATTTTCCTATCCGAAAAAGAATTAGTCTCATTACTCCCGTTTTGCCTCCAATTACCACTAACTTTACTATCCTCCCTCGGTCTCATTTTTTCATTGTTTACATACCTATCTTTACCTTTAAAACTTTTATACGTCACTGCGTAAGACTTGTGTTTAGCGTCAAAATAATTGTCACATTCTTTAGCAATTTTAGAAGCCTCTAACCATTTACTCTGGGGAGTTAACCCAATATATGATGCAGTATGCTCATCTAACGTACTTACTAACTTATCAGTAACTATTAACTTTTCATAAGAGTCAGAACCGCTAATCTTACAATAATTTTCCCATGTCGCTATTAAACGCGATACAAATAATACATGAGTTTCGTTCTGGTTTCTCCTAGCTTTCTTAAAATTTTCCAAGCACGCCTTCGGTGTCGGCTCATGTTCCCTTAGGACTAACTCCTTTAATTCCTCATAATTCTCCATTTGTTCCCCAGTGGTATAAATTAACCAATTATCCGCCTTATCTCCTAACATATTTAGTAGAATTTCGGCCTGCTGGTTTTCCGGTACATTTTTAGTTTTGAATGCCCTTTCTAAACTGTTGAAAAATAAATTCCATCCCTCAGTCCCTTCTGGTACTTTGATAGATAGAGTTTTGACACTTTTTATCAATTTTTCTATGTTACTTTCATTATTATATTCCCTAGACCCATTAACGTTATTTGCCGATCCTTGAACTCTTAGCCTCTCTATTTCTAATTCATGTTCCATCCTTAATTTTTCAACCCTCTCTTCTCTTTCTAACTTTTCGCGTTCTAACATTTCCTGTTTTTCTAACTTTTCGAGTTCTAACTTTTCCTGTTCTAATTTTTCCTGCTTTTCTAACTTTTCGCGTTTTAATTTTTCCTGTTTTTCTAACTTTTCGCGTTCTAATTTTTCCTGTTCTAATCGTTCTGCAACAATAGCACCAGCTAACTCCCTAATAACCCCCTCGTCATACCCATCACTGTCCATTATCTTTTTCCTAAGCTGAATTCTGATATCACCTTCCGCGAATTGAACGCCCAACTCTTCGGCTATCATCTGAAGATCCACCTTTTTTAGTTTCAATAAGAAAGCCATACTTTCTCCGATTGTTATTACCACCCTACAGTACAATAATATTTAAACCTACCAAATTAACATTTCCTAAATTTTTAACTTAGTACAATTATATCTCCATTTATTCTACTAATTAATACCCATCAGATAATCAATGTATTTCTAATTAACCTACTGAATAATCTAATTTTCCTCAACCATTGATATCACACAATTTACTTCCAATAAAACAAAAGGTAAAACAATAATTCGATTTGATTACTATACAATATAGATTCCAATTTATACACTTAGATAACAACATACACTTTACATAATAATACTTATACATTGAAATTGAATAAAAGTATTGATGTCAATAAAAACATCCTCATAAAGAAGAATTGTATAACATGCACATATAAATTTCTACAATTATCCTCACTAAAATATTTCCAATACTGGTTCTCACACTTAAAACAAATATACTCAAAATCTTCACTTTTATTTTTCCTCACTATGGCCCTCTTTGAGCTTTTTTTTTTCCACTATTTCTAGCCAATTAAAATTCTAGGCAAATATTGTTATCAACTCTTCAAACTTAAACAATATTGCTTCATTTAAATATTACTTTAACAATAATTTAAATTTAAGTAAACTTAATTATTCCTTCCAACTACTATTAACACAATGCATTAATTTTGTTTACTACCAAAATATAGAAAATCAATATTAGTTCAAATTATTATGACCTTTCCTTAAAACAATAACAAATATGGTTATTAATATTTCCTACCTATTTAAACATAATTTTTTAATTGCACATTAATTATCTAGACAATTTACTTAAATTACTATTAATTATACATCAACAACATTTGGTTCGATATGTCAGCAGAAGGAAATGATCAAAACACCTTACCTTATACTTTATCTGCTGGGGTACTCTTCCATTCACCGGTGGTTCCACGATTTAGCGATAATATGGCACAACACTTAGTTCAGTTTTCTCTAATACTAATACGGCAATACACTTTAGCACACACTCCACGATCCGGCATTACCACGCAAGAATTCCACTGGGTACTCCGTCACTAACACACTGCAACACGGCTCGTTGGTCACTGGTCTCAGACGATTCTATCCGACGCTGCCATCAATTTGTCGGACGTTCCCTCTCAGCCCGCACAACTTTGAAGAAAGTCCGTAGTAGTTATAGCTGCCAGCACCGATATTATTAGGTGATATCGGTCACCCACTGTGAGGATTATGTAAATGAACACTGACGCTGTCAATTAACTGAATTAACAGTTTATTTAGAATATATGTACACAATAAATACACTATTTACAATTATAACGCGGATATAGATGATCCGGTTCAACATTAAATTAAATACAGTAAAAAGTTGGCTGTGTACTGTTCAAATTACACCTTCTCCCGCACACTCAATGCACGTTAGATTAACTTTATCGGAAATCAATTTCGAATCTCCCAACACATGGATACTCGTTCTACGCTATCCGGGCCGGAGCACTACACACCGGGACGTCTGTGTCTCTTGTTCTCCAGATACGAACTGCCTACGCTCTCCGACACAAGGCACTCTCTGCAAGGACCTCTGTCCTACACTGCTCTCTAGGTACGAGCCCAGATACAAACTGCTCAAAATCTCAGACAAGCCTTGACCTTCTCAAATCACTGCTTTTCCCAATATACACCCCCTGTGGAGCTTCTCATCCGTTGGACACATTCCACATTGCTTTCTTGATTCGTGGCATGTTCTTTGTTTGCTCATCATTCACATACATCGCTGGCGGATGAACACGCCTCTCAGCAATATTCTTTCTCTCACCTCACCACCTGCACATGATCACCTGTCAATTCGGACTTTACAAAGAAAGAATGTTATCTTGAACATTCCAGTACACAGCCGGTACAATACATAGAATATTAAGATAGAGAAATAACAAAAATTCCAATCTGTAGCAGATGTTTGCTCAGAACCTGGCAATGATATTTCTCAATTGTTTTGTATTTGTAATTGTAATTGTCTGGAAATTAGAATTGTATTTGTAATTGTCTCAGAAAATATAAATACCATTTCTTCTTATTATTATTTTTACATGATATGCACATGTATACTCCTAATACGTACATTCACATTCAGAACAATTTATTTACAAACAATTTCATTTCCTTTTTACGATATCAATTAAGCGATATTTTCAAACCGAATTCGAATTGTTCTATATTACATTTTAAAAATGTGCCGTTTCTTATTTTTATTTTTATTTTACCATGATATATCCATATAAGCTCATAATACGTAAATCCGCATTCAGAATGATTTATTTGCAAAAAAAATTGCTCTTTAATTTATTCAACCAATCAGGAGCCTGTATTTTCGTCCTATGCTAGCTTCGGTGGGATCGGCAAAAATGCCGGTCGCTCGTCCCGAAGGGATTAAGCTAGGATTAAGGTGCCTTGCGATATAGAGAGGTAAATAAAATACAGGAATTTGTGACCTTTTTTGTATTATTTGTTAGATACATTAAGTAAAAAAAAAATACGTAAAAAAAGTCAACGGTAATGTGTAACAAATTAGAATTATCACAAGTTTTTAGAGTAAAACAGCAGAAATATGCATTTATTTCTGAGATAGGCTTCGCCGTAAAATTGTAAACTTATAGTGACACTATTCTCAAAGTGAAACCAACGGCAAAAATATAAAGAAATCGCTATATCACTATCCATCAACGAAAATAACAGGTCGGTGACAGTCGGATGAATAAGACGACCACCTGGGATGCCTTTTGATGAAGCACCGACTCAAAGTGAAATTACTAGTAAGTAGGCAGGCCAGACTTTGTGGCGCCGATAACTAGGCGGTCCTGAATGACGCAGACGTACCAATAGGGGTACGTCTTAACAATTCATTAATGAGAGAAAAGCCATTAATGATCGTGATTGGTTTGTGATCCAGGGGGGGTCTAGAGAAGACCAGGATCGGACGAGGAGAGAGAGTCCAGAGAGCAGTTCGGAGTTCTGTCGAAAAGAGTGGGGGGCTCACTTAGCGAGCTGAGAGAAGATCCCGGCAGAGGATTTTGGAGGCTGATCCGAATAGCGGAAGCCTACTTAAAATTTGATGAGTGGACTCTCGCGAGTAGAGTCACTGTTTGCTCTCCTCATGAGAGATTACAGAACGTGATTATCCGAGAGATTTATCGAGTATAGGAAAGAGCTTGATTGAGGAAGACCTATCTTCCGCATTGTGTATACGCAAACATCACCTAGTGAACATTAAGACAATATGCGAACTTTTGATTCTTGGAACTCTGACTGAATTAAGGTCGAAGCTGGTGGAAAAAAAAGCCTACGCGCTTTATTATATAATTAAACGCTGTAAATATTATTCTTCAGAGGATCTTTTAAGCTGCTTCAGATAAATAAAAAGGTTCTCCATATTATAACCTGGACTTGATTATGATTATTACCGAGCGGCATTCTACGCTACCATCCTCTTGGGTGATAATCTAAAGAGGGCTAACTCATTACAAATGTTTTACTTTAAAAACAAAAAAATAAAATTTATCTTTTTATAATATGCATATATTAATATAGTTACTTATAATATGTATGTATTTCATGCACAATTATAATACTAGTCATAGGCTGGGATTACGGTGCCTTACTTAAGATCGACATAGATTTACCATGTAAACAAAGCGTAATCGGTATTATAGTGCCTCGTGATCTTACGCTAGCTTGAAAGGAGTCGTAAGACACAACAGTGGCAGATCAAAGGGGGAAGGGTCCTCGGGTTTATGACCCCCCCCCCGGAACTCTTCAAAAAGGGATGTACAGTGTAAGTAAAAAGTGCTAAGTAACAGGAACGCAAAGTAACGAAAATTTCCGTTTTAAACAGGTTTCAATCTTTATTCTAAATATTTTTAATTATTTTAACTAGAGCCATAAACGTACCAATTAAGAGAATATTACGTTATAGGCAGGTTTTGTTTTAACAGGCTTTTTTATTTATTTTATCCAATATCGATTTTTTTTCCTAAGAAATACTTTCAGTTTGGAGTTTTGAAGGGACATAGATGAATTATCATTGTTCTGTAAAAATTCCAAAAACTTTGCTACAATATCGCGTCTCGCCTGCACAGATGATATGAACATCGAGCTCTTCATATTTATACTTAGCTCAATAATAATTAGTAAAACCCTCAAAAAACACTTTTTTTGTCAGTGTATTTAGTTATCTATAAAGTATATTAAATCTCCTTTTAAAGAAATTAGAAATACGTATGCAGTAGTGAATCATGTGAAAACGAGACGTGTCTGTAACGGAATCCTTTCTCAAACGGAATTTTTTTTCTTGCAGAAGAATATGACATATTTTTAATAAATGGTATACCTGCTAAGATTGAAATTGTTTAAAACGTACTTCATTGTACCTTTCAATTCCGTCTTTTCAGATTTTCTATATTATATTTATATATTTAACTATAAGACACAAACAAAATTCATCCCTCACAAATCTGGATGACTCTTAATTGTATACTATTTATATTACCATTTTACTTCAGTTGCAGCGATTGGAAGTGCAAAAATGGTTTTATGGTCTGATTTAAGAAATTATATTGGAAAACTAATTTTAAACTACCGCAAAATCTTGGTAATATGGAATTTTAATTCACGGTAGGAAATTCCGTTTTAGGCAGGTCTGTTATAATTGCATTGTATGCCTTTTTCGGAACTAAAAAATAAGATTAAGCTAAAATGCCGTTGCATACAGATTCCATTTTCAGGAGTATTTTTATTCATAAATTCAATAATGTAAAGTGTATTGATTTTAAAATATTTGAGCTCATGAATAATATTATTTATCTAAATTAAAAAAGAAAATTTGCAGCTATGGAATGTTTGGAAAAAGGATGGCAGTCATCTTGCTTTTCTGAGTTAGAACAGGACCAGAACAGGCGATTATTTCATATGCAAGTTACAAAATTACCCCTAGTAAGTCTGACGTACCTGCTCTACTGGACAATAATGAAATGACCAATGTTTTTTGTGAAACATCTTTTCTGAGAAGTGTTTCCCGACCAGCTATTTTAAGACTCCTATTCATTACAGAGTCTCGGGCATTATATCCTGGACCTTTTTTCTCATTAGCGTCTACAGACAGATTTGCTAAAATGGTTGTGTATAAAAGTAGCGAAAACGAATCCGAATCTCTTTTCATTATTTAGCTTTTGTTAGTCTTTCACTGTTTCATTTGCATTTTGTCAATCGAAAACGTCTTAAAATCTCTTTTAAAATTTTTCATTTTGTTTGTATTTTTCTGAAGTTTACAAAGGAGTGGAAAAGAATAATGGTACGTATATTTTAAAATATACCAAGTCCTATATTATTGTGCAGTACAAAACTCAGGATATGTACAATTTTACCACTATTTTTAAATTTAATTGAAAAATAATGTTTCTAATTCTGAGATTAAACGCAGAAATTTTTTTAAATCAAAATCAAAATTTTCTAATCTGGAATAAAGCTGACACTCTTTAGCAGGTGTACTATTAATTATATAAATGTACAGTACAGCATTGATTTCTCCAGAGAATGGAGATTTCTTTTTAAGACAAGTTTGTTTGTATTTATGACGGCCAATTATCAACATAAGGGATGTAGGCCCTATAGGGGAGAGTGGCCTCCGAGAGGGGTCTTGCTAAGGGAACTTAATCCGTATTTACGCATGAAAATCCAACGATCAAGCTGACGGACTTGATTGGGTTCTAACCCAGCACCTCCCGTCTACCAGTTTCGAAAGCTGAACCTCTCGGCCACTGGGGGGGGGGGGGGGGGGGGGGCTCTTTTTAAGACAGCATTATGCTATACAGAGATTCCATTTTCGCAGGCTTTTCTATATGCATCCAGGGAAAAGAACGTAATATGTGTGTTGTGTACTTGTAATGACCGAAAAATGGAATTTTGTTCCAAGTTTCTTGTTTCTTCTGTTTCTTTTAATAGGTTTTATTGAAAACGGGCATTCTATTTAACCCTTTGAGCTCTGGTGGATAAATTTCTTCAAAATTCCAAATGTCACACTGGCACCAGTATTTTGCAAAGGAAAAATTTGGTTTTTGATAAAGATGAAAAAATGCATTAAAACTTTTTCAAAGAAATCTGGTCGAATATTCCGGTACCAGTGTGACATTTCTGAATTTAAACTAAGTGCTAGAAAATGCTACCATCAGGGCTCAAAGGGTTAAATAACAGTTTCATTTTTTGAATATTGTATACATTCTATAAATTAAGACATAAGAGTTTCTTACTTATAAAGTTATAAATATATCACTCGGAGTTATAAATTGTTTTCAATAAATCAATTTGAATAATAAAAAGATTACTGCATTAAAGTTAGTATAAATATCGTTAACATACTGAATAACTTCATCATTTGCAAAGCTTTCGATTTAATTGATTAAATAGTTACTTAAAATATTAAGTATTATATTTTTTCTATGGTATACTTGTTTTATTTTTTTTAACTTGTGATCAGAGCTTTAATTAGTCGGTAAAGGTATTTGAAATTTTTTGTGGGGCTAATTCATAAATTTTTTCAGTCTCTTCAGTGATATAAAAAGTAAAATATGCAGAGGAAAGACACCAGTTTAAATGTATGCTTGATATATAAATTAAATATATCTCCTAAGTTTTAAACACTTACTACTTGAATGATATTATCGAATAAAAATACTTTGCATCAAAATTTTCTCTGTTCAAAAATCAGGAAAAGTAATTTAACTTGTTCATTTTCATTTGCAAATTAATATAGACGTTGGACTAATCGGACTTTTAGTTATTTAGGCATACCGTTCTACGACAGTTTGTGGGTCCGCCCCGCCACCAACAAGTGGAGGTGAACGAGCTCAGTACAAAACCGGGTTCTTCTTGACCCGGGCTCAATTTTTATAAAAGCCTTTGGGTTCGGACACATTCTTTCTGAAATTATCAATTTTATTTATTCTCGTATAGAAACAAAAAACAACTTTTTTCTACAGTAAAAATTGCGTATTACATTTCAAGTCACTTTAGTTATCTTTTGGTCAGAATAAAAGAGAAACAGAATGCCCCTCTTCCTTTTTAATAGAAGTAGAGCACTATTTTAAAAGAAAACTCTCTATAGACTTGAAGAAAGCAATCGATGCGATGAAAGACTCTATGAATGTATTGCAAAAAGAGAAGATGTGAATGTAGTTTATAAGCAACTGTTTTCAGAAGCTAAAGAAATAGCCGAGGAATTAGATGTACACCTGAGGCCGCCAGGGATTGTGTCTAAGCAAATACATCGGGCTGATAATCATCCTGGTCAATCCGTCGAGTAG
The DNA here is from genome assembly GCA_964019185.1 of Maratus speculifer. Classification (NCBI taxonomy): domain Eukaryota; kingdom Metazoa; phylum Arthropoda; class Arachnida; order Araneae; family Salticidae; genus Maratus; species Maratus speculifer. The sequence goes on along the minus strand of OZ025293.1, from coordinate 245,882,911 downwards.
TCCTTTCGTCGTGCAATATATACACTTGTTTTGGATTGCATTACAATGGATTTAAAAAAAAGACTTTCTCCAGAAGTTTTGGATTTATTCCAATTTGGATTTATTCCAATTTGGAGCCAACATGTAAGTCCTGCTTGCTAAAAGTTGCTTATAACGAGCAGGACTTAGATGCTGTGCAAAATATTGCATATACTTATCTAAAACTTATAGATAATAATAACATAACTGTAATTATAAATAAACACAACCTGTAGATAGCAAAATAGAAATAAAAAGAATATTGCCCAGTTAAACTGATGGCATTGAGCTCACAGGCTACGCATACTAATTGTACATTACAGCCTTGTATTTTCGTTAATTCCGTTTGAAAAAAAAATTAAGAAGGGGAAACAGCTCTCCCCTTTCTCCTTTTTCATACTTAATCATTGAACCTCCTAAACTATCAAGAATATGCTTTATCATATTAAAAAATCTATATCCAAAATTCAGAGCAAATCGGATAATTTTTAATAAAAACCCATTTAGCATTTATATAACTTAAGAGGAGTTATTCCCCTCTTTTATACTTAACCATTAAACTTCCAAAACTATTCAGAGATTTGAACGAAATCTGACAATTCTGATTGAAAAATCCATTTATACAAGTTAAGGGGAGGGGCATTAGAACCCCCGTTCCCCCTGTTTATACTTATTCAATGAACATCTAATAACAGCCACGGACTCGCCTCATCAGAATGATCCTATATCTAAATTTTCAACGAAAACTGTTAATTCTCCATGAAAATCCCGTTTATATCAATTGAGGGGAAGGGCATGAGCCCCCCGTTCCCCCTGTTTATACTTATTCAATGAACAACTAATAACAGCCACGGTATCGCCTCATCAGAATGATCCTATATCTAAATTTTGAACGAAAACTGTTAATTTTGTATGAAAATCCCGTTTACATCAATTAAGGGGAGGGGCATGAGCCCCCCGTTCCCCCTGTTTATACTTATTCAATGAACACTTAATAACAGTCACGGAATCGCTTCATCAAAATGATCCTATATCTAAATTTTGAACGAAAACTGTTAATTCTGCATGAAAATCTCGTTAGGGGAGGGGCATGAGCCCCCCGTTCCCCCTCTTATACATATCGAATGAACTCCAAAAACTAATCAGGGAAACGCCTTATCAGGATATACCTATATACAAAATTTCAAGTGGATCCGATATTTTTATCATGAGTTATCGCGTTACGCACGAACGTACATAGAGAACGGACGGACACATAAGCTCTCAGGCTATGATAGCCTGTGAGCTAAAAAGAGATTGAAAGTGAAAGTAGAATTCCTGAGAATGTGACAGAAGTTATGGGAAACTGTAATAAAAATTTATATCCAAATATCAAAACATTTTTGTCAATCTTCGTTACTCTGCCAGTTAGCATAGCAACTGCAGAAAGTTTTTTCCGTCATCTCCGTCATCTGAAATCCTGTATTCGAGCTTCTGTAGACTATGAGCACCCAACTAGTTTAACTGTTATATGAATATATTCATCCTCGTATTAAAACTGATCCTGATGATGTCATTACTCATTTTTCACACAAAAAAAACGAAAAATGGAATTTGTGATTTAATAAAACACACTTTAATTGCATAAGTATAGGTTTTAATTTTTAAGGATTAATTATTATTGCAATTGTCCGATTAATAAAACTCCAAAGATATATTTTCCTTTAATGCGGTGAAACCTTCTAAAACGGAATTGTGAAAAATTGTAGAAAATTTCACATTCAACTGATTTGCATTTTAGTAGATTCATAATTTATTATTGCTTTCTTTCGCTTTTACTTTAAAATTTTACTTTTAAACCAGAGTTTTGTTATAAATTCCGTTTTCACAGGATTTACTGTATTTTAAAATTGTTTCATTAAATCATCTATCAAAAGTTGTGACCCCCCCCCCCCCCTGGATGTTGGGCTGGATCCGTCATTGAAACACAAATGGATGCGTGCGCAACTACAACAAAAGCAACTACGGCCTCTTATTAGCTGAGAGCAAAAGAACTTACACGGAAACACGTGGAAGCTGAGGCACTGTTAAGCTGAGGCACTGTAATTCCAATTTACGATCGATCGCAAGAACGCCCATCCCACGATCGAGCTTAAGATTTAAGACGAGGGGTC